>OX376360.1:1301412-2535324 GCA_947369235.1 Udea olivalis | reverse complement strand
TAGGCATGCGCGGCGCTCTGAGTGGGTATGTACCGTTTCCGCCATTTATTTTCCTTGAATAATCTTTCGTTCTGTACCTTTTATGTGAGAAAACCACCAAACCACCGATATTTTTTGTACTTTTCGATTATTTGATTTTAACTTTATCTAATAAAGTTTTCCTCGAAAATGAACACTGAAAAATAATTTTGTTAAAAAATAACCTTTGTAAAAAATACGCCATTTAAGAACGATATACCGTTCTGTCACTGTCAGGCAGTAATGTTTGGACATTCTTTTCATGTATGATCCAATAGTTGCTTATTTAAGGTTATGGTAAACCTAACTGACCAATGAATGGCCATGTCTAAGACGTTTAAAGAAAATCCGGCCAATCAAAAGTCTTCATTTCCCGTTGACGTCGCTGTCATTCTGCTGTCATTGTGGACGCTTCGCTCGCTTCGGCGCTTCGCCTTTCCACCACATTCCAGTTGCGCACTACTGCCGCCATTTTGTCACGAGTAGCGTATTAGCAAGGTTACGGTTTCGGCGTCATAGTTTGGTGTCGTGGTATATAGTGAAATAGTGGTGTAGATAAAGTAACTTCGAAGATACAATGGTGCCGGTGAGTAAAGTTTATTCCTTGAGTCCTGCGGTACTCGGGCCTTTTAACGTTTTTGCTTAACCGAAATGTGCGTCTTTCTGCAGCAAACGAAGGTTTTCGTCGGCAGCCTGCCACAGGGTTCCAAGCCCGAGGACCTCCGCAAACTGTTCGAACGCTTCGGCGTCGTCACAGAGTGCGACATCATGAACCGATGCGGGTTCGTCCACATGCAAAGCGAGGAGCAGGCATCGGCTGCTATCCGCGGTCTCCACAACGCAACCTTCAACGGCGGTGTCATATCGGTCGAGCGCGGTCGCATCAAGGAGCGCGGGCAGCGCGGCGGCCGAGGCGGTGGCGCACGCGGCGGTATGCGCGGCGGCGGCGACCGACGCGGCGGCGGAGCCGGTGGACCTATGCGCGGGCCCGGCGGAGCCCGAGACGCGCCGTACTCGCGCCCGCCGATGCGCTCCGGGCCCCCGCCGCACGGCCCGCCTATGCGCAACGGCATGGGAGGCGGCTACGATCGCGGGGCGGACCGCGCTGGGGGCTACGACGACCGGTACGGCAACGGCTATGGGTACGGCTACGGCGGCGAGGACCGGCGCGGATTCTCCCTTACGCGGGATCCTTACGCGGCGCCAGCGCCGATGTACGCGGACGACCGACGCAGCTACGCGGCGGCGCCGGCGGAGGACCTCGGCGGCATGTACGGCGACGACCGGCGCGCGCCCATGTACGCGGACGAGCGCGACTCGTACGCGCGCGCGCCGATGCGCGGCGGGCCGGTGCCGATGGCCTCGGGCTACGAGCGCAGCGCGCCGCCGCGGCAGGCGCCCATGGGCAACGGAGACATGTTCAGCAGAAGATCACCCATGTGAGTGTTGTTGTTATGATTACTACCATGTAAGCTCAATCTCAAAACATGTCTTAGACCTTCTGTTTGCCTCAGTGTATTTCCTTATGCCGGTTGTCTGTTCTGTGTGGATGCCATGTAGCATTTAAAAGCCTCTATTAGAGACCTCACACTAGTGTTCTTTGAGCGTCAGCGTCGTGCTGGCCAAACACTAGCGTTTTTGGGTGTTGCGTCTTTCTGGCGCCCAAAAACGCTAGTGTGGGGGGTCTCTCTTATCTTTTACCCCTGACAAATATTACCATAGCATCTACTGACAACATGTTTCCGTATTATGATTGCGTGATGTAGAGATAATTCAGCATAATATGACAAGGTTTGTTGGGCTTGAATTATCTAATTTTATTTCTAATTATTATATGTTATGGGCTCGCTGTTGGCCACAATCTATCCCAAGAGAACAGATGTAGTTTAGGATGAAGCAAGATTGCCCAGAATAAACCTATTCCTTAAAAATTTAAAAACCTTTCGACTAAAAGCAAACAAACAATGTAGACGACTATTTCATTCTTTCACTTCGACACAGTGAACTGCATCTTTCCCAGGTTTTAGGAATGATTTGTTTAAGGCTCATGCTGGCTCATTTGCCTTGTACCTAGATTCAATTAGGCTGTTACTTTATGTTACTATATTTTATGTTTCAGGCGAGGAGGTCCTGCCGGACCTGGTGGGTATGACAGGGACCCTTATGCGCAGCAGTACGCCCCAATGGGACGGTAAGCTGATGGTTTAAACTCATTTAATTATTTTACTAAGGCCTACTTGCACCAAAGATCTATTTGATTCAAATCTACTAGAGTGCATGTATGCGAAACAGGTGACACTATAGAAGCAAAGTTTTGTTTAAAGTGATCCAAAATAAAATGATTAAGCCATAAATAGGAAATAACACTGCCTTGATTTTAAAATTGTTGTGATCAACGTTCACTCTGCTTATAGTAACTTCCGATGTCCTAGACATTTAGCAAATGGCAGTTTAGTACAAACAACAGTAATCTTGCCTAATAGATTAAAATCAAATAGATTTTGTTGCAAGTTGCCAATGAGTAAACTAATATCATAATTAAAAGCTTATAGCAATCCATAATAAATAGTTTTTAAGTTATCATAACCGAAATAAACCCAAAATGTGGTTGAATTTCTTGGCCTAAAATTTAAGATCTTGCTAAATCATTGGAACTTCAAACGTTGAAATGTTGACGTAATTAACACACATCGTATTTCAAGTAGAGCCATTTTCAGTATTTTCATTATATTTGTGATGTCATACAATATTAGATGTCTGTAGTGTACCTATATGCAGTTTACTCATTGGTTACGTCATACAAAATTAATGATTGTTTTTTTTAGAACCTGCCTAACATGAAATAAAATGCTTTTTACATTGACCTCGGATAAAATCTCACATAACACTTTTGTCCTGCAGCTAATGCGAAAATGGACTAATGACAATAAGGTGATTAAACTATTCTCAGTTTGTCAATATTTTATCGAAGCCTTTCATAGTTAACTGGATCAGACACCTCTTAGATTATAGTGTTATAATAGGTGCGCAGTATCAAGCATAATCAAATTAAGTATGTTTTACAAGCCAAAAGGGATTAGTGGGAGGTGCAGTGATCGCCTCATGTAGTCGGTGCGTGGCTTGCGGTCCAGATTAGTGGCGTTAATCAGTGTAGAGTAGTTCTGACGTGGGTCGATTCACTATGAGCTAAGCGGTGGTCTCTCGAGGTTCGCTATGGGGCTGGCAGAGCTGTGGCTGAGCGTGTTGTCTGTACGTAGCGGGGGCGGCGGCGCGGCTCGCGGCGGTAGAGACGGCGGCGGCATGGGCTCTCGCCGCTACTGAGCCTCCGGCGACGTCCATCAACTAGCACTTAAGCCGTAGACTAATCACGTGACACGAACAAAGCTACCTGTAGTATGTCATCCCGAGCGGCAGCGGACACGTCTCGAACGTTGCGTGCGTACAAGCGGCCGAAGCGTCTCTCACTTGTAATATTGCGCTTGAGATCACACGTTGAGGTCCCTTTAGGATAAGTATCCATTCAGTGAAATAAATTATGTGAATCACTAAAACGTTTAATAAATGAGGATAATTTTAACGATCAGTTTTCATTTTCTCCCGCTGATTCATTTTGACAATATTTTAACTGGAAGTATTTCCGAATAGATTTGTATTGATTATTATAAATACTATGATAATGTAACAGATAAGGTTTTTATGTTAAGTTGTATATTTTAATTTTTAGATTAAATTCCTTTTTTAAGTAGATTTTTTTTCCTTATTAAAACTCCTTTTGCACTAGATTATCTGCAAATTGCATGTTCCTTCCCAGCTTCAGACTACTGCTTCAGAATTCTATGGTTGAGGTGTTTAATTTTGCATTATTTTTCTTTAAAAAAAATCTGCTACTAAAGAAAATAAAGTGCTACGATAAAATGCATTGATTGAGTCAGTTGCTTTGTCTTCAAATTTAATGGCTAACTAAATGTTTTCGTGGAGACTCGTGCGTAAAGCGGATTCTCTGAAGAGCGTTAATTTATCGGATAACCAAGTAACTCACGCTGCGCTGACTCATAATTAGATTGCAGAGCACTTTAGAACGGTCACACAATCAAGTCGAAAGCGGCCACTAGGTAGCCGCGTCAGCAGTTAGGCCTCGTGTGCATGCGGCCTGCTCCACTCCACATTACTGTGCCTATAACGTGTCGAGTCTCGGCTTTCTTGAGAAAGTGCGTGCGAGTCGTTTTCAGAGAGTTAGATGCGGCTTGACGACATGACACGTACGGCGTCCGGCGGCGATGTAGTCGATGCTAGAGCGGCACGAAACGGGCTAAACGTTAGGCGACTACGGCTGAAGATGCACCAAACGAAAATAACCAATCGTAAGTACGGCCAATGGATGCAGCCCGTTCGGCGGTGACGGAACAGAATGAACATAGCTGAAGCAGTAAGACAAGTACATTACTAACGCTCGTTACGCACTCGTATTGATGCTCAACGGCCTTTAAAATGGCTACTTACCTACTAAGGGTCTACTTGGCGCACCGAAAAAACCTTTAACTGCGGCGCGGTAAGACCGATTTTCGAAATACGGGAATGTATCTGCGGTCTCGCACCTTCAAGGAGCGTGTTCAGTCGTATATCCGTTTTGTATCGTAGGTAGAAGTGGCACGAATCATATGGATATGACACGGACAGCGTAAAAGTAATAAGTTTGCGTAATATTTAGGCTACGGCGCGCACTATTTCATAAAAACGGCTCCGTTGTAATACTGCTTTAGCTATATTTATACTGTGGTGACGTCTTGAGGCGTGCTTTATTGCACACACATCAAAACTTCCTAGCAACGTCGATAGACGTCCATTTCTTATTTGTGTCCAAGTGCACACTAGACGAACTTATGAAAAATAAGTTACGACGAAGTGGCGCACACTTTAAAACGACTCGGCAACGTCGACAAATGTCCCTTTCATTTATGTCATCGTACCTTCCAGATAACATAAAATTCAGGAAGAAACCTTGTGGCCTTTTACGTTCATAAATAATCAGGCGGTTTTAATTGAGTACTTTTATTTTGAGGTCGTTGAAACAGAATAAACGTTCATTATGATCGATCCAATGAATGTCGTTCGTCTATTTTGAGGTCGTTACGAAATAATTAAATTTTCACCATTATTTTTACAAATTAATCAAATCGCCTGAAAGCTCCCTTTCCCTTATTGCAGTTACCCCCTTTTTAACCATTAAACGTGTTCCGCAGGACTGACCCTTGAAATTTGAAGACTGCTGCCTGACGGCCTGCATGGAATAAGACCTCGGAAGAGACCTCCCAGACCTTGACAAGACAAGAAGTCAAAAGTCGAATAATCACGAAAGTCTGGCTAAGTCCTTTGTGGTGAATAAACGATGTGAAGTACTATTTATATTCTTTAATTTCTAAATTAGCTGCCTCTCCAAGAGCCTTCGGTCTAGATACAACTGTGCAGTGAACTACACTTGAGAGCAATGAAATCGAGCAACTCTCGTTTTTAACGATAACTATGTCCTCATTATTTTGATATTATGCATTTATTTACCGAATCTTAAAACCGGGGTTGTTCGTTTTTGTTCGCTCTTGCTTCAATCGTCTGCTAATATTAGTCTAGTATTTGGCTTTAATTCAGCATATCCTTCGAAGGTGCCTTCAAATCCAAGGTAGTTTATAAACCGTCCTCGTCAATTTCTACTCAACTTTACCAGCACAACTCCCTATAAAGGTGGACTTTAGACCATCCTATCAAATTACCTTATTGTAAAAAGAGACAAGAGATTGCCTTCTTTGTTTACACAGATAATTTGATGAGAGAGGGGATAGGAAGAACATCCGTTCATTTGGTCTAAACCTACCTTTAAGTAGCTACTAGTGGTATACCCCGAAATTCAGTTAAAACCTGCAAATGGTGTTAAAGGCATGAAAATCGTTACGATTGATACATAGGCCATACTATTCAATTTGGCCCTAAGCACGGAAAAAAATAAAAAAGTAAAGTAATAGGTAAAAAAATCATTTATTCACCTAAGCTTGTACAAAGCACTTATGACATGTCAAAAAAAGTATAATAATAATAAACGTAATTAAAATAGTACAATATTAGTACTTAATGTGAATATACACAATATTATTGTGAATCTTCCTATCTATGTTCTGATTCCAGTTCTAGAAAAGGTCTTCAATCTGTGTCTCTCGACTGGCATCTTTCCGACTGTCTTCAAAAGAGCCTTAGTCCACCCAATCTATAAGAGTGGGGACAAACACAGTGCAAACAATTACCGACCAATATCAGTGCTTACTACACTGTCCAAAATTTTAGAAAAAATTATAAATAGAAGATTAGTTGACTATCTAAACACTAAAAGTGCGCTCGCTACAAACCAATTTGGGTTCAGAGCGAACAAATCAACTGAGGACGCAGTTCTGGAAGTAACAGGTACTATAATCAATAACACTGACTGTAAACAGACTTCACTAGGTATTTTTATCGACCTCACTAAAGCTTTCGACACGGTGTCTGTCCCTATCCTTATTACCAAGCTCCAAAACATCGGTGTCCGAGGTGTTGTACTGGATATCTTCAAAAGTTACCTTAGTGGTCGTAGCCAGCGCACCTTAATAGGGAACCACATAAGTCAGGATGAACCTATCACATACGGTGTTCCCCAAGGAAGTGTCATTGGGCCCACCTTGTTCCTCATATACGTCAATGACTTATGCCAATTGCAATTGCCCAACAGTAAAGTTGTCGCATATGCTGACGATACTGCGATTGTTACTCATGGTAAAACTTGGGAGGAGGCTCGCTTGAGTGCAGAATTAGCATTAAAATCAGTGATGATCTGGCTGACCCGCAATCAGCTTACACTGAATCTGAGCAAGACCAAATGCATCACTTTTTCACCTAAGCTCTCGTCGCAACCTGATGCTTCCTTCATAATTAAGGCTCATAAATGTGGGATAGACTTCAAAGGCCCATGCCCCTGTGATGCAATATCTCGCGTACATAACATTAAGTATCTAGGAGTAACATTAGATAGTGTTTTATCGTGGAACGAACATATCAAAGTTGTCACTGCGCGGATCAGGAAATTGATTTTCATTTTCAGCAAACTGCGAGCTGGTGCTGATCTGTCAACCCTCAGAATAGCCTACTTTGCCCTTGCACAGTCTATAATTAATTATTGCATTACGGTTTGGGGTTCCTCTGGTAAGACTAAGATATTACCACTAGAAAGAGTACAGAGAGCCGTCTTAAAAGTTATGGCATCTCAACCAATCAGATACCCCACAAAATTAATTTACAATTTCTGGGAAGTTCTTTCAGTTCGAAAACTGTTTGTTTTAAACGTTATCCTACGCAAGCACAAAACTCTCCCCTATAACCCAACCTTACTTAAAAATAAAAGAAGGCGTGATAAAGTGTGCCAGACAACAAAGTGTAGAATAGAGCAGGTCAAACACCACTACAATCACATAGCCCCCCTCTATAACAAAGCCAATAAAGTATTAAATATTTATCCGCTGAATATATATAGATGTAAAACTCTTCTAAATGAGTGGCTTCTGAATCTCGACTACGATGCTGTGGAATCCTTAATTAAATAACTAATGAAAACATGTGCTATCTTTATTCTTATTTTATTAATATTATTTTGTGGTTCTATTTCCTATATATTTATATATTTTTTATGTTCATAAATAAATACATACCTCTATCACAAACACACACTCTCATGTACGATATTGCTCACTCACTCTCGCAAAAAACACACGCGTTAATACACACACACACACACACACCCACCCGCACGCACAACTACACACACACAACACACTTCAAAACAAAATATTTTTATAATGTAAGTAAAGTCTGAAACGTCTGTCCTTGAGGCGGGCGCTAGTGACTGTGAGAGTCTTCGACTACTGCGGTCATTAACGCTAAAATTGTTTGTAAATGTTGTGATTGGTTTCAAATAAAGATTTTATTATTATTATTCTCTTTATTCAGTATAAATCTTAGATATAAAATTTGTATAGTATTCTTACAAAAACAGAGATTTATAACATTAAAAATAACTTATGAATTATAATTATAAAAACTAAATAATTACAATTATAAAACTTAAGATTAAAGTTACAAAAACAATGATTTATAATAATACCATAAAAATCTTAACCTAGGGATCCGCCGGCAGCGGGGCAGGCGAGGCCTAGACTACCGGTGGGTAGGGCTGCAGAGAGAGGAACCTCCTGACAATACGTGCCGTGTCCAAGAGTACCGCCTTCTGTATCTGACCCTTGATCCAGCCGCTAAGCGAAAGCCTCTCGAGGTGTTGGTCGAGGCTCTTCGCTATTAAGCCGTTTGCCGAAACCACTATCGGGACAATGATCGTCGAATCTACATCCCACATGGCGGTCACCTCGTGAGCCAAGTCCAGGTACTTGCTGAGCTTGTCCTTCTCGGCCTTCACGAGGTTATCGTCATGCGGGATGGTGATATCGACGAGCACTGCCCGGCGTTGGGATCGGTCTACCAGCACGATATCAGGCTTATTGGCTACAATAGTCCTGTCTGTGATGACAGAGCGATCCCAATAGAGCAACGCACGACCATTTTCAAGAACTGGCACCGGTGCGTACTTATAGTACGGTACCTCCGATTCGACAAGGTCATATCGAAGAGCAAGTTGCTGGTGGATAATCCTGGCTACTAGGTTGTGCCTATGCAAGTACTCTCCGTTAGCAAGGTGAGAACAACCGGAAATAACATGGCGTATAGACTCGCCAGGACGGCGGCATGCCCGACAAATGTCGACCGTAGCGTCCTTCATGATGTATTTCCGGTAGTTATTCACCTTGATAACTTCATCAGCAATTGCACAGACAAAACCTTCGGTTTCCCCAAAGAGGTCCCCGAAACGTAGCCAGTTCACCGATGCAGAGAGGTCAACATCAGGTCCTGTTAGGGCCCGATAGAACCTCCCATGCAGCTCCTTGCTCTTCCATATTTCCCTGCGGTCATCGGTGGTGAGCACCGGTAGTTGACGCCAGTTCTCGTTTGCCAAGGAGAGCGGCGTGAGGCCCTTATCAACTGCCACAACATCGCGATGTATCCCACATTCGTTGCTGAGGAAAAACCTCCTAAGACTGCACACCTCGCGGTTATGAAGGTTCTTGGCATTTAAAAAACCACGACCCCCCACCTTCCGCGGGATGTACAGTCTCATGACAGACGAGCGTGGGTGTAACATACGATATGTTGTGAGCAATTTTCGGACCCTTACATCCAGAGCGTCCAGCTCGGTTTGAGTCCATCTTAGTATGCCAAAGGAGTATATCAGTAAAGGCATCACCCAACCGTTGAAGGCGCGCACCTTATTGCAACCTGACAAAGAACTCTTGAGTACCTTTGTAAGGCGACTAAAGAAGCGCTCCTTCACCGATTGCTTGACGTCTCCTACTGATACACCCAATGACTCTGACATACCAAGATATTTGTAGGTTTCGGCTTCAGAGAGGGATCTGAGTGTCATCGTCTCAGAGAGCTGTAAATTCGGTGATTCTACAACCCTCCCTTCTTGTACATGCATGACCGCACACTTGTCTACACCGAACTCCATCTTGATGGCATTGCTAAAAATCTCAGTGATTTTTAACAGTTCCATCAAGACCTGGGGTTTTGGTGCAAACAGCTTCAGGTCATCCATGTACAACAAATGAGAGATGAACTCACCCCCTCTGCGAAGCCGATAGCCTAGCTCCGAATCCTTTAGTAAGGTACTAAGAGGATTCAGAGCCAAACAAAACCACAAAGGACTCAAACTATCGCCCTGGAAAATACCTCGCTCTATCCTTATCAAGTCCTGCGGAGCAGGCGAGTCATCCCCACCACCTGGTTGACAAAGGACTGTGATCCACTGCCCCATGCATGTGCTTAAAAAAGATCTCAGAGTTGCATCAATTTTATACAGCTCCAAGATCCTTCTCAGCCACGAATGGGGCACCGAATCATAGGCCTTCTTATAGTCAATCCAAGCAGTTGAGAGAGCTTTCCTGCCTCGCCGGACCTGCTGGCAAATGGTCGTGTCTATGAGGAGGAGTTCTTTAGTACCTCGGGACCCAACCCTACATCCATTCTGAGCCGGAGCCAAAACATTGTTCGCAACGACATGCGTGTTAATTTTTTTTGCTAGAATGGACGTAAGGAGCTTGTAGATGGTAGGTAAGCACGTGATGGGTCTATAGTTTTTTGCTTCCGAGGTACTACCAGATTTGTGTAAAAGGAAAGTGACACCTTTAGTAAGGAAACTAGGAAGGGAACCAACCTCAAGGGATTCCTGGAACTGCACTGCCAAGCATGGATGCGAACATCGAAACCACTTGATCCAGAAGTTGTGTAATCCATCCGGGCCAGGACTTTTCCAGTTCTGAGCCGTCTGAATTGCACAACTAACGTCTTCGGAGTCAATAGTTACTGACTCCATGGTTCCGATGGATTCGCATTCATGCTCGACAGTACGCATCCAGTCACCCTCCGTGTGCTCGACAGGCATCGACCAGATGCTGCGCCAGAAGTCAATCATGACACTTGCATCCGGCCGCTGACTGTCGTTCACACGTTGGTTAGTATCTTCCCAGTTTCGGTACACCTTCCTTTGGTCACTTTGGAAAAGGCGATTTTGTACATATCTGTCCACACGTTCTCTGTAGCGACGGATACGGTTTGCCCACGCATAGACCTTCTGCTTCAGAAAGTCAATGCGTTCCGTGACACAAGCCATATACTGTTCGGGCCTAATACCCGTCCCAGCAAAGGCTTGGTTCACGTAACGCATGACCCGAGGGCGATGGTTCCCTCGGCTGAAGCAGACCAGCTTCGCAATGAGAGTCCTAAACGTGTTGATACGTCGCTCGATTCGCTTTTGCCATGCGGGTACATTGACGGCAGGTCGCACTGCACGGTCAGAGTCCGGAAACTTGACACGAGCAACACGGCATGCCGCAATGGCCCCGCAGTACAGAATCGAGTGAGTATCAACTAAATTTTTACTAGTCCTTATAAACGGAGCTAGTAAAGCGTCCAGGGCTCCCATTAACGCTAGGTTGCGTCTATTAGTAGGCAAACGTGGTAACCGCGGCCTAGGGACTCGTGTGGAGCGATATTCTGAAATCGCGTTCTCCAAAACCCTCCTCAGTTGCTCTTTGGCCTGAGTACTTACGCTTGCGTTCGCACTGGCCTCTCCATCAGCATCTGGATCCATCCGAGGCGCTACCGGAACCGAGTCGAAAACCGCACTCGGATGTGACAGCGCGTCGGAAGGGTCCCGCGTCGAGGAAGAGGTCGCGCGAACTGGAAGCGCCTCCAGGCGAAGCCGATCAAGCGTAGGCTGATCTAGCATCTGTAGACGCTGAATCGCTCGCACTTGATCCGACAGTCGTTGGGCGGAAACAGCCACGGCTGGTTCAAGGGCCTGAAACAGAGGCAGCATCCGGTCACGATACGCAGACAGGTTGGTTCCTCCCTCTGTAGACCCGTAATAGGCGCGCATGCAGTTGACATTCATGTCGTTTGTCCATCGCATGCGGCGCACTACACCACCGGTAGCGGGAGCCCCGCGTGGGGCAGACTGCCCCACAGGCCCCAAGCGTGCCGGCAGCGGTCGTCGTCCACGTCGCGCAGGTGGTCGCGGCGGTCGTGGCGGCGGTGGCCCGCTCTCATCGCTTGAACTGGAGCTCGCAGTGGTATCAGGAGGAGTAACAAACTCCTCCACCGACGACGAGCTGGGCGACGGAGCGGGCTGTGGTGTTGGTCGTGCGCTTACAGTATTTGCTCTTCCTCTTGCCCTCGCTCTTGTTATCATAATATTATCAACATTTTATATCGGAAAATATTTGTGTAGGCATTGTGACAGTTGTCACACTTGACATTTATTTTTGAAATTTACTTATTGTGGCTGAAATGATGTAAAATATTGTCGGAATTGATTTCTGTACTTGAATATTACTATAAAATGCCTAAATCACTATAATGGAGATGGAAAATGTACTAAAAATATTAAATGATAAATCATGATAACTAAAAGACGTCTGCTGTCAACGAGCTTATTATTATTATTATTATCTACCACCGGTTCGGATGTTGCTTCTTATCGAGAAGACTCCGGCAAGAAACTCGATAGTTACTCTTTTGAACATAGGTAGTTTTGATTTACAACAAATAAATTCAGAGTACAGAAGAATTATTAAGTCGTCTTTTTTTGTATGAAAAAAAAACTTTTTGCTCTGAAACCTATCGTGAGTGGTATCTATCTAATGAAAAGGCTCACTGAGCCCATTTATATTACATCATGACATTTTAGATATTAAAGATAATTTTCAAAACATAATAAGTTTGGGCTCCTCCAAATATTTTTTTGTAAAATATGCTTGAAATGGTACGTACATAATAATATCCTCATGTTTAACATTAAAAGGATTTTCGAAAATAGTTATTTTAAAATATTTTTCAATTTAGTAGATATCTGTGGTCGGTCGGTTCCACAGAAATTTGAAAAGTTTTTATTAAAAAAAAAAAAAAACGATAGGTTTCAGAGCAAAAAAACCCTTTCCTTTTTTTCCGTGCTACGGGTCAAATTGATTTGTATTGCCTTAAGATCAATCTCTCTGATTTTCATGCCATAAACACCATTTGCAGGTTAATTTAACGTACTGCTAGCACTAACGTCGATACGCCACTGCTCGCTGCGTGCACGTCATCTCCATCTCGCCTCGCCGGGAAATCGTCCACAAATCGCTAGGGTGTAAAGGCTCTAATCATAATAATAGCTAACTACAGGTTTCTACTCGCTAGAGGGCGATTAATCGGAAACTCTTAGAACGAGGCCACACGATGCGGTAATGTCAACCTACATACAAATTACTATACCATGTTACACGACGCGTTGGGCGCACACCCCATCGCGCCGGACTTGCCGCCGCACCGCATCGTGTGGCCTCGCTCCTAGTAGTGGCAGTGGCACGACACTAGCGGCGCACGGCAGCGGTTTGGCGCACCTTGTAGTTGTACCACCAAATACGCATGCAGCGCGGGCGCCCCGGATAGATTGTTCTAGATTAGTTTGCGGATCTGTCATTTATAGCAAAATGACAATTTTAAAGTGAAGATAATAAAAAAAGTTAAATAAGTATTTAATTTTTATTAGCATTTATTCAAAATATATTTTTACAGTTTGAATGACATTAAAACTTTGCTAAGAGAATCCACTAAAATTATCACACTTTGTACTCAAGCGAAGCTTCATCTTGTTTACTTATTTATTGTATGAATATAATATAATATTGCAAGACTCAAAGCTCTGGAAATTACAAACATTGCTATTATTGTTATGGCACTATGATATCTAAAAGAAAATAAACAAACTATAATTCAAAAACATATAAGTAGGTTTAAAATAAAATTCATAATAATAACAATTACAGCTTAGCTGCCAACATAAAATACAAGGTAAATATAAATAGAAAAAATATTATATACAAAAAACTGAAAGAGATCATTTAAATCGGGAACCAATTTTGTAAAATTAAACAATACCTAGTCTCCACATCATCGTCATAATCCAGCATGCAGACTGAATAATGCTTTTGTAGACAACAATATAAGATTTGATTCAATACTGGCCAGTTTAAGATTCGATGTTGGATGGATGGACTTAAGTACATAGTGGGCGGTGTTGGAAGCAGTAGATATTGCATCGTAACTAGCGCTCATATCTTGACAAATAGGTAAGCTGCACAGACAGATTTGGAGCCTAACTTCTTAATAACTCGAGTAAAGTAAGTATTCTGACTCCTTTGCGCACAGCCAACTACAGTTTCGCCGCTGACAATAAAAATGTATCTTAATAGCTACCTAATACAAAGATCATTAGTTAATTATTAGGATTAAATAGTGTAAAGCACAAAATCATTCAGGCTAAAATATTATTGCTTAGAACTTATTATTATCATGCTACTAAATAATTTGAATTTTAACTCATTTGTAAATAAATTAAATGTTGAACCTTTGGTAGACGTAATTGGAGCGACCTATGTCAACTAGCTTCGGTTGTTGGATCATTACAGTAAAAGTTCTCATAAGTACTATTATTGATAAGATCTGTCAATGAAACTGTCTAGGCTTGTAAATTTAAATTTTAAAACATTTCTAAGTAAATAAATAAATAATATTAATGGAATTAAGTACATTACAATTTATTTATCGACATTAGCTCAGTCTATTTAATCTAATTCAGCCATGTTATGCCATCACTTTTAGTTGTAGCCCAGAGGTAGAGGTTTCTGATGAAACTAGGCGGAATTATTTAGAAGTCAATACAATATCAGTTAAACTAAAAGTGACGGACCTTGGCTCCTCCCTAAAGCAGTAAGATAGCAAAAGATTTAAATACCTACCTACTAAGCTACGAGATTGCTAACTGACCCACATTCTAACGCCTACAACATGTAAACTTTACTTCCGCTCTCCTGAACACTTGTCAATGTCATGTTCCACCGAAAGTTAAAAGTAACTTGTTTTGCTATCATACTGCGAATCTATCTTCGTCTGATTTTCGTTCCTCATAGCACCTTTGTAGATTTGACTAAACTCCTAGTGCCAGGTACAAAAATGCTGTATATCGCGATTCTTTGGCTAAGGTAACGTCGATCCAGGCCAGCCCGGCTATATTGCTTTAAAAGGAATTTGATAGCCTCTGTTATGTACTAAAAGAGTTAAGTATAGGCCATAATGTGGAATGAAAATATGGAATTTCTTGAAACCAATCTGGCTTGGCCGACGCTGCATAGAAGTAATAGCTACCTTATTTTAATTAATGATACATGTAGAAGGCAATATATTAATACCGGAACCGAGGGCATCAGTAGGTGATGTTATCATCCATTCTAATGTCGACTAAAATCTTTTATTAATTCTAACAATTATTAAAATATTACTTCCTCTTATCATTTACTGGTTACAGAACTACTCACATTTTCTGATATCTATTCATATTAAACATCTAGTTCTAGAAGAAACAATCTGGTAATGATATTTCGTAATAACAATGATTGTTGAATGAGTTCTACCTCACCTTTACCAATAACATTTATACTTATATTTGATATATATGTTTATAAAATAGTTTCGATGTCACCACTTTCTTTACTGATGTCTTCGGCCTTTAATTTTATAGATTCACAACGCAAGACGTGCCCTACATCTCTATGGACCCAAAAGAATTTAATGCGCGAATTGTTATGATTGTATCCAGATATATTCTTATGATTCGTGATTTAGCGTCAAGTAGCCAAAACATAGTGCGAAGGCGGTGAAGTTGGTAACAAGCAACACCGAATGGTTTTGGTGCCAATGTATAATGAATACTTTGATACAAAACATCAAGCCAAGTACAGCATCTTAATTGGTGCGAATTAATCTGTTTGGGTATCGAACAGTATTTTATTTCGGCTAGGTCCATAGCAATGTATGACACCAACATACACAACATCACACAATTTTAACAGCTCGAAGCTACTCTAATGTAAGAAATGACACATTACTTAGAATAGGCTAGACGACTAAAAAAAACTGATCAGTCCGTCAGTTAGATTATCAAAATATTCTGGACACGTATTTTTTCTTTGTTCTCGTAAACGAAAAATGACGACGATACAGTGCGTTGAAGTTTCGCGTGACGTCACGCCTAGGCACAATTTTTTTTTTATCAGTGACGTTACAAGGCCCCACTCAAGAACTTAAATGCTCTTTATTAATGTTCTTTAATAATTTGATGAAACGAAAAATGTATGTCCAGTATTTTTGGACGGTCTTAAGAACGGACTAAGCAGAATGCAATTTTTTTTAATGTTGTCGACATCCCTATTACTGGAAGGCTCAAAACATTGGCCACGGAAATACTCAAGAGCTCAGGATATGGCAAAGAAGATGATACGCAGGATGAAACACAGTTTTTAATTTTTATTAGCTAAGGTTGTCAACACTCATGTTCTCAATATTCGTCATTTCAGTGAACAAAGTTCTAAGTAAAGTAAAAAAAGGGCGAACCAAGATAATTATTATAATCACGGTTACCCTTCTTAGAATGACATAACTATGCATTAAAATGGCTCCGTTTAGCGATGAAACTTATCGCTGATAGATCGAGTAAAACTCTAATAATTTTATTTAAATATAATGAAATTTTAGGATACCTTATGATCCCTTGAAAATTCTTATTTTTATTAGTGTAAAACAGTTACACGTATCTTCAAATGGCAATGATGCATCATGCTAAGATCATGTTACTGTGAGGTATTTGCGATTTTATTTTGCCAGTGTAATATTTACTGTAAAGGCGGACCCTGGGACCCTACACACCAGTGTGAGTTCACAACCGAGATAGACCGCACGGATGATGATGAATATTTACTGTAAGTAGGTAGGTGAGCTTTTCTTATCAAGTAATTAGCCTTTATACTGTCCCAAGGCTGGGCAAAGGCCGCCATCATTGAAATAAAGTCTTCGCTACAACGAAAATTTATTATATTGCAATGAAAAAGTAGTGGGTGGCCTCATTTCTGGTTAGATAAGCTCTACTTTGTTAGATTATAATAACCTCATAATATTGGTTGCAAAGTTGCACCAGTCTCAAAACTCAACTCTATCCACTTTTCAGCCTATAACAATGAAGAAAGGCAAGACAATGGAGTGTCATACAATGTGAGAACTGATGGCAGTTGGGGCAGAAACGACAAATGCAGTACGCGAGGCCCGCATAGACAGAGCTCGAACGACCAGGAACTCATAAGATGTCGGTAGATGCAGGCTACATAAGACCAGCAGCAGACATCCTGTGTTTTTTTTCGAAAATGACGACTAGATTTGAATTCTGTAAATTGGCCTAAAGCATGAGGCGAATCACTAATTTTGGATCAACAATAGAAAAGGAGTTTAAAGACTGGGCGAACAGAATTATTGCCGCTGGTCGATCTTAGGCCAGGCTTCCTCTATGTTGGACCCTAGGAGGGCTGGAAAAACTACAGGAGAGGCTCTTACAATTTGCCTTATTTGAAGTTATGACAATTTGCCGGACCCGATCTCGGCATTCTACCGGCGCATTTTTCATCGCAGAGTGATATAAGTGCGACAATTGCGTTTTGTCTTAAATCATTAAATCTGAATTCGACTGAGGTGAGGAATTGATTCTTCAGAATCAGCGCCACCTAGTGGCTTTAATGTTGCCCGCTTTTGCCGCTAAGTGGCGCTGACCAATGCTATACAAATTGAAATTTACGTGTTCGCAAAACGCGATCGTGAAGTCATCGAATCTCTATAAGAAACTCGCAATAGGCGACTCTGGTTTTCTTGCGGGATCCTGGTAATGCGAACGGTTTGTTCGTGCGCCGGCTCAAAATCCGCCGGTCCGGCATAGTTGGGACGTTATTTGATTCGCTCACCATTAGCAAAGGTGTTTCTTCTAGGTTCGCTAAGAGCGCGCGTACTTGAGCGCCTGAGTGAGCGGCTTCTCTTCTTTGAGCGAGTCTTTAAGCTCGAGTTGAGAGCGCGCCGCGCCTGGTTCTGAGCTGTTCTGCTCCTCAGACTCGGTGCGGCTGGATTGGTCGAACGGCCTGCAAAACCAAAAAATACAAAGTTAAGAAAAGTTCCATCTTGGAGTTGACTACCTAAACTATCTTTTTGTACTTCAAAAAAGAGCCATCCGCTCCATTTACAAACTTAGACCACGCGACTCTCTTAGGGAAGTATTTAAGAAGATCGATATTTTAACTGTGCATGCTCAGTATATTTTAGATAACATAATGTATGTGCGCAAAAACTTGCATCTGTTCAAAAAAAACAGTGACACTCATAAACATAATACCAGAAATAAAAACAAATTGAAAACTCCCAGTCTTAGGCTACACAAAGTGGGAAACTCATTTGTGGGTCAATCTGTAAAATACTTTAACAAAATACCTCAAAGTCTTGTTGATCTACCTCCTCACAAGTTTAAGTCTGCAATTAAAGCAAAGTTAATGAAACAAGGTTATTATAATGTAGAGGATTACTTGAACGACAAAAGTTTGTGGTCATAGTAGGAATAATCTGCTCCTCTGCTCAATATTGTGTTCTTTTTTCTACTCGCATTGACTGTACTCTGAATTTATTTTTTGTAAAACAAACAAAGTTGAAAAGAGTAACTATCGAGTTTCTTGCCGGAGTCTTCTCGATAAGAAGCAACGTCCGAACCGGTGGTAGATTCACATTATGTATATTCACGATGTGTACTAGTTAATATTGTACTATTTTATTTACGTTTATTATTATTATTTCTATATACTTTTTTTGACATGTCATAAGTGCTTTGTACAAGCTTAAATGAATAAATGATTTTTTTACTTTACTTTACTTTACTTTATCCAACATTCAAACTTTCAAATTGATCTTCCAACGCAATGGAGGTGAGTTTAATCGTCCGCAATAACAGGATACCCTTTAATCCCGCGCAGAAGATGACCACCATCAAGTTTAAGTGGTTAGAGGTACCCATTTTCTATTGCATTAGGTCTAGATTCTTACATATCTCAAGTGTTCTGGACTAAGAGCATACGTAAAGAGTGAAGGCCTCTCCGAACCGGCGTGAAATGAAAACGGCCACAGCTGCATTCATTCATATACTCCATTCATTTAAAGCATAAGACAGCTTAGACAGAAGTAAAAACAGGGTTCTTTTTAGGGTACACTTTGTGGTAAAAGAATAATAAACATAATTACTTTTAAAATGTATGTCGAATTTATTAAAATCTAGCAGCTGTCACACTTCAGAATTTATGAGGCTTTTGCTTAAATAAATTATTCTGTCTTGCATCAAACTATATTGTCGATGTTAAAAATCTAAAAGAAGCAGGGGTTGAGTATCCGAACACATATTTACTGTCACTATAACTCTAATACTAAATCTAAAATGTTACATACTTCCTTCATACGTTGTGGCGGAAGGGGTTTTAAATTTTGCGAGGTTATACTCAGGTACATCCCTGAGTTTAACCTAGCAAAATTTAAAACCCGTTGTACGTTGTAATGCCGTATGACATCATCCGGTATTACAACGTCAAATGCAAATTGTCATTTATTTTAGCACCCCTGCTTCTATGTGCCTCTTATTTTCTAATGTTAAAATGAATGGAGTATAGACGCCTGCCGCTTTCACAGTAGTCGCGCGGGGTGGGGGGCGGGCCCGGTTGATTCTGTTGAATCAATTTGACTCAGGCCGCCTGTGTATTTCTCTGTCAGTGGCTAACGCGTCTGATTCTAAACATTTCGATCCACCCGCGGCAACATGGAAATCGATAAAGAAGAATTTATACCGGGTGATTATCAAATAACTTTTATTTTATTTATTAAAATTTTTAAAATTAATTTTCCATTGATAAAATCAAATCCTTGACTTGATCCATGTCTTGACATAGGTAGCGCAAAAGTTTTAGAACCGTACATACGCGTGCGTTCAGTTTCTCAGCCGCTCCGGACTGTGAAGATAAAGACGCCGGCCCCGTTCCCGCCCGTGCACTCTGAATAAGGCCCAATTAGGATATGCTCGCGTCTAGCGAATCATTTGTTGCGGGCCCAGAAACGGGAATAAGGCGTGAAAGCGACGCGAAGCGGCGGAGAATATGAGAGTCTGATCCACACTTAGGATTGCGGCGAAGAATGCGCGTGAGACTGGAGAGCCTTTAAAAATGACGTCTGTGTAACCTTTTAGACAAATAGGGTATTTATTTGAATATTTGTATTTATTGTAAAGAAGTTTTCGAAAGACGTCTGATGAATAGTAACATTGGTAAAAATAATTCAAAAGCACCAAACCTCCCCAAGGTGAATCAATTTTCAAAATCATGTTTTTGGACTTGCCCAAAACGTTCCCTACAAACTGCTTGCAAACGACGTCATTTGTGATTTTCCCACCCAAGCTTGAAGGGCCATACACTTAATTGTACCGAAGTAAACATACTAAAAGTCTGCTTCGCTGATGTTGTGTGTGTTTGTCCGCGGAGTGCACTCACCTATACCGCCTGGTGTTGACGGGCTGCAGCGAGGCGAGGTGGCGCAGCAGCGTGTGGCGCGCGGGGGGCAGGTCCCGCAGTCTTGTTGTCTGCCGGGCTGGTGCTGCGTGTGTTTGTCCGCGGGGCGCACTCACCTATACCGCCTGGTGTTGACGGGCTGCAGCGAGGCGAGGTGGCGCAGCAGCGTGTGGCGCGCGGGGGGCAGGTCCCGCAGTCTTGTTGTCTGCCGGGCTGGTGCTGCGTGTGTTTGTCCGCGGGGCGCACTCACCTATACCGCCTGGTGTTGACGGGCTGCAGCGAGGCGAGGTGGCGCAGCAGCGTGTGGCGCGCGGGGGGCAGGTCCCGCAGTCTTG
Source organism: Udea olivalis (assembly GCA_947369235.1). NCBI lineage: Eukaryota > Metazoa > Arthropoda > Insecta > Lepidoptera > Crambidae > Udea > Udea olivalis. Next base: position 2,514,842 of record OX376360.1, on the reverse strand, counting down.
TTGTCTGCCGGGCTGGTGCTGCGTGTGTTTGTCCGCGGGGCGCACTCACCTATACCGCCTGGTGTTGACGGGCTGCAGCGAGGCGAGGTGGCGCAGCAGCGTGTGGCGCGCGGGGGGCAGGTCCCGCAGTCTTGTTGTCTGCCGGGCTGGTGCTGCGTGTGTTTGTCCGCGGGGCGCACTCACCTATACCGCCTGGTGTTGACGGGCTGCAGCGAGGCGAGGTGGCGCAGCAGCGTGTGGCGCGCGGGGGGCAGGTCCCGCAGTCTTGTTGTCTGCCGGGCTGGTGCTGCGTGTGTTTGTCCGCGGGGCGCACTCACCTATACCGCCTGGTGTTGACGGGCTGCAGCGAGGCGAGGTGGCGCAGCAGCGTGTGGCGCGCGGGGGGCAGGTCCCGCAGTCTTGTTGTCTGCCGGGCTGGTGCTGCGTGTGTTTGTCCGCGGGGCGCACTCACCTATACCGCCTGGTGTTGACGGGCTGCAGCGAGGCGAGGTGGCGCAGCAGCGTGTGGCGCGCGGGGGGCAGGTCCCGCAGTCTTGTTGTCTGCCGGGCTGGTGCTGCGTGTGTTTGTCCGCGGGGCGCACTCACCTATACCGCCTGGTGTTGACGGGCTGCAGCGAGGCGAGGTGGCGCAGCAGCGTGTGGCGCGCGGGGGGCAGGTCCCGCAGTCTTGTTGTCTGCCGGGCTGGTGCTGCGTGTGTTTGTCCGCGGGGCGCACTCACCTATACCGCCTGGTGTTGACGGGCTGCAGCGAGGCGAGGTGGCGCAGCAGCGTGTGGCGCGCGGGGGGCAGGTCCCGCAGTCTTGTTGTCTGCCGGGCTGGTGCTGCGTGTGTTTGTCCGCGGGGCGCACTCACCTATACCGCCTGGTGTTGACGGGCTGCAGCGAGGCGAGGTGGCGCAGCAGCGTGTGGCGCGCGGGGGGCAGGTCCCGCAGTCTTGTTGTCTGCCGGGCTGGTGCTGCGTGTGTTTGTCCGCGGGGCGCACTCACCTATACCGCCTGGTGTTGACGGGCTGCAGCGAGGCGAGGTGGCGCAGCAGCGTGTGGCGCGCGGGGGGCAGGTCCCGCAGTCTTGTTGTCTGCCGGGCTGGTGCTGCGTGTGTTTGTCCGCGGGGCGCACTCACCTATACCGCCTGGTGTTGACGGGCTGCAGCGAGGCGAGGTGGCGCAGCAGCGTGTGGCGCGGCGCGGGCGCGGCGAGGCGCGCGGGGGGCAGGTCCACGCAGAAGGGGTTGCGCGAGTCCCCGAGAAAGGTGGCCACGTAGTTCTCGGTGCGGAGGAGGAGCAGCAGCACGTCTTCTAGGTCTGCTTCGCTGTGGAGGACAATCTTGATCATTGTTCTGTCAATCTTTTAGCTTTTATTTGCCTTAACAAGTTGAACGCCGTGGATAGAATAGTTTTCTATGTGTCTGATTTGGCGGCAGTCAAAAACTTAAAGATCTGTGAAATAAAACTGGGCGACATTTAAGCTACTACTGAGAACTACTAAGGCAGTAAGCGGTCCAGGAGCGGGAAATGTATGGCGCGCCGCCACGTAACCGCGGCCTGCTTCTGTGTAACATGGGGCATATTTCCGAAAATTCCCACCCCGGGACGTTCCCGGTACTCTTTTTCTCTGTCCTTTCGCTCTTGGCAGAGCGGTCGTAGTCACGTTGAGGCGTCGACATTAGTGTTAGAGGTGGACAAAGCTTTCTTCACGATTTCCCGCCATTAGTCTCTGTTTGCAGACCGTCTGGCGCAGTCTGACACACGGTTTCCCACTGCGGATTTTATTTGATCAGCCCAGCGCATAGGTGATCTACCGCCCGATCTGGTTCCCTCTACTTTCCCTTGCACAACTAGCCGTTCTATGGAGTTGTTATCCTGTCTGGAGACATGGCCAAAGTACTGCAGTATGCGCGGCTGTACTATGGTCGATAGACGCTTCGAGATGCCGAGTTCCCGGAGTATGGACACGTTGGTGCGGAACTCTGTCCACAATATGCCGAGCATCTTCCTCCAGCACCACATCTCTAGAGCATCTATTTTCCCTTTTTCCAACTCACGCACTGCACTGTCCACGTCTCTGCCGCATAAAGAAAGATTCCCAATCTACCAGCGTTCGCATTAGCCTGACTTTGGTAATATTGCGATTCCTCCACACTTTCTTTGTTTTTTCCACAGCGGTTCTGGTTACGGCCATACGACACTTTACTTCATTTACGCAATCTCCATTGCTTGAGAATAAAACCCCAAGATATACGTAGGCTTGAACCACGTCGCAGTTCGAAATCTGTGTAACTTCTGGCGAGTTGTTATTGGCGCGGTCCACGATCATAATCTCGAGCTTTTTCGATGATTTGACGCACATTGAGAATTTGCTCACGGGTTCCCTTGCCTTTATATGCTTTCAGTCGCTCGTTTATGATATGCAGCATTATTTTACTTGCGTATTGTACATATGGCCTACGCTGGGGAAATCACTACTGGACATGGGCACGCCACAACACCTCGTACACCTGCTCAGGAGACTCTACGAAGAGGGTTATCAGGGCAATTTGCTTTTGGGTACAGTCCAGAGTCTCTCAAATATCACTCATCTTTGCAACATCATTATTTAGTTTAAAAAAAAGTAGAATAAGTGAAAGAAAACCACCAACAACTTATTAAAATAAATCATTTTTATTTTTCATTGATCATTTGGGCTGCGTTCCATGACGTGAAAAATTTCACTGTAAGGAGTGAAAATCACTTGAACCCGATCCAAATTGGAAAACAGAAATCGAGGCTGACTGAGCTGTCACCTGACAGTTTCCTAGTTGTTTCAGAACCGGCTCCAGTGACGTTTATCACTCTGACAAGTGCGAATTCTACCGGTGCCTGGAACCTGATGAAATTCACCTGACACCTGACAGACAAAAGTGATTTGCCACGTCACGGCGTCGGTAAAGCAGCACATCTCGCCCGCCTTTCTCCGACTTGATTTACATAATTATACTATTATTTTTCACTGAATATTTTGTTCAATCACAATAAAATATAGCCTATATCGGTGAAAGAATTTTTAAAATCTGTCCAGTAGATCCGGAGGCTATTCAATACAAGCAAACAAACAAACAATCAAATCTTTCCTCTTTATAATATTAGTGTGGATAACTCATAACTCACCTTGCCGAGTACAGGAACTGCGCAAAGTGTATATTCGAGACGCAGTTCTCGCGGTCCTCGCTGTCGGTGTAGAGGTCGGTCTCGCGGTAGTACATGTAGAGGAAGTCGTTGAGCTGCTTGGCGACGACGGCGCAGCGGTCCTTGTCGCACATCTTGGCGGGCGGGCCCTGGGGTGGGTTGGCTATTTAGTGCGGCTTTTTTAGGTTATTCATTAAAAATTGGTAAAATAAATGGGACTATCTTGGACTGTGTCTTGAAATAGAAAGCAAAGCAAGCCCCGAAAGTGGGTGAAACTAGACTGAAAATAAGCGTTAAAAAAGAAAAAGCATTGGCTTACAACGTAAAATAGACTAGACGAATTCGCTAGGTCTGTTAAGGAAGTTTCTTACTAGGAAATAATAGTGTTAGGTTAATAGGTGTGTATAAAACCGATTGTAATGTTCTTAAAGTTAGTAGTTCACAATACAAAGCATAAGGATCATCACGTCTGTGTTTTTAATTCAGTACCCACGCTAATAACAACCTTACATCGAGCTATCGGAAGGAACATAGTGGCCTAACGAGCCAGATAGCAAGCGGCCGGCACGTGCGATAAGAGAACAATAGGCGACCCTTTTTTTGTGCATCGAAGACTGCAATTTATTTATTAGCAAAGAATATTATTTTATCACTTCGGATTCAATGGATATTTTGCTGAATTTGGACAGTTTTTCACCGGACTTTCTCTTCAAGAATATTTGAATTTTGTTGCTGGATACATAAGCTACACAGTGAATATATTTTTGCACATAAGGATTGATAAACAACTATGGAAATCGTCGAGCAAATATTAAATGAATTAGAAGATCTGTATAATCTTATTACGAAAACAAACGAAACCTTCAAGAAATGCCCGAAGGTGCGGCTTACACGTGGTTATGTAACAGTAAAATTGGAATCTTTTGAAGAATATTGGAACCAGTTTCGTGTTGCACATACCACATTAATGAAAAGTGAGAAGAAAGATCAACGTAAATTATTGCCTTATTTTGAACAAAATGAGTACTATATTTGTGAGGATGTGGCTATGCAAGCGAAAACTGATATGAAGGATATACTTTTTACAATCGAATCGCAACAAAAATCTACGAGACAGGAGGTTAACTATACATCTTCAAACACGCAATCTTCAGAAGTTAAATTGCCGCGTATAGAAATACCGAAATTTAGTGGTAACTATGAAGCCTGGCCTACGTTTCAAGATTTATTTATCTCACTAGTGGATCGGAATAACACAATTAGCGGCGTGCAGAAATTACACTATTTAAAGACGAGCGTTACTGGCGAAGCAGAATTATTGTTGCGACATATTCAGATTAATGAAGCAAATTACAAGCAAGCTTGGGAGACACTTAAAAGGCGATATAGTAACAAGCGACTTATTGTCACATCTTTATTGAAACGTATGTTCAATCAAAGAAAACTAAATAGCCAGAATCCCAACCAGATAAAATCACTTGTTGATACAACATCTGAGTGCCTAAATAGTTTGAAAAATATGGACATAAAAACTGATGATTGGGACCCGCTTGTCAACTATCTTTTAGTGCAAAAAATAGACTCAGACACACACAAAGAATGGGAAGAACATGTCAGCAATCAAGGAGATAAAGAATTACCTACATTCGAGACATTAAAGATGTTTTTGGAGTCTAAGTTTAGAACCCTTGAGCTTGTGCAACAACCAACTTCGCCTAAAGAAAGAATTGTGAGATCTTATTATACTCATGACGCTGCTACAGAGAAAACATGTCCTTTATGCGAAGAAAAACACTCACTCAGTCATTGTAAAGACTTTGGAAAAATGGAACCAGAACAACGCAGCGAGTTTGTGAAATCAAAGTATATTTGTTACAACTGCTTAGTTACTGGTCACAGAGTTATAGCATGTCGACTACTCACCAAGTGCAGATTATGTCAACGACGACACCACACCCTTCTACATTCAAAAAGGTCAAATGATGCCTCTGGCCCCACTGAAAAGAATGATGCAAAACAGCCAAAGGTCTTACATGCAAATGTAGAAGAAGAGTCAGAATCAAGAGAAGAAATCAAATTAGCAGTGATGACGTCACAGACAAACACAACTCACAGTACAGCTGTTTCGTTACTAGCGACAGCCCTGGTGGAATGTAAGAGTGAAGATGGCCACACCACAGTTCTGCGAGCATTAATCGATCCTGGATCACAGGGTTGTTTTATAAGTCAACGAGCCGTACAAACAATCAGAGCGAGACGGTATCCAGTGAAAGGAAGCATTGTCGGAGTAGGTGAAGTGAAATCAAAACTTAGTCAGGTAGTTCAGATAGAGGTCGCATCTAGAAATGAGAAATTCAGCCTCAGAGTGAAAGCATATGTTATTGCAAAGCAACTGACTAGTCAGATACCGACTCAAAGAATACCTACGAAAAAATGGGATCATTTAGATGGGTTAACATTGGCTGACCCTAAGTTTCATCAACCAGCCAACATTGATTTACTTCTTGGTGTTAATGAATATGCACAAATCATACAGAGTGACATCATAAAAGGTCCACCAGGGTCCCCAATTGCACAAAAAACTACCTTGGGCTGGATCCTGTTTGGAAAAGTAAATGATTGTGAAGATGTAAAAGAAGAATCAATTATAGTCATGCATCAACAAATAGACGTGGATGATATGTTGAAAACATTGTGGGAGATAGATGCGGACGTGAATAGAAAACTTACAAACGAAGAAGAAAATTGTGAGAGAGTCTACAAGGAAAATTATTTTAGAACAGAAGAAGGAAGATACGTTGTCAAACTACCTTTCAAAACAGAGACACCACAATCAGTGGAAGGAAACACATACAAAATAGCAAAGAAAAGATTACAAATGCTTGAAAGAAGATTCGAAAGACAGTCAGAATTAAAGAAGAATTATAGTAAAGTTATGGAAGAATATATTGAATTAAATCACATGCAGGAAGTACCACAAGAAGAAATTAATAATAAATCAGTGTACTTACCACACCATGCAGTCGAGCTGAAAAGGAAACAACTAAAACCCGTGTAGTTTTTGATGCATCGTGCAAGGGCACGAATAACATATCGCTGAATGATGAACTGATGAATGGGCCTCTTCTACAAGAAGATCTTAGAAGTATCATTATGAGATGGAGAATGCACAAGGTCTGTTTTGTAAGCGATATAGAGAAGATGTACAGGATGATTCTCGTTCACAAACAAGACACTGACTTCCAGAGAGTATTATGGATACAGAATACTTCGAAATCTGATGAAGTCAAACACTACCGGCTACTTACAGTCACATTTGGGACAGCATCAGCGCCCTATCTTGCCATAAAAACCCTAATGCAGCTGTCAGAAGATGAAGGCCAAGACTATCCTATCGCCAAGAGAATTATACGCGAAGACTTCTATGTCGATGATGTGATGTCCGGGTGTGATACTGTGGAAGAAGCCATAGAAGCAAGTAACCAACTGAAAACTGTACTAAACAAGGGAAAATTTAGACTACAAAAATGGTGTTCAAACAGTCATGAATTCCTAAAATCTCTTGATGAAGCAGATCGATCAGTCAAGGCACATATAGATATGAGATTAGATGGAATCGTAAAAGCACTTGGCGTATCATGGGATTTGGGAGAAGATACATTCAAATACAACCTAAACTTACCTGCACAACCAATTGACATAACCAAGAGAGATGTATTATCCGATTTACAAAAACTATTTGACCCACTGGGCTGGATTGCCCCAGCAATTATTTCAGCGAAGACATTTGTACGGAAATTATGGTTACAAGGAATAGGATGGGATGATGTTATTGATGATGACTTACAAGCTGAGTGGAAGTCTATTCGAGATGATTTAAACAATATTGATGACATAACAATTCCACGCTGGTTAAACACCTTTAATACATCAAAGGAAAACATATCTCTCCATGGTTTCAGTGATGCATCAATGCATGCTATGGCTGCTGTTGTTTACTGCAGAGTAATTCAAGTCGATGGAACCATCAATGTTAATATTGTTGCTGCCAGAACAAAGGTAGCCCCTGTTAAGACGATATCGATGCCACGTCTGGAACTATGCGCTGCTGTGCTCTTGTCGAAACTCATGCATCACACAGCTCAAGCAATGAGAATTACATCTGATAAAGTATTTGCCTATACGGACTCGTCAGTGGTACTGTCATGGCTGTTTGGTGAGCCCAGTCGCTGGAAGCAATTCGTAGCCAATCGCGTGGTTGAGATTTCAAACAATATCGCTAATAGTCAGTGGCATCACGTTCAGACAGATCAAAATCCAGCTGATGTCGCGTCGCGAGGTGCTAAAATAATTGATCTGAAAACAAACAAACTATGGTGGCAAGGACCCAGCTGGCTGCTAGAAGAGCAAATAACTTTGTCTAGACTAAACATAGTACCGACAGACATTGAGAGAAGAAAAACGAAATTGATTAACATGAACATAATAGAAGACAAAATGAATAGCAACACTATACTAAATTTCGAAACCTATTGCAATCTTGAAGAACTTCTAAGAATTATAATTTATATGAAAAGATTTCTAAATTTCAAACGATCAAAAGAAGACATGAAAGCTATAACTACAAAGGAATTAGATGAAGCGTTGAAAATATGTATAAGAAAGGCACAGGTCATTGATTTTGAGGAAGAGATAGAAGACATCAAGAAATATAAACAAGTAAAGAGAAATAGTAAACTGAAATCATTAAATGCTTACCTGGATGAAGAACAGATCCTCAGGGTGGGCGGTAGACTGCGACACGCTGACCTAGAAAGAGATACAAAACATCCAATGATATTAAGTAATAAAAATGCACTTACCTTACTAATAGTCGCAGATTCACACCAGAAAACTCTGCACGGTGGGCTTCAACTGATGATGTGTCATCTCCGGTCACGGTTCTGGATCATCAAGGCTAAAAATGTTGTGAAAAGACATGTGCACAGATGCCTTATATGTGCCAAAGCGAATGCCAAGTCGAGAAGCCAAGTAATGGGTGATTTACCTGACATGAGAGTGAACATATCTCGTCCATTCCAGTACACCGGCGTAGATTTTGCAGGACCATTCAACGTGCTTATGTCCAAAGGCCGTGGAGCGAAAACACGGAAAGCTTACATCTCAATATTTATATGTATGTGCACTAAGGCCATACATCTTGAGTTGGTCGGTGATCTAACCTCTGAAGCTTTCATCGCAGCATTTCGGCGGTTTGTCGCACGAAGAGGACGATGCGCACACATGTATAGTGACCAAGGTCGCAACTTTATAGGTGCGAATAGAGAGTTGGTAGAAGCTTGGAAAGCTGCACAGCTTGAATTCAAGGATGAAGTGGCTCAAACCTTGGCACTAGATGGTACACAATGGCATTTTACTCCACCATACAGCCCAAACTTCGGTGGACTCTGGGAAGCTGGCGTAAAATCTGTGAAGTCTCACTTGAAAAAGATCTTGACTACCAATTTGACATTTGAGGAAATGACCACATTGCTGTGTCAAATTGAATCCCTTCTCAACTCAAGGCCATTGACACCAATTGACGACACCGATGTAAATAATTTGAGCCCTCTAACACCTGCACACTTTTTGATAGGCGAACCTACTATCGAGGTACCTACTCCAGATTTATCAAGTTTAAATATCAACCACTTAGCAAGATGGCATTATACACAAAAACTGTTGCAAACTTTCTGGAAAAATTGGCAAATGGAGTACTTGACACGCTTACAGCAGCGTCCAAAATGGCTAAGAAAGCAACCTGAATTTGACAAAAATGATATTGTGTTGATCAAACATGAAGGTCTACCTCCGGCAAAATGGCTGATGGGCCGCATTGTGGCCAAACACCCTGGGCCTGATGGAGCTACGCGTGTTTACAGTGTGAAGTGTGGTGATAGTGTTACTAAACGGTGCATAACTAAATTGTGTCCTTTGATTAGTGCTAAAGACGATTAGTGATGAATAATACTGTGTGCATGTTATTTAATGTTTGTCAGTGGAAATATCATTGTTTCTTTTTTTTGATTTATGTAAAGGCATAGGCCTTTTGGTGGGCGGTGTATGTTAGGTTAATAGGTGTGTATAAAACCGATTGTAATGTTCTTAAAGTTAGTAGTTCACAATACAAAGCATAAGGATCATCACGTCTGTGTTTTTAATTCAGTACCCACGCTAATAACAACCTTACATCGAGCTATCGGAAGGAACAAATAGTAAGAAACTTTAAAAGACCTAGATAATGGTAAGAAGTGTTTAACAGTGTTTCTAGACCTGGCTCAGGCCTTTGACACGGTCTCCACTCCCCATTTACTGAGCAAATTAGAGGGAATGGGAAACTTATAAAAGATTACCTCAGTGACAGAAGGAAACAGGTGAGAATTGACTGCTGGACTAGCCAGGAGCTGAACATGGAATATGGTGTGCCCCAGGGCAGTATCCTCGGCCCAACCCTGTTCCTGGTGTACATCAATGACCTGTGCCATCTTCAGCTGCGAAACGGCAAAATTTTCACCGTTGCTGACGATACAGCCCTGTCCTTTAACGAAGCTAACTGGGAAGATGTATTCTCTCACGCTCAGAATGGACTAGACGTGGTGCTTGACTGGCTTCGGGACAATGTACTGGCACTGAATGTAGGTAAGACCAAGTGTATATCATTTGTAATGAGATGTGATTTCCAATTTTTCGATGTATTTCGAGATATCGGCTCTTGAAAGTCTGTAATTTTAGAAAAAAATTGTTTTGCTATTTTTGACCGGATAACTTGTCAACGATGCACTGGGCCCACTAATTCGTAACTTTCAGAAAAAGCAGGCAACAGCATACAAGCAGGCATCCAGGCATGCAGCATGCAAGCAGGCTTCCAAGCATGCATTTATTGTAATACCTAGTTAATACTTAGTTTGTACTGACTAACAATTTTTCTTTCTCAATTGTTTAAATGGCCATAAGTTTATATTCTTTTATGTTTTTTTTCCATTGTTTTATATTCTTTAGATTAGACACTCAGTAGGTTTATTTGTATCAAAATGACACTTTACGAACGCCTGTTGTAAACCCAAAACAAGTTTATAAAAGAGTAACTGCTGAGTTCTCGCCGGGTCTTCTCAGCAAGAAACAACTCCGACGCGGTGGTAGAGTCGCATTATGTCTGTATACTGTGTATTTATATATCTATATTATTATAGTAATTATGTCTATTATTTAGTATATCTCGCTTTAAATTTGACGATTTGAAAGTACTAACTGTGAAAGCCTATTTGAATAGTTATTTGAGTTTGCAGCATGCAAGCAGGCAACCATTCATTCAGCATGCAAGCACAAATGCAACATGCAGCAGGCATAGCTCGCTGCGGGTCTCCACGCGCCTCCGCGGGCTTGAATTACACTCTAGGGGTAGGGCAGATAAGACTGCGTCGAGTCGGTTTTGCAGCGTTTCATTATCTCAAATTTATGTTAAAGAACATTTAAGACAAATTTTTCAAATTTTCAATTTTTATTAGTATTGTAAGTAGTTTTTAGAGCCTATTATAACTAGTTAGTAAGTGTTTAGATGCAATGTGGACTAAACACTTACTAACTTTGAGAAAAATTTGAGATAATGAAACGCTGCAAAACCGACTCGACGCAGTCTTATCTGCCCTACCCCTAGAGTGTGCCGTGGCAGCTTTTAACTAAGACGACATTTAGCATTTAGTCTGTGTGTGTTATGCAACTATTCTGTTATTGGTGTTTGTTATGTTGGCTGTCCTAATAAATAAAACAAGACTACAAAAGCTATGTTTAACGCAATCATGGATTTTACTAATGGCTTCTTAAATTATGCTATTCTTTAATTATGCTTTAAAATATTTGCAATGTTATTAGGGCTGACACCACTTATCTCTTGTAATATGCCTTTGGACTGTTATGCTATTACAAAGTTATGTAAAGGAAACATTATGAGAAGTTAATATTATGCTTTATGATGTGATGCCAAATGAATTATGCCAAGCTATTTTAGGATAATCGACGTTATGCGAAAAGTTAGTCACCCGATGCACTGATATCTAATATAATAAGAAACTGTCCCTAAAGTTGAATCCGAGGATGAGAAGGACAGGAGGATCCTCTGACCGTTTCCCTACAGGGGTCCGATAGAGAAAAAGCAGATGAAAACGAAGACGAGGATCAAGGTCCTTCCGACCCCAAGAGAGCAAGGAATTGACTGAATGGTACCTACTATTGTATGGTTTTATGTTAATTAACTTTTCTATGCCAATAAACATCGTTTTCAATGTATGTTAAAAACTGATATATGCACAAACGTGGTTATTTAATTAAGTGTGAGGAACCTGGTCAGCGGGCTTACAAGTATATATTCTAAAATGAGTATCTTTGCGATTTAGACATTCGGTGCATCGGTGAAAAGTCATCCGGCAAAAGAATGTTTTTTTTTCTCTAAAATTACAGACTTTCAAGAGCAGATATCTCGAAAACTGTTCCAGATATCGAAAAACTTGACTGAATGAAACTTGTAGCAAATTTACTCAGCTTTCACTGTGAATAGTCTCATGTCGCTATAACACATAGTTTCCGAGATATAAGCAAAAAACGGAAAAACGAGACTTTCATTGATGTGATGCATTACAGCACGTATTCCGTCAGACATAAGGTGCACAGTCGCAAAGCGCATGCCGAGACCAAGTCACCTTTACATTGTATGGCATGCGCAGCGAGGCGGCGGCGCGGCGCAGGAAGCGCAGCACGAGCGCGGCGTGCGCGGCGCCCAGCTCGTTGGCGGGCGACGCGATGCGCTTCAGCACGTGCGTGAGGAACAGACCGAAGGCTCGCCGGGTCTCGCCGGTCCTGTCGCCAAACGATGACGTTAGTAGCTTACTCGGACATCTACATCTGAGTGCCGAGTGAGAGTTGCAGTGAGAGAAGTGAATGACTTCACCATCGCGTTTTGAGAGCACGTAAATGTCAATTACTATGAAATCAGCGCCATCTAGCGGCAGCAATTCGGACAAATGCCATACAAATTCGCGTTTTTTTGCTCGCAAAAGCTAAAAGCCACACACTAATAAACTTCGACCAGGAGTATGGCCATAGGTTGTACGTTGTTTTACAGAAAATAGTTACATAGAATATCGTTTTACACAAATTGTTTCTATTATTATCATTTTATAGAATAAGTGAGAATAGTTACTAGAACGAAATTTTAACCAAAGATTTTTATATCATACAATAGTCATTTCATAAAATACCAAATTAAATATTTATTATTATATCAAAACATTTTTTGCTACGGAGGAGGTGCCATTCACGATTCAACGACAATCGCATAGTATAGAAAAAACCTTTCAATGAAAAGTACATTCCCAGCTAGCGAATACTTTTTATATCTTATTACACTAGTAGTTTTTGTGAAAATCAGCTACCAGAGTCCTTTGGACATTTATTATTATTAATATTTTAGAATTTTTCCATTAATTTTTAGTTGACGAAAAAGGTACAAACATAGTCTGTTGCGTAAATAATGTCATACAGATTTTCCACGTATGTATGTACTCACGTCAGCCTCATCCCGTCGTGCAGCTGCCCCTTGACTAGTTCCTTAGCGCGGCGCGTGTCGTGCCGCGGCGGCGCGGGCTCTGCTAGCGTGATGGCGGGCGCGGTCGAGGTTATAGTGACCGCTTCGTAGCGCTTTAGCCTGCAGTATACAAGAGTTTATACAATGTGCATGTGTTTAATCCATATTTGAACTTTGAGGTTTTTGGATCATTTGGTGACAAAAGCAGGAGACGTTCAAGGGCAAGTTGGACAGATGACGCCGTTTAAACGCACTGCTTTATTTCTAACCATTAGCGATAGTGACCTAGAGTTGGCAAATAACTTTATCGACAGCAGTATTTATTACATATAAACTTACAACACAGTAAAAAAAATAAGAATGAAGGAGAAATTCTAAATATATCATGACTCATATCTGTTTTGCAATAACTTTATTTTGAGATAAGGAAGTGATGATCTGGTGTTGCGCTAATTCAATTCAATTCAATTTATTTATTTAGATGACAAGATCCATGGGTTAGTAATACAGATGACTTAAAAACGAATGTTAGAACTTATAGCTTTTAATTAAAACAAATCAATAAAAAATGAGACACTCGACCCGGGCGAGTCAAAAACAAAATAGACCTAGTTGACCATCACCCGGTTGAAATGTTTCAGCACAGGTGCTCTGAGGTTCTTAGCGACAACCATCAGGATGCTGTTGTGGCTCCCCCGTACCCTCCTCATCAATGATGCGACTTTCTTGCGATATACCGCGTGGAAGCCGTCTGTGTGTGCCTGTGCGAACATATCAGAGGCACTGCACCAGCGAGGAAGCCCCAACATCATCCTAAAGATGTTGTTATATTGGACGCGCAGGGTTTAATGGACGACTTAAAATTACTAAGGTCGTTTTCCGCCAAATATGCCGAAAGTCACCGAAGGTCTTGATGATTCCGATGTAAAGTTTTTAATGTTCACTGAAAAAATACACCAATGGCAGTTTGTACCTCTGCGGCGTGTCTGTGAGACTTGTAGCCACAGTAGCGTGCTGGAAGTGCGGCAGGACGTGGGAATGAACCAGCAAATTGTAGTTGTGTTGCACCACCTGGTACGGGATGTTGTTGTTCAGCGACGTCGAGCACACCGGGATGCCGGACACCGGGTCTGCGGGACAACGTAGCTAGTGGTTGATTCAAAATATAGGTACATAAAAGGCATATACAATGAGGGACATAATAGTATATTTTACATCGAGGGACTAAACGAAGCCATAATATACCAGAGGTGGTTTGACAACCGAGCGTGCGAGAGAGTCAATGAAACCGAGATAATATTAAGTTGGCGTTTAGTCTCAAGGTGCAAACTGTACACTTTGAGTGCGAGAAAAATTGACAATTTAGTAGAAAAACATTTAAAACCGAACAAATTTACATTTAACGAAAGTTCTGAAGTTTTCGTGGTAAATTTTTTCTTCTGAACACACCACAGATGAACAATTTAAAACACATTGCGCCACTTTCTTTGCGGACAAACCATGGAACTAAAACTCTCAACATTTTCGCAATGAAGACAGTCAACGCTCCACAGATAATAGTATATTTTTACTGGCTGTTTGAGTTTGTCTATGTCACATGAAGGAAATTAAAAAACTAATTAATTTTTTACTCCCTAGTTACTAAAGTGGTTACTTTAGTAGCGCTTCGTAGGGCTATATTGGCGTACTTTCAGAGCATGAGAACTGAAAAAGAAGCTTATAAACTGGGGAACTTCTCCGGCATGAACGGCACAATTTCGGACACATTGGCAAAAATATAATATAGACATTGCTTTTTTACGGACATGCCTAATTGTGTCATCGTGTTGTTTTAAATACTAAACTCTAATGTTGATTCTGGACTGCAATAAAGAATATTCATTTTTCATTGTGCTGTCTCGGTTATTTCGTTTCTGACGATACGATTAGCGCTGTATGCTGTAGCACGGTTACGTCTCGATTTCCGTAGTGTGCCGGTTTCGATTCCCGGTCGTCGTAACACAAGGATATATATCCTTACTTAGAGACCATGACAATTGGTGTTTTGTTTGGCGCATATTTATTTTCCAGTTCACATTATGAGGAGAAGTAGAGTATGTTTAGCCTGCAAGACCAGAGTATTGGGCGGCTAGCACTCACCGAGGTACTGCGAGTACTTCTGCCACGAGTTCTGGCTGGGGAAGATGCGCACGAAGCCGCCGCGCCGCGCGTACTGCGCGCGCACGCAGCGCACCAGCCGCAGCTCCTCGCCCGTCAGCGCGCCCGCCGCGCCCGCCGCGCCCGCCGCGCCGGCCGGGCCCTTGCCGCGCACGGACACGTTCTCGGCAGAGTGCACGCGGCGGCACTGGTGGGGGAAGATCTGATTGAAATTGTGTGTGCTGAGTATGTTGTGCCAAGTCTGGCACATTTAAAAGCTTTTTAAACTAAAATTCAAAGTCAAAGTCAAAGTCAAATTATTTATTTCGTGGTTCACAGGTAATTGGGATCTTAATCTATGACATAAGTAGCATCTCTGTGTCCTGCCCTAAGGCGTACAAAATATATTTGAATTATACATGCAATACTGAAAAGTTTAATAATCCAGTATGTTGCCTTTCATCAATTGAAAAATTTCTACAGTATATTATTAAAACAAATTATTGATCTAAATGCAATTAAAATAAATGTCAAAAGTAAAGTTCGAATTAAAATAAAATGTACATGTTTAAAATCATTACGAATAATTTCTTAATTGTATGGTATTTTTGGTATGTAGGACTCGTCGTTAGAATTTATCGATTAAAAATTCATTTATGTCATAGTAAACTTTGTCTAAGAGGAAGTTTTTCAGGCTACGTTTAAATTCTATGATAGTATCTGTTTCCTGAATATACTTTGGGAGCTTGTTGAAAATCCTTGGGGGCCATACCAAAAACACTCTTGCTGAACATAGCTGTTTTAAAGCTCATGTGACAAATTTGGTTTTTATTGCGGTTTGAGTTTAAATGTTTGTATAGATGTAGATTTGCTCTAGTGTATACAGCCATCTCATAAATATACATCGCAGGCAAAGTTACCAGTTTTAACTGTTTAAAGTGCAGCTTGCAAGATTCATCTGGACGCAATCCACATATGGCACGAATGCATTTTTTTTGAGCTTTAAAACCTTTATCTTTCCCGGTGGAATTTCCCCAAAAAATAAGGCCGTACCTCAAAACGGACGCAACATATCCATGATATGCGGTAACTACTACAGGTTTGTTCGCAATTTTACTAAGCATAAAAAGTGCATAAGAGAAACTATTAATTCTTTTACATATTGCGTCAATTTGTGATTTCCATGTCAAATCATCACTAATATATAGTCCAAGAAATTTAGTCACATGAGTTTCGTCTATTGATTTATTTAAATAATTAATGTCAAGATTCATTGGTAATTTTTGCGGTCTTTGCCTGAAAGTCATGATTTTGGTTTTGTCTAAATTAATAACAAGATTATTTGTTTCTAACCATTTGATCAAACTAGCCAATGATTTATTAAGTTCATCAGTATGGTTATTACCTATTTTATGTTTGAAAATAACAGTGCTGTCGTCTGCAAATAAGACCATTGGATAATCTATACACGCTGGATAATCGTTAATATAAATAATAAACAGTAAAGGTCCCAGAACACTGCCCTGTGGGACGCCAAATCTCGTCTCATTTACATCCGATGAGTATATTTGTTCAGATTTAGAATGAGTACAAATTCTTCTAATTTGAGTAAGCTGTTTCCTGTTAAGCAAATACGACTCGACCAAGTTCAGAACATTTCCCCTGACCCCATATCTATGTAGTTTGTCGATTAAGATTTTATGGTCCACAAAATCAAACGCCTTGGTCATGTCCATGAAAAGTGCTGCAACCTGAATTCCCCCATCTACACATGTCATAACCTGTTTAAGGAAATTGTAAACAGCCATATTTATTGTTTTATTCTTCCGGAATCCCTTTTGTTCGTCAGCAAATAATTTGTTGATTTCGAAGTACTCATAAAGTGACTTATAGATAACACTCTCGAAAAATTTTGAAAAGATTGGTATAAGAGCAATCGGTCGATAAGAGTTTATATTTTCTTTGTCATCCTTTTTAAAAAGTGGCCTAATGATAGTGAGCTTAAGGCGGTCCGGGAAGGTGCCTTCTTCAATACACATGTTAATAATAAATGCTAAAACCGGCGAAATTAAGTCGCCCACCGATTTCACTACTTTCGTACAAATGTCGTCATATCCAGTGCTATTTGTGTTTTTCAACGCCTTAATGATAGCTAATATATCATCCCGCCTTACTGGTTTCATAAATAACGAAGAAGACCTAGTTTCCGAGAGAGTGCAATTGACATTTTTGTTCGTCTTAGAACTTGTTTGATTTGTAAAAAAGCTATTAAACGAATTAGCTATTAAATTAGGATCAGTGATTGTTATGTTGTCGACTTTGATCTGTTTTATATGGTTTTTAGGATAGTTTAATTTACATTTTTTTATTGTTTGCCAAGTTGCCTTTGCTTTATTTAAGGAATTTTGAATAAAGTGGGAATTATGGGCCTTTTGGGTCAACTTAACAATTTTCTGTAAACGTTTGGAGTATAATTTAAAGTTGTCTTTATTAACTTTATTTGGGTGCTTTCTATACTTCCACAACAACGCTTGCGCTTACTGCATAATTTAATCCCACGTGATATCCATTTCGGTTTATTTGTAGTAAATTTCTTCTTATTTATAATAGGAAGGGACAAGTCGTAAAATAGTTTAAATATATCGTGAAAAGCAGCAAACGCATCATTAGAATTATGACAGTCGTACACTTCACTAAATGTTAAACAACCCATATGCTCCTTAAATTTTTCAATGTTTTCTTCACTATAAATGCGTGTTTCAGTAAACCAGAATGGGAACTTACAAGTCTTCTTAATGGGAATTTGTATAAGTTGTGCTAGATGATCTGAAAGGGCTAGTTCAATGGTTTGGCACTTAGCACCTCTAACATTATGAAAAATGTTATCAATGCAAGAGCCACTTGCAAGACGGGTGGGAGTGCTGATTCCAATAATTAAATTATATCCATTTATGATGTCAATGAAATCAGATGTCGTCTTAGTTTTCTTAAGAATGTCATCATTGAAATCCCCACACAAAATAAGTCTCTTTCCTTTAAAACAAAATTTGTGGAGAAAAAATATATTAAAAAATTTAAGATTTGATTTGGGAATTCTGTAAATACATAAAATAATAATGTTATGGTCAATAAGTTCTAGCCCACAGCATTCTATAATATATGGCACGCTTGATTTTGAAATGTCTTTAAGCTCACTAACTTTATAAAAGTGTTTAACCAGTATACATGACCCTCCATTTCTATTAGTTCGACAGAAACTAGCACCCATCTTAAAACCAGGTATGGTCAATTGTGGCATATCATCAGCCGTCATATTGTGCTCAGTAAAAGAAATAATATCGACATGTTTCCCCCTCTGAGTAAGATCACTCAAATAAACACAAAGTAAGTCCGATTTACCAACAAGTCCATTTATGTTTTGGTGCAATAAGTAAACATGCTCAAACACGAAAAAGCTCATTATCTTCCCTATCATTATTACATGTCATTTTTGGATCAAGCAAAGGAGAAGGCAGATTTAAGTTGATGGTGGATTCTGTTTGAGTACCTTTACTTACAACTTCTTTACTAGTAGACAAGTCGGAAACATTTATATTTTTATTTGTATTTGCAACATGGTGCTGGAAGTCCATTCTATACCTAATATGAAGCAACTCTTTCAATAAGCAACGACATAGATCTCGGACAAAATGCCTTGGAAAGGGCCAAGATGTACTATTCATAAAATCTACAAAACTAACATATTCATACTTGCTACATATGTACCTTAGCTCATAGTTTAACTTTCCTTCATTTAAGCTTTTGTTGAATGGAACCTCAACTATAATAATATTTGTATTGCTTAAAGTGGATAGCCATGTTAATATAGTGCTCATTAGTAGAAATGGATTATTATCATTAGAACCTCCTATGACAATAACATAGTCGTTCTTTGTTAGTTGCCTAATTTCTTCAACTGCAGGGTTTAGTATATCTGCAATTTTTGCTCCAGCTTTCCAAAAACAGGATACCTCAAATTCTGTTCCGACTAATGATTGTAAGACTTCTCGAACTTTCCGACCGCGTTGGTCAGCTAAAATAACCACCTTTTTCTTTTCTAATTCAGTTTTTTCTGGAACAATTCGTAGTATGGCTGCAGAAGATTGGTTTGTCTTTGAGTCAGTTGAAAATTCATTATTTTCTTTTAAATGCTTCGAATCGATCGTGTTCGTGATTTTTTTCTCTGTCGAAGAAATTTGCCCGCCAATGGGTGATACCAAAAGTGATATCTCGCTAGGTTCCTTCAGGCAATGGTCGATCGATGCTGCAACAAGTGTACTATTCTTAGGGGTAGTGAAAATTTGTGGATTCTTTGTGCTTGAAGACGGTTGGCTTTGGCTTTGTCCACTAAATTCTAGTTTCGTTCGAGTAAGGTGTTTGCGCGTTGATTTTGGTGTAGTTTTTTTTACATCCGAGTATTGTACCTTTTTATACATCTCGATTACTCTATAGCTTTGTTCTAAATCTGTTTTCAAACGTATGTTTTCAGAATTAAGGTGTTCTATTTCTATGTGGGCACTTTGCAACTCATTGTTAAGTCTGATAATTATTTCGCTGTGCTCCATTACACTTTGGCTCTCATCCAGTGTTGTGTTGTTAGGCAAGCTCCTCATAGTGGCATCGAAGAGAGAACTGTCGTCCTGTCCACTTTCTAGGTTTTCCTCCAGAGACAGTGAACGGATTCGTGGCTGCCGAAAAGTTATATTCTCTTCCATACTGCTATATTCACCTAGTTAAATAACAATTTATTATATACTATATATTTGCTTTTATATTTTTCTTTCAGAAAGTTTGTTCCCAAAATTTGGTAGAAACCCAAATCAGAAACCAAAAGACAAATAATATGTTTTCCTCAGACTTTGCGCAGATTCGATACTGCGACCTCTAATTCTTAAAGCGCTTCAGAATGCACCGAGCCAATTCGCCCTTAGCAATGTTGGACGAAAAAGTCTGTTAGTTTGACAAACAGAAGACAGTGTCGGTAAAGTTCGTGAGCAGTCGTTATTGTCACGGGTCGACGGCTGACTCACAACTTACAAGCACAACACAACTCATTAGCGTCTTAATGTTTTTAAATACACCGGCAAATCACAGTCACTATAACGATTCTTGCAAATTATTCTTTATGATATCACTTTACTGGTCGATTTGAAGTGCTGTTTTCTTGCTTAGTTCGACGTTAGGTTAGATTTTTGATGTGTTGTTATTGGTTTCAACCCCTCTATGTTGTTTACAATATTTACACACTTTTTTAAACACGGAGCTAGCTTTGAACACTGCCGTTCGGTACGGGGTGCGCGCGGGATATTCAAAATCATATTTTAAAAATCTGTTCATAATGAAGCAAATGTGTTTCGAAGAGCTCATTAAGCAGTTGGCTTCCGGCTACTTTGGCAAGATGGTAGCCGTAACGTAACAACCTGCAAAATTTAAAGTCCTGAAAAGGAAGAGAGAAACCAGGTTGACTAATTATTGTTTAGCCACCTGACAAAGAGAAGAGACAGAATACTTATTTGAATGGAATCACGTATTTTATAATTAAAAACAGCACAATAAGCTGTGTCCAGTAGCTATCGCATTTTCACAATCTACCTAAAACCTTATTACTTTGACAAAAGGAACCAATTGAGTCTAGATTTTGTGGTGGTCTGACATATTACGAATGCTAAACTCACAGCGCCAATCCTCATCTTCAGCGAGTTGTTCTGCGCCGAGAGCTCCTTGCACAGCGGCATCGCGGGCAGCCCCACCAGCGTCAGCGTGTCCGCCAGCAGCGCCGACTTCACGCGCGCGTCTAGCGGACTGTCGCACGCTAGACTGGGGTGGTAAAAAAAAGGTACAATTTTTTTTTTATTGCACAACATTTTAAATACAAATGACGAGCTCATGCCAAGATACACTTTCTACCAGTCAACAACACGGCCGGACAGAAATATTACAGGGAATTCAATTTAATTGCATATTTTTTAAATATAAGTTTTTAATTAAGTTCTCTGAATATTTAAGGCCTGTTCAAACCTGAGCAGTATTCGCTGCCGCTGTGGGTAGCGGTACAATACCGCGCGGGTTGAGTTCAGGTATTTAGTATCAACTACCCACAGCGGCAGCGAATACCGCTCAGGTCTGAACAGGCCTTTATGTGAATTATATGGGTATCTTCTTGTAATATACTACTTATACCATCATAAGCACTTTAGAGCGCGCCCTGTTGATGGATTGGCAACGTCGCATTTTTGGAAGAGTTTCGTGATTATTTCATCAAATTCAAAAAGGTACAATCTTTTCTTCTGCTTTGGTTTGCATATTACTCTAAAGAAACATTTTGATTTGTCAAATATTCGGTAGTTGCCAAGTTTTAGTAAGCAAGGTATTGCCTAATAAAATAAAATAAACTGTTTTAGCAGAATCAGTGCGACAAATTTTCGCGTTTCGCACGCAGGACGCAGGCCTTACCTTCTCGCCACTAACGATACGATCTGAGTGACTTTTGCCAAATGTTCACCTTTTAAACATGTAATATCACACCACTTTATTTTTTGTCCATCTTTTGTTTTAGCTAACATCTCACAACAAAGAATGTTTTCAAATAACTTAAAAAGGTTGTTGTTGTGTTGTAAATTAAACAAAACTATTCCTTATTTTTGTGACTATAGGAATAAAAATTACCTGGGTGATAAATTGATTTCTAACAGCCACGGCTTCAACATGTCGTCTATCAAAATATCGTAGCCGAAGAGTTCTGGAATTGATTACAAATTCTATAGAGCATTACGTAGACTACGATATACAGTATTCACCAAAATAGTATCATTTATTTGTTTGAAATGTGTTACACAATGTAAGCTAACAGATGTAGTGAAATAAAAGAATTTGCTAATTTTAACATTTTTTTTAACATAAAAACCGGTATCAATTTTCGTTTTAAATCCTTTACGACGAGTTTACAGCAAGTTTGCAATTACCCCTTACAGAATAACCCCTACCAGTAACTCACACGCCGTTTTAGTTTCATTTCTCATCAATAGGACGAAATCTCATAAAAATACTTTATTATACAGGGTTACTTCATAAATACCATCCAAAAATTTTCCAGACATTAGGCATCAATCAAAGACAGTTATTTAAAAAAAAGGGTAGGTCTTTCTAACTTTAACATTTTTTTTATTTTGAGCTGATTATTCGTGCGGCGTGGTTACTTCAAAATTAAATTTAAACATCTGAATAAAGCGCGGGCGGGGAGATTAGAGGCTGTGAGCCGCCGCCTCTCACGTCGCGCAGTATCAACGAAACTAGTGATTTTTTTATACATTTGAGTAGTTATAATAACATTAATAACTCAACATTTTAGTATTAAAAGGTTATTAAACAGAAAAAATATTTTGCCATATTCTCCATAGATCCTCATATTTCAATTTGGATGGTGTTCATAAAGTAACCATGTATATTATAGTCGCTACTGTTGCCGTAAACTCATAGTAGTGGTACGGTGCTTTGCAAAGCTTCCATATCATTCGAGAAGATTATTGCATATCATTGTGCATCTAAAGCTATGTTTCAGTTACTCACCGAAACAGTTGAAGAAGTTGGGCACGAAGACCCTCGCGGCCGCCGTGATGGTCTGCGCGGAGGACAGGATGGACTTGACCACGAGGTCCTCGATGGCGGCCATCAGCGCGCTCGTGTCGCGGCCTTGCTTGCGCAGGTGGCGGAGCAACGCCGAGAGCGTCCACTTGTGGCCGATGTTGCCCGCGTTGGGGTCGTCGCATCTACGGGACAATGCTATGTATAGAGGCTACTGCTTCAGTATACAGGCCACGTTACTCAAAAAGCGCTCTGAGGCTCATCCTGCGCTCTAGACGATTTATGGATACGGAGCGAGGAGGGGGAGCCGCACGAACGAACCATTGGCATTGCTTCGTTAATCATCCCCTCCACTGTCTTCCAGGGCGCTTTTTACATGACGCGACCTGTATCTACAGTGTGTCTGTCTACACCAATGACGAGAAGAGAGAAAGCTTGGGCCAATTGTGAAATGAAGCATATAGGATGGAGGTAACCTTTTACATCGAATATTTCAGAAATTTGGACTTTTCAGGTACTCTCTCAATTTGTCAGTGATGTTTTTATTTCAGTGTTAATTGGAATATTTTGTTTCATTTTTTTACTGGCGCTAGTGTCGCGGCAGTTCTGATAGCGCCCACTTGTGACCGATGATATAGATGAGATGATACTTGGACATCATGAGTTTGAGGAGTGCTCAACTAATCTACGTTTCAGAATTCGGTAGTAAGAAACATGTAAGTGACATAAATAATAAGATCCGTAGAAGAACCGATGATCTAGTCCAGTTGTGGGAAAATTGAAGTTGGCACAAAATGCGAAGATGGTTCTGTGAAGCTCTGGAGTGAAGACTATACGATAAAAAATTCAACAACTAGGCTGCGTTCCAAATCGAGTGGAAATTAAGGTAGACTCTAAGGAGTGAAAATCACTCAAACCCGTTCCAAATTGACCACGAGTGAAACCGAAGATGACCGAGCTGTCACCTGACAGTTGTTTCGGAACAGGGTTCGGGTGATGTTTATCACTCTGACAAGTGCGAATTCCACCGGTGTCTGGAGCCTGATGAAATTTACCTGACAGCTGTGAGACGAAGGTTTTGCTCGTTTTGTCTCTTATATTCGACGAGGGTGAAAATCACTCTGCGAAAAGCGATTTGGAACGGGCCCCCTTTTTTTTTTTTTTGTTTTTTCTTTCGGGGGAAAAAATGCATTACGCACTATCCCACTGCCTGGGTGGGGCAGCGGGGAAGTGTGTGACTCTCCGTCCCTGAAGGTGACGGCATACCCACTAAAAAGACCCCCGGTATACCTCATCGCCTTGACAGGACGACACGGTGCCTAGTTCGGATTACCATGCCGTCCCTGGCGGACGGCCCAGCCTTCACGCCGGGCCTCCTCACGCAGCAGGGGCATCCCGGTATACGGGGACACCCCCAGACAGGAGCACCGTGCAATGGGGTGAAAGTCCCCCGACTTTCACCCCGGTGCTGCTTTTAGGGAGCAGGGAGAAGGCGTGCAAACCGCCGTCTCCTCACTCCCCGCCGTCTGCGTCGGAGAGGGGCCGCCTGAGGATCTTCCTCCCGGGCCCTCTCCGCTGTCTCCTTCTGCGACATCACCTCTTCGCAGAAGGAGACCATCGCCTCCCATCCTCTCTCGCTCGCCAGCATGGCCCGTATCAGGGCCGGGAGCGAGAGGTCGGCGCCGACCACATTCACTAATGTGCGACGCTGCACCACCCAAGCAGTGCACACCTCAAGGGTGTGCTGGGCGGTGTCCTCCTCGGCGTCGCACTGGTGGCACCTCGGGGTGGGCTCCCTCCGAGCGATGTCATGCAGGTACTTTCCGAAACATCCATGACCGGTAAGTACCTGCACCAGCCGGTACGTAAGGGGCCTCTTTTCCCTACGTACCCACTGGTCGAGGACTGGCCTGATCGCCTCTATGGTTAGTCGGCCATAGAGCGGGTCGGCCAGGTCCTCCGCCCACCTCGGCAGTAGCGCGCTCTGGGCACGCCGGCGCACTCCCTCAACTTCGTCCCAATACGGGCGTTCTCCTCTTGCTCTTGCTGCTGTGCGGGACTGGTACACAGCAGCGAGAACATCCGCCTCCAGTTCCCAGGGGGGCATGCCTGCCAGGACACAGGCAGCCCCTCCCGACACCGTACGGTAACCCCGTATAGCCCTCAACGCTATTAGCCTCTGAGGCGCCCGTAACAGGCGCCTATTTTCAGCGTTGAGGGCACCCGACCAAATTGGCGCTCCGTAGAGCGCCATACTTTTGAGGATGCCGGCGTAGAGACGCCGGCATGACTGGCCCGGGCCGCGCTCGTTGGGCAAAAGCCGACCCAGAGCACCCGCGGCGCGGATTAGGCGGGGCGCGAGACGGGAAAAATGGGCCCCAAAATGCCACCGCCCATCCAACACTAGGCCCAGATATTTTATCTGGGCCTCTACCCTCACATCAACGCCGTTGAGGCAGTCCACCGCGCCTGGAGGCGGTCCCTGCCGAGGCCCATGGAAGAGGAGGGCCTCAGTCTTATTAAGGGCCAGCTTCAGGCCTAACGCCTCGATGCGGCCCACCACCAGACTGGCGCCGACTTCTGCCAGTCTTTTCACCTCTGCAAATGTTTTACCTCCCGCAATGACCAGGGTGTCATCCGCGTAACATATGACGCGCATCCTCGGAAGGAGCGCGCCGCGGAGCACCCAGTCATACCCCATGTTCCACAACAGGGGCCCTAAAACGGACCCCTGGGGAACCCCACATCGCATTGGGCGACGAACCAATGCTCCTCCTCCCTCATAGAGGACCTCTCGCCCTCGGAGGTAGTCCTCCAACAGCCTGCCGAGATAAGTAGGCACTTCAAAATACTGAAGTGCCTCCCTTATCACGCTGAACGGCAGGCTGTTGAAGGCGTTGGCGATATCCAGGCTTACCGCCAACGACCGCTCGCCCCGAGCGGTTGCTACCTCCGTAACCTCCTTGAGTTGCGCCAGCGCGTCTATTGTGCTGCGCCCCGCACGAAAACCAAACTGTTGCCCGGAAATATTTGGACCCCTCCCGTTTAGATGCTGGACGAGGCGGAAAGAGAGGAGTCTCTCGAAGACCTTTCCAGCCTCGTCCAGCAGGACAATTGGCCGATACGCGCCGGCGACACCTGGGGGCCTACCCTCCTTCTGCAGGAGGCAAAGCAAAGGAGGGGCCTCCTTCCACAGCTTCGGAAACCGCGCTGATGTTAGCGCGGCGTTGAAAATTTCCCGAAGCTGCTCCCCCAGGTGTTTTAGGGCCAGGCCGAGGACCTTGCCCGGCACTCCATCGGGACCAGGAGCCTTCTTCTTGCCCTTGAGTCGATCCAGTACTGTCTTCATTTCCTCGTCGGAGACGAGTGGGATCGGCTCACCATCCGGGGCTCTAGCGGGAAGAGCCATTCTGGGTTGGAACGGGCCCCTAAAAGTAGACGAAAAAGATCCCAAGATTGCATACTCACTTGATGTAATCCGTATGGTACTTATTGATGCTATAGTTGCACAGATGCATGCAGGGGTTCCATAGATTCTTGTTCGTCTTGTCGTACTTGACGGTGGCGAAGCGCACGAGCCCCTCTTCGTACAGGTATATGAGCAGCGGGTCGATGGACGTCACGCACACGTAGAGCCGCAGGTCGCACTTGTGGCCGCCGATGAGGAGCGGTTTGTCTATGTATTTGGCGACGACCACGTTCTCGCCTTTTGGGATTTGTTCTGGCTGGAAAGAAGGATGAGGTTTTAATGCCAGAAGAATAACATAACACGGAACGCGTTTGAATTAAACATAACATCTCACAGACAAACGCTTCGTCGAACACTGGTTGGTGATAACAAGCCTGGAACATAATAGGTTGGGGAAAAAGTCTCTTCGCATTTTTTAAGAATATTGGGCCATTCCTTTACTCTTACAGCCATTGGACTGTGGAATAAGCTGCCTGACGCTATAAAAATATCACAAACTAAAGCCACTTTTAAAAAATCTGCCCGTGAGCATCTGAGAAATTCCATCCTCCATCATCTTCATTTCTTATGGAAAAGTGAGTATGTTATTTATATATATGTATAAATTATTTGGTATGTGTATTTATATATATAAATATATATATTATTGTTTGTTGTATTATTATTTATTTATTGATATAGGTATTAGGTATTTTTACTTAGTTAAAGGTTATTTATTGTCTTTTTTTAATATCTTTGTTTCTTTTCTTTTCTTCTCAAACCCAGATACTAGCACCGCCAACAACATTTCTGTCCCGCCCAATGGTTGACTGGTAGAGAATGCTTTTAGCATTAAGTCCGCCTTTTGTACTATTTTGTGCATTAAAGATTAAATAAATAAATAAATAAATAAATTCGATATTTACATTAAATTAAAGTATGTAGGTGCCATTTTGTTGGATTACTTTTTGCCATCTTGTAGGTAGGGACATGATCCCATTGCTATAGGAATTTTGAGGCTTCTGATCAAAATACCGCGACAAGTGGTTTTAGCAGTCCTCTTGTGATGTTAACCTGACACTGCCTAAAAAGTTCTGAAGAGGCTGAAACAGGTGGAAATCTGAAGGCGCAAGGTCAGGACTATACGGCGGATGCATTAACACCTCCCAGCGAAACTCTTAATTTTTGCTGAGTGGCTAAAGATGTGTGAGGTCTAACGTTATCATGATGAAAAACCACACCCTTCCTGTTGATCAATTCCGGCCGCTTTATAATTAAAAGAAAATCAATGCCAAAGAAGCAGCGAAAAATAGGTGTACTGCACTTTTTTGCGACATCCGAAGTAAGTTCACGTTATTTCAATTTATACTATAGGAATGTAAATTGGAAGCTGTCAAGTTTTAAGTCACTGGCCTTATTAAAACTACACATTGTACGAAATATGAAGGCTATGTTATTTTTCCAAAATACAAATGGTTGCCACAACCTTTTCATTATGTTTTGAAACTATTTACCGTATTAACAATGTAGATGCCCCGCCCGCGACTCGAAGCCGCCGGCTTCACAATCCAGGGCCCCTTGGTCCTGTAGTGGGTCGAACACAGCTCCTTATACTCGGCGGGCATGAGGAAGGTGGTGGGGATGAAGTCGAAGTGCTTCAGTCCACGGAAGTACTGCATCTTCTCGATGTTCTTGAAGAGTTTGTCTTTGCGAGTCAGCTCATACGATCTGTTGACAATTGAAAACAAAATATTCATTTATAATGAATTAATGGTAATGGAAATGGTATTCATCTATACTAATATTATAAAGAGGAGAGATTTGTTTGTTTGAAACTAGTGGACCGATTTTAAAACATTCTTCCACCAATTTAAAGCTATGTCAGGGAGTGACATAGGCCCTGTCAGAATACCAGCGCTGCTGCAGCTTATAGCTGCTGCGGCACATGCTGAGACAGGGACCTTGTTGACCCCCACATTGAGGTCTGAAATTATTTTAACTTACTCAATCTTTATTTTGTTATACTGTGTCCTCTTTTTCTTTGTTCTGTTATTATTTTTTTGTGTATGCCTCAGTGTGCGTTTTACTTTTTACTTTCCTATATATTTTTTTAATTAAGGCTATATTTTGACGGGAAAGACACTCTACGCGGGCGAAGCCGCTGACGGACCGCTAGTTAAGTTAAGTTAAGTTAAGTTAAAGGCGCCGCTCCAAGAACTCCTGTTAAATATTGATGTTAAACGGTTATGTAACAAAAATACAAATTATCGGTGCATTTGGTAAAAGATGAAGTACATACTCTCTTAATACGTATTCCCTTAATAAAAAAAAAAAAAAAAATGTTTTTATTTTCATGAAACACTACAATATACCTATTTTTACATATCACGTTTAAGTATGTATGTACGTAGTTACAAACCTACATTGGCTGACACCGACTCCAACAATAACAATAATTGTACCTACATTATATTATCGTATAAGTTTTAGAAGAATACGCAATTATTTCTTTACTTTTTAGTGCTTTGTTTTGGAATAGTTTTTTTTGAAGTTGGTTTTTTTTTGCTAAAATTTTTGTTTATTTCTCGATTTTCAGTGAATAGTTCTTATTTATTTTATACATCGAAAAAGTATCGTCGCATTTGCTCCTAAGAATTAATGAGTTCCGTTACATGGATCCCATAATCAGAACCTAACCAAACACTCAGCAAACTACCCTTGAAGTATATCCTTTCCAATAAAAAAAGAAGCATTGAAATCGGTTGGCGTGATAATTATTCGTCCATTTGTCGCGCATATGGTTTATCTAGATTTAAGACGTATATGGATTTCCCATGGATGCCACTGTCAGAACTGGACCACCAATTAACAATTAAACATAACAATTTTAAATGAGTTTTCCTGTCGCCATGGTCTGCTGGAAGAAATCTCTTTCTAGAGATAAGCTAACCTGTACTTTTGTACTCCTTATTGTTTTCTCTGTAATTTGTCTCTTTGTGTACGAAATAATAAATAAAATAACACGGGCAGCATCAGCTTTCAAATAAAGAAAGAATGATCAAAATCGGTTCACCCAGTCGAAAGTTATGATAAACATGAAAAAAAACACAGTCGAATTGAGAACCTCCTTTTTTTGAAGTCGATTGAAAAATATACTTCACATCGATGCAACATTTGTGGATACTTTCTTCAAACAGACATAAAAAATCAACCTCACTTTATCACTTGATGCTATCTAAAAAACTACCCACTAAAGTTTTTATAGCTTTATTGGTATAGGCCCTGATTAAACGCTCACTTGCAAACCTCCGAGATATCGTAGATCGGGCCATAAATAAACCAACATAGTTAAAGTAACCTCAGAAAAAAATAACCTGGTGTAAATATAGCCGCGTCAACGAAAGGCGCAAATTCTGCTTTTAATTTCCGTTAATTTATTATAGATTATCGTTTGTGCTTTCGCATTTGATTAAAATTTTGTTATCTAATTACTTAAGCATCGATCAGGCTTAGTTCCACTTGCAACAAAATTTTATTTAAAGCACAGAAATTCTGATAAAAATAATGTAGGCTTTTCACAGAAAATTTAGGTAGATAGATAGGTACCTGTTTAACAACATGTTTTTATATGGTTATGGCTGATTTTTAAAGGACTACTTATAGTGCAGTCATTGAAGCGAAAAATACGGTCTTACCTCCGAATTTTTTAACTGTGAACCGATTTGCATGAAATTTTGGAATTAGGCTCATCTTACCCTTAACTTCAAAAGTGAAAATGATCTGAACTCCGCCTATTATTTTTAAGGGGTGTAAACAACCCCTTAATGGAAAAATTTACATTGAGCCATTTTATCGCTAGAAAACATGTCTAATAGTAAGTGGTGAAATTGTAAAGTATTTTCTAACATAATTACCTCATATTAAAATCATTTTCAACCCCTTAAAAAAAAAAATTTTCAGTTACTAAGTAGAAAAAAATTTCCTCCTTCAATTTTCATGCTATCACAATTTATAAAAAACCATTGTAAAGGTAATTAAGAGAGCTACAACATCCTTTATTGCAATATATAGTAAAAAACCTTTTTCTAAAACGGTGAAGGGTTAAAGGGCTTAAGAGAGGCTGTGATTGCGCTGCCACGCGCTCTTTCAACAATCATATCTCCGTCAATTTTTGTTTGACAGAAAAAACAAAAAAACCAAATTGTTTGTCAGAAAAATACCTAAATTTTTAATCCGTACACTTTTATACGTATCTGTCGTCATTTTTGAGATATTATGAAAAAAAAGTGGGTTTTTTAAAAATTAGAATTTTTTTTTTTAATCGTGACTTTTTTGAAAAATATGTGTCCTGAAGCAGCCAAACTGATACTATCTATCAAACTCTTCATAATAAAGTTAATTCTAGGCGGAATACGATTAATTTTAATTTGGGTGGAAATGGCACTTATGAAACCCGTTGATTTAAAAGAAAAAACATTAGATGCTCCCCTTATTTGCAATACAGCTCACTTATTTTACGTGCAAAAGACTTTTAATAGTGCTCATTTTAAATCTTATTTCAAGCAAACAAAACCCTTTTGTATTAGAATGCATAAAATGCATCTGCTCGCCGCTAGATGGCATTGACCACATCGATTAAATTTCAGACAAAATAAAAAACGGCTTTGATCTTTAATATCTAGCTTAATATTGCACTTAGAATACTTTATGAAAAACGAAATTGTTCATTGTTTTACCTGCTACAATTTTGTTCTTCGTAAAATTTTCGATAAAACGTATATTTTTGGAGATATTTGCAAAAAACCGATAAAAACGTGAAAAAATTGCGAATTTTCAATTGCCAATAACTTTAGAAATAGAAATACTTTATTGTGCAAGAAATAAGGTACAATAGCAGATCTTATTGCTAAATAACAAACCAGAGCTCTTATTTCTACTTTTACAAGTGTATACACCTAGAACCATTGCAACTAATCCACTACTTACATGTAACACAAACATACATGGGTAACTTATCTATAATTTAAATATTCTTGTATACTATAGAAGGACTTTTCAACTAACCAAGCCTTGATAACTTTTTTAAACTTTGCAAATTTGTACACTTTAAATTTATCTGGTAAATTATTAAAGATTTTAATACACATCATGAATACATTATTAGAAACTAGTGTTAATCTTGCTAAAGGCTTATATAGTTTATTTTTATGAATCGATCGGAGATTCCGCTTTGAAACATGGCAATTCTCTTGAAATAAAAACCTATACTTATGCACAAACAAACAGACATCAAATATATACAAGCAAGGTAAGGTCAGTAATTTATATTTACGAAAAAAAGGCCGACATGAATCAGTTTGTTTCAAATTGAAGATGGCACGAACACATTTCTTTTGCATTATAAAAGCCTTGTCTTTATATACTGAGTTACTCCAGATCATTACTCCATATCTCAACATAGAATTGATGTAACCATTATACGCTGTGATAGCAGCTTGATGTGATACTAATTGACTGATACGACGAAGAGCAAACACGAAACTATTCAATTTGGAGCAAATATCAGATATTTGTGTTTTCCAGTCACAGTAGTTGTCTAGGGTAACACCTAAAAATTTTATTTGTGTCACTTCATCTATAATTTGCCCGTTATATTTTATTTTTAGTTTTTTATTTTTATTCTTATTTGAACCAAACTGCATGTACTTGGTTTTCTGAAGGTTAATTTTTAAATTATTTCTTTTTAACCATTCAACCGTTTTAGCAAAAGTTGTGTTGATGTCATCTAGGGCTTCCAAATACCGGATATTTTCAATACCGGTATCAATACCGGATTTTTTTCGAATCCGGTATTAATACCGGATTTTTTTCGAATCCGGTATTAATACCGGTATTACGGTATTGAGGTGAAAATTTATAATTATTATTGAAAATGCGTTTTTTGAAAGATAAAGCTGAAATAGTAACAGCTTTAATTGAAAATGAACTTTTATAAATATATAAAGCATAATTATATTAATTAAATTTGTTTTATGCGTTTATAGTTTCTACAAAAAAAGCAACTTCCTATAAAAATTGTCTTATTTTATGGAAACTAGGTAAATCTCAAAATTAAAACTATGTTACCTTTTTACAATTATTACTGATCTATTACTTTTTTTATTGTGCAAGCTCTTTTTAGGAAACTGACACCGGAATCATCAAATAGTGTAAGGGGTAAACCAGGGTTTTATCAAGATTGCCAAGAAACTACTTGTTTTCGATATTGTTCTGTAACTATCGCACAACATCTGATACTAAGATCTGCTTTTAGGCTATAATATCATAGTGGCATACCCCTTAAGGTAACAAACTCAATTTATTTTGCCTTAAGACTACTAAAATTTTATTTTAAAACTGAGAAAATTATCGTAAGTATCATGAAGGTATATAAACGACACTTAAAAAACGTGTGTGATTTTACCAGTGCAAACAAATAGTATTTAGAACCGTATTCCTATGATATATTTTTTGTTCATACCTACTGATGTAATTAGGGAAAAGCAATTACTAATAGCTTTGTTTCATTCTGCTGCACAAGGTATAACAGCTGAATTGATAACAGTACCCTCCAATTTTCTATGAAAAACAAAAGTAGTATTTTTCCTTATCAAAATGTTTACTACTAACCGAAACACCTACCCGTTATATTACAATAATTTTAGCAATCTGTGTGTGCTCGCTATGTTAAATTGTTATTTTGTAAAAATGTGCAATATTTTACTCAGGAAGTGAATTAGTGTAATTCTTTATGAGAAATAAAGTTCTTAAACCAGAAACACTATCAAAAATCGTAGTCATTAAATGAATTCCTTAGTTAATGTTCAGACAAAAAAACTACGTTTGAAAGTTTTTGTCAAATTGTCAGCCTCACGCCTCAAAATAAATCATTTGTTTTAAACCTTAATTCATCAATTAAGATTTATAATTTTGATCGATTATGGCCTATTAATTAAAAGGACAAATGCCACAAACAACGTATCTATACTAATATCATGAAGAGTGTCATTTGAGAGATTTAATTGTTTGTTTGTAACGAAAAGGCTCTGAAACTACTATTTTAAAAATTCATTCACCAATATAAAGCTACATTATCAACCAGTGACATAGGCTATTTTTTTATTTAGGCTATATTTTGACGGAAGAAACAGCCTACGGCGAAGCCGCTGACGAACAGCTAGTTTTAAAATAAAGTAAGATACAATTTTGTAGAATTTTAGTCGAATGTACCCTTCCATTACATCGAAGGAACGCAATAACTGCGACTTTCGTCGCGTCCGTTAAACAACTATCATTGGAAAAAAGGGTGCAGATTTGTCAAAAATAAGGGACATTTTGCAGTTTATATGTGACAATTCCAAGCATCACTATTTACGGTATTAAAACCGGTATTGGATTTCAAAACCGGTATTGAGAAAAGGCCAAAAAAACGCCAAATACCGGTATTGAGCAATACCGGGATCCCGGTATTGGAAGCCCTAATGTCATCCTCATATGATTGAATGTTTGTATTACTATTACCATAAAAATAATGCTGGTGTCATCGGCAAAAAGAATACATTCATGGGTCGTAATTTTCGGTAGGTCATTTATATATAAAAGAAACAACAGAGGACCAAGAATACTACCCTGAGGAACACCAAACTGGTTGTTTATGTAAGATGATTTAACATTTTCCAGAGATCTACTTTTGGGACAATATTTTTTAATTTCAACACATTGCTCCCTTTCACTTAAATAACTTTTTATCCATTGATAACCTGGTCCACGAACGCCGTATTTGTACAATTTTGCAAGTAGGCGTTCGTGGCAGACAAAATCAAAAGCCTTAGTCATGTCTAAAAAGAGAACAGTTACTTGAAAAGTATTGGATTTTATGAAAAACTTTAGAGATGATTTTTTGCTTAAAATTAGGCCTTCTATCGATATCCGAGGTTATTTTGCAAAAAAAAAATTCACTCCCGAGAAGGGGTGGCAACCACCCCCAGGGTGGTTGCGGAGTTCAAATCATTTTCACTTTTGAAGTTAAGGGTAAGATGAACCTAATTCCAAAATTGTATGCAATTCGGTTCACAGTAAAAAAATTCGGAGCAATAATGCTTCAATGACTGCACTATTACTATATTAGATTTGATTGATCTATTAAATAGAGCGTAGATGAATGAAATAGATTCTATTTCACTCTTTCATGTAGAAATTTGAATGAGGTTTTTGCTTCAGGAATTGATTTACTTTCTTGGAAGGTAAGGCCTTGAGTGAACAGTAGGGTAAGAGGGTCAATAAAGGGTCAGCGCGTCTAGTCTATTTCGCAAATAAAAATTTCCTCGAGTAACTTTCAGGTCATAAGAATTTGCAGGAATTTGCCTGAAACAAACCAATTGCCTAAAACACCAATCAGATCACTACAAATACCAAAATGAGGTCACGGTTACCTCGGAAAGTGATTGACTCTTTGGAAGACTTGCAAGGTCTTGAGTGCGTCGAAGGCGAAGAGCGGGTTGGACCAACAGAGGGTCCAGGTGTCGCAGAAGGGCCCGGCCTCCGCCAGCCCGTGCGCCTCGAGCAACCGCCGCAGAATGTGCACGGGCGCCGAGCTGGTTGAGTATATTAATAGTCAGAATAGGTAATAGCTAGGCGGACCCTGGGACCTCACACACCAGTGTGGGTTTACAACCGGGATAGACCACACGGATGATGATGATGATGAGAATAGGTAACAACTCTGATTTGATCGTCTGTGAATAGTATAATATGGACTGTGTCAATCAAATTCGCAAAACAAGTGATTCGCGCAAATATTCAGACAGTGCGCAATATTTTTTTTAAAAACAAAATAGTATGTGAGCTAAACCACCAACTGAACAAATAGGAATTCAAGAAAGAATAAACCTTCAGAAAAAAGTTATTTTTAACTTGAAAGTGAAGCTTTGAAGAAGCTCGCGAGAACTTCTTGACAGCGTCAAAATATTAGAGCAGTTTGGATCTCTTTGCCACGGTCTTGGTCACACAGAAGCTTATGGGATAAGATCTTCCTCACCTCAAAAACTAGAACAGAGAGCAATTACATCATGACACAAGTTTGCAAATGTAAGTGATCCTCAGTTACTGCATGTTCTGATGAGGACTAATAAGACGATAAAATCCTGTTTAGGCTAATTCAAATAACCTCTCGCCCTGATGGCCATGGATTAAAAAGGTCGAATCCTCAGATAACTTTTGCAAAAACTCTACAGATAATCAATGTGGTTCTGATGAATGACTCACCTCGGAAAGTGGTTAACCCTCTGGTACGGCGAGAGCGACCTCAGCACATCTGGCTTGGGATGGAGTCCAGACCACATCAGGTTGAAGTTCTTCTCATCAGCGGATGCCTCTTGAAGGCCGTGCGCCTGCAGCAGCCTGTGCAGCAGCTTGGTTTCTGTGTTCACCAGCTTGTACGTTATCTTGAGCACACGCGCTGGCATTTGGTTACTATCTAATACCTGTGATGAATGAGGAATTGAATTACATAGGAATGCTAAAATGCCACTGATATTGATTGGTAGGTTATTGCTTAGCTGCAGGCTTCCTAACTCTATTGTAAAAAAGGCCCCACAGAAACCTTTTCTTGTGCGAGGAAGCCTGCATCTTGAAGAATTTGAAATTATGGTTCCACATGCAAGTTGGTTTTATTTCTGGACGTATCAGCCGTTATTTTACATAACCGGAAACTTTTAAAAACGCTGAATTAGATGGTGGACAACTACTCATTTTAAATATATGGGATCTTAGTGTAGATAAGAAACGAACAGGTAAGCGTTTGTGAGTTTGTATGTTTGAGGCAGGTAATCTCCAAAACTACCGAACCAATTACAAAAATTATTTCACTTTTAAAAAGCTACATTATCCCTGATACATATAGCAGCATATAGCATATGCATATAGCAGCATATATTTGTTTTGAATATCAGTTTTCATATATAAAAATGAAGTTCACGCGGGCGAAGCCACGGGCAGAAAGCTAGTAAGTAATAAAAGCTCTCTGTTTTCATTCACCTTAACATTATCAACTTCCTTAACTAGTAGATGTTCGGAGTCGTCACTTCCTAAAGACGGCGATAAAGCTCTTTGTATCTGTGAGTTTTTTCTTTTGTTTTTTACTTTGGTTTTCTTCCCTTTCTTTTCATCTTTGGTTTCAGCTAAAAATCACAATGGTTCATTAGTCACACGGAATATTGAATTATCTATGGATGATATTCAGTGGGGATATTTGGCGATCATCCTATCGTGAATTCGTTTTTTTAAATTAAACCATCTTTACAAAGGTCCTTCAAAGAATCTTGAATAATATTCAGCACAATGTAATTCCTTCAAAACAATGATACTTTACAAATTGATCAACGTGTTTCCTTCCTCTTATAGTCCCGGATTCTTCAAGCAGGGCGTGAAAAGGCATTTCTGCGAGCCTTCAAGGTGAGGATGGCCAGCCCAGTGATTCGTTTGAATGACTGGGCTTGTCAACCTCATATCTGGATCTCACGACCGCTTTCCATCAGGTGGAGTGAGGTCATCTTGACGGGCAATATAAAAATATGCCCGTCAAGTAATATATAAAGTAATAATATAAGTAATATATAATGTAATGATAGATGTTAAGGATTTTGAATAAATAAATAAATAAATAAAAAAAAGCTAGCAATTAAGTACGTTCTAAGATTTTACCTTTTGTTGCAGGTGGTGGTTCTTCCGGAGGTTTGATATTAGCGGTCGTATTCTCTATATTGAGGTGTTTCTTGAGCGTGATCTTACTCAGGTCGTTGAGCACGTCCTCGATGTCGCGCTTGTGCTCGGCCGGCTCGTGGCCCTGCTCCTCCACCGAGACGGTCTCGGGGACTTCGGCTTCGCTCACGTGTCTCACTACATAAGCCTGACCTGTATGTAAATAACATCGGTTTTGGACGGACAATTCGAACATAACGAAATTCTCGGCCTGCATCGCATCGCATCCTTACAAAAAATTGGTTTGAATATTGTCCTGAAATTTGGAGGTCGTAGGTGCCTTTAGTTTTGGGAACATCTTGCTTCTTACTAATATTATAAATACCAAAGTTTGTGAGGATGTAAGTGTGTATATGTGTGTGTATGTTTGGTACTCTTTCACGCAAAAACTACTAAACAGATTTCGATGAAACCTAACAGTAATACAGCTCATACATCAGAATAACACAAAGGCTACAATTTATAAAGATTTTGTGTAATTTGGCCATAATTTATAACGATAACGCGGGCGAGGCCGCGGGCGGTAAGCTAGTATCATAAATGCGAAAGTTTGTGAGGATGTATGTATGTGTATGTTTGTTACTCATTCACGCAAAAACTACTGAACGGATTTAGATGAAACTTTACAGTTATACAGTTTATACATCAGAATAATAGCGACACGTTCTTCATGAAGAAGATCAGAATAACACATAGGCTACAATTTATAAAGATTTTATGAATACATGTTACAGAATTGGAGATTACGCAGGCGAAGGCGCGGGCGGAAAGCTAGTAGCTAGATATTGTGATCTTGGACCCGCACTTTTGAAGCTCATTTTCTAAAGCGATATCTTGATTATAATATTGCGCCAGAGGACGGAACAAGATTTAGAACAAATACTAAAATACTTTGCGAATCTTTAACGAACGAATAAGAAAGGCACGCGGCATTATTAACTCAACGAAAGTCGAAATTATATTATTAAAACCTCTCCTATAACTATTTACCTGAATATTTATTGGTATTTCCGAAAGTCTCCATAACGTCGTGCATGATCGTTTTTGGCCTAACGCTGAACGAGTGGGGCTCCGCTACCAACCTCCTCGCCATATTCTTGGCTTTATTCAACAGTATAGTAGTCCCGGTGTTGTTCCCTATCGTCTTTGTTGCCGATTCCATCGACGGTGTCCGAGATGCTAGGACACATGATCGGAAGACCAGAACAGCTCCTTTAGAGCCGACCGGCCCTCCCGACACCCAGTCGTTAATAGATCCTTCGGTTTCTTTATCTTTGGTGACATCTTCTTCATTTTTTCTCATGCTGTCTTCGTCTCGTTCTATCTGAAGGCCTGATGTAGACGGATTCGAGGTTTCTGATGATACATGTGGACTGCAAATTAAACAATTATAAAATAAATATTGATGGCAGTTATAGCGACGATGGAACGTGTTAAGCGCTACTGAAGCGTCTTAGCGTGGACCATTAAATATGGATTGCGATCGATTTGCCCGCTTTATTCTAAGGGGCTATTAGAAGCTATTTCAATAAAAGCCTTGTTCGCATTAATACGCGATCATTTGTTTCATGTAACTCAAGTTTCAATTTATTGGTTGTAGTTTGTATCATTGCGGCAACAAGGCAGTTTACAATACTGAATCGATCACTTTGGTAATACAGAAGGTAGGTAGGTAAACCACAAACAAAAAGTAGTCACAAGAATGCAAAAGTCACAAAAAGCTACGATACTTTAAACGATCACACTTTCATTTTACTTTTTACTTCAACGAGCAATCTTGACTAGAATGAATCGTCAGTAATGTAACCGATCCCTTTTAACCGTCTGAATTTATCATGTAAGGTCCAAGACGAAGTCGCAACGGCGCGCGGCGTCTGACCATCATGTGCAAGGCATCGAAAAGCTAGTGTGTCATGGTATCTAATTCAGAGAAACCATGGCGGCGTCATCTATACTCAATGAGGCGATTGCGCCCCTAAGTCGTAGTGAAATGTGCACTGTAATATTTATGCAGTGTTAAGGCAGCGTTGTCTTAAATTATTTGTACATTCAATTTCTTAAAGAATCATTTAAGGAAAATAATTTTCAAAAACCAGTCTTGACTCTATTGTGATAGAGGACAAAGGTCGATCCTTCATCTAAACTGGCATAGAACTCACATTCAAAAATAGATACTGTAAGTACATTGAATGCAAGCACAAAGACATGCGAAGCCATGCAATAGCTATTGGTGTTATTCAAACAGCATGCGGCGAGCATATGGCTGGCTACACGTCGTCAATGGGCGATTGTGTGGCCGTATAAGGCCATAGCGACGACCGAGGCTCGAGTTGCACACGGTTTCTCACAACACTGTTGCTTTGAACCTATTTTTTCATTCGACATCTGTTGCTAACAAGCTTTTGTAGAGCCTGATGATAAGCGGTTACCACAGCGTATATAAATAAACGATGGCAAACAGGAAAATATCATTCGCGTCTTACCGACCTCTGAAATCCCTTTTATAGAACTTCAGCTTTAAGTATGCTCTAAAATTATGGTACTCATACAACTAATTTTTTTTGATGACTGTGGCGCTCAACAATCGTGCTGCCAGTAAGGATTTGAATTTGAAACACCATATATAATTATTACTGTGGACGTTTGAGCACTTTTGCCACAGGTAGGTACGATTTTGGGTCCGGGGGAACGCGTAGAAGGCTTCGTGCTACTTACCGTGCTCCCCCACTATGGACGATGAGAGGGAGTAGTAGGGTTTTTAGTCGGTAGGCCACTGGGCGGTCTCCTTTAATAGGAAGTCCCCCCAGTGGAGAGTCCGACATAACCCGTCCGCCCCCCGGTGGACGGGTATGCGTAAGGCATTTCACCTACTTAAAAAAAAAAAAAAGGTACGATTTTGGGCCGAGCCACTTGGGCCAATGAGTCGGTTAGACAAGGCCTATGCAAAACTATTTTCAATATTCAGTGTAAACAGACTATAAGGCTGGGATTTAGCGCGCTGTCCGATAGAGCATTCGGTGGGCCACTAATAAGTTCTGCGCGGACGGAATAACGCCGCGGCTTCCTTCTGTTTTCGTGTAATGAATTTAATATGAAACAATATTAGACAAAGTAAAAAGTTTTAATTTAGTTTTTTTTTTTCGTTTTTAGAGTTACTTTTGGTCCCGGGTTCGATTCCCAGGTCGGGCGAAGTGAGTTTTCCGGAACATAGCCCGAGTTTGCGATCACCAACCCGCATTTGGCAAGCGTGGTGATAAAGCCAATACCCATCCATTGTAGCGATGACTTGATTTCAATGGTGGAGGCCTTTGTCCAGCAGTGGGACAGTATATATAGGCTAATTACTACTACTACTTACTTGTCTAATTATATATTATTTTTCAAGTGCAAAATGTTAATAATGAATATTTGAGAATAAAACAAAAAAATCATTTTTTTATCGGCGAAATTATGCTATATCGTGTTTTGGAAAAGTTGTCTTCTTAGTTAAAGACACTGACCTACGCGTACAATTTTTTAATTAGTAAAATTTCTTTTAATTTAGTATTTATCTTCAAACCAAGTCGATCAAATATTGACAGTCTTGGGAAAGCATAGCCTTAATTCCGAGATATGCAGCCAAGGAGAGATATGTAACGACAAATGACAGACGATAACGCCTTTCTAATATTCTCGGCCACATCAACCCACCATCAGTTTTTCTAGCACAACGACCTCATTAGTTTGGGTATAATTTTCCAGTAATGCTAACATCACCCGATTAACGGTGATCAAACATCGTTACAGCACAATTACGTGTGCACTGATTGTTGTAAACTAATGGTCATTCATACCTACTTCACCTGTTCGGTGGGACGGCCTCCATTATTAATTTATTGAATGGCGCACAATACCGGCTTATGAGATCGGTTGACTGGTGCAAAGCCTTCGCACACTGCCACCGATAAGATTGGCCAGAGTTCGAAGATATAATTATTAAGGTTTGCCCATAGGATTTTTGTAAGTATTGCATCGATTAAGGGCAGCTCCTTAGGTACTTTTTTCAATAACAAAATGAATATCTGTTAAATAAACACGGCAAGGGTAGAAACCTTACCAGCCAGATACCCACAGGGCTATTCACTAACTTTGGTTACAAGGAAACCTCGGTAAGCGGTTACCGCAGCCTATGGACATGTGCAACACCAGGGGTATCACTCGCGCGTTGTCGACCTTTTCAAACCCCTCTTAAAGAAATCCATACTATAACTCATCGGGAAAACCTCGGCGGGGAGTTCATTTCACAATT
The DNA here is from genome assembly GCA_947369235.1 of Udea olivalis. Lineage (NCBI taxonomy): Eukaryota > Metazoa > Arthropoda > Insecta > Lepidoptera > Crambidae > Udea > Udea olivalis. The sequence goes on along the minus strand of OX376360.1, from coordinate 2,473,775 downwards.
TAAGCGTCCTCGGAAGGAAACATCTCTGAAACCGAACTGTAGTCGAAGTCTCTCCTCAGACTTTTTTGACGACTACTGCTATTTGACGACAAATACGGCATCTTCATTAGCAGATGATGCAGACAGCAGTAATAATAAAGCGAGTTACGAGAATCAGGGGGCTGGTAAATTTCTTTAATACAGTGGAATCCATTATAGCACTACAAGAGATATAACAGCTACTGTAGGTGGGCGCATGTCTTTAAGTTTAATGCATGTTTTTATAGCGCGTGTTGACGAATGAGCATTGTTTACAACAACGTTTAGCACTGACCTAACTTGTACAGCCATGAACAAAAGGTATAAGAAGTTAGGAAATACATAAAAGCTTACTTCTACATTGTATTACCAAAAATGGCGTCATTTTGTCACTTTTATCACAATATTTATTTTATATGTTGACATTGATACAAAAGTATAGTTTTACGATATTTTAGAACATTGACTGTCCCTACAGCTTCAAAATTAACTTAAATTCGCCGAACAGTAAATAACCAGGTGAAGAAACGTGATAGGTGTGTCTATATCCGTTAAAGATTGCGATCCAAATGTTTTGCCAATTTTCAGGCCGCACTACGCATGTGTATATGCACCTTACATTGTACACACACAAAAAACACCATTATAAACCTATAAGTTCCATGTGTACAATTTAACTTACGTGCATGACTGTACCGTGGATCCTACTTCTAATTCACACGCCAGCCCGTGCCGTGTAATAATAAAAACCTATCGTAACCCAGTTATCAACCGACTTCAAAAAAGAAGGAGGTTCTCAATTCGACTGTATGTTTTTTTTTTAATTTTTCGACTGGGTGAACCGATTTTGATCACTCTTTTTTTATTTGAAAGCTGGTGCTTCCCGAATGGTCACATTTCAATTTGGTCTAGTTCTGACAGTGGCATCCATGAGAAAACCATATAAGTCTTAAATCTAGATAAACAAAATACGCGACAAATGGACGAATAACTCAATATTACGCTAACCGATTTTGATAATTCTTTTTTCATTTGAAGGCTGATGCTGCCCGTGGAATCCCATTTTAATTTAGTTCAGCTCTGACAGTGGCATCCATGGGAAATCCATATAAGTCTTAAATTTAATTTGTCGCGCATAAACCATATGCGCGACAAATGGACGAATAACTCATTATCACGCCAACCGATTTCGATGCTTCTTTTTCATTGGAAAGGATATACTTCAAGGGTAGTTTGATGAGTGTTTGGTTAGGTTCTGATTATGGGATCCATGACAAAGTAATGGAACTCTTCAATTCTTAGTAGCAATCGGACGATACTTTTTCGATGTATAAAATAAATAAGAACTAATCACTGAAAATCAAGAAAAAAACAAAAAATTTAACAAAAAAAAACAACTTCAAAAAAAAACTATTCCAAAACAAAGCGTTAAAAAGTAGAGAAATAATTGCGTATTTTTCTAAAACTTATACGATAATATAATGTAGGTACAATTATTGTTATTGTTGGAGTCGGTGTCAGCCAATGTAGGTTTGTAAATCTACATACATACGTAAACGTGATATGTAAGAAATAGGTATATTGTAGTGTTTCCTTGGCTGACACCGACTCCAAGAATAACAAAAATTGTACCTACATTATATTATCGTATAAGTTTTAGAAGGATACGCAATTATTTCTCTACTTTTTAGTGCTTTGTTTTGGAATAGTTTTTTTTGAAGTTGGTTTTTTACAGAGACATGTCAAGTCCCAGTTTCTAGGAACAAGGCGGATCATATCCGCAGGTTACATTTCCTAGCGAATAGGAAAATAAGCTTGTAATGAAGAATATTTTATATGAAGTTGAAGGGTTGGAGTGAGGTGATCTGATAGTATAACTCCGGTTGCTGCCACTTGCTATTATTTTATTGGAATGTTATTTTTTGAAGTTGACGCCATATGTTCAGAACAAAGCTAAAAATTTGAGCCGAAATTGTATCCAAAATATAGTTTGAGACGCGGACCCGTAGACCTGCTCGGTCTGACGTAGATCCGTATAAAATAGGTTCTGAAACGAATTTATGCTCAAATACTAATAATTCTGTCGATAAAGCGTTCTTAGAGGAAAAGTTCCCGTTCCCTCGTCGAATTACCCGTTTACGAAACGTTTTGTAGACCAACACTTCCACGGTGAATTGACTGTCAGGGATACCTTTCAGAACCTAGATATCAATAGAGGCCTTAGTTGAGTTGAGCCAGTAGCAGTGGGACAAGTAAAGGCCTGCACAGACGACGTACTTTTCTCCACGGCGTAAAAAAAAGTACGCTCCGTGAATAAAAAGTCTGCCGCGGATTCACCGTGTACTCAACGCACACGGTGTGCGATCTTTAATTTGTTGTCCGAGAGTATTTAAATATTCTGAGATTACGTTGGGCTGTAATTTACATGAAGTTTATACAAAAGAGAATACTGGGTGCATCCCCTTATTTCGAATCGATTTTTAACGCAGAGTAAAGTCCGCCGTGTGTGTTGACTGTATCCGTTACGCTCCGTGGGCGTACGCGGTGTTTCGGCGGATTTTCAAGGTACTTTAAGGCCTGAACAGACGAGGGATTATCCGCGGCGTCCTTTTTTCTCCGTCAAAATAGATCCTTTACAAACTGTATCGAGCAACGCACACGGACGACTAAAAGTACGCCGAAACAAAAGTGCCCCGAAACACCAGGGACGCCCGCGGAGCGAAGCGTAGCGGATTAAAGTGCGAGGGGCGTCCACGTAAAAAGGAGAACGAACGAACTATGAGCAGTCGGCGCACACGGCGGAATTAACTCCGCGTTAAAAAACGATCCGAAACAAAGGGATGGACCTAGTATTCTCTTTTGCTTAAACTTCATGTAAATAATAATAATGAAAGTAGGATAAATGCAGTGGAAATGAGAGAATGCTCTCTCTCTCGAAGTTTGGCAGGAGTGACATTAAGTGATAAAGTAAGGAATAGCATAATAAGAGAGCGATGTGGTGTGAAAGAGGATGTTGTCACAAAAATTGAGATGGGAATGCTAAGATGGTTTGGGCATATGGAAATGATGGATGGAAGGCGATTAACGAAACAAATTTACAAGGCGAGGGTGGATGGAGCTGTTGAAAGGGGAAGGCCTAGACGGACGTACTTAGGACAAGTCCAAGACGTGCTCAGAAAAGGTCAGGTCAGGAGTACCCATAATCGACGAGCATGTATGAAAGGATTAATGAGAGTGGAAGAAGCGCAAGAGGTGTGTCAGGACCGTAGCAAGTGGAGAGATGTGGTCTCTGCCTACCCCGTTGGGAAAAAGATGTGATGGTATGTATGTATGTATGTATGTATAATTTAAGGAGACATTAGTAAAATCCATAATTACGTTAAACATAGCTTTTGTAGGCCTAAATGTTCTTTAGAATAAATTTGACATAATGAAACGCTGCAAAATCGACTCGACGCAGTCTTGTCTGCCCACCCCTAGTGTAATTCAAGCCCGCGGAGGCGCGTGGAGACCCGCCGCAAGCTATGCCTGCTGCACGTGATGGTATGTATGTATGTATGTTTTAAATTACAGCACAAAGTTATCTCAGAATATTTAAATACTCTAGGACAACTAATGATCGCACACCGTGTGCGTTGAGTCCGTGGTAAATCCGCGGGGGATTTTGTATTCGCGGAGCGTACTTTTTTCTCCGCCGCGAAGAAAAGTACGTTACAGCACAACGTAATGTCAGAATATTTAAATGCTCTCGGGCAACAATGATCGCACACCGTGTGCGTTGAGCCCGCGGTAAATCCGCGGCAGCCTTTTTATTCGCGGAGCGTACTTTTTTCTCCGCCGCGTTAAAAAGTTAGTCTTCTGCGAAAGCCTTTAGTCATCCGTTTGCGTTGCTCGATACATTTTGTAAGGGATCTAGGTATTTTAACAGAGAAAAAACTACGCCACGGATAATCTCTCGACTGCGCAGGCCTTAAGTTAGCTAGTTGTTGTAGCTACCTTACTTAGTTAGTTGTAAATATTGTTAAGCACATTTGTAACTCTCATGTATGCTATAAATAAATAACTGTTAGGCACTTAGTGTTTTTTAAATCCGATTCTAACTTACGGTCAGGGTTCTTTGTGAGTAGCTAAGAAGTAATGTACCTGATTCAGCCTTACACTAGAATAAAAATAACATGGTTCGTGTTAAGTTGGATTTAATATTCCTTATCACAAACTGCATGCAATAAATCAGACGGCAGGCAGTCTTAGAACTAGGCCATTAGAATTGTTTCATGAAAGCACTGAGAAGTAAGCACTTTTACATACAACATCTAAAAAGCGCGACTCAAAGTGAAATGGGAATCATATTATCAATATGCTTTATGATTTGATCCATATTGATGGCTGATAAAGAGCCCATTTCGCGGAAAAGTTATGAATTTTCGAGAAAAAAAATGTGTTTTTGGTTTCCATAAAACAAAGTTCAACCTTACTGACGGACCAGAACCACGATTGGCTGATATGTTGCTAGATATTCATGTTTTCTTCGCGTCGATATAAAAGACTAACAACAAAAAAAAAAACTAATTAAATTCAAATGAATGCAGCGATAATTATACATAAAACAACACCGTTTTTATCGACGGAATAAATCATTCCAGTTACGGTATCCCAATTATGCGCAGGAGTCGGTGGGTGGATGTCAAAGCGAAGAAAGCCGGGGTCCGTTGACCTCCAGCGCTGGGCAGTGGGCGAGAGTTGCGCAATTAAGTTTCACGATGTGTACTTCGGCCCGATTGTGATGGGCCTTTTTGGGCACATTGTGTCATAAATGCGCAACGTGACAGACACCGTTCAAATTAAAAATAGATTTGAATGGTTGGGTAAAATATACTTAGTAAGGAGTACCTCTAGAGAGGCGAGAAAATGGCAAAAACATGCAAGAAAAGTGATAACTTGCTAGTGAAAACGCAATCACTTCTAGTTGCATTAAAAAGTTTGTTTTCGTACCATTTAACACTAAAACAAGAACGTAGACCTTGTAGACAAATGAATAGCCTACAAGGCTAAAACAAGCCATCCACTGTCATCAGTTGATCAATTGGATAATAGGCCGAAAATAATGAAGCCAAAAAAGTTAACCTAAAAGAGTTATCAAGTAAAAATCGCACAAACGTGATAATAATAATCTGATACTGGTTAGACAACAAGCTTAGCATTGTTAGCTGTCTGTCGTCTGGTCTGTGGGCGTTTAAGGAAAAGTCTCCGAGAACAGGACAGCTGTAATCGTTCGAGCTAATTAGTTATATCGTTATTTTTTTATCATTTAACATCGAATAAATTAAACTACTCTTGCACCTCAGGCCGAATGGTTTGAGTGCCGGAAATGCAGGACTGCTGATCAGTGAAATATTACACAGATAAAGTTAAACTAAGAATAAATATAAATAAGTAGTCCTTATCCAAAACAATTGCTGTAAAACGAAATATGGCAAAACACTGAAAGATTATTAATCAAAACAAAAAAATACATTGCGTCGCTAATATGACTTTGAATAGCAGTATCACAAAAAAGTTCCCATGAACGAAATTAACTTGCAATATAACGTTTCGGTTGAATTATGCAAACGTGATCACAAGGCGACGAAGATGTTAATTATATCAATGAAGAGGAAAACACTAACAATAGTTAGAACGTGTCTAAACAATAAGCGCACCACTACAATATGCGATGGAGGGGCTCGTTTGACAGGGTCGCGTACGAGAGGGTACTTTGTTGCCTGGTCGACCGACCTCGTTAAACACTAGCATTATAGCGAATAAAATTTTTTTCGAGAAGATAACACAGAGCCTCCAAAATAATTAAGTATTTCAGACCACAGCAGATTCTATTGTACGCGTTTTGATTTTTAACCTGAACATCCGACTATAACATTAATTAATTGGTGAGGATGGCCAGCCCAGTGATTCGTTTGAATAACTGGGCTTGTCAACCTCATATCTGGACCTCACGACCGCTTTCCATCAGGTGGAGTGAGGTCATCTTGACGGGCAATATATATATATATATATAAAAAACCGGTACAACTAATAATGAAATATTTTTAAGTGCATACTTAAAAAGATAATAACATTACACCCAGACACAGAATAAACACTTGAATGTTTGACTTGGGTGGGAATCGTACACACGACCTTCGAATGGAAGTGTTCGTATAACTTTAAAAAAAAATTGACGATTTTTTCATGAAATTCTCGCAGTTCTATTTTCAAGCAAGTGCCAAACGCTTACAATACGATCTCACCAATCTCATGCACGCAAAAAGTTTGCAAACAAAAAATCACTGTGTAAAAATGACAAGTAGCCACCTTACCGCCGCACGCGTCACCACCACAATACGTGAGACTCGTGCCGGCAAACACCAGAGTCACCGTGGCAACTGTGCCGTGCCGTGGCAGAGGATATCGATCACTGCACATTTCACGATCCCGAGGGTACGGGCACGCGAGGGGTGACGTGGAGCTCGTAAACTGAGGGTGCGAACGCGCCCTGAATGTGAATAGGCATCACGCTAGGCTCTGAATAACTTAAAACTGGCGAGCTAAGATCTCATGCATAAGTCTGACACGCATTTTCATGTGTAAAAACCATACTGCTCACATGGGTATAGATGACTTGACTTGATAATGTTGAAGGGAAATGCCATCATTTTCCTCATTACGGAAACTGCCTTTAAATTTTGAGTTCTGATATTTTGAGTGATACCAACGTATCTGACCGTATTGCTAAAATTATTTAGCTATTTGTTTCCACATGTGTAGTGCACATCACCATGTACAAATGAATGTGAAATTTATTTGAAAAAAGCGACGCCTGTCTGGCACCTCATTCGGCTATAAAAGCCATCATCTGCGGCTTTGAGCATTATTTTAGGAAATTCTCAAATTATTACGTGCTAACATTCGAACAGACCTGTCCTTACTGGGGTAGCCGGAACAAGTTGCTTCTTTACTGCTTGGTAGCAAGCCTACCGCCATTATACGGGTTGTGTGGGGTTTTACAGGTGTTTCCATTATTCGGGCCACGGGCGAAAATTTCACTAGAAACGGTTTGGTTTGTTGATCAGGATAACTAAGATAAGTACACTATAGTGCTTAACACGAAGCTAGGCTAACGTGCCTAATTTTAATATTCATGTAAATTTTATTCTTGTCTTAACTAGCTTCCACATTGCACCAGGTATTCGCAGTACACGAAGATAGGACTGCATTGTAATCCTATTTTTCTCCACGCTACAGTTGAGCTACTTATTGCGCAGTGGTTCGCGGGGATAAATCTGTCACTTTGAATAGAGTAGGTTCGCTGTTCGGCTTCATTGGACACAGCAGAATGGAACTGCAGCTATAAAGTGATGTTTTGCACTGCACTCCTGCGCAGTATTGCTAGATTTTTCAAATTGATATGCAAGCCTATTGTAGCTCATTGAAAATGTAACATTTATTCAGTGCTCTGATTTAAAAAAATGGTTACATTGCACTTTACCGAGGTTCAAAGGTGAATGAAATACAATCCTTTAGGATTGCACCCATCAAACATGAATAATACTAAGCATATGTATATTGCAGAAATCATATAACCATACATAGAAGATGGCAAGCTGGGAAACCACTAAACAGAGATATTTTTTTTCTACACAAATAAATTTATAAGGGCTATTTTCCCTTTCTCGCCGGTATGAGTCCAGCTAATCCCGCCATTCATCCATTTACTTTGTCTTTGTTTCGAATTAGGAAATTAATCGGTCTATATTCTAGCTCAACGTTAAGCCATACGAGGCAGACGTAGCCAGAATAATTCCACTTTAGCTTTTAGGGAGATGTCGTGTGTTAATGCGGGAAATCATTAAGGGGAGGTGGTAAACAAAACACGTTTTTAGAATTCATTTTTGAAGTAGTAAACAGTAAAATTAAAATCTAATAAAATTTACTGATATTGTTGAGGGGATTATACAGGGAATTCATCCGGTGGAAACATGATAGAATGAATTCACAAAGTTACCTCTTTTCGTGACATTTTGTCTGCTATTTTTGGTTTTATTCCTAAAATAATTGATCTGATAATATGGGTCCTTTACCAAAACAAAGTTTAAAGATAACTGGAGGGATTTCATCCGATGGTTTTTTATTACATCTATTAATTTTTTAATCGATTATTTAAGTGATTTTCGGTCCGCGTGGCGCTCACCAGTTTCCGCAGCTCAAGAATTTCCACTTTCCGCCGCTAGTATAGTTAGTGTATTGCGAAGTATCGCAAGTCAGAAAAAGTAGAATGTTCAATAGCTGCAACCACAACTTCAACTTCAGCAAGTATGCTGGCGTCTGCTTGTCTGTTTTACTTAGGAGTATAACTTCTTTAGTTGATAATAAGATTCCGCAAACTCTTGTTGAACTGCCTCTTCACCAGTTTAAGTCACAAATTAAAGCTAAGTTAATGAAGCGAGGTTATTATAGTGTAGAGGATTTCTCAAATGATAAGAATTTGTGGTCATCTTAGGTATAATCTGCTTCTCTGCACATTTTTTGCTCTGACTTTACTCTGTCAATTCAATTTTTGTGTATAAAAACAAGATTGAAAAGAGTAACCATCGAGTTTCTTGCCAGAGTCTTCTCGATCGGAAACAACCTCCGAACCGGTGGTTATTTATTTTATTCTGTGCCGGTGGTAGAGTCACATTATGTTTAATTAAGATATTTACTATCATAGTAGTATTTTATGTAAGTACATTTTTGCTATATATTTTTTTATATGACTTGTCATAAGTACTTTTTATAAGTCTATATGAATAAAGATATTTTTTACTTTTTACTTTACTTTACTTACTCACGTATCCAGGTGCCCCGAAATCCGAGATTTTCGGTAATTTTCAGCAGTCCAGTAGTGACACTTCCCGTTGATTAGTAATTGACCGATCTGTTCTTTGATTGACCTCCTTTTGTCAGAAAAAAAGATCATTTTGCGGCTGTTAGCTGTGTTGTTAGATACTCGATAGAAATAATGATTTACGCAAACCTCATTTTGTAAAATGTTCGGATTTGCAAATTGAATCCGAGATTTGAAACCCGGATTCCCGATTGTTTTAACCTAATAACTTTACAATGTTACGGGAAACGTATTCTGGTCTTTTTTTAAGTATTTGGGGAGGATAAGAATGTTGTAAATAGCTATGATTAAATTCTTCTGAAATGTAGCCAGCCCTAGCTTCAATTACCTCTGATAAGGCTCCTTGTAAGACACGCCAGTTCGCTTCCGAATGATATCAAAATTATCTGATCGTAAATGCCTTTTTTCTATGGGGTTATAAATTACCTTCCCGTAAAATTAGACAGGTCTCCGTGAACGAGTGAATAGTCACGCACACGGTGAACTTTTTACAACAAAAACAACCCAAGTTTCACTAGTAACAGTTAAAACTAGATTAAGATACGAAAAACTATATTTTGCAGAAACATTAGCAATTAAGAAAAAGTTGTCAATGCGAAAATTCTCAGTATTTTTGTTGCTTATTTTGTAATTGGTTATTTATCAGCTTTACAAGCAGTTTGATTTTCTTCATAATTAACATAAAAACTAGCACAAAAAGAAAATTTAAAACTAATATAATATGTTTGATGTACATACGATATGTTATGCTGTTGTGCCATAATCGAAGAATAATTTAGTCAAAACATTGCGGCAAATGATTAAAAAAAAGTTTCTACAGTGTTATATACTCATCACACATTTTTACTCACGTAACGCGAATCACCGTGTCACCGAGCACTTTGTAAACAAACAGCTCACGCGGCAGACTGACACGCTGGCCAGTGGTCAGTCACGGCTGACTGGCGGCAGGTGACTGGGCCTGGGCTAGATCATAGCGGCTTTAGTGGACGCCACAGACGAGCGCGACAGCCGACGCGATTATAAACACGCTATTGACTGAGCGTTGATACCGTGGACGGTCACAGCTGACTGGGCGGCACGAGACTGGGTACATCTCTGCAAGCGGTACCTAGTAGGACGAGGCAGTTCCTGACAGCAGCGTTAAGTCCGTAATCAACAACGGGTGAGGCAACGAGTAAGCAAGCATACTTTCAAAATTTATAGTTCTTTTTAATCGTCATTCAACATCGAAAATTTTGCTATAGTATAAACAAACATACATAATACACACATCAAACGTGTCTAGGGATCAACATATATTTTTGCAATAACTTTTCTCCTGATTGATATTAATTAAAATTTTCTTTAAGGATTCATCAAATAAAGTGTTTTCGTTTGTCTACAGTAACGATAAACCAAGTCACCTTTGCATTAATAAAGAAATTTGCCATTTTCCTAATAAAGGGATTTTTGACATTTGAACCACTAACATTAAAGTTCGAAAAAAAGACTGAAATAACAGTTTTCTTTAAAATTTTATTGGGTAACTTAAACAATTAATAATCCGTGTTTCTTCCGCGAACACTAACAACACAAGAACATTTTGGCATACTCAAAATGAGTTCATCCAAAGCAAGCAAGTGGAATGGCCGCCCATGTTCGATGCAACAACAAAAAAAGGTCTTCTTGCGACTGGATACCCTCCATATTCGGCAGAGCTCTTCTCTGTAGCATATCCCATGCATGCTCAATCGGGTTAAAAGTCTGGCGACTGAGCAGGCCAGGGCAGGACATTGATGTTAGCTGCGGCGAGAGTCTGTCTTACAACTCTTGCGGTGTGCGGTCGTGCATTATCATGCATTAACTGAAATAAGGGACCGATTTGCACTTGTAGAGGAACGATGACGTCTGATACAATCGTCTCAGCATAAATTTGAGCGTTGAGGTTGCCTCTGATCCAAATCAACTCAGTTCTTCCGCCGATCCAAATACCCGCCCATACCATGATGGTTCCACCACTATAAGGATGGACTTCCTGGCAGGATTTTAATCGCTGTTGGCGTCCAGGGGTTCTCCAGTGTCGTATACGTCTTGTATCCGGTCTCATACCAAAACGAGACTCATCAGAAAAGCACACGAAACGCCATTGTTCTTCTGCCCAATTTCTGTGTTCAAGAGCCCATTGATATCGAATGCTACGATTGTGCATTGCTATAGGTGGTACCCTTAGCGGTCTTCGGGAATGAAGGTTCACTTCATGCAAGCGGTTTCTGACTGTTTGGTCGCTAATTAAGTTCCCTGAAGAGTGATGAAGCCTCACGGCTGCCATCATGGCGGTTATTGTTGGAGCTCTTCGAGTTGTGATTTGAATGTATCGGTCTTGTCTCCGTGTGGTGCAGCGATACCGTCCTCCATGGCGCTCAGCCACGGTACCAGTGCTTCGGTAACGTGTCCAAAGTCGACTGATAACACTCTGACTTGTATTCAGAGCTAAAGCCACAGTACGTTGCCGGGAACCAGCTTCTATCATTCCCACGACTCTGAGCATTTCTTCCCTGCTTAAATGACGTCGCCGCTCCATAATAACGTTGGTTTTAATCAGTAGTAGGGAAACAGTAGCACTAATAATGTCTTCAATGCGTTGTATGTTTTTATAGGGAAAATACTGACAGCTGATTTTCATCTTTTACTCGAATTTGATTGACAGTTCCTGTTTCAAATTATGAAATGCACCAAAAAGGATCCATATAAATTTATAAAATCATAAATTTATTACAAAGCCACATCTCAATCTCAAGAAATTCGCATAAAAATGCTTGATCCCTAGACACTTTTGATGTGTGTAATAATACAATCTATATATTAAATATAATACATACATATAATACCACCGAAGTCAGCAGTCTGATTCCACTGAGAAGACCCGGCAAGAAACTCGGTAGTTGCTCTTTTAAAGTACTGTCAGACGATGCGACGTAGTCAACAAACAAGCGTTCACGCAGCAGATTGCCAGGTCTGTACGTCTACCAGTTGCAACTTCAAAATGTACGTTATCGTTCGCGTAAAAAAATTGTATTGGGATGACACATGACATGACATGAGAATGTCAAATTCCAATGCATTTTTTTACGCGAACGATAATGGAAACTTAAAGTGGCAACTCGTGGTAGACGTACAGGTCATGAAACAGATCAGACTGAAGAAAGGCGAAGAGCCATGCGCTCGATTGAAGCGGTTCGCTCAGACGATGACGTAGCATTATGAAAACACCAGGTTAGACTTTTATTTATTGCCGCAACCAATATTAACAAGATTACTAACTGACAATGCAATATTTACGAAAAAAACTAGTTTCTGGTCTAGGTTTCCCCCCAATAGTTTACTTCGAGCGCTTTTATTGCGTTTAATGAAGAAGATCGCTCGTCTGTGATGTGTTAATTCATGAATAGAGATATCTTTTAAACTTGGCGTCTGAACGTAATTTTTCATCAACAAGTCGAAGTATGATAATGCTTCCTGCTATTCCGATTACTTCCTAACACTTTTTAGTATTATAGTTCGTTAAACGGCTATGGTAATTGGCACGGCGTAATGTATGTAACAGGGTTTGGTTCAGCTGTAAACAATTTGCAATTGCTTCACGCACAGCGACCACTTTCGATGATTAGAAGAATTAATTGGAGCACTACAGCCGACATAAATGTTAGATCTACCTTATTCTAGTTAGATTACTTAATATTGTGGTTCAACATGAAGTTTTATAAAGGTTTTATATAGTCAAAACTTAGAAGTTATCGGTATGTTTGTTCGCTTCGCTCCTTTTCACTATTATAATTTAAAGATGATGTGAGAGAAATTGGCGTGTGAATTCGTAGTGAATAGCTAGTTAGGTAAATAATTGAATTCACTATTATAAATAAATTAATTAATTAAATATTCACCAGACAACACACCACTCGACATGGTCTCGAAGTAAGATATTTAATCCCTGTATTACGAGGTACCAGACAAGGAATTAAGCCAGGGGCGTCTCCCAGCACACCCAGACCCGAGCTATTTTGGGAAAGATCGTTTTCTGAATTGACCCGACCAGGAATCGAAGCCTGGACACTACGGAAATCGAGGCTAGTAACCGTGCTACAGCGCACTATGCCAATCGTGTCGTTAAAAATTATAATATTGGAAAAACCAAATATTTATTTAAGTCTTTTGACCTACTACAGTATTAAATTGAATTGAATTAAATAAATAAATTAAAAAATATATTATATATAATAAATTAATAAATTAACTGGCCTGTTGGCGCAATGGCAGCGATCCTGCCTTTAGCGCCGGAGGTCGTGGGTTCGATCCCCACCCATGACAAATATTTGTGTGACGAACATTTATATTTGTTGTGTGTCTGGGTGTTATTATCTATTTAAGTATGTATTTAGAAATATTTGAGTATGTTTATCAGTCTCTGACGCCCATATTACAAGCTCTGCTTAGTTTGGGGTCAGATGATCTTGGTGTGAATTGTCCCAGATATTTATTATTACTATTAAATTGCATAGTAACTCCGCTTTCCACTCTCCTTTCAATCGATACAATATTAATTCTGTCCGTAAAACTAATTAGAGCTTATGATAATTTCATAATAAATTGAGCTGCTTGAAGGCCTCGAGCTACGACACCGAAATAGTACCAGTCAAGGGCGTATCAACAATTGTCGATAAAAAGTCGATTTCTTGCGATAACTCGCCGTGTAATAGGTTACTTCCATTAGCCTAAAAAGTGTAATGGCACTGCGCCAGTTTTTACACCAAACTTTATACAACACTTGAGTATCTGTGGCTGAGGCTTGAAGCCTTCGCTGGCACGAGCTTCTTGAATTCGATTTCGTTGAAGTAATTCAAGAAAATAGGCAAAAAAGTAAGTTCTACCAAAGTAAGTGACGAGCTAACAAGTTAGGGATACTTGAAGTCAATAAAACCCCTTATACATTTTAGTTCAAGTTTTGTATTATTTACACATTTCACACGGTTTTGACCCCCATGCAAGTGACGCTATTCAGGTAGGCAGGAGCTAGAAACCAATGAATCAACGTCAGAAATCAAAAATCAGAAGTCTGGGAGGTGTTTCCTCAATTGTAAGGAAATAGAAGTTTCACACTACGACACCAAGAGATACAAAAAAAAATCCAGAGTTCTAAGACTTCTCAAAAGATGACTACCTATATCGAAGAATTAAATTAGTTGATGCAATTTAAAAAGCACAACAGTCATTATTATGGAGACATTGCGTGAGTTGAGGACTTGAAATGCCTATGATAAAACCGTCGGAAGGCACGGAAGCACAATCATATTCATGGGCCCTCAATTTGACAGTGCGCCGAACACCGTAAAACTGTTCCCGTTAACGACAGACTTCTTCGATAATAGCGATTTTCAGCCCCACATAATGCGATTGAGTCCAATTTGTTTTTTATCCTTCTTGCGTTCACGTAATTTCCGGGGGCTTGTTAAGATGCAGAACTTAAATACAGTAGTATAAACACTATGCTTTTAATAATATGATTCATTTATTTGAAATATTAACCAGGGTTTTTGAGTTTCGTGACCCCATTTCGGGAGCTTCTGATCAAGCAATGCGCATTGCATGATGTGCATGTCAATACATCGCGGGTAAACGGAATTCGTGATTTTAAACTCACTGTATCGAATTAACGGTTCAATTCGAACTTAGGCCATTTCAGAAACGTTTTACAGGTTAGTTTTGTAGGTTTTAGAAGTCGAAAACATTGAAGAATTTAGGGTTCTGTCTGTACAAAACGGCTTCCAGGTGATTTGACGGTATCGACTTAAGATTATTTATGATTATTTTTGTTAATTAATTAATGTAATTTTGTATTTATTTTTATCTGGACATTTCTATATTTTTGACATTGTATTTTTGTCATAATTTGTATTTGTATTATAATAAGATTTTATTGTTATGTTTTTAACCTGCGCCCGTGTTGGAATGTGTCTGTTAGGCGGCACGGATTTTTTTGTATAAATAAATCAATTAAGAGCCATTTCGTATTATGAGCGAATCATCTAACTTTTCGAACGCTTAATTTACGACCTTCGGATAAAAATGTTGGTTGTTCAATACATACACACATAATGAAACACACATTTTGTGAATGAAATATTTTTTTGTTTTATAAAATGATTGATATCGCCACCTCGATTTACGAAAAAGCCTTATCGTGTCAACTTCTAGTGGCTAAATCTTACTATAGTTGCAGAAAGAAAATACCAAAACGTCAGACATATAGTTTTGTTGACACAAAATGAACCAGAATATGAACAGTAATTCATCACAATAGCTGTAAAAAAAAGTTTAAAACTTCTCAATTTCCCAGAATAATAGTCCAAGTTTACAACATATTTTTGGTTTGAATAAAGCAATATTACTGTGAAAAAATTATGTAAGAACACCTACTTGATGATCTTTATTTAATCGAAATATAAAGTTTTATTGACAATCCAATTAGTAAATTTGACCTAAAAACGTAATGCGAATAACCATAAAATTGCAATAAATCATCAATAATCATCAATCATGCACACACGCGCGCTATAAAGCCAAGAGTAATTTTGGTGCCGGCCTCTTATCCCATCGTTTAATATTACGAATGGTTACTAAAGAGATGCTATTGAAAATCCAAAAAAATGTGTTAGTGGTATCTTTTTAGAAATCTTATTATTGTTTTAAGGGGCCGCCCTTAGATCTTTATTAAGGGCAAGCTATTATCACAAATTTAATAACTGTTTCTGATGTTGACTGTGCTCAATTCACAAATAGCATAAGAATAATAATAAATAATAATAATAATAATAATATATAAATATCCCTGGACATTATTCCACACAGCGCCATCTAGCCCCAAAGTAAGCTAATTAAAGCTTGTGTTATGGGATACTAGACAACGGATAAACATACTTAAATAAATTTTCTTTTGTAAATACATACTTATTATACATAGGAGACACCCAGACCAGTACAAACAGACATGTTCATGCACAAAAATGTTTGTACTGTGCGGGGATCGAACCCGCGACCTCTGGTGTAGTAGCCAACTTCATAACCATTACACCAAGTCGGTCGTCAAATTAATAATAAATAAATAATTTGAGCAGGTTTAACGTGTATAACATAGCAGTTGCGGAAAAGCATGCAAGCAATACAAAATTGCACGAAACCTAGAAGTAGATCTAGATGCTTGTATGCCATGTTGAGGAAATTGCATTAAGTGGCATTTTTTTTTTAAAAGATCTGATGAATTGTGAATGATGTCTGTACATAGTCTAGTGTTGCATCTGCAAGATATGTGGATAAAATTGGAGTGAATAAAGGTTATACATATAATAAGTAAGGCTTCTATTCAAGACTGTTCTGCATGAAATCATGAACTGAGTAACTTGTTAGTGACATTTCTGTTTGAGCTGATCTCATCAAATCTCTACTTGAAAACCAGAACACTGCTTGATTAAGAGCCTAAATAGAGTTAATGTGTAAATTAAAGTCATATTTTTTTGTGGAAATAGTAAAAGAATATTAATAAAAATAAGTAAGTAAATGCAATAATGAAAGGAGATATTACATTTTATATCTAAAGATAGAAAAACTAGAAAAATTCTAATTTAGGACCTTAAAGAGATCAGGCAGGATTTGAACCCGAATCTTCCACAACTTGAATGTTGACTTGCCTTAAAACATTGATGAAATAACGTTGGCTGGCAATGTAAGCATATCCTGGAAAGATACTTTCGGGCCAGTAAGATTTCGGAAGCTCAGTAGTTAGAGCAGTCAACCGGATATGGAAGACGCGGGTTCAAATCCTGCCTGATTTATTCAAGGTCCAAAATTCAAATTGTTCTAGTTTTTTTATCTTTAGATTTGAAAGGCAGGCATTGTAAAATGCTAAAATTAACAAAGTAAAGATATAACATGTTAAAAAACTATATTATTATATAGGAAAACCTATTACAATATTTAGAAATAAACTACATAAGTAAATAAGTTTTGAATTGAAATCCAAATGTACGCGTTCACATCATCCTACATTAGGAATAAAACAATTAAAATTTACTTTGATTGCTCAATAAAAGATAGAAACATAGGTTTGGCTAAAGTATTTTTATCTGGATTTCAACTCAGAAGCAAAATAAATAATAAAAATTAAGTAGGTAGATTAACAAAGGTGGACTACACAGTAGGCAGAAACCTGGAGTGTGGACGGTTGTAGTTGCATTTTGTGTGTACTTTTGGTAAATCATCAGACGCTATCTTACATGGAAGCTCACAGCCATCTCCAAGGTCCATGGTTCTTTTATGGAAAAAGAAAATATAAAACGATTTCCTTCTGGTTTAGAAGAAGCAAAATTTTTATTTCCATTAAGAAATGAAATGAAAAGATGAATAAGATTCCTAAGAGTCTAAATAGATATAAAATTTATAGATATTTTTTATTATTAGTATAGGTAGATAGACAAAAGTATTCATTTACTAATTTATACACAAATTATAGGTAGGTTCGGTAGGTACATTTATAATAAACAGGAATTTAGAACTAAAGTACAAGGTGAGCCAATCAGACATTATGCAGAGACAGATCCCGAAAGCGACAGGACAACAAAGCGTAAAGCATTAACAAATAACACCGTATTCAGATAACAACATCCACAAATCGATATCGTTATGCGGCATTATTCACTTACATTAATGTTTATTTTCAATGTCAATATCAATTTTTACCAGATAAGGTTAGGTACTCACGACTAAGGATTTTCTCTCTTCGCCGGTGTTATGCGGACGAAGATTAATTTATCACTAATAATTTCACATTTCTAATTTTTGAGGAACTTTATTGCTAATTTCTTTTGATAATTTTTACTAAAATTTTGACAGGCCCATTCTCATGTTTCAAATTTAGCAACACGCACGCGCGCTGCGGTCTTGGGGGAGAATTTAATTTTACGGATGCGTTCCACTTGAAAGTTTTGTCCTTCTTATTCTTAAACCTATTATGATGCTAAGGACCCTCTTTCCTGGCTGGATGGAATCGTGTGAAAGTTCAATCCATTTCTGTAGTCAAGAGCTGGAGAGATCAGCCGCTGAAATGCGCTACAGGCCACGGTTTTGATAATCCTAAGTTAAGTAATCGTTTCATTGATACTGACTTTTCTTTGTAGGATGGGCGAGGCAATATTCATTACTTCTGTTTAGCATTTTGCAATGCTTGTTTTCATATTTAAAGATAGAAAACTAGAAAAAAACTAATTTCGGACCCTGATGATCTCAATCGGGAGTCGAACCCGCGTTTTCCACAATCTGGGTACCCAGTGGCACATACAATAATATGCCACAAATTATTATTTGTAGATAAATTTAACTTAAATGCCAGAAGGTAGCAACCCGAATGACAGAAAAATAGAAAAAAAACGAATTTATTTAATAGACTTTCTAAAGGCAATGTCTGTTATGAGTAGGTAGCAACTTGCGCCATGCTTGATTGATTGACCTAATGTTAATCCAGAGAAGTAACAAGCATTCATTCCTCTTAAATTAATACTACCGAAGAATACTGAAATAGCTAACGGAAAAAACAACGGAGCACCTACAGTTGGCTGCGACAATTCATATAAGGTCAATACTCGTCCGTGGCCCTCCGTGGGGCCTACATGCGACACATCTAACGCGGGACAGAATGGGGTGGGCGCAGCGCAGCTGGTGACAGGTTAGCGGAACCGTTTTATCCCCATTATTGCTAGCGGTACACCCCGAAATTTAGTCAAAACCTGCAAATGATGTTAAAGGTATGAAAATCAGAACGATCGATCTCAAGGCCAAATAATATATGTTTATTTTATTTATGGCCATACGAATCAATCTGACCCGTAGCACGGAAAGAATAAATAAATCATCCTTTAATGAAGGACAAAATTTTATTTTTTTACGTGCTAACGGGCGGGCAAATTGATTCAGTTGGCCTGAAGATTAATTGTTCCGATTTTCATGCCTTTACCACCATTTGCAGGTTAATTTAGCGTACCGCTAGCATTACATGTCAATCTGCATTTAATTTTAGGCGCTTTTTATTTATTCTTTGATTTATTGTTCAAGGGATACATAAACCCGGATAACGGCGGAAGGCTCACCACCTACCACGTTGGGTTCTAATACCATTCGTGAAAAGTGGGCTTCTGAGTGCTTCGTTCACCATGACGGCACAGTCACTTGCCTCTGACTACCCCGCTTGGGATAAAGTCGTGATGTATAAAAAATGTAAAGTAATACCTACATTTAAAAACAAATTTATTTGTTACAGATCACATTACATTATAGTGTTAACCTAAGCATAGTAGGAGAGGTTGGCCTTCTTCTTGGCCTGCACCTCGAGGATGGCGTCCATGAAGTCCTCGTGCGTGACGGCGCTGGCGGAGCGGCGCAGCGCGATCATGCCGGCCTCCACGCACACCGCCTTGCACTGCGCGCCGTTGAAGTCGTCCGTGGAGCGGGAGAGCTCCTCGAAGTTCACGTCGGGGCTGACGTTCATTTTTCTGTCGGGCAACATTTTGTTTCAGACGGCTAGCCAAGAGAAATGTTTCACTAAATTTTTACGAGTAGATTTTTTTTAAAAGCATCTTTGTGCTACTGTCATGCTTATACATTTATTGTGTTGTCTAATGACAGAAAAAACATTTTGGCATTTAAAAATCTACAAGCTTCGTGAAGTATTCAAAGAGATAGATATTTTAACTGTGTACTCTCAATTTATTTATGATAATGTAGTATATGTCCGTAAAAACTTGCATCTCTTCAAGAAAAACAGTGATGTTCATAAACTCAATTAAGACCAGAAATAAAAATAAGCTTGTAACTCCCAGTCTAAGACTGCATAAGGTAGGGAAATCATTTGTTGGTCAATGTGTAAAATATTTTAATAAGATTCCGCAAACTCTTGTTGAACTGCCTCTTCACCAGTTTAAGTCACAAATTAAAGCTAAGTTGATGAAGCGAGGTTATTATAGTGTTGAGGATTTCTTAAATGATAAGAATTCAATTTCTATGTATAAAACAAGATTGAAAATAACCATCGAGTAGCTTGCCGGAGTCTTCTCGATCAGAAACAACCTCCGAACCAGTGGTAGAGTCACATTATGTTTAATTATGATATTAACTATCATAGTATTATTTTATGTAAGTTTATTTTTATTCAGTATATTTTTGCTACAATTTTTTTTGTATATGATTTGTCATAAGTACTTTTTATAAGTCTATATGAATAAAGATATTTTTTACTTTACTTTACTTTTTATAAGTGCTACCGACATGCCCACACATTTATATTTTTAATCCACTATTGTGTTAGTAATAAACTTTAATAGGTATTCAGTATACAAATCTCATAAAATGTTACATATTTAAGCACATCAATTCAACAGTTATATTACTCCAACTCATGGGTAATGGTGTAGCACTAGCGACCCATTTTATATTATTTATTTGGCTAATTCCAATTCAAAAAAGAAAAACAGGCTATTAGTACCTCGAGTGAATCTGCATAATTCTGGCCCTGGCTTCCTCATTCGGATGTGGGAACTCAATCTTTCTGTCCAGACGTCCAGATCTGAGTAGGGCAGGATCTAAAATGTCTACACGGTTGGTGGCAGCTATCACCTGGTTATCAAAAATAAGTATAATAAATAAGGGGGATGATTAACAGACTCACAGAAAGAAACATATGACATTGTACAATTTTAAATAACATGCTTTTAACTTACGCACATTATGTCTTTAAGAGAAACAATCAAACTTAAGCATTGAACAGAATTTAAAACAAAGAAAATGAAGAATTATCATATCATCCATAAAAAATACAAAAAAGGTTAAGTTTGGTTAGCTACCACTGGGACATTAACATCTGTCTTCAGCAAATTAATAAAGGTTTTAGTGTATTTGTCAATAATTCTATACTTCTGGTCACCAGTTTAGCCTTACCTTAATATCCGCAGTGGAGCTGAAGCCATCGAGCTGGTTAAGAAGCTCCAACATAGTTCTCTGCACCTCTCGGTCACCAGCCTTCTCAGAATCAAAACGCTTTGTTCCAATGGCATCAAGTTCATCAATGAAGATGATGGCTGGAGCCTTCTCTTTGGCTAGAGCAAAGGCATCACGGACAAGTTTGGCTCCATCACCTGTCAAATTGAATTCATAATGGTCAGCAAATCTATTGTTGAGCTGAGTGAGACGAAGTTGAGCGAAAGCTCCTGATACCAGACTCGATGTTTTTTGGTTGTCATGCTTCTCCTCCTAAACTATCCAACCGATTTTGACAAAATTTTGCACAAAACCCAAGGTTACCATGAGGATGGTTTAGAAAAAATAAAAACTTAAAAATATTATATAAATTTTTGTTTCATTATTTTATTATTTTTTATTATAAACATGTTCACTCAGCTCAATATTGCAAGAGTCTACTGCCTTGCATACCTAGTTACATGGTCCACAAATTCACACTTTTGAAATATTCTTAAATTATTTGATTGTAATTATGTAAGATTATATTTATTATGTAAGAAGAATTGAGACCAATGTGCTAGTCTAGACTAGCACATTGTTCTCAATTGACCTAGGTAAATTCTGAACACATGTTTGAATGTCACAGAAAGTATTGTTATGAGGTCTGATACAAAAACAGACCATTTTCTGGGCATAAAAATTTTGCATTCTCAGAACACACTGTCATGATTTACTTACCAATAAACATCTGCACCAGCTGAGGACCAGCCAGCTTGAGGAAGGTGGACTTAGTCTGAGCAGCACAAGCCCTGGCCAGCAAGGTCTTACCCGTGCCAGGGGGTCCATAGAGAAGGACACCCTTGGGTGGGTGGATGCCCAAGTTTACAAACTTTTCTTTGTGGGTCATGGGGAGGACTACAGCTTCTATCAATTCCTGGAAAGGGAATAATCAAAGGTGTTATTATATGAGCTTATAAAACACCAGCCTCATGCTCTTAATAATTAGAACCATGATGTTACACTGAAATAAATACAGTTTTGAAGTTGTATTGTGAATTCATAGGTATTGACCCCCCATTTTTCTCTTTAGTGATGTAGTAAATAAAGTAAAATGCACAGCTATATTAAATGTTGAGTAAATTCTATAAAAAAATATCTTTCATAGTATATTCAATTCAGATTTTCAAACAATAAAGTAACTCATAAATCTAGGTGTAGGTTTATATGAAGTTTATTTAGAATTCAACAGAAAAAATAAACAAAGAAAATGAAACATACCTGAATTTGTTTGTCCAAACCACCAATATCAGAATATTGTTCTGTAGGACGCTCATCCACTTCCATAGCCTTGACCCTCGCGTCGTACTCAGCGGGCAGTGTCTCCAAGATGAGATACGAGTCCTTGTTGACTCCAACCAAATCTCCGGGCTTTAGCTTTTCAGCATCTACTAACCCAATCACAGGTAAAAAGTATGTTTGTCGAGTGGATGTTTTGATAACTGCACATTTGCCTTTCCTCTGTGAGTCCAAATCAACCACAGCACCATCCTCTTCTTCCTCCTGAGGGTCTACGTCCAAGAGTTCTATCACGTTTGAAACGAGGTATGGCAAAGTTTTGTTTACTTTAATTTTTTCAGTGTTTTCTTTGATTTTCTCGTTTTGTGCCTGGAGCTCATGCGTGATTCTCATGACTTCACTCTTCATTATCTTGATTTCATTGTCCAAAAGTCGAGTCCGGCTAATAATTTCATCGGTTGGCATCCGTAACACTTCATCGCTGAGAGCCTCTTCTCCGTCCTCCCAAATGGATTTATCTTCAAGAGTTGTAGTGGCCATTATGTAACTTATTAAATTTGTTTTGATAAAACTGCTGCCCCTTTGTGAAATTCAGAAACAAATTTAGTTTTTCATGAAAATAAAAATACTCGAGTCACGAAATGAATTGTCATTCATAGGGTTGTAAGATTCAAATATTTAAATAAACACCCACATAAACATCTACATTTGGAAAGATAACGATGAACGAATTAAACCAAAGAATAACAATTATCTATTCAAAAACAGCAATTGCAGAAAGTGGCTTTGGCCTTTTTAACAGGTAATTTTAGTCCTCCTTTTTTGTTTTGCAATAGCTCTTTCATTTTCTTTTTTTTACAACTACCAAAAAATCATAAAATCATCTAAATTAGTAGTTATAGTTTTTTCAGGCAACATTATGTTTTTTCTGACTTTGCTTTTTTTTATATTAGACTTGGTCAAGTGCAGCTTGGCTTAATTTTAATGATTTGTTGTAGCCTTAGAATTATTTTCGTGAGATGGCAACGTTTTTCAGGCATTTCCGCTTTTTTATGACAGCACAGCGGTGACATGACATTGACATTTCGTGAATTTCGCGAATCGCGATTCGAAAAACGAGCGAGGCACCAATTTTTAGGTTTTTTTGTAAATTCATTAATTACTGCATTTGTGTTATATATTTTTAGTGAGGAATCAAAAAGTAGCAATGGCATTCTCAATGATGGCTCGCACCTCAGGTACTACTATTAAACTATCACCCCATTATAAGCGTTTATTTATTACATAACATTGTTTGTTGTTAGGGTTTTTCAGTATTTCAGTGGTGTGTAGTATTTGTCCTGACCCAATCCGTCAGTTGCTTTGCCAATTTTTAACATAGTTGCAATAGTTTACTACTACTACTACTACTCAGATAAACAGTTTACCTGTAAGGTTAACTAAGTTCTTCTGATCAACTGCTCTACTAGAGAAGACATCATTTATTTCAGTCCTTAGTAACTCTTGGCTAAATAACTACATCTACATTATTTTTAAAGGAATAAATATTGAGAGAATTTGGCCTTCGGAATAACGATAGTTTTCTTTCAGGACAGTTCTAATGAATTAAGGTTCTCAATTACATTTCTTTCATAGATCAGTAAACTATTACTGTACTGGTACAAGCAGAAAATCTTCAAATTAAAACATAAATTATCATCTTTAGTGAGTTGGCCAACACTTTCCTGAATTCCCAACTTTTCTAATCTTCCAACCTGAATCGGAAATACATGAATTCAATTATTTTGTGATTATTTTTTTAATAATGTTCTGAAATTGGTTGAGAAACTGGTTTGGTGATTAATACAATAGCTCACTAACTAAACGGGCTTATCAATGAAGTTATAATCTACTGTCAAATGTGTATTAGTGTTGGTTAAAATAATGTAAACTTGTTTTTTTTCTATGTAACAGCCTGTTAACTATTACATGAATAACTGAATTCATTCATAATAATTAAGTATTCAAGTACCTAATCAAATAGTAAAATAGGTTAAAAGATGCTGAAATATAAATTCTAAAGTCTAACACATTTTTTTCATGTTATTTTTCTCAATTAATTGTTTTTTTTTTCTAACCTCATAAAGGATACAATATGTTTTTGATATTCTACTTTAATTATGTAAGTATACTGATGTTTTCTTAATTTTAAATCTTCCCTAGCTGCTGGTGGCTGTTTATGATTTCAATATTCATAAGATCATGACAGTTTTACTGATAGATGATTAAACTAGTGACCATTTACAATAACTATGTTTTTCTAACAATTATTTCAGTATGTACAAACCGGCTCTTCTGCCAGCAATTGATGAAGATGGCAACTCAGCCCGCATTCACACAGCGCGTGGCCAGTGCGCTCACTGTCAAGAGTCTGGCGTTAAATGAGTCAAAGACACCTATTTTGAACTCTGTAAGTATTTATTTACACATTTACTCTTTTTAGTAGAGCTGGAAGCATTATTACTGCTTTTAGTTTACCAGTAAAGTGATACAGCAAAGTATACAATCTGACAGACAGGAAAGTAATAGTACATTGCTTAATGAAAGCTAAATTTTGAATAATTTATCATAGATTTAAAGCCCCTAATACACACATCAACATGGTCTAGGGATATTTCAATTAAACCTAAATAACTAAAACTCTTATTAACTTTTTGTTAAGACACCTACACAATAAAATAAACCTTGTTTAATAGCCTATCTAATCTGATAAATGAACTTTTAGATAAAGTTAAATTTAAAAAAAACTTAGAAGAAGAGGAAAAACTCAGACAAAATTTCAATGTCAACTTTATTTTTGATACATCAAAACCTAAACAAAACAACTATTTATTTATAAAAATTGTTGAAAACTTAAAATTAATAATCTGTGAATCCACCTAAGACTCCCCTGACACATCTGCAGCGGTTCTGCATACTCAAAACAAGGGAGTCAATATCCTGTTGTGGAATACTGTCCCAAATCCTGCTAAGATGCAAGAAAAGCTGGTTTTCATGCACAATATCTTCAGGGAAATTCCTAAGAGCTCTTCTCTGAAGCATATCCCAGGCATGCTCAATAGGATTTAGGTCAGGGGATTGTGCAGGCCAGTCTAAAGTTTGGATATCATGCTGTTGTAAACAACTTTGGAACGATACGCGCCGTATGTGGACGGGCATTGTCGTGCATTAGCTGGAAATTTCGTCCCATTTGCTGTCTGTGGTGCAAGATTACAGGCTCTAGCACCTCATCTCGGTATTTTAGAGCAGTCATATTGCCTTGTAATAAACCTGGATTCATCAGTGAAAAGCACAAGTGACCATTGAGAATGGTTCCAGTTTTCGTGTGCAATAGCCCATTGTAATCTTCTTCCTCGATTGCCTCTCCTTAGCGCTGGTACCCGAAGTGGCCTACGAGCACGTACGTTGACTTCATGCAGTCGTCTTCTCAAAGTTTGACCGCTTACCAGCAAACCATACTCTCTCTGTAGCCTTTGAACCAATTGCATCGCCTTTACATTTGGTTAACTTCGTGCAGCATTTACTATGAATCGATCCTGTACATGTGTTGTAATGCGTTGAGGTCCTCGGTGCCGTTCCACCACTTCCCCTGTGACACGATAACGTGACCAAAGCCTGGATATAACGCTCTGACTGGTCCTCATGGCTTCAGAAACCGCAATTTCCACCACTAGGGAGGAGATACGGACATGTCGAGAGGATCTTGTAAAGCGCATGAATTTGGCTCTAGAGGTTGTGTCCGACTGGGGCGATGCAAATCTGGTCAGGTTTAATGCAGCTAAAACGCAGGCGAGTTTGTTCTCGGCGAAGCGAAGCCCTTTTGATCTGGCTCCAACTTTTCAGGATGTCTCTCTTCCTGTTGCCGACCACATCCAGCTGCTTGGTATTGAGCTGTCGGCAAGCCTCAACTTCTGCCACTACATTGAGTCCTTTGCCAATGCTGCCAAAAAGCTTGGCATCCTATCCAAGGTTAGGCGGTATTTCACATCGGCGCAGCTGCTCCAGTTATATAAAGCGCAAATGGCCATGTATGGAGTACTGCTGCCACCTCTGGCGTGGTTCCGCTAAATACCAGCTTGCTGCTCTAGACTCGGTGGAGTCACGCGCCGTAAGGCTCATAAATGATCCGGCTCTCTCTGCCGGGCTACGGGATCTAGAACACCGGCGCAGCATTGCTAGCCTGTCGAGTGTTTTACAGGCTTTATTTCGGGGAGTGTGCGAGCGAACTGCATGAGTTGGTTCCGCCATCTCCTTTTCACCATCGGAGCACAAGACGCACATTAGCCTTCCACCCGCACGTTGTGGATATTCCAGCCTTTCGCACAAAACGTTTTGCGGACTCCTTCATAATGCGAACAGCAAAGGAGTGGAACTCGCTGCCCGCGCATGTGTTTCCGAACCAATACAATCTGGGCCTCTTCAAGACAAGAGTGAATAGGCATTTACTAGGCAGACATGTACGAAGGTCATTCAATAAATACTTAGCCTACAAAAAGTAAACGAAAATTTTGGAATAGTGGCAATTTATTTTTCAACATAGTCTCCTTTTAGTTCGATACACTTAGCCCAGCGATGCGCCAACTTTTTTAACCCGTCCGAAAAATAGTTTTTGTCAAACTCTGCAAAATAGGCCTCCGTGGCGGCGATGACCTCCTTATTTGATCCATATCTATTCCCGGCGAGTGATTTTTTCTGATTAGGAAACAGAAAGAAGTCACAAGGGGCCAAATCTGGAGAATACGGTGGATGGGGCAGCAATTCGTAGCGTAATTCGACCAATTTGTCCATGGCAACGGCAGACGTGTGAACCGGTGCGTTGTCGTGGTGAAACAGCACTTTTTTTTCGCCAGATGGGGTCGTTTTTTCTTTAATTCGGCGTCGAATCGGCCCAATAAATCGGCATAGTAAAGCCCTGTAATTGTTTTACCCTTCTCGAGGTAATCGATGTAGATCACACCTTGTGAATCCCAGAAAACGGTGGCCATAACTTTTCCGGCCGATTTTACAGTTTTCGCCTTCTTTGGAGCACGTTTACCGGTCTGGATCCATTGTTTTGATTGCTCCTTGGTCTCTGGTGTGTACCAGTGGATCCAGGTTTCATCGACGGTCACAAAACGACGCAAAAACTCCGCTGGATTCCGCTTAAACAGCGCCAAACACGTCTCCGATGTGGTCTCACGGTTGCGCTTGTTTTCCGGTGTGAGTAAACGCGGCACCCATCGCGCCGACAGCTTTCTCATGCCGAGTTCCTCGTGAAGAATATGATGCACTGTTCCTTCTGAAATGGCTACAGTCTCAGCTAGCTCCCGAACCTTCAATCGGCGATCTGCCAATACGAGATCATGGATTTTTTTAACGTTTTCCTCCGTAGCAGCTGTTTTCGGTGCACCTGGACGTGGTTCATCAAAAACCGACGTACGGCCACGTGCAAACTCGTTGAACCAATTCTTGACGGTGGCCATCGATGGAGAAGAGTCACCGTACACAGCATCCAAGCGCTCTTTGATTTCGATGCGCGTTTTCCCTTCCAAAAATAGGAATCGAATCACCGAACGATATTGCTCTTTTTCCATTTTTGTAAAACCGATCGACAAGTTCGCTTCCATAAGTTGTCAAATTAAAACAAATGAAGGGATTGGAATGAAAATTTGAAAAAAGAATTAAAAAAGAATGTGCTACACTGTGGTAAAACTCTTTTGAAACTACAGCGCCCCCTGGCGATGAGGCTAGGTACTTATTGAATGTACCTCGTACCATCATAGATCGCATCGTCACTTACCATCAGGTGCGATTGCGATCAAATGACTGTCTAGTCCAATATAAAAATAATAATAATATTAATTTGGGTAGCGCTAGCTTGAATCATGCCCACTGCTCTTAACATTTCGTTCCTGGTCAAGTGTCTACGTGGAATGATTAAATGAATACCGGAGAAATTTATGGAGTTTTAATCAAGTTAGAAGTTCGTGAAGAATAACTTCTTTGGAAGAAATTCAATGAATGCGAATTTCATCTTAAAACAAAACCTTTTATATACAAATTTGAATTTAAAAAAGGAACTTAATAATGTTATTATAATCTGTCATTAATAGTTTTTTTGTAAGGCCAGTACTTTTTAAGTTATTTAAAAAAGTTTTATATATATATATATCCCTAGACCATGTTGTTGTGTGTATAAGAAGTAAATTGAGAAAAAAATTACAGAAAACAAGCGTTTTGTGAGTTTTAGGACCAAGTAGTATGGGAACTGATTTTTTATTTATTATGCTTGTGGTTTTCTCACGTTCAAACTATACAAGTTTTTGAAATGACGCGATACATGTTTGCAGCGGCCTTAAAGCCGAGGCACATCACATTTTTTAGGCGCAAAGGATTCACACGCAAGACCTTAGCCAATTGCAGTTGAAGCATAGAATATGTGTGCTAGTGTAGGGATTAAAAAGTAGTTAGTCTGAATGAGGGCTTTTAACCACCAAAGGGCTGCCATTTGTGGTGTTAGTCTAAATCACATGCAGTAGCATTATGTCCTGTGTTGTATCTGCAGGTGCGTTCCTTCCGCACCAGCCCCGCGGCGCTCTCGGGCGAGAAGCCGCACGACCACTCCAAGCTGTGGGTGGTGGAGAAGGGCGTGACGGCGCTGCTGGTGCCGCTGATCCCGCTCGGCCTGCTCATGCCCAACAAGATTGTGGACTCGCTGCTAGCTATTCTCATTACGGCGCATAGTTTCTGGTGAGTGTATAAATTACTCATTTGTTGTGGGCAGAACATGTCAATGAACCAGTTTATTTCAATTGGTGTTAGATATACAAATTAAGTTTCAATGATCAATATTCGCGACTCTAGGTAGCAGACTTCATTGCAACAACACTCGGAGCCGCAATCAGGCGGGGTTATTCAGTAACTACGATCGCGAAAGATTAGAATATAGCTATTTGGCGACAAATATGCCTAATAAATACCGAACTTGCGTGAGAATGATCCTCATAGGTTAAAGCAAACCACCTAAACCTTTGGCATCTCTGTCTCTAAGGTTATAGCCCAATCAGAATTCTAAATAGTACTAGCTCTCTAAAGGTCACAGAGCCGCTGTGTATGAAGACGTCAAACGGTTCTAGGTTTAGAACGGAAAGTACTAGGCTTAAAAGGCTGAGTAGCTTCACATAGGTAGCACATTCACGTGATAAAAGAAACAAGAGTATTTATTATAGATAGAACATTGGACCTTGATTTTCCCAGAAGTTCCCATCCCAAATCCTATCCCACCCCTCCCGTAATCCTTCCTTACTTTAGGGGTCTCGAAGCCTGCGTGGTGGAATACCTCCGCGTGCTGATCGTGGGCCACATGATCCCGAAGGTGGCGATGGGCGTTGTTTACTTCCTGTCGGCGGTGATGCTGGGCGGACTGTTCTACCTGAACTTCAACGATATCGGCCTCTGTAGGGCCTATTGGAGGATCTGGAGGAACATGCGCAATACGCAGCCGGCTCCTAAATCTGCGCCCAAGTCCCAGGTCCAAATACAATATCCCTTGCGTATTCTAACAATAATTTGAGGTCATTGTCTGTAGTGGTTAAATTAGATTAGTTGTGCTAATTTTCACCAAACTTAGGTACTGCAACATATGATAGTAGTTATAATATCAGTGGTAGTCCCTCCAACACCATCATCAGGTATTTCCCGTTGTCTACGCAGGCCTTATTGAAGTGTTCACACAAAGAAACAGCATTGCCAGATGTACGTCAACCCTAAGATGCAAGTTCGTAGACGACTTCACGCAGTTGCAACAGACGTCGTGTCGTCGCGATACTACTGGATTCTATGTATTTCTATGAAATACCATCCGTAGTCAGCGACACGAAGCTTGTGCGCGGGTGTCATGGGTGTCGTAACATAACGTAACCATAGACTGTAAGAGCTCGTTTCCACTTGACCGGTGTCGGATCCGTATATTAATCTGATGTCGGCGCCTTTGTTCACACTTTCGGTTAATTATCGGTTTTGGCCACAATCGAACCTGCCCCCCGATTCAGAACGAAGTTATCGACCGATTAGGTAAATTTCTTTTAATTATAGTGAATGATCCGCTTGCAGGTAGCAATCAATATTTTTATATGTGAACGCCAAAGGCCTTATGCTTTCACAAACTAAATTACATAATAACTACCGTACTTCAAAAATAAATTAAAAATAAAAGTAAATAACCGAATCGGTCGATAACTTTGTTCGGAATCGGGGGGCTGGTGCCAATTTAGCACTCTACGCGAGGCGACTGTTCACGATGTACGTCGACGAAATTACTGTTGTGATGTATTATTATTTAAGAAGAAAACAAAGAAAGAGAGCCAAGGATAGAAATTATTGGGTGCCCCCCGTCCTGAGGGGATGATTTGGTTTGGGAATATTTCAGAACTTAATAACATAATTGAGAAATGACGAAGTTTTTAGGATGTCAATAACTACATTCAATGATCTACTGGCTGGTAGCGGGGGGAGGGTTGTCAGCCCCGACCCGACATTCGACACTCCATTCTTACTCATAGGCGAGCGAGATCCGATACGATTTTTTTCCAGGCGTAGGGGGCTCGCAAAACACCCGACGTTTATTGTCGGCGCCGACACAAAATCGGTTTTCGAATACCTATTCGAATTTATAAAAATGCTCTGTCACTGGAACTTCCGATTAATATACGGATCCGACATTCGACAAGTGGGAACGAGCTCTAAAGGCTCTAAAGGGTATTTACTTTGATTAGTGCGAGTGCAAGTGATAAGTGTAGGTGCTTAGTGATTTTGAGTACACGTGCAGACAGCGATGGATTATTGCGAATGATTAGTATCCTGCGTCGTGAAGTGATTAGAAGTGTGTTCTATTCCAGCGCACTAATCTATGGCTGTCCACACGTGTTTTCTCATAATCACCTGAACTATTCACCTGCACTTACTACTAATCGAAGTGAATACGGGCCTTAAGGCGTTCTCCATGCTCAGTGGTCACAGACTTAAAACAAAGCGTTATCTCGTAGGGGCCTGGAGGCGATCGCTGTTGACTACGTCCGCGCCAGCATCTTCGGGCCGCTGGTGCCCAAGCTGGCCATCGGCCTGGTGTACCTGCTCTCCATCGCGACGCTCGGCGGCCTGTTCTACATCATCACGCACGACGTCGGCATCTGCAACTCCGTCAGGCAACTCTGGGCCGTGCGCTCGCAGCAGAAGGCGTAGATTGCTTTGGATCGCTTGGATATTGACGGCGACAGCAATTATTGAGTTGGAGATTTGGGTCAATTATTTTCAACTATTTCAAAATGTAATAAAAAGACCATCACAAGACAGAAACTAGAAAAATAGTATATTTTATATCGAGGGACTAAACGAAGCCATAATATTGCGAGGGAGTCAATGAAACCGAGGATATATTAAGTTGGCGTTTAGTCTCGAGGTGCAAACTGTACTTTTCACTTTGAGTGCGAGAAAAATAGTCCATTTAGTACAAAAACATTTCAAATCAAACAAATTTACACTCGACAAAAGTTCTGAAATTTTCGCGGTCAGTTTTTTCTTCTGAACTTAACCAGTCACAGATAACAATTTAAAACACATGGCGCCACCTTCTTTGCGGACAAACCATGGAACTAAAACTAAAAATTTTCGCAATGGCCAACACTCCACAGATAATAGTATATTTTTACTGGCTGTTTGAGTTTGTCTAGGTCACATGAAGGAAATTAAAAAAACTAATTACTTTTTACTCCCTAGAGACTAAAGTGGTTAATTTAGCTTCCCGCTACGTAGGGCTATATTGGCGTACTTTTAGAGCATGAGAAGTGAAAATGTACTTTGGGCCCGCTCGATCCCTAGGACAAAGGTTATTTTTTTTTAGTATCTACATATAAATGAAAGAGCGAGTGTGCTACACAATGCTGAAAATAAAGTATACACTGATCATATTCAGGTTGTTAAGTCGTCTAATGCAATGAATTTCCTATTCTCATTAAAATACAATGCCGAAAGCACCAGATCAACTCTTTGGACATGTTTAGTGCCCTGAAGTACAAAATAAATGTATATAATATGAAACAGAAGTACTTTAGAGCATTTGATTTAAAGTCAAATCTCTAACTCAATAATTCTTTGTTATGGTCGAACATACTATTCACAATGTACATAATACTAGTTAAAGTAGCGTTTGAATAGAATTTTGTTCGGTAAAGTACATAAGGTGAATTTACCAAAGCTTTACGCGCTCATTGTAGGGGTGGAAATCGGGCTAGCATTTCTTAAAGACAATAATAAGTGTATAGCAAAATATATTAATGGCTAATACATCCCACTTTAAAGATGGCATATTTATAGCCCTTGACCATTTTTATCCTCTACGATGTAACTAGTACAATATTCATGTATATTATTTGATGGACTACGTTCGTCAATATCCACGCAATAAAGCACGCGCCAGAATTTTGCCACAAAATTAAAGTATGACTTTAGGCGATCTTCATAAAAACATGGGACGTTTGACAAAAATCTGGCGGTTTTAATTTTATGAATTTGTGAGTCTGGTACTTAATGCGTAGCACAATTTTTCTCGATCATTTGTACTCTAAAACGAAAAACATTCTTTAGGGTGGATCTAAAAGTATTAATAAGTGGGTTTTGTTACCGTTTGTTGTAATTGCCGCTATTTATTGTACGCCGTGAAAGTATTTGCGCGTGGATCTTTGTGAATAATTTATTATTAGTAATTATTAATAAAAAAATTTTTAGTTGATTTTTGGGTTTTATTTAATAAGTTAATGAAGAACGTAGGTAGGTAGACAGGCAAACTACTGGACTTTACTTAGACTGTACCAAAATGTAACTGTACGTATGTTTATTTTTTGAACATATCTACTTCGTTTTTAAAACGAATACACAATATGTATTTAACTCAGTTATAAATAGGTAAATTATAATATTAGCTATTTGCATCAGGAGACGACACCGAAGTCCTAGAGTCAAAGAAATCTCATAAAATAGGAGCGAAAGAGAAGAAGTTAGCTTGCCAAGACGGATAGGTCGATGTTGTAGGTAGGCGAGGACGTTGTTGGCTTAGGTGTAGTTCGCGTCCAACTTCTAGTCAATTCTATAACTTTAGAGAAAGTAATAGGTAGACCCTAAGTCCTCGAATGAAAAAATGGAACAATTATTTATGAATCACTTTGTTCTCCGTCTGTCTGCCTGTCAAGACCCTTTTTCTCAGGAAACCGTGGAGGTTTGTTCTCCGTCTGTCTGCCTGTCAAGACCCTTTTTCTCAGGAAACCGTGGAGGTATCAAGCTGGAATTTAAACTTTAAGCCAACGCAATTAAAAGATACAGCCGTTTATGCCGCAAATTTTCGACCCTCGCGAGGAATCAAAACCTACAGGGTATTTCCCGTGAACACAGAATCTTGAAATTTGGTACGAAGCAACGTCTTATAGCACGGATAAAGGAAAAATTGCGAAAACCGTAAATTTTTAGTTCCATCATATAATAAAAATATTTTTAATAAATATACCTACAGGTTTGTACGGAACCCTCGGTGCGCGAGTCCGACTCGCACTTGGTCGGTTTTTTTTAAATAAAAATGGGTACATATGCGTTTGGCCTGTCCGCCTGGTGGTGTGCGATGACGAAGCCGATGGTGGCGCACGCTTACCCAGAAAATGCCTATTCCCTTTCCTTGAAGACGCCAAGGTTGTAAGTATCCGGAAACACAGACGCAGGGAGAGCGTACTTATTAGTAGTCTGTCTCTTAACACAAATATAATTTGATTGAGAGGGAATAGAATGAGCATTGGCATTAACTCGTTACGTTTATTAACCCATTGAGTGTTTCTCGAACATACGGGAGTACCACCTTTACATACGAAGGTTCCTTTAACCTGCGTCATGAATCTGCATAATCCATTGATAGATACCTACTTCGCGTCAGCAAGCCATTGTAGTCTTATCGCCTCTGACAAAAATAACCGCGACTATGCATACCTTATTGTATCTATATCTCTTAACACAAATAGAGAGATAAACATTTTGAAAATTAAAATAACAATGGGATGCGATAGACTTGTTAATAACAGATGCCTCGTAAGAGGACGTTTGACGTCACCACTTTAGATAAACCCTGTGAGGTATATTCTTGATTGACTACAATGAAGTAGAACCAAATAATGCGGTTAAAGTTTTCTCTACAATTCAACGGCTATTCAGATAAGTATAGTATAGGTAAAAAGTTTTCTCTACAATTCAACGGCTATTCAGATAAGTATAGTATAGGTAAGGTATAAATTAAAACTACATGCACGGTATTTGCGTTAAATGTTTTATTATTTTTAATATGTACATAAATGTATAAAATATCTTACTAAAATAAATCCACAAGATTGGAAATAAAAAACCCTGTCACATCCATCAATGGATTGCTAGATGGAAGATTCAATTACTAAACGAAAAACACTCATGTAAGTAAAGTGCCTGTTTGCATTGTTACTACTTTGCAAAAGTTTTTTTTTGCAAAAGGCACCGCTTAAACTATTTTCACTCTAACTAAGATGATATGCCTGACAGCTCTTAGTGTTCCGTGTCACGCATGCTATTTCAAACTAAATAAAAATAAACTGGCGAAAGAAAATGTTACACACTATTAAAAAACTATTGTTCTTACGAATCTTATCAAGTAAATTATTGTTAGTATTATTAACTGTTAATAAATGAAGTAAATGAAATTTAATTAATATATCTTCACAGCGCCTGATGCGTGAAAAGGAACGCCATTCAATAGTGTATTGACACTACTGAATCGACACAAAATCGATGAATAGGAGCGACCATTTTGTAATCACGTCATTCGCATCAGTACCAGTGCGTGTGCCTTGGGGCTATTTTTTAACTATTATTTTCAAGATACCGCGTTTATTAAGAATTTATTAAAAAATTAAAAATCCGATTTCATTTCCTTTGCCAACTCGATTAAATTACATTCGTTACATCACTATAATTGACAATTATGAACTGTCAGGGATATCATCATACGGCGAAAGTAGTGTAAATAACAATGATTAATACATTTTAAAAGTCATTCCTATTTGAGCATAATTTTTACTGTAGGTTTTTACATCGTAAAAGCAGAACAGGTAAAAAAACATAGGACAATGTTGTACTATAATTCTTAAAGTACCTAACATACTTTTTGCAACCATGAAGACTTCATTAGGTTAATAAAAAGTAATAAATTGATACAATTGAGAGTAGAATGAAAGAGCGGAGGTATTGTTGTATGTCACTGTGTAAGTAATATTAAGTATATCAAGTAACATCCTTGCGTCAATTTTCCCAATTCATTAATAAAACCTATCTTTATTTAATGAAAACATTATATTACGTCCTTTGTTTAAATCGGATAAGTTAGATGCTAACTAAAAAAAGACATGAATAATCGTTTTTAATGTGTTCGCTATTTTCAGATAATACTTTGTCATAACAAAGTCATAGGTAGGTACTTAAAGAACCCGTCTAACATAACCACTAAAATAGGTAAATAAAAATAAAACTATATACCTTGAATGTCAAACATAACATGCTAATGTTATAATATTGTGTTTCAGTGTTTGTGTTTTTGTGAGAGTATGTGAATGTGTGTATTAGTGTCTGCTAATATTTAATGTATTTAATGTAGGTCTAATTTTTTTTTCTGTGTCTTTAATTATTGTTATTGGTGTACCTACGCCGTTTTAATTAAAGTAAAATGAATAAATAATAATATTCATGAAATGGATGACTGAAGTTCGAGTTTCGTTATGCAGCAAGACTTTGCAATAAATAATAATTTACAAACTTACTTAATTCTAATATTATTCTATCTATTGACGCCTCTTGGTAAAAGCTTTGTTTTTAATTTGTTTGAGCCTAACTGACCTGCTCAAGGCACTAGGAGAGTCAAGTAGGTAACATTTGAACAGGTGTAAAAGATAGGTACGTCACGTGACTGCTGCCGTTGTGGTGAAGTGGAACGGATCACTCAGCAGCCTACTGGCCAAGCATATTAGATCCCAATGAGAAACTTAAAACTTAAGAGCAACCGAGGTTTCATTATATCATAATAAGATGAGCATTGTACTCCACGCTAAGAAACTCTTTATGGGGGGTTCAAAAGGTTATCATAGAGTGAACAATGCGCGATTG
The DNA here is from genome assembly GCA_947369235.1 of Udea olivalis. Lineage (NCBI taxonomy): Eukaryota > Metazoa > Arthropoda > Insecta > Lepidoptera > Crambidae > Udea > Udea olivalis. The sequence goes on along the minus strand of OX376360.1, from coordinate 2,437,267 downwards.
ATATCTTTGTTTTAATCGTAAGTTTCGATGCTTGTTTGTCACCTAATTTGTATAAAAATATATATCGAATTGTGTCGAGCCGTTAGTAAGTTAAGTTCTACCCCCGAACATGCGCGCTGTGGAAGATACTGAGCGCCTCCCACTGCTTCGTGTGCAGGAGTACATGCGGCCGCCGCGCGCGCATGTACTCGACTGCTTCTTTGGGCGACCAGCCGTTTTTCTAAAGAGACAATTAGACTTCTTAAGTAAATTGTTTATGAAATAGTGGTAAACCTGAAATTAGTTTGGAATCGATAGTAAAATCGATTATGCAATAAGTGTAACAAAAAACATTTAACTTCTCAAATAATTCACGGAACTAAAATTTGATAATTTATTTAGCTTTGTTATATCACAAATTAGTTGAGATGTCTGTGGTTTTGCGTTATATGTTAGACACCCTGTATTTCTCCCTGCTCTATTACTGGTGGGGGACAGTGCCGGGTTAAGACTACTTGATGCCGTAAGCAAACAGGTTCTTGTGCCCCTAAGACGTAAGGTACGAAGTAATTGCTTTCCCTTAGCATCTTTTTCAGGTGCACCCTACGTGATGCCCTAAGCAAAAGCAATTGCTTAATTTGCTTTAGGGCTAGTCCGGTGCTGGTGGGAGACAATGCAGGATAGATCGAATTGAAGACATTTATTATTGGAGACCACAACTAATTTCGCTTCGCTGAGCACTTAGTAAAGGCCTGCGCAGACGAGGGATTATCCGCGGCGTACTTTTTTCTTCGTCAAAATAAATCCCTTACAATGTAACTGTATCGACCAACGCACACGAACGACTAAAAGTACGCCGAACCAAAAATCCGCCGAAACACCGCGGACGCCCGCGGAGTGTAGCGGATTAAAGTGCGCGGGCGTCCGCAAAAAAAATAGAACGAACGAACTATGAGCAGTCAACGCACACGGCGGTTTTAACTCCGCGTAAAAATCAATTTGAAATAAAGGGATGGGCTCAGTATTATCTTTTAAAACGTCTTCTCTTTTGCTTCAACTTCATGTAAATTACAGCACAATGTAATCTCATAATATTGAAATACTCTCAGACAACAAATGATCGCACACCGTGTGCCTTGAGTCCGCGGTAAACCCGCGGTGGATTTTGTATTCGCGGAGCGTACTTTTTTCTCCGCGTAGGTACGTCGTCTGCGCAGGCCTTATGTAAGTGTTATAACAAAAATATAAAGGGTTTATTCTGAAGATACAAGACATACCATCATGAGGTAGCAGCCGACGAGCGTAGCGCTGCGCGTGCGGCCCGCCTTGCAGTGCACGTACACGCTCCCGCTGTTGATCTGACTCGCCTCCGTCGGGATCCCGCCCAGCTTGCCACTCGCTGGCAGGAACCTGAACCAATCATGGACACTACTCATGACTTCGAAGATTAATTAAGAACCAATATCTTCCATATCCTAACATTGTGGTTGCCTTGACGTTAAGGTCGGTTTTCACGACTTTGTCTTATGTTAGTTCGGAGGTATTGGTAGTATCGGCACATAACTGTGGATGTGTAATTTGTGCTTGTTCAAACAAAAGTATACTATTTACTGTAGGAACCAATATTAAAATTCCTGTTGATAAAGGAAGCACGAGTTTCCTGCAAGGATCTCTGGCTCAGGCCTATGGAGCAATAATCTGGCTCAGGCCTATGGAGCAATAATCTGGTCCAGTGTCAATACCAAAGAAAACTATTGTGAATTGTAACGTTGGCTCTTAAACATAGACAAGTTAATTCGAACTGGAATGTCCTCAAGATACTCGCGAATGTCATGAATCCCTAATCAAATAATGAGAAAATAGTTCCAGCTTCATTTGAAACTGGTCTGACCTCATTCCTATCATTCCTATCATTGCAGATGCCGGTGAAAACCAATAACAGAATATGGGTGAAACTGTGGACGCGAACGGCGGTTTCAAAAAAAAATATTTCTGATACTAGCGCCTGTCGTTACATACGTATATAGTAGTACATGTAAAAAATTATAAAAACAATATTACCTGTTGATAAACTTGACCCCTTCGTACAGTTTATCCTGGTCTGGCGTCTCAAAGATGTCTGTGGTGGCCAACTGCAAGAACTCGATGCCCTGCTCCCGCCATTTCTGCACACGAATAGAAACATTCATTACGTATAATAACAACCATTGCTATTATCAGTATGTTTGCAATCAAATGTGTGTGGTACCTCCGTTGTTAGTGATTTCACTGTCAGAATGTTGGAAAATACATGGAAAAGACCTAACAATTGGTCCAGGGCAATGTATATGATGTTGTCTCATATTTATTCATTCATGAATAAAAAAGGTATATGTGTCTGGTTTTAATGTTAATATTTAGGATAAACTACGCACATTAGTGACAACACTACGTAACTGTATTGACACTCTTTTCTGTTGAAATTTGCACTTGTATGGGATATGCTAATCTAATGCGCAAACCAATACATCTCGAGGAGGTGTGTGTAACTTAGTACAGAGATCATCTTATGTTCTTAACTATGTTGTATTGTGTTCAACTTAAAATTTCCATTTCATTTGAATTTATAATATAAAAAACTTTACTTAGTTGTAATTTAGACATAATTAATTATATTTTATCTGCTACACTTCTATCTAACTATTACCGGCGTTAAGAACCTATTCCCTCACTCTCTAATTGCCAGAATTCACTGAAGGGCAAGTAAAATGAAATGTAAATTTATGTTTAAGTCTTAAAGTGTAATTGTTATTTTCAATCTAATTTCGTTTGTTTTGTATTTTTATAATTTACATTCATATTATTTAAATTGCAATACCCTGTCAGGGTTCATGTTAGGTACTAATTTTTGTAAACACTTTGTCAACCTATGAGTGCAATAAAACTTTGACTTTGACTTTAAACAAAAAGGAAATGTAACAAAAGTAAAAAAAATATATGCTTGTTCATCATTCATCATTTGCAGCCATAAAGCTTTGGTCTCTTGATCGTTTATCAAACGATTATGTGTCCGGCACGGTATGCTGCATACCGCAGCATTGTGCGTTAAGATCAAGAGGCCAAAGCTTAAGACGTCCATTGCTGAACATAGGCCTCCCCAACAGATTTCCAAAGTGGTCTGCATCCGCTATGCTAGTTACCTGGCTTTTTTAGGGTGAACTTTACATAGTAAAGTCTACAAGTGAACTCCCAATCACAACTAAGGCCACAAATTAAAAAGGCTAGCAAATTTTCGCCTATTGTGGTAGCTTGCTGATCTAAACCTGCTTTTAGTAATGGTTATGTGTGATTTATTTGCTGAAAAACCTCACTATTGGGAACCACATTTAAATGATATTTTATATTATTTTAATAAGCCTAACATTAGTGGGTACAGTTCATCATAAAGTTATGTGCAAATATGCTTCTACCGCCTTGTCTTAATCCTTTATTTATTTTTGAATATAAATAAAAATATCAGACCACATACACTGCCTTAGTGTCACAACAAAGATTATAACAACAGGGTCAATTTGATGCAGGGTCTTTTAATAATAAACTCTGTTCGGAAATAATAGCAGTCCTCTGGTTCAAGTAAATAAGGGTATAGGGACTCGTCTGGTGCATTATTTCTTCATAATGTTGTAAAAGATTGATAAAGATGAACTTACCTCTGCATCATTTGAGAATATCTTCAGTTCATAGGTCTCATTCATTGATACAACACCTTTCAGGTTTTCTTCTGCTTTTAACTAAAAAAAGAAACACAATTGTACACTTCATTCATCAGGAAACAGTCTTTTCTAAATTGACTCGGGCTTGGGTGTACTTGTAGATGCTCCTGGGTGGATTGCTTGCCTGGTACCTCATGCAGAAGGATATTTATGTTCACTTCGAGACCAGGAGAAGTGGTGTGTTGATTGGTGCACATTTATTTATTAACAGACAATTTAAACAGTTCCATATATTACAAAAGTGCTTTTGAATAAAATGAAATTTACTTTTTCTTTAATTGATGTTCTGAATGAGAATTCATACATGAATTCCATCTTTAAGTGCTATTTTGTATTAACAGGTTTGCTGCCACGCCACACACGGGTGCATTTTAACAATACATTTCCTATTGTCTTTTTGTGTGGCTGCGGACCTGTTAATCCCTGGGCAAGATAAAGGCATTCTATAGTGCTCTATCTTCTGTGAGTTCTGTGAGTGCATAGAATGATGAAGAACAATTGACTTTACTTTGAACCTGAGCTGTTTTTAATGCAAACAAATGTTCCTTTATGATTATCAATCAATAATTCATTATATCCTTTATCATACTATAATAAGACTATGAAAATACTATATCGAATATGAGAATTATCTTTTATTATTTAGATTTTATAACTATATTATTGATCTTAAAAGAATACTCTACTTCAACATATTATATGTTTACTTCAATTACAATTGTTTATTTATAGTCAATTCTATGATTTTAAAGTCTACCTATCTTTTCAAATTCTCCGTGAAACAAAAAAGATTAATTAGTGAAATAAATGATCTAAGCTTTGTAGGACACTGGGTTTCACTAATGAAACTGTATAAAACTTGCACAGCACAACATCAGACACGAAGTAAATAACCTCAAAACTTTACCTGATTGGTCATACCCTGGAACGGGAGCGCGCCGAGGATGACTGTGTCATCCATCCGGTCGTACCACCGCCGGCTGGTGATCTTCTCCATCATCACATTGTAGAACAATGTAGGGTAAAAAGTCACTCTGGCAAACATCGCGGTACCCTACCAAAAGTACAGTTATATTAGTTCGAGACCCGTTCAGGCCGCATCGCACGCTGTAGTAATGATGATACTCGAAGGCGGATACCATGGTGAAAGCTGGTTTTCCGTGGTGGGGAGTGAATCAATTATTTAGGTCCGGTGAGGTGCCCGTTTCTTGATCAGCTGTTGAGTGTGTGTGTGACAGTTTTGACAGACAGCTGTCAAAGTCAAAAAGAGTGCGGTCCAGCAAATAAAAGTTTTATTTCTAGCATTGGCACCGAGGTAATTGCACCTCAATTGAAACGTGTAAGTTACAATCGAGTAAGAATCGATTCAAAATTAATATACCATTAAAGGCTCCAACAATCCCTTCGCTGGTCTTTCGTCACACGTATTTATAATTGCAGGCTGGGTGATTATCACGAGTGAAACCAGCCGTAACGTTATTTTGCCATGATGCGTGAGGTTTGAATGTTAGGTTAGCTTGATATAATTGGTAAGAATTGTTAACATTTTTTTGAATGTTTATATATATTTTGATTTACCTTTATAATGCAATTTGTTTTTGTATTAAGATGATTTCTAATCTCGAGGAAAGAAAGAGACGGAAATGGTAATAGTCACATCAAAATATAATCCGATTCTTAAAACTGTGCACTTCGAGTTGTTGAAACCGTTAGGTTGGCAGCATTGAATTTCACCCGCTGAGTGGTGAGGAAGTTTGCGAAGTGCCGCTTACACCCGATAGCGCGTCATATTCTAACAGGGTGTTCAAGTGAGCTGACTGTTAGCGGCATTGATCAGATAGCCCTTGAAAGAAATCCCAGATTTTTACACAATTAAAGCTTTAACATTGATCCCATGAATTATGAAATGCCACTTAAAGTTAATTAATTAAGAATGTCGCACTTAAAATCTACGGTCAATGAATTCTTTAATGTCATATATATTATTAATAATGAGCCATTTGTATAACTTGGCCTTGAATGCATTCAGAGTCAGATTTTTTATATCAAAGGGAACTTTATTATAAATTGTGACACACATGCTTACACAATTCTTTTTGTACTTAACTGATTTAGGAATGATGCTTAGGACCAGTCTCTCGGGATCTCTTTTAAGTCTACTGTTCATGTCTTTGGCTTTCATGAAAAGTTTACTATTTTTTTTACAAAACAGCAAATTTCGTAAATGTACATAGCCGGTAGTGGTAGCAGATTAAGATTTCTAAAAGCCTGTCTGCAAGATTCGCCTGGGGGAATACCACATATAGCCCTGATGCATTTCTTTTGAGCTACAAATAATCTATTCTTATCCGTACTATTTCCCCACACTATAACTCCATAGCGCAGTATAGATTCAACATATGCATGGTAGGTAGTGACTACCGTTTGTATGTTAGTGACTTTCCTAATTTTGTTTAGTGCATAAACGAAACTATTGATTCTATTGCATAAGTTATCCACCTGTAGTTTCCAATCTAAGTCTTGGTCAATAACAACGCCCAAAAATTTGGTATTTGTAATTTCTTTTAATCTATCAATGTTTAATTTAAAATTGCAATGAATATGTTTAGATTTATTAAATTGAATGAAATTTGATTTAGCGATATTAAGTTTCAGGGAATTTGCGTCTAGCCATTTTATTACGTTGTCAATAGTTTTGTCAATTTCGATTTCATGTTTTCTAATAGAATTGTCAGTTTGTTTCTCAGATGTCACTACAATGGATATATCGTCAGCGAATAAAATACATTTGTGATTGGTCACTTCTATTATGTCGTTTACATACAATACAAATAATAAGGGGCCCAACACGCTTCCTTGTGGAACTCCATTTGTATTTATCTTATAGCTAGATGCGCAAGGTATAAGCTCATCCTGTACTATATTGTTGATAATTACGCGCTGATATCGATTGGTCAAATACGATGATATCCATTGCAAGGTGGGTCCTCTCACTCCTATTGACTCCAACTTTTTTATCAGTATATTGTGATTGACCAAATCGAAGGCCTTTGAAAGGTCAAAAAATAGTCCCGTGGTAAGATTACCAGCATTAATGTTATCTAGCAAAGTTTTTATGAGCGTGAATATTGCCAGAGTGGTCGATTTGGCCCTTTGGAATCCAAACTGTTCATTTCTGATAATGCTAAATGTGTTACAGTAATTCAACAAACGCTCATACATGCACCTTTCAAATCCCTTTAGAAATAGTAGGTATCAATGTTATTGGTCTATAGTTAGTAATGTCTGTATGTGCTCCTTTTTTATACAAAGGCTTGACTATGGATTCCTTTAGTAATTTAGGAAACGTTCCCGATGAGAACGAGAGATTTATTAAATAAGTTAGGATAGGGACTAATTCCTCTAAAGTCACGATAGCTTTGATTTAGGGGAAAAAAGCTTTGAGATTGTATATTTAACACTACTTACCATGTTTTGACTTTGGAGATCTAAGTCAAATAATTAAATTATGTAATTAATAAATCGTTTGTATCGGAGATCCAAGTGAGCATGTTTACAGCAAGCCAACTTTAAATTAGCATTTTTCAATACATTATAGCTCCTACTACTACTTTTGAAAGAAAAATGGTGCCAATAAAAACTCCTTCTACAGCTGGGAAATCTGAAAGCAACGATAACCTACACCAACAGCTTACAAACGGAATGACAGCATTAACATAAAAAAAACTTATATAGATCCTGATGATGAAGGCATTCCCCTCTAATTTTTGGTACAAGTCCAAATGGCGAATGGTAATGAGAGTTTTATGTGTCATCACATCATCATTCACCCGAACTCTGTCGATTAGGTTTTGACGTTGTACTTTAGTTGTTAAATAAATAAACACTACAATTTCGTCAGCCGCGATTTAATAACATTTACATAGAACCTAAATCACAATAATCAAACACAAATTCTAACAACAGATTTTCATGCCACCTATTAGGTACACATATATTTCTCCAGTTCGGTTAGCAATTACGGTTTGAGGCTCATGTAGTAGTGGCAGGCAAATTGGCACTCCTCCATACTGTAGAATTTGTTGCCATTGCCTCCGCAGCCCGACCAGATGAAATCACGACATTGGCGAGTTTTCATGTCGAAAAAGTAGCTGAAATAAGAAAAAAAACAAGTGAAAAATTAAAACGTGATAAATGCGCCTTGGCATAGAAGCTTAGCAAAGTAACACGCCGACCCCCTGAAACTAATTGCCATTGCACAATTTCAGGCGTCATTATTACATTGAGATTCAAAGATTTTATGGCGAATTATGTGTACATTATGATCTGGAGTGATAAAGGTGGCAATTAATATTTGCCATTTAATGTGTTTTTTTAGTACGATACATTCCTTGCTTTCGTACAATTTTAAACGGTAAATACTCAGCAAGTTTGTAAAATTTGTTAATGACAGTCAGGGTCAATTACCTTATGGTACTTGTATGGTCAAGTACTTAATAGTAAGTACTACTCTACTTAAAATTATAGATAAATAAAATTACCTGTGGTACCGGCCGTCACACGGGCCCCTTTCTTTTGGTAGTTCGCAGTCGCTTGTTCCTGCGAAATTAATTAACAAATACAATATAATATTTTTTGGAAAATATAAAGCTTACTTATGTACTTGGATGTAGACTGAGGTGGTATATGGCCTTATACATTTATTCTAACACCACAAAAGGAGTAGGGAGCTTTGATATCGTACAATTAATAATAAGTAGGTATCAATGAATTGTAAAACGGTTCATGCATTCAGATAGGGTTGAAAATCTAATCTGCTTCCACTGTCTGGAAAGAAAAAAGGCAAGTGGAATGGAGTCTAGATATTTGGGAGTGTAAAACATAAGACGAACAGTCATTGGACGAAACTTTTTGCGCCTAGGTTTATTATTAGTACAGGCTCTGCTTAGTTTGAGAAAAGTTGATAGTGGTGTGCTGTCCCATTGGGTTGAGGTCCTACCTAAAATCGCCGAAGGTTGTGGGTTCGATTCCTACTGATTCAGGTGATGTCTATCATGCATATAATTTGACTTTGCAAGGTTTGGGACTTTAGGATCAGATGACCTTATTAGAAAGGTGTCCTCGATTTCAATTTACGAGTATAAGTAGGTATTCCATACGCACGGAACGAGTAGCGTCAAATTTCTAATCAGAAATAACGTACAGCAAATCACTTCCTACACTTAGCGTAGCGGTTAAAAATATAATAAAAGTAGTTAAATATTTAAACAAGTATAGAAACACGCGTGCCTTACCATAAACTAAAGAAACCAGGGCCAAAGCCACAACACAATTCACAATCCTATTCGCCATCTTGGCTGACTGCGCGGGCGCACGATGACATTACCTTATATACTAAAACTATGCTTTAATTAAAAACACATTAGTTTATCTTCTGACCCTATTAATAATATATAATCTGATAACAATGTAGGCAATAATCTATTTAGGAAAATTACGGATTCTATTAGAATTGACTAGCCTGTTGGCACAACGGTAGCAATACTGCCTTGCGCCGAAGGCACAGCAGATTACGGAAGTAAGAGGTCGTGGTTTCGATTCAGTTCAGTTTGTTTGTTCAGTCTGGGTTTTGTTATTCATTTAAGTGTGTATTCAGTAAAATACCAGTATGTTTTTGCGTCTGCGACACTCATTTACAAGCTCTGCTTAGTTTGGTGTCTGTTGAGCTTGGTGTAAGTAGGTGTCACATACATTTATTCACTTAGGCACAATCTTTATTGCTTCATGTCCAGAATACAAGCTGGTACGAGTAGTATCACAAATAATGTCCAGTTCTAGGTAAAAGGTTATTGCTTAAGGGGGTGGTAATCAACGAGACCATGCACGTAACCAAGGATTAACTTACCCAGGATCGGCCATCATGGATGAGTTAAACAAATTCCGTCAAATTGCAACTCGTTTTAGGTTACATCACTAACAGAGACTTACTTAACGATAGGAAAGAAAAGATACTTCACAAAGTAGGTTGTAGGTATCTTTGAGTAATAGGTATAACTCTATAGTATTCGAATACTTCACCTTGTGGGGTTAATTTTATTCTACGTCCACCATTTATTAATTCGCTGCCCATGCCGCGCTGCTTTAAAAGTTGAAAGAGATATCATCGGGTTGATGTATCGACGCCATTTGTAACCTCGGCGGGGGGCGCGCGCCGTACGACATTCCGAATTCAAATTAAATTAAAACGTGGTAAAAACAACGTGTTTCCGTTCCCCGCGTTCGCTATTCAAATTAAAGATAGATTCGATCTGTGCTAATTTGTCTATGACTCGGACCCGAACTGAAAGGCCCCGCTTTTGTCTTTATCTTGTGTCAAGAATTAAGAAAAAAAGAAAATAAATTGTCTCTCTGCTTTGGGATTCTCGGAACCGAAGGGGTCACCCACACCGCGCAACAGAAATAATGAGTTGATAATTAAATTTGGACGTCTAATGCGAGACATTTGTCTGGTGTTAACAAAAAGAATAGTTGCATGTTTTCAATGAGCATTAAGATAGCATTCTGTTTGGAAGACGCGCACATAAATTCCTTTTTTTTCAATTAGCGTTCGATAACGTTATCTATGAATGTTTTTTAAAATGTCTAGAGCTGAAAAAAAAAGGAAGAGGCTACTTTTTCAACGAAATCTTATCAATGCAATGAATTTATTGCATTTTAAAGGGCTGGTTTATTCTAATTACTACTAATGCATATTGCAACGGTATGCTTATTTTAACTTAGATGTTTGTCAGAGACATTGTTCATTTTTAAAATCATTTTCCTAAAATTGAAGGTTTGTGTGAGTTATGGAATCAAAATATTTTTAAAGTATTTCTTTGGTACTGAACCAGATAAGTTGACCAGGATGATCATGACTGGAACATTATAGAAAAGTGGTTCCACGAGAGGATTGCTATTATTTATTTATTATTTAATCTTCAATGCAAAAAAAATGTACATTAGGCGGACTTAATGCTAAAAGCGTTCTCTACCAGTCAACCATCGGATGAGACAGAAATGCTGTTGTCGGTGCAAAATGTTCATTTAGAATAGGAAATTAATACAAAGATTTTATAAATTCTTAAAAAACTACAGATACAACCTAATCAATATAATACATAGAAATACATAAATAAATATATACTCTTGCTATCTATTTATTAGTACAGAGTTGACAACAATGGTCATGGCTTAGAAGAAAGTAATCAAGTCTTTTTAGCCATGTGTATGAAAAATTTAAAAGTAAATTGATCTTAAAGTATCACTTGATAATGCTTTTACAAGCGTATACACATTTACAATAATTAGTGAGGGCCATTTATATTACAATATTAGATACATTTTTATGACCTAACTAAAAGCTAACATATTCTATTCGTTAATAAATAAGTACCTAAGGGTAAATCTTATGTTTCGAGGTACCTGACAAGGATGAAGCCAGAAGCGTCTCCCAGCACACCCACAGCATAGCCAATTTAGAAAAGTTCATTCACTGAATTGACTCGACCGAGAATAGAACCCGGGACACCACTTAGGTCGAGGCGAGAAACTGCTCTATAGCGCACAATGCCTATCCTGTCGTCAAAAAAAAGCCGTAAACCCAAATTAGGTTTATCAGTGGTCATTCAGTCAATTTTAAGAATAAAAGTTTATAATTAACGACCTGTAAAGGTTTTATCTATTTCAAACTACGTCGTAACGAGTAATCGCCGCAATATCTGACCGTTACATTCGAATATAAGTAACATTGTTTATCCACCGGTTCACACCATAAAGTCATATAACATAAACTATTTTTATTTTAGGACCACGTTCTGTAGTCGACGGCGATATTACCTGATTATGTCCCGATACTAAATAATTTACGTAATTCATTTTTTCCGAACAACTACACTGATCAGCGGGGCCGACATAAAACGCATTAAGCCGAGATACCCAGCCTCATCTGTCATCATTAATGCCACAGTATCCTAATAAGTTTGCTACAATAAATAAAAAAGGGAATATCAAAGAGTTGCGCCCCGTTTAATGGTTGTAATTGTGGCCAAATGAAATATGGCGGCGGGCGATACGAGCTCTCTGCCGTGGGTGTCTACCGCCTTACTATCGGCAGTTACACGGTATAAATATTTTAAATGATTATCTTAATGCGGCACTTAAAGTCGTCATTTACAGAGCCGTTGACAAGGCTAGAAAGTTTCGCACCCGTTCGCGGGTCTCGTGGCCGTCACGTCGCGTCGTCGCCGAGTCGTAAACAGAGGCTATCGGGTCCACATCGGCTATATTATGCAGCTGCTGTCGAACATCAACCGTTCCAGACGCTTATTTGTGTCCGAAAAGCGTTCGCGAGACTTAAAGCCTCCTCGGTTGATGTATGGCGAGGCCGCCGCCGACCTTTATATTCAAATCGGTCGTATTCAAATGCGCTCGGTGTCTATGGTTGACAATTCGCGGGCATTTCGAAAAAGGAACGCGGGAAACGTCATATCATTCGGCTTTAACTTTTTGGCGCGCCGATACGCATCTGGCCGTGGGGAGTGTGGTCGTTTTGTTTGCGATTGTGCTGGCTGAGTTGAGATGGTAGATATTTGACGGCCTGATAAAGTTAGTCCGTTAACGAGAGCCTGAGTAATGAGCCCCGCCATTGTGATATGAACAATGGCTGGTTCGAGCGCTATTGTTTCTATTATTGAAAATGCTAGTAGATAAATGGCGTAATCTGTGGATTTCTCGGAACTATGAGCTGGATTCCGCTTTTAAATTTGTTTTTTGTTTTAGTTCGGACACCTAGCATGGTGAAGGCATGTATAAGATGGCTTTACGGCCTAAATTATTAAATGATAATCATATCGTACAGCAGTAAGTACCTACACAGTTTAAGCAATATCTTGTTTTGAGCATCATTACTATTTTACGATGGTTTACTATTAGAATATAGTTTGGTCGACTTTACGTACAGAACATTGCAGAAAATGAGTAGGTAGGTACTTTGCGTTTGTTTTAGCTGGATTAATTGATTAAGTGAAGCTGTACCTATTCCATCCATTCAAAAATTGGCATTATGTAGTCTTAGGCACTACGAAATAAATAATAGGTAAACTTTTAAAACTTTATACCAACCTAATTAGGTACTAGTCATTCATTAAACATAGTGGCATATTACTCTTTTTCTATCTACAGATATCACTCTTGCTTGACCAAGCGCTCAGGTATAATCATCTAAGACAGATTACCATAGATGAATTTTTATTTTAGCATTAAACAATGCTCTGTTTTCTACACAAAGATAGAAACTAGAAAAATTCGACCTGGTCCTGGGACTCAAGCGGGATTCGAACCCGCGACCTTTCACAATCCGGGTGACTGCTCTTCCAACTGAATTGAAATTGATTGTGAAAGGTCGCGGGTTCGAATCCCGCTTGAGTCCCAGGACTTCCCAGGACTTTTTAGCGACAGGCAACCCTTTCTTTCTCGTCAACTTTTAAATCATATTGTCATTAATTACTTATTATTTATTTTTATTATCCTGTACCAAGAATGTCGACATTCTCATTTTCACTCGTGTAAAGAAACCCTGATATACATACAAGTTTATATATCTCTATAACTCTTTCCAAAGACAAAATAGACGTTTCATAAAGTCTCCAAGCGTTCACTGCACCGTAAATTAAGTTGCGCAGAGCCTACATCGCAGAGATTACATTAAATTCTAACCTTGTCGGTGCATAGAACACACGTGTTGCATAGCTATAATTAGGTAGTGGTTATTTGCAAATTTCCCGCCGAAACTTGATGCAAATGGCCGCGATGCGCCCGCGCAGATCTGCATACAATGTGCCGCTCCAGATCGCTGTAATTTACTGCTGGCGGTCAGATGTCGCGATACCGGCCTAATTTAAAAAACAGATACCCTAATATTATACCAAGAAGCTTGGGTGAGCGTGTAATAATAAGGATAGTTATGGTCAATCGTAAGGTAGGTAAACCAAGTGTTGTCCTTATCAAGAATAAGCGTGCATTCTTCTTCACCCAGCCGCAATCTGTATAGGGTTTAAGCAAAGGTTTTCGAAAATTCTGTGTTTGATTAAATGTTATTATGTATCTATGTATGTATGTTTATCAGTCTCTGACACCCATAGTACAAGCTCTGCTTAGTTTGGGGTCAGATGATCTTGGTGTAAGTTTATCAGATATTTCTATTTATTTATTTATTTTAAATTTCAATAAGTTCATTTCTTTGAAGATAATTTTGACGTAAAACTACCTAAAACTTTCATTAAAAGCAACTTTTGTTCACTTTTTATTTTAATATAGAAAGAACGTATAGTTTTTGTTAGAATTATTACTAATAAGATACAATACGATATTGAAATTGGTGAATTAAGAGACCCTTTACGAGCAAATATGTTATAAAATGATTTACATAATATTATTATGTGTCACTACCATAATTAATTACAGAACATTTTCTCAAGAATTTAACGAGAGTGTCTCCTCTTTCTGTGTAGTGTAGTGTTTCTAACTTTGGCTCATAAATATGTAAGATAACTTAGAAATACTTAGGTACGTTTTTATAAATTACGTCCATCTTGTCAACAGCAGTTAACGGTTATGGTGTTCAAATCCTTAACCATCCATAGACTAATAACCGCGCATCAAAATACCATTAGTAACACATTTCAGGCTTCTTGCAAAAATAACGACTTAATTACAAAAACATAACCTTTGCTTTCGTTCAGAACTAATAAATTACAGGTGTAATTCGAGGCAGCTGAGTAATAGCGGGGCGGGTGGTGTGGTCTGTTTTATACACAGAGCCCTTTTTGTGGCCATGTTCCCGCCAATTGCGGAGAGCTACGCCCCCCGTGTGTGCTGTGAAGGAATTCGTCAATGGGACTTTGTAACGACACATTATGGCTGTCACAAGTTAATGGCAGTGTGATACTGAGCTGAGAATATTGGAGAGGAGAAATCATTGTCCAGCAGATAGTTTATATAGAGAGACAGATAGTTAAATGCCGCATGTCGGGACTAACACTCGTGTACTTTTGTAGTTGTTATAGTTTTTAAATTACCTAAAAATTACTGCAAAACAAAATGTTCCGATATTTTAGCGCCAAGATTTTTTTTTTGTGCCACAGAATCTTAAGAATAAACACTGTAACACATAAGTAACAATTTCACCACTTTTTCTGATGCAAGTATTTCGAATTTGGAAGTGTCCGTCCATTGTTGGTAGTTTGCGTTTTTCTCGATGGAAACAAGAACAATTTAGTTGTTTATTAATAATAATGCATATGAACGTTTGCACAGCAGCCAACATAAGTTCGTTAAAGGTAATTAATAAGAGTGATGGCGGCTTACCCGCAGGCGGCCTGCGCATGCGCCTGTGAGTTGTGAATAACCCCATGCCACATGCGATTGCTCATGAAATCGATACTTAAAATGCTTACATACCATCAATAAGTTTATTTTGCATTCAATCTGCCGAGAAGGAACATAGCGGGAACTACTGATTATCTTTAGGGAAGAAAGTTAAATAATGGTGACTATTTCAGGGCAAAGCCCAGTTGCGCGGTCTGATGAACTGGTCAAGGAAATTTCTTCGGTGGCTTTGGTAGTGGGGATCATGTGGTGTCCTATGGGTTTAAGCGTATATTCGGTATGTAGCCGGAAAGAGTATGGGATAACTATTGCGACTGATAATTATTTAATGAAGAAATGAAAAATTCGGTGTACGATCCCTATTTGACCATGATTCTAATTTAAATATACTATTTCTTTATTTACGTATGATGTATAGTCGAGACGATATTGTGTCTTTCGATCAGGTAATCTGTACGTCCCTAGATAAGCTGATAACTCTAGAAGGCAGTTGTTAAGCATATTCGAAGGTCTTTGGGCAGCTTATGGTAATATTAAACACTGTCCAACATTCCTCACTGTGCCCACGTGTTGGGGTTTGGACCACCTCATACTTGGCGTAAGAACTGTGCCCTGCAGTGGGACGGATAAAGTCTGTATTAGTGTTATTATTTATCCATAAGAATGGACGTTAGGGCGTTTAACAATTTTGTTGCTCATTGCTAGTAAGCAAACACGAGTAAATAATAGGAGTAATAGCAGCCAACAAAGTAGCAGCTGGAATGCGTGGCTAATTTAGTTAGATTACTTATACATATTCAAAAACCAAAATGTGTATATGCTATAAGGGGAAAATAGAAACTGAAAGGTTAATTACCGTCATTAATATGTATTAGCCACAAAATAGTTGACCATGTAGGGGCTGCTTACTTACACTAAATAAATACTGAGGAAACTAGAAATTCCAATAGACAAGAAAATATTGGCTGCCTTAATCATTAATTTGTTTTAGTTGTAGAATGTGAGGGACGTGCAAGGTTGTTGAAGCGCTTGAACCTGTATGCACCTTGAAGAACTTTATATTCTCATGAAATTCTTTCATGTCGGTGCATGATTCGTGGCATATGTGGTATTTATACGAATGAATAAATAGTCACTCTTTCTTCACGTCGTACAAAGTTTCTACATTTAGGGAAACAAAGAACACAACACAATGAAGTGATTTCTTATGTTATACGTAATTATCCGTCTTTCGGCTTCGGTCTTTTACCACAGTCAGCGGGTAATCTCTGGCACTACCTCATTAAGCAAAACTTTTAACCATTTAAATTAAGAGGTAGGATGTAAACATTTTTTCTTTCCTCGGACGTTTGAAATACGTAGACGGGCAGAAACTGGAGGATTCAATTCAAATGGCGGCCATTGTTGTCTGCTCGGGTTTATTTGTACGATTTTTTAGCCGCGACTTATCATCGTGATAAACGATGTAAGGCGGCGTAGGCCAGGGGACGAGTTGCGATTGTGACGACCTTATAGATACGGGGTCTTAGCTGTTATTTGGAATTACTTGAACGAAAATCCAAATCTTCAGGTTTTAGAAATATACTACCTAGTGTTTAACGGAAATCTATGAAGATTTCCGTTAAACACTTTTATCTCTTTTAATAAAAGAGTGCAATCAGAGTTTAGGATGTTGATAACTCTGGTTGTGTCAAGCAATTACTCAACTAGATTTGAGGTATTGTATTAGTTTTATTGTATTAGTTTTTAAAACTGAATTGAATGTCTCTAGTTATCCGTTTATAATTTGCCAATATTAAGCAGTTCCTTTTGTGATTGCTTGCAAAACAGGACATCTCTTTTGGGACGGATTTGGCGGAGCTGTGCTTAAAGTTCTCTTCTCACAAACTAGTCCTTCTCTTTGTAAAAGTTTGGAATTTCAATAGGAACAAATAATAAAAAACCTTGTGCTATAAATATATGATTGCATGAAAACTGTCAATCCTGTCTCCAAGCCTACTCTACGACCATTTGGACATCGATTAATTACCTTCGATATTTAGAACAAATCACCAACTCTATTACCGGTTTTGACAACACGTCACCATAGGGCAGTTAATCAAAGTCACGTCACGTGGCTTGTCGATGTCCGTAGTGATGTCTAAGCTACTGTTTAGTACTTTTTTGGAGCTAGGCGCGCTTATTTAAGCCTTAATTGGAATTCATAAGTAATTCAGATTAAATAAAATACTTATAATACTTATCGTTCTGATAAAAATAGGTTATGAAGTCCAATTCAAGTAGGCACGTAAGTGAATGACAATATTTGAAAAACAATTAAGTTACTCGCGGAATTTAATAAATGTCAATTTTTATGTTATCGTGGAATATGATGCTGGTTTAGATGAAATTACATTCAATGAATCCTTTAATTGAGTGTAAGGGACTGTAATATTGCCTACCAGTATAGTTCATCGAAAGTCATCATCACAATCGGTTTGAATTTTTTTAACTTCGAGTCTAGACCTTGCCTTAAAAACGTTCCAAAAAATGAAAAAAATGAGGACCACACCACTACATCCCAATCCGTCAGCGGGACGAGGTTTTTAATTTGACAGGCGCCGGTGACAGGTTTATAGATGGCGTGACGTCTCGCTGCGCTCCGACAGTTGACTAATGTTTGTCTATGGTCGGGAGTTCCGGTTGACAAATGCGCTGGTAGATTTGGAACAGAAGACTCAAAAGTTGCATTGATCTGCAAACAGTTGTCATTAAAAGCAAACCAAATTATCAAACCTAATCAAATTATCAAAGTCATGCATTTACCGTCTTATTGGTAGATATATTGCTAAATAGGATAATTAACTGGGGCGGGCGGGGCGAATATGTGTAAGAAATATCGTGTTAAATAAATATTATGGTATTTGAGCAGACCAGAGGTGAGGAGTAGTTGAGTCTCATAACAAGACAAAGATCACAAAAACCGTCATTGCTTAACCATGATTTAAAATTTTCAGGCCTCCGTATTTTATATATTTTCTCATATTGTTCGATGTAATATGTTATGTAGCCGAGACTATGGTAAGAGCGATAAGTAGTAGTCTTCTTTTCTCATATTGAGAAAGTGTTCCGAAGAAGACACTTATTTACAACAATGATGCTAGCTCAACATATCTAAGTGTCTCCGATACAGTCGCACCGCAAGACGTTTGTGGTTTGAAAACTAACGAGCTCGGAATCTCGAGTTATGATATGAGATAAATGCATTCGGATTGAGTCGTCCATTCGACGGAATGTCGACTGCTTAAATATGACCACGTCATCTCACCGCATCGTCTAATTCCCGTCGCTTATATTGCGAAGGTTTTAGGTTGAATTTAGTTTGGAAGAGACAAACCGTGTACAAATAAGGTTTGTATTGTTACCGATCGGTTGGTTCGATTAGGTAGAGATGCGTTATCTCTCCTTTGGAAGTATGCGGGGTCGTGTCACCCACCTTATGTTTTGTACTTTGTTTCTAGATCGGAGGATACGGCTTGAGGAAAAGTAATAATAACACTGGACTAATAAGAAGCTGCAAAAGAATAGTGAGTAATTATGATTATTATGGCAGTCAACTAGATAGTTATCTTGGTTTATAGGCGAAGTAATTAGCCTACATACTGAGGCATTGTTAGTCTAAACGCGTACATTGTGATAATCAAGCCATCGCCAAAGTTGATGAATATTGATTTTTCATTTTAATAGGCTATTGGCCTAAGAAGATCGACCTTAAAAGTGTTTTTCTTGCTGTCCAGGCTCTCAGAAGACCTGGATTAAAGGTTAAAGTGTCCACTTGGTAGTCAGACCATTTACCTACTAAGTGTCTTGGGGTCAAAAGTAGTCTGTTGGCCATTTCAGTACGTCTACCAGCTACCAGCTACAAGCTGCCACTTTAAATTATCGTTAAAAAAACTTTTTTTTTTTACGCGAATGAAAACGTAAATTTAAAGTGGCAACTCGTAGTAGACGTACTGGACTGGGCGTCCTAATAAAAGCGTTTATTCGCATACTTACACCGGACATGTTAATAAAACTATATATTTAAGTACCTATTTGTATATCTTCAAGATAATCGCCTTCTAATTGATGCTGTTGTGTCACATGTCAGTAGAAAGGGACAGCTATATAAGAGGTGCTCCACTTTAATTACCGTTACAGTAGGTATTCTGCAGTTCAGAGACTTCTGGACAAGCACTAACTCGCCCCCTTTTGAAACGTTCCTCGAACGAGTTATAAAGTCCTTAAGTAACTGCCAGAAGGAATTCAGGAGCAAACTTGCGATTTTGGGAGTTAAAAATGAAAGCCTCCCACCGGCTGTGTGCAGTTTTCTGTCCTCATTCTCACTATCCGTCATAATTGTACTGCCAACCCGATTCCCGCCTAAATCTGACAGCTACCACAGATTATCGCGATTGCAGTAATGGCAGGGCAGGGCATCCCATTGGGCGTGGCGCGGTCCCAGCGATTTGCATGCACCGCACGCGAGCTGCTAGGGTGCACACGATATTGTCTGCACCCTGCACACTGGGGTGGAAATTGAACCTTTGGGATAAACGTTGTGTTAGTCTAGCTAGCATCAAAGTAACAATGAAGGCTTCCACATGCCTACTAAATTTTCCAAAGAAGAGATGTTTTAAGGTGGGTACTGACCAACGTGGTATGGAGAAACAGGCGAATAACCCGTACTGACTTGATGTATGCTTGCTGTGTAAGATGTTCATTACGCCGCGTAACGTTGATCAGTACCCAGCTTTAGAAGATCTCGTCCAGCTGCTAAAGACCTTATATTTTGTCTGCGATACTCCTATTATTTTGTAATATGTACTTAAGTAATGCTTTTCATATTCTCTTGGCAAAGATAAGATAATTTAAATAATCTTTATTGCACAAACAAACAAATACAACATCATTACAAACACATTATCAACCGCCAGCTTCTGTTCGTTAGGGACTGAAAAAAGGATAAAACATAATAAAATACCAACTTAGAGAGAACGGAGTAGTCGTATGACAATTTAAAAATTCTTGCGTCATCAGTCTTTGCTTAGTGCTAGGTACCCTGCCCACTGTGAGCTACTTCGACTCTGCTAGGATAAGATGAAGACCTATACTTGCAATTTACAATTTGGTGCCTTTTTTCCACATACGACTAACATCGTACTAAGTATCATACTCAATACTCAATACTCAATTCTTTATTGCATTTCACAGTGTAGTACAAGATCTTAAAATATATTTAAACAGTGCACCATGAACCCTGTCGGGCACAACAAAAATGAAGAGGAGGAAAACCATTGTTCATAGAAAATTAAATTATAATGCAACAAAATAATATTAAATTATATCTAATTATTATTTAGAAACTCGTCTACTCGTCATTTTTATGACACGGAGTTGATTTTTCAATTCTCACTGATAATTTGGAATTCTGCATCCCTCCATGTGTTGTCTGAAGATTATATACGATATTTGTTGTTTATAGTTTATATGAACTATACATCCCTATAATTATGAACCATTCGAAACGGTATGGCCAACATAGAATTTTTTTTAAAATCTTACATCGTTTATCTAGCCAGTGTGCAAGGCTCTCATAATGGATTGGTCACCTAGGGTGGGAGTGGGAGTGCAGTCAATGCATCCACTAATTGACCTTTGCACTCGCAGGTGCTAAAGGCTACTGCATGTTCGCCAGCCTTTATAGTTCTATTGTTGAGGCGCGGCAAAGAAT
Organism: Udea olivalis; assembly: GCA_947369235.1. Taxonomy (NCBI): domain Eukaryota; kingdom Metazoa; phylum Arthropoda; class Insecta; order Lepidoptera; family Crambidae; genus Udea; species Udea olivalis. The sequence goes on along the minus strand of OX376360.1, from coordinate 2,416,360 downwards.
GATGGCAATTTGATCGCAGCTCTGGAGTTCTCGACAAATGAAAAAAGATAAGAGGATTTATTGGCATGCATTATTGTGTTGGTAAACGCTAATTATTGGTTATTAATTGTTACTTTAGTGAATTGAATTAATGTTTAAAGTAGTTGTTCATAGGATGAGAAGCTTAAACAACCGCATTTTGAAATATTAGGTCGGGGAAAAAGTCTTTTCGCATATAGTATGTGAACTTGTAATAAAATCTCTATGACTAGGTATATTATTTGTATTTGGCTGATTTTGGTATCATTCAAAGTTTAAATTTAAAAAAAGATAATTCCAAATTCAGATTAGGAAAAGGTGTGATTTTAATTTGTTTTTCTTACTGTCAAGATGAGTGAATCTAATGAAGAAATTCGATACATTTTAAAATTTTACAACAAAAAAGTTAAAAATGCAACGCAAGCCGCGAAAAAAATTTGCGATGTTCATGGGCCAGTGTCTGTGAGAGTAGTACAAATTTGGTTTAAGCGTTTTCAATTCGGCAATTTTGATGTCAAAGATGCACGTCGCTCTGGTCGCCCTATTACGGATAAAGTGGATGCCATTTTTGAAAAAGTGGAGCAAGATCGGCATATCAGTAGTTACGACGTAGCTGGAGAACTGGGAATTGACCACAAAACAGTTTTGGCGCATTTGAAAAAAACTGGCTACACTTAAAAGCTCGATATTTGGGTACCTCACGAGCTCACTGAAAGAAACCTAATGAACCGTGGACTCATTTGAGATTCTTTATCACGACGTAATGAAACCGAATCATTTTTGAAGAAGCTGATAACTGTTGATGAAAAGTGGACCACATCGCGTAGGACAAGAACGTGCGAAAAAGGTCGTGGTCAAAGGCCGGTCAGGCTTCACAGACTGTGTCGAAACCCGGGTTAATTCGCAACAAGGTGATGCTGTGTGTGTGGTGGGATTGGAAGGGCATTATTCATTATGAGCTGTTACCACCAGGCAGGACCATCGATTCTAAACTCTACTGCGAACAACTGATGAGATTAAAGCAAGAAGTTGAGCGAAAGCCGCCGGAATTAATCAACATTAGTCACGAGAATGTGTGAAGTAGACTTCAGATACAATTTATTTTGCCAAGTTCTGAAACCAAGCCTTACCTGAAAGGGTTGGGATTATTGCGAATGGCTATTTTAAGTTCTACCTACCGGTCTGGGCAATGGGCGTAAAATAATGTATATAAAATAACGTATTATTAAAAATAACTTTGTGGAAAAATATGTTTCACCGGGGGCAATTTTAAATCTGCTATCTAGAAACACTATTAATACCATGCAGTAGAATCACCTAGATAAAAATCTCACGTATGATACAGATCGCGTCAATTGATTGGTTGATGGATAGATTTACAACAAATCACGTGAAAGGACGTTTATACGACCCAATGGGTTTCAATTATTGTGAGATGTCAATTTGATTACCGTCAAGAGTCCACTAAGAACCTAATGTACACTTTGCTTACGTTGCCAACGTATTTAATTAAAAATATCCTAGATTTTTGCCTTTAAAAATGTTAAATATTTAATACGATATAAAATACAAATACCTCGAAATGGTTTTCGATTTAGGATATGTTTGATTTTTTTCCCAATTAAAAAAACGGGCCTTAGTAAGAAGTAAAATTAACTGCGTCGTCGTTTAATTATAATCAAAGAGCTATAATACTCAGCAGTTCTAATCCAAGATTATCTTGAAAAAAAATATTATTCGCAGTGTGTACTCGTTAATTAGTATTAGTAGTTATTTGTTTTCATTACTTATTAATTATTTTAACATGTTCTTGTAGCTCGTTTTTTTTTAATTCCATCTTTGTCGCAATTTATTTTATTTCTAAACTAGTCTGTATTTGTAAATGTATCTACCTATTTGGGTGGTCTTTGCCACTTATTATCAAAGCCAAGGCTTTTAGGGGGTTTTAAAATTGTTCACTTAAGGTAGTTTCTGACCAGTTTAGTAAGTACAAGCTAGTGGTTTTCATTATGTAACCTTGATTCGAGCACAAACAAAAATATTATTTTCACCAGTTATGTAGCCAATTACTTCTTGTGTTTGCGTTACAACTGCAGTTTGAGGAAGAGAGTCTTCCATTAACAGCTATTACACGGCCTCTGACGTAACGGAACGAGCGATGCCAAGATATAATTCGATATTTCGACACGTAGTTTCAGCTGAAGTGGCCATGTTTGTTGACGGAGCACGCGAAATTATCCAGATTTCGCGCGCAATTTCCAACCTCAATTTGTTTATAACCTTGCATAAATAGGTTTTGCCAATCCCAAAATTGTATTCCACGGGAATTTTAAGCTGTATTGCATGGAATTAAAGGTTGCTAATGTGCGAGATAATGTATTCCGATTGGTTTAATGTGGTAGATTGAGGTTATGTTTACGTTTGGCGCGTAAACTGAGTGGATGCGATCAGGCGCATGCTCCTGTTTGTTTTGTTAGCAAGAGTTTGCTCAGTCTTATTGTTATGTTATTGTGTTTATGGCAGTGCAGGTGAACGGATAACAATTATAGTTTTTGTTGCGATGGCTTTTTGCCAAGGGTATTTTTGTTTAGGAATCCTAATGTTTGGGTGGTAACGCTTAAAGTTTGTCTATGGAAACTAACGTCAGTATTCAGAGTTGCATTTAGACTTTTTTGTTTTTGTTGAGTTAGCATTGGAGGCACAATACGTCTTATAAGCGGGTTTTTTCAATATAATTTACAAAAGCCTTAATCCCTGGCTCGGAGTGCAGGCGCAGCGGGGGGCGCGCGGCAGGTGCGCTGCAGACGGACAGACGAGATGGTTTTGATGTTACGTGGCGTTGGACGGCTTTGAAAAGGAGTTTCTTTGTTCAGGCGATATGTGGATGAGTAATTTAAGGAATCTGTTAATCGTGAATGTAAAGGTTCACATTCATAAAAATATCGGTCCTAAATCTTTACCTTTATACATATCGGTACCTACTTAGTTTAAGCTCGTAATAATCTTTACTTCAAATGAGATCCTAGGTCCGTAGGTATACGAGAAATTAGAATTACCGCTTAACCAGTAACCGTGCTTAAGTAAAGATTTGACAATATGAATTTTGATCCTTAGTGACATTTTGCGCTTATTTCATGCTTACGATCACAAATGTTATGAAATCTCTACTCAAGTAGTGCATACCAAGGTTAAGAACAGGTTTTCAATAATATAAAGGCAGGTTAGTGGACCCTTGGCATCCCGCAAGTGCACTGTATAATTTAAGTACCTACATCAAACTGCGTCACTATACTGAAAAGAAAAGAATGAGATACCTTCAAAACAGAATACGAAGACTAGTTAACAAACATCATGAACAGGTCTCTATCCATAAGAGGGTATCTTCCAAACTATATGGAAAAACTGTGCCAGAAAACTTCTGCCCAAATCGAAGCAAAAACGAACAAAACGCCAAGGGTCTTTGACCCGGCCAGGATTGGGATGTGGTTAATTTGGTTAAGGATTCCTCCTAAGGCGAAAATTGCCCCGCCCGCAGCGCCCCTGCCGGCGGACGGGCCTAACTAATCGCTCCGTCACGGTGTCCGTTCATTTCTTTTCCGATGCGGATCGCGATTGAAAGGTGACGTCATTCTCCTCGCACGAAGATTAAATTTAAGTGACAGCTAAGAGTCAGATTGAAATGCATACCGCACGTATTTGTGCAGTAGTCACACTTAGTACAAACTTTGGGGAGCTATCGGAGCGAGTGAATTTTCCACGCGAAGAAGATAGCCAGAGCGTGTTAATTTAGTAGATGTTATTTTAAACCAAATGACTTACTTCTGTGGTTTTCTTACATATTTCTGATGCAACACGTCACGGCCATGGAAGCGTTAGAGTTGTGAAGGAGTTTTTTTTCAAAGCGAGAACGGAACATGTCAAATACAACTTGAAACCTTTTCTAGGTAGTCGGTCCACCGCAAATGCGTAACTCCTGCTACGCCTTCAATCGAATGGTCTCCATTCTAGAACTTGTGTGGCTGGGAATGGCCGACAGTTCTCCGCGCTGTGTAGGACCCTGCGCCTGCCCATCAATGCTTGAGCTTTTCTGCGGTCCTGCTGTCCGTGGTTTCTAGAAATCTTACATTGACATAATAAGTATGAAAACGTATAGAATTTTAACGACTCATTGTATTTTTGTACTCTTAAATATTATCAATACCCAAAATAAATTTTCATGAATGTAAGCCTGTAGGTCTACCACGAGTTGACTTGCCACTTCAAATTTACATCATAGTTCGCGTAAAAAAATATATTGGAATTTGACATTGTCATGTCATGTCATGTGTCATCCCAATACAATATTTTTACTACAATAATAATAATAATAAAATATACATTTATTTTCTCCACAATACAACAACTTATTCTAATTATAATCTAGGTGTACAATTATATTGGACTACTTGAACGATAATGTAAATTTAAAGTTGCAACTCGTGGTAGACGGACTGTAGTAGTTAGTTTTAGTTAGTAGACATATATTTTAGCCGAAATGTGGGATGTAGTGAAGTGTGCGAAGACAGCTTGTGTCTGTAGTCGAGGCATCCCTTGACCCCTTGAACGGGTTCCCTACATAACATCGAAAAACGTTACGTCGAATGTCGCGAAATCGAAAACGGAAGGTCGAACGGTCTATGAAGCGATGGTACGAAACATCGAATGGTCATTTTATCGACGGGTTGAATTACCGAACGATCATTAAATCGACGGTACACCACATCGAATGTCACGATATCAAATGGAACAGCTACCTAGAGGTTTCAACACCGCTATAATGACCAATTGCCGGTACATACCGGGTAATTATCAAAATACTTATAAATATATGGCATACCTACTCAGTAAGGATGATGTTAACAATGTAGGTGAAAATTCAATTGTTTCATACTTTAATATGGTGACCTTGAAATGAAAGGAGTTTAAATAAATAAATAAAATCTTTATTTGAAACCAATAACATTACATAACTGTCTCTGTTCGACCTCCCGTTTTCGATGTCGCGACATTCGACGTAACGTTTTTCGATGTTATGTAGGGAACCCCCCTTGAACAGTTCTCACAATGGGATCAAAATAACATCGTATGTTTCAACCCCGGTGAGACAGAACTCTGCGCATTAACCGCAAAAAAAGCACCTTTTGTCGCATGTCCTAGGGCACTGCCTTGAGTATCAGGTCTAGTATCGGAATCCTTGGCGTTGACGTTTCGAGTGATGTACAGTTCCGCTGTCATCTGGAGGGTAAAGCCAGATTGGCTTCCAAAAAAACTGGAGTGCTAAACAAAGCAAAGCAGTATTGCCGTCTCAGCGCCTTCAACTTTACAAGGCACAAGTAAGTCCTCACATACTGCTGCCATCTTTGCGCTGGAGCACCTCAGTATCTTTTCCATCCTCTCGACCGTATACAGCGGAGAGCCGCTCGAATGGTGAACGACCCTGTGATTTCCAACCGCTCAGATCCTTTGGCCCTACGGAGAGATGTTGCATCTCTCTGTATTTTCTACCGTCTTTACAATGGGGAGTGCTCAGAAGAATTGCATGATCTTATACCTGCCGCTGAATTTCATCACCGCACGACACGTCATAAGTCGAAATTCCATGCTCATCACCTGAATGGCTAGCGCTCAACAACCGTACGTTTTTCGCGTCAATTCTTCCGCGTACATCCAAGATATGGAATGATCTTCCTGCGTCGGTATTTCCAAAGGAATATGACATCAGAGCCATAAAGAAGAAAGCGTATTCCCATTTAAAAGGCAAGCAACGCATCGGTGACACCTCTGGTGTTGTAGTTGGAGGTGATCACTTTCCATCAGGTGACCTTCCTGCTCGTTTGCCCTATTACATAAAAAAAAAAATTTGCCCCTTAATTTGATCTGAAGTTTTCTTCAGGTTTGCTTCCCGTATTATATCTCATAAATGATCGTACGAGTATCTAATGAAGCTTTAGTAATTAAATACTTATACAAAATAATATCCGGGACATATCACACCAAGATTGATTATTATTATTATTCTCTTTATTCAGTATAAATCTTAGATATAAAATTTATATAGTATTCTTACAAAAACAGAGATTTGTAACATTAAAAACCACTTATGAATTATAATTATAAAAACTAAATAATTACAATTATAAAACTTAAGATTAATTAAAGACCGCGTACCGGACGACGTTCCGTGGGCAGGCCCTCTACAAGGTGGACCGACGATCTGGTCAAGGTCGCGGGAAGCCGCTGGATGCGGACAGCGCAGGACCGATCGTTGTGGAGATCCTTGCTTGCAGCAGTGGGCGTTGTTCGGCTGAAATGATGATGATGATGATGATGAAGATTAAAGTTACAAAAACAATGATTTATAAAAATACCATAAAAATCTTAACCCCCTAGGAGCCGCCGGCAGGGGGCAGGCGAGGCCTAGACTACCGGTGGTTAGGGCTGCAGAGAGAGGAACCTCCTGACAATACGTGCCGTGTCCAAGAGTACCGCCTTCAGTATCTGACCCTTGATCCAGCCGCTAAGCGAAAGCCTCTCCAGGTGTTGGTCGAGGCTCTTCGCTATTAAGCCGTTTGCCGAAACCACTATCGGGACAATGATCGTCGAATCTACAACCCAAATGGCGGTCACCTCGTGAGCCAAGTCAAGGTACTTGCTGAGCTTGTCCTTCTCGGCCTTCACGAGGTTATCGTCATGCGGGATGGTGATATCGACGAGCACTGCCCGGCGTTGGGATCGGTCTACCAGCACCATATCAGGCTTGTTGGCTACAATAGTCCTGTCTGTGATTACAGAGCGATCCCAATAGAGCAACGCACGACCATTTTCAAGAACTGGCACCGGTGCGTACTTATAGTACGGTACCTCCAATTCGACAAGGTCATATCGAAGAGCAAGTTGCTGGTGGATAATCCTGGCTACTAGGTTGTGCCTGTGCAAGTACTCTCCGTTAGCAAGTTGAGAACAACCGGAAATAACATAGCGAATAGACTCGCCAGGACGGCAGCATGCCCGACAAATGTCGACCGTACCGTCCTTCATGATGTATTTCCGGTAGTTATTCACCTTGATAACTTCATCAGCAATTGCACAGACAAAACCTTCGGTTTCCCCAAAGAGGTCCCCGAAACGTAGCCAGTTCACCGATGCGGAGAGCTCAACATCAGGTCCTGTTAAGGCCCGATAGAACCTCCCATGCAGCTCCTTGCTCTCCCATATTTCCCTGCGGTCATCGGTGGTGAGCACCGGTAGTTGACGCCAGTTCTCGTTTGCCAAGGAGAGCGGCGTGAGGCCCTTATCAACTGCCACAACATCGCGATGTATCCCACATTTGTTGCTGAGGAAAAACCTCCTAAGACTGCACACCTCGCGGTTATGAAGGTTATTGGCATTTAAAAAACCACGACCCCCCACCTTCCGCGGGATGTACAGTCTCATGACAGACGAGCGTGGGTGTAACATACGATATGTTGTAAGCAATTTTCGGACCCTTACATCCAGAGCTCGGTTTGAGTCCATCTTAGTATGCCAAAGGAGTATATCAGTAAAGACATCACCCAACCGTTGAAGGCGGGCACCTTATTGCCACCTGACAGGGAACTCTTTTATTATTATTATTATTCATTTTATTGCATCTGACCCCAAAATAAGCAGAGCTTGTACTATGGATGGGTGCCAGAGACTAATTAAACATACTCACGTATTTCTAAATAGATACTTAAATAGATAATAACACCCAGATACACAACAAACACAAATGTTCGTCACAAAAATGTTTGTTGTGGGCATCGAACCCACGACCTCCGGTACTAAAGGCAGGATCGCTGCCATTGTTTTTACTAACATAGTTTTCTAAGCAATTGCTAACAAATATGAGTTGTAATTCGTCCTCGAAATAAATATTGATTTGATTCATTTCACCAACAGGCCAGTCAAATATCTCACTGTAGAGACAGAAAAACATATTCAGTACAGTACAAAGTACTTAAAAATTATGAGGTAAACGTTATTAAGCACTTCTTGATATCTAAATTAAAAGTCAATTCAGAACCAAAATTGACGTTTAATATATTATTTTATATGAATTGAAGCCTCTTAAAGACGGTCGTTTGCTAGCGCAGCATGTGGTTCCCAAACACATTGTACTGCCTTAAGATTGATTTATTTTTATTTACTTTTTATGACTAAACCCAGAATGCATCATGCGTATAACCTAGAGAATCAAAGTTTAACAACCGATTATAGAATATTAATATTCTATTGGCACCCTTCTGTTGTTATGGTTATTTTGTCGAGTTGTATGCGCGTGCGTCGGTTGCGTGCAATGATATTGAATAAACTGGATAATGCACGTCGTGCAATTGAAAAACTTAAACATGGCACACGCGTCATCGACATTCTGTCTCTTTCTGAAATGAAATGAAATGAGTGGAAGGAGTAGGAATACATTGTAACTTAGGAAAAAGTGTGCTTGAAAGACGTTAGGGGGACATTATGTTGCTTTGACTGAGCGATGATGCGTAGTCCTTGTAATTCAAATGTCATCTCGTGGACACAAGTTGTGTGCGCGTGCGTCGGTTGCGTGGTATTGGCGCGCCGTGTCGCGCGGCGGGGCGCCGTGCTGCGCCAGCGGCCACCGGGGCTGAGAGCTTGGTAGGGCTGTTGCCCCTATATGGGGATGATGGCTGGATCGCACGTCAGCTTGGGAACAGGTGCTAACTTGCAACTCGACAGCTCAAGTTGATGTGTAAAGAACATTTGTTAAAAAGAATAGACTAAGTAGCAATGTACCTATACAGCAATTCTAACCAATGACTCATCTGCATTGTAAGAACCGTTCACTAAAAAATAGTGTTTGTTTACTAACTTTTTACCGGCTGGTTATGACAACCCTCTGACTACGAGCTCCGGTGGTAGAGTCACATAACATCACATACAAAACATACATTTTCTTACGCATATTTAATGTAGGTAGGTATTTACTAATATTAGTTATATGATTTTTAATATTGGAAGAAAAATAGTTTAACTCTGATTGAACATACTCGTAGCAAGGCCAAGCGTTGCCCCATGGGGTAGTCGTAGTGAGTGATACAGGTAGAGAATGGAACACTCCGGGCCCACACTTTGCCAATGCTAAATATATTATGTCTCAGCGATATGTATTTATTTATTTACTAAGCCCATTGGCTTATCGAAATCAGAATAACGAACCATCGGCGCGAACTTCAAAACCCAAATTTTAGCGTAGTGGTAACATTGGTCAGTGAAGCGCAGGCGCGGACGCGGGGTCGACAACCTGTGCGCGCCTTGACCGCAGGCAGTGAAAGTGAACTGCGCGGTGTCAGCGTGATCCAGTCCTTAGGCTCCAACCGAGCATGCTCTAGACTTCCTAAAAGAGGAAGTATAATAAAAAAGTTGAACATAATTAGAGTGCTTTTTGTGTTTAAATACTGAAAGTGCGAATAGAAGCACTTGACAAAAGTCATGTCGCTATGATGCCATATCGTCGTAAACCACATATCTGGCTGGTGTCTGGACGACGACGGTAGAGTTTACGAAAATGTGACGTGACAGTGAAGCGACAAATGTTACCTGTCACGACCTGATCCAAACTTCATTAAAATAATCTTAATATGCGTTCATTTTAATTGTAAGTCGCAATTTGTGATATTTTTTGAGAAAAGGCTTTTCGAAAAGCCTTTTGTAAATAAGACTGAGTATTCGATCGAATTCCAGAGTAACTAGCTCCTTATCACTGAGCATTTAAAAGATCGTTTCGCGAATCAACGGTATGCAATAAGGAGAAAGTCGTGATATAAATTCTGCAACATGATCGTGTTATGAGAATGCGACAAGTTATTAAGTACAGCTGTGCCATAATTATTGATTCCGTTGCTATAGCGAGTCCATAAGATACGTATTATGCAATTTTGCGATGACCACACCTTGACAGGTAACAGAAGATGCCGAAATCCTTTTGCTTAATAACTACCGCGTAATCAACGTAATAATTGCAAAAATGGTATCGCATCGCCAGTTACGTAAAGTTATCTTTTCCGCGAATGTGGAGCGCGTTTCGTTCTGAAGCCGAGTTTTATTTACATTCATTAATAATCTCTTCTGACAGAAACGCGCCAGATTTGGCGGCAGTGTGTCACGGTCAGCTCGAGTCGCGGTATTTTTAACTTTTGGTTTAGGTAACCTTAACCTTCGTTCTTTTGGGATGGAACGATGAGTTTTGGTAATTATTTTCTCTAGCTTGTAAAAAAGTTTTTAACATCTGATTGTCACAGTGTTTTTGGCTTTTTAAAGTGCTTATTCCTTAAGTCCTAGTTCATGGCTCAATTGCCGTTAGAAAGTATAGGTGCTCGCTGTGACGTTCTATGAGGGCAGCCTATGTCCCTATGCAGTGGACTTCTAAAGCCGTTGATCATGATCATGGCGCCATTCATTGGGGCAATCACAAATCAAAATTAGGAACTGCTAAGGCTGGTGTCAGTGCATGAAAAGAGGAATAAAGTTTCATAAGTTTAAAAAATTACCATTTAATCTACAAAATCAACAACATTACACAATAGTCAACAACGATTGCAAACAGCAACAACAACAAACAACAACTGTACTGACATACAATAAATATCACAAGTAAACAATTAGTCAATACTGGCGGAAATACATCTCCGACAAATGTACATACGTCTTAATATTTACAAGTGGGATAGGCCCTACTGCGCACCCTAAAGAGGTATTAACAGCGAAAGGCTTACAGAGTAAGCTATTTTCTTTGTACTTCTCACAAATCAAAAAGTCAATTCAACAGTCAACTGGCATTATCATTTCCTTGGGCATACTTTAAAAAGCTATAGGGCCAAGTAAATATTTGCCACAAGAACTTGTCAAATGAAATTCATCGAAGTGCACGTTCCGTCTCACATAATTAAGTTTTTAGTGCTTTCCCTTGTGGTGGTAGATGTGCTTGTACACAGGTACGTGGACTGGGTAGGGCTTGGGGATGGGGACCTCAACCTTCTTCTCGACCTCGACGGGGTAAGGCTTCTCGACCTCATAGGGGACGGGCTTCTCAACTGTGTAGGGCACTGGCTTCTCTACGATCTGGGGTACCACCTGGAAAAGAAAATAACTAATGAAATCGAAGTTCCTAAAAAAATACGATGTTTTATGTGTTTGCAGAATTTTCAAACGGATTTTTTTGACCGTGTGTTTCTTATTGTATCGCTAGGCAGTGCATTTTAAGTTCTTTTGCGTAAATAAAAAGCCGACAAAATGAGCGGGAAAACTTTTTTTACACACGCTCGGTTCGTGTAGCTTTTACTTTCGATGGCCAGTTGGATTACATAATTGGATGACATGAAAGGAGTCACGGATCGCTCGATTACAAAAACTATGGAGACAATGGAGGTGATATAATCTATGGCATTGTGCTCGCTAATGGAAAATTGGCAGGTTTCTCTTGCGATGAAAAATGATCAGTATGTGTGTAGATTGAGGCGGTCAGGAAAGTGTTATTGATAGGCGTGATACTAGCCTTAAGACAATAAGTTAGTAAAAACACAAACGTAGATTGTAATCTAGAATCATCTATAATGTGAACAAAAGGTATATTTAGCATTGTTAACTCATAAGTTCATACATGAATCAAAAGTAAGTACTCGTACGTTTGTTTCACACAATTTTCTTAAGTATTTTCTCTACTTTTGAAATGCTTCATGGAACAAAAAATGCTTAAGAAAGAACCATACATATTCAATGTTTGTAATCTGGATAATCTCAAAGTAATATCAAGATTTGTAATTCTAATGTTATAAAACGTCTACTTGATTTTGTTTCAAATCGTAAAAAGTGATAATGTAAATCTTTAATGTTCCCGGTGTTATTTATTGTCGACATTAATGAGTTTAATTATTATCTGTTGATAAGATTTAGCCGTTACGATAACAACCGCCCTTTCAAATTTGATGCTCCTAATGATAAAGTTATTAAGACATAAAAAATACAATATCATGGAAATCATTAGTTTAGTTCAGTTATTTCCTGACATCCATTGCCATAGTAAATCTGCTTAAAGACCTTAAGCATCTACTGAAATTAAAATTTGCTAGTCTTTGGTATTTTTGATAAATTCAATAAAATAAAACACCCACTGGTCAATTCAAATTTGTAACCATGTGAATTCGGATTATGATATTTTGTCAGTCGTCGTGATATTCATATAATATCAATACAAATACTATATCGAAAATGTGCGAAAAGAGGTCCTAGCTGCAACTTTATTAATGTCTATAATAATTCACTAGAAAGTAATTAAGTTAAGGGTCGGCCAGTCACGACTGTAATGAGTATTTATATTTAAGCGGGAAATTTTCACTGAGCCAAGCTGAATTACCTGCTAGATTACCCAGCAATTGAAACAAGTTCCACTATCTTTTCGCGTAATTAAATAAATCAAGAACTACTTGAATGAAAGTAAACATCGTGACTAAGTAACGAGTGTGGTTGTTTTCTATATTTATTTAATGAAAAATAACATAGACTTGCAATTTTCTACGTAATCATTAAGTTGCTACAATGCGTATTTTTTCCCCCTCTTAAATTGAGAGATCCTATTTTAGAGATCAAAACAACACATTTGTCAAAGACCATTAGTGATGAAATCACACTGGTAGGTGGTAGCACCCAGGCAAGTACTCGGAAGTGTATCATATACCAAAACTACCCATTACTGAGTCTAATTTAGAGAAGTTCGTACAAGTGAATGTACCACTTGCTTTGCTTGAGATTCTCTTCGCGTATTAGGTGTAGCACTGACCTTATAAACGGGAACATGGATCGGCTGCTCGACGGTGACGTGCACTGGATACGGGTGCGGTATAGGCACCTTCACGTACTGCGGGACGGACACTGCCACCGGGTGTGGGATGGGCACGCCGATCTTCTTCACCACAGTCACGTGGTACGGCTTCGTGTGCTCCGTGTGCGAGTGGCCTTCGGGCTCCCACTCGTCTGAGGGGCGGGCGGCGGCGAATGCTGCCAGGAGGAGTATGGCTGCTGTTTTCTGGAAAGAGAATTGGATTTAAAGTTCTGCCTGGGACAAAATATACATAGCTTGTTGAATATGGATGGGATCGTTATTACAATATTTGGTAGGGGACGCTCAAATATCTCAGACACAATTGGAGTGAGAGCAACCACAACATTTTGGACATTACAAAGCCTTGCAACAAAAAGTTTCAGTATTTGTATCGCCCAAAGTTTGCAAAATGCTGACGTGTTCCAGTTAGGAGCTAAGGAATAATTCCTTCTCTGAAACAAATAGACAGACTACACTGCTTTATTATATGCCATAAGTTTTTGAATCAAAGAAAAAAGCCACGAGTGTCTACTCAGTTTTTGTGAATGTCAGTTCAACGACTCTACCGCCTCAACTAGATCAAGATATTATCAATAAAATTATTTATTCCATCTTAATTGCTCCGAAGTATTCATTTTACAAACGCAAGGAAGTAATCATTATGCAAATGAAGCAATAGCTTAGAGATACAAAAGATTTTATGAGGTTTGAAAATTCAAAAGTTAGTAAAATACCACGTAATTATGATTTAAGGGATATATTTCACTACGCTCATGAATAATGTGTAAATCGTAAACAATGTATGCGTATTACAGGCGACAATATAACAACATTCTTTTCGACTCTTTATAACTAATTCCACGATTTGTATTTTACTAAATCGTCTTTAGTTATTCTCTTTTGCATAACAAATTGAAGATGCAAATTGAAATTAATAATTTAACGCATTCTTATACGAGTCATTAACATTTTAATGAAGGCTTTAGCGTTAATGAGGACCACAAAGTTACTACTGTAAGTTAAGACTTTATTGAAAAAGGTATCATTGTATGTGTAAGTAAGTATTATTGGGTTGTGCAATAAGAGAAGTTCCGCCGAACTGAATATTAACGGCTATCGTTTACATTTATACAAAACTGGAACTACTAGAGATGAAATAATATGACATAATGATAATTTAACAGAACGTAACAAAGATTTACGACAAGACCATAAGAGCGTGAGAAGTGCGTTTATTTGTAGACGCACAAAGCAGGTGACGAAGAAATTATGTCAAGTTGGAAATAGGAACAAAAAGACCCATGTTCCGCTCCGAATCCGCCGTTACGTCGATGACTCACTGACCCAATTAGATTTTTTGCTAATATTATATAAGGGACTTACGAAAGCGATCATGTTGAGATGTTTAGGTGTTGTCGACGACTAAGTACTGACTGATGCTGGTTCTGGTTCCACCATCCGTTTTATACTAAGTGAAATGCAAGCACTGCCTTTCCATTCAGCGATAGTATCTACTCACCAAGGCACTTTCTCTTCAACCGCTCAATGCGTTCTCTACAAGTCACTTGTCTTCTACTGCTGTGTTTATTGCTCGTGTGTTTTTAGTTACTTGTTTTTAGCAACCAGTGGTTGTTGAATTTTCGAACATATTACAAATGATAGTGACAGTGCGGGGTTGCGGAGTAGATTTCGATTGTACTATTTCGGCTTTAATAAGGAGCGGTTAAAACCACTTTTTGCTTTTGTTTTGTTTTGTGTTGATATGTGCGTAATTTTTTGCTTGTTTATTACTTATAGCTGATAGAAAGTAGTGTGACAGTGGTCCGAACATCGATAGTGAGATGTAGTTACGTGCAGAACTGGAATTTAATGTAATTTTGTTTTATTTGCATCCCACTGCAACAGGTCAAGAGAGGATTAATGAAACTTCATAAAAGTGATGATAATAAGATTATGTAATGTATTATTAATGGCATGTATTGTTTAAGTAGGTAAGTAGTTTTCAGGTATTATTGCTATATGACACATAAGTTTAATATTTAATAGCTAATTACTGTTCATGCGTGCTTTTATTTACTTAAACATTACATTAATTTATATTTACATATGCTTACCATAGTCCGTAACGAACCATAATTAAATATAAAAATAAATGAATATGCGACAGACAACACACCTTTTGTAATGGTCTCGAAGTAGGGATTATAATATCCCTGTGTTACGCGGTACCACAAAAGGAAATAAGCCAGGGGCGTCTGTTAGCACACCCAGACCCGAGTCAATGCAGAAAAGATAGTTTCCTGAATTGACCTGACCGGAAATCGAACCCGGGACACTACAGAAATCGAGGCGAAAAACCGCGCTACAGCGCACTAGGCCAATCATGACGTTAATTATTTATAACACCATAAAATAGATATAAATATCCATATCCACAATTACATAAACACTGATGATCAGCACAAACCACGCAAAGCTGACATAAACAATTAATAACTGTATGAGTTTAATGTCTTAATGCAAATAATAACACGGGACTTTAAACAAAATAACTGCTTGGTTAAGTATTTTAACTTATCTTAAGTGTGCTGGTAATTATGTAGTCAATAGGGCCCAAACCGCAAATTAGACATGCGCGGCGCTCTGACAGAGCCTGCTTTGAACTACACGCCATTTTTGACACACGCACACAGAGACGTTAGTTTACAGGCGAAGTCAGTGAGTTTCAGTGTCGCGGTCAGTCGCACTGTCAAAAACATTGAGATATTATTTGTACGTCGTCAGATACTTACATTATAGTTCAATGGTCAAAAATGGTTTCGCGCAAATATTTCTTTTGAAGTCTATTTGGCTGTATGAACACCACACGAAATTGTGATTATACGTTTTTTAAGTTACCAAACGATGTTGAAAGGTAAGTAAAACTCAGATAACGTTTGCAAGTTAGTAGTACTATGTACGAGTATTATAAGTATATAGGTAGGTAAACCATTATATTTCGTAACACATTCAAATCCAGTACAAATGGGCTTTTACTTTTTCCGTAACTTATCTTATAATGCATTGGTAAAACACCAGTATTTTTGGTATATTCTTTTATTGGCACGCGCGGCTGCTGCATCTGCCCCGCCGACAGGTGACCGCCGAAGCGGTGGCTCATGGTGTTATCTACAGCCTACTAGGTAGGTAGGTAGGACTGTATGATCAAGGCCATTAGGTTAGCAGGTTGCACCTGGACCCCGGTAAATGACTTCTTATAATATAATACTTTTATATATTCACCCATCTTAACTCCTTTTAATCTAACTGGACCCCTTTTGTATATTTTTTTTTGTTAGGTGCAATTTTTCACTTGATGTATTTTATTTTAGGCGGTATCTGTCAAATCGCGCTTATCAGGCGAATATAGTAGCGAGTAGCAACCCTAGGCGATCAGGCAAGTTGATAGAAAAAGGCGAGAGCGGGCCTTCTGTAAACTCTTTATTTTGTGCCCAAACTCAGCTACCTATATCAATACTGGATTTCAAATAGCAGGATCGGGTTCAGGCCTCAGTCAGCTTGCCTCTGGCTGATGTCTGAGGCCTCAACCAATACTTTCTACATATTTTAGGCCTTTTTACAATCCCTTAAAAATTGTCAAGTTCACTCTCTAAACTTCGCGTAGCGAGCAAATTGGAAATATGATCTTACATATACACCGTTACCTCTTTCATACAGTCAGAGCTTATAATAATTACATATTGAAACCAAGTCCGCGCGCCCATTTTGACGCACCTTAATTGGAGCCATGAATGGCTCCAAACGGACCGCTTTGCAGTGTTCATTACAGCTTCGCAATGTTCAATGTCAAAGCGCGCCGCACGTAAGCAAGTAATATTCATGTATGTGTGGATCGGATTAGTGCATCATTTTTGACGTGGCGGTTGTATGAAGACTATCCATAAACGTTATTATTCTAAGAGTCAGACAACTAACGCCTCTTCAAGGCTGGATATTTACTGACGAAATTGCTCGCTACGCTCAGTTTAGGAATTAACTTGAATGGATTTAAGCGATTGTAAGGAGGCCCCTGTTGAGATTTGCAAAATTTCACTTAGCAATATTTTTTTAATTGAAGCGTTCTGAATCTTATCATGCCGGTAAATTGAAAGTCTATTGATGTCTCCTCGCGTTCCTGAGCAAAAGGGTCTTGACAGACAGACAGACGGACAACAAAGTGATCCTGTAAGGGTTCCGTTTTTTCCTTTCTAGGTACGGAACCCTAAAAATAAGATGGAATCGATGTTGTAACACTTTTGTGAAATAATGAAAAAATACGCAAGCCATTAAAAAATCTAGAATATTAGAACAAACTTCTGAGGAACTGTAATCAACAGTCAAATGGCTAATGCAGTGATGTTGCAGACCTCGTAATGCATTCGTGACGAAAGATGGAAACGCAAATATGATTATGTACTCTTATTCAACTCAAATAAACACTCAAACCAGATTCAAAGTGTTATTTTTGGATTGAATACTTTTTAAGGTTTAATAAAAAAAAATTTTTTGCCAAAATTAACAACTAAATTTTGGCAAAAAATTTTTTTTGATTAAACAGTTGCGTTGCATTTTGCGAGACCGCAGGCTGCGGCCAGAAGCTATGTAGTTGTGTATTATATGTATAAGGGCCTACTATTAAATAATTATTTTTTATTGCTTACGTTGTCATTTAGGTAGGTACGTGGGTCATGTAATCATCGAAATATGTACTTAATTAGTTCATTGATGTTATAGTAATTAACAGTTATATATTAATACAATTGGTGTCAGCGATATTATCTACAACATACAATTTGTGCACCATGCATTTCATTTATTTTCATTGAAGGGATATTCTCCAGGTATCGTAGGAGAATATGACACCAACAGATCAATCAATGCGTAAACACGAGCTACTACGGTTCTCGCATAACGTAATACTACAGTACACTCCACCCAACAGCAGCGTATCATTGCTGTCATAGCTGAGCGCTCGTATAATGAACTCTCATGGTACGCACAGACGTACGAAGTCACGGTATCACGGCGGTTCTGCGGTCGGCTGTACAGTTAGCAATAATGAGTTCCCTCTGAAGCCGCCGCGTGATTAGAGGTTGTGTCGCATGTGGCTCGCGTAACGGCGGGCGGCTTGAGCCATGAGAGGTAGCGTTTTCTACACTAACATTATGAAAAGATTTGAAACTTTTGCTTGTTTGTTTCAAATGGATGAACTACAAACTAATGGACCGATTTTAAAAATATTTCACCATTGTAAAGCTACATTATCGGCAAGTAACATAGTCTACTTAAAAGGAGGAAATAGTCCACGCAGGCTAGAGATGATAAATTGATAGACATGAGTAGTTTGGTCCTACAAATACAGACAAGCCAAACTCATACCCTCTATCATACAATTTAGTTCAATCCACCCAGTGTAATGATATGGAAAATAAATAAATCACAAAGTGAATAGCAGTGTTTTTATATCTGGCGCACCGAACCTTGGATTTGTATGTTGCGATAGGTTTTCAACACAACTTAAAGCAGAAGAAAACATTCCTGCAATATGTTTTCTTTATAAACAGTTTCAGAGTAAGCCTAAAGTAAAGGTGGACCGATAAGTAACCTTTTTGGCGTTACTAAAATAAAGCCACACTGGCAAGTTAGTCCTAAAGATTTAAAAATAGAACGTCTCTTCTGTCGTTTGCATTTTTTTCGTTTCAGCCAGTTACAAAACAGCTCTTGATTCTTGTTATTCCTTTCATTTTAATGGATGTAGCCAGTGGCAGTAAGCCACCGCTTGCCGCTCGTCGCTCAGCCACTCCCTTCACCGAAGACATGGCTTCCGGAGACTGCCTTCCTGCATTGTTTCACTTATCTTGTTTTTATTGTGCTTTATTGCAGTGCAATTAGGCCGCGGGCCGCGGGTGACACTTATGCAAATTATTGCTTTTTAATTTGATTTTATAGCGACAGGGAAGATAACATGAAGTATCACTGTTATCTTTAATAAACTGAAGCGACTACGATGTGTTACAATTCAGAAAAAACGCTGAGACAAAAGGGGATCGCAAATAAGCTGAACGCTCTAATAGTTGGTCGTATATTGTAGACTGCCTGTTGTTGTAGAAAGCGTCGTGGCCTAGGAGATTGGCACCCCAACTCAGATCGTGTGGTCCCGAGTTCAAATCTGGCCAGAACCAAAATCTTAGTGTTCGTAGTTTTTTCCTCTAACTCTCCGGTGATGGAAAACATCGATCAAAAACCAAATCATCCCGGATAACGACGGAAGGCTCACCACCTATCACGTTGGGTTCTAATACCATTGGTGTAAATTGGGCTTCTGAATGTACCGTCACCATGAAGGCAACAGTCACTTGCCTCTGACTACCCCTTTGGAAAATAGTCGGACGTGTGTAATTTTATGTTGTGTATTGAGTTGCACGCGGTAATCCCACATTTATAATACTTGGGCTCGATTTGAGCCGTAGCACGGAAAAAAAGAAAAAAGGAGAGGAGTTATGACGTATTTTTTTTTGTAATACGTCATAACTCCTCTCTAATAAAAAAATCCGGACATAATACGGTTAAATATAATGTTTTTAAATATGTCATAAATGGTCCTACGTAATATCCTCACATCCTAAAAAAGCAATTCGTGCTACGGGTCAAATTTTGGCATCGTATGGTCTGAAGATCAATCGTTAATAGTTTCATGCTATTAACACCATTTATTTGCAGCTTTTTACTAAATTTTGGGTTGTACTGCTAGCACCAAATGTTGTAAGTTTGACGACCGACTTGGTGTAATGGTTAAGAAGTTGGCTACTACACCAGAGGTCGCGGGTTCGATCCCCGCACAGTACAAACATTTGTGTGCATGAACATGTCTGTTTGTACTGGTCTGGGTGTCTCCTATGTATAATAAGTATGTATTTACAAAAGAAAATGTATTTAAGTATGTTTATCCGTTGTCTAGTACCCCATAACACAAGCTTTAATTAGCTTACTTTGGGGCTAGATGGCGCTGTGTGGAATAATGTCCAGGGATATTTATTATTATTATTATTTATTAAGTTTTATTTCCTCGTTCGTTGGCGAGACTGAAGTTGGGTAAAGGTGGAATGTACTAGTAATTAATATTTTTATAAGTCATTCCCTTAATTCCTTACTTCATTTATTAGAGATCCGCATTTTGAAAGTTGCCTTAGTTGAGTGACAGATGGTAATGCGAAACGATCTTCTAGAGACAATATTTAGTTGTGGGAAATTTCGTTTACTTGAACTGAAGCTGAAGTTAGGCTGAACTACAGAAGTTACTTATTTTTGGTCACCAAGTGGCATTTTTAAGTGTATCCGCAACCTATACTTATAAACAGTCCACCCTGTGGAAACACTTATGAATTTTACTCAATTATTTTACACTCGAAAACCTTAGCATTCAACATTTATACATAAATGCGTTATGGAAAGGAAACATCTCAAGAACCACACTGCATGTGACTTTGTGTGAGTTTTATCCGACCAACAAAATTATTATTTTTTGTTTAAGTTTTTCAAATTTTTACAAATACGGCGGACATCCCTAATGTGAATGTAAAAAAGCGTATAATCAAGATGGGCGACATTCAGGGAACAAAATTAAATTGTCGCGAGACATCTGTCGCGTCGATGTCGTGTCGCGCACGCAAATATGTTCTCTAACAATTATTGGCGACTCCTATGAATTATTTATTTATTACTGTCGTATATGGGTCAAAAAAATAATAATATAAAAGTAAAAAATATGCGCCAGACAACACACCTCTTGTAATGGTCTCGAAGTAGGGATTATTAAATCCCTGTGTTACGAGGTACCACACAAGGAAATAAGCTAGGGGTGTCTCCAAAAACTTTATACATATGAGTAACAGGTTTGTCGTCTAAAAAGTCGCTCCGATCTTTGATTTTAGTGACAAGGTCCAGAGAATATGGGTCTCCGTATACTTATTTTTTTTCTTTTAGTTTAATTCGTGTAAATGACTCTAGTATAAAAATAACCATAACTACTTATGGTTATTTACTTATACTGGATAGTATCAGACAACTTGGACCAAATAAAACATTAAATTTTTCTGAAATAACCTGATACACCGAAATCATTTGGTCTCTTAACTCTTCGCACTCTTACAATTACTGTTTTTTGTAATAAATAAAGCTTTAGCTGCCCTAGAAAAAAGTAACAGAAGTACTTTTTAGTGATGCTCAACTTTGAGCGACCCTTTAACATTCAGGCGCTAGGAATTATCTTTACCAATATTATAAAGAGAAAAGATTTTATCGTTTGTTTGTATTTAATAGGGTCAGAAACTATCGGACCTATTTGAAAAATTCTTACACCAATGTTAATCTACATCACCAGCGAGTAACACGAGTACTTTTTTGGGCTATATTTTAACGGGGGATATAGCCTACGTGGGATATAGCCTACGTGGGATATAGCCTTTCCGCTGACGGAAAGCTAGTTTATTTATTATTATAACGGGTCTGACAGTTTCCTAAGGAAACTATAGTGTATTATTTTTGATATTAATTAAACTTTTTAAAAATTATTAGTCCCGCCAACATGATTGTTACATACATGTTAAACCAATATTATTAACACGCCAACTTTATTGTTAGTGGATGGCTTATAAATAATAAATCTTAAAAAGTTAAAAAAATAAAAATCCATTTAATTCCACATTATGTCAAGTGTAACGTGGAGTGTGTTGGAGTTCTATACTTGTATTCTGTCTTGAGTTGTACATTCTTTAAAAGATCACCTGACCCCAAACGTTCATCGCATAAATGGTTGTCATGGGCGGCAATCGAACCCACAACCTGTGGCGTTAAAGGAAGGATCGCTGCCATTGCGCTGCCAACAGGCCAGTCAAAGTCAAACCTTTGCTAAAAATATAGCAGAGAAAAAGAACACAGTTCATACATTTTTGGCTAATCAAAACCAACTGCGTTTCAAGATCATAACGGCACCCGAATCATTGGCACTTGACTCGACCACACACGCTCGCAAGATGGCGTCAAGCCTCATGTCACAACAGTGGTGAGTGATTTACCGCCGCCGCCCGGTAGGTGGCGCTCACGTGCGCCGTTAAACCAACACTGTTACGTCACGGGGTGCTCTTACGCACTGTCATTAGAAAACAGAAAATAGTGAAAAAATAACCTTTATTCATGCAAGCTTTTACAAGCGCTAAGAGTTCGTCTCAACAACAGTATAATAATAACAGTAGGTACACTCTATTTTTGATTATACCACTACCATAAATAAATATGAAGTGACTTAATAAAAACGGTAGACAGAAACACAACATAATGTGACTCTACCAACTCAATTACAAATACAACTCAATTTTTTAAACGTTGTATCTAACCCAACCAGATATCCCTCTAAAAACTTTATATAGTTTGATTTAATAGTTTTAGAAAATGGAAGCAACCACGCGTAGGATTACAACCGAGGCAAGGACTTCGGTGTAATCTATATTTAAGTACCCAAGTTGTATTTATTTCAAGCCCCAGAAAAATAATTAAGTACTTAGTCAGTTGTTTTAAGCTAAACAGACATAGGTCTGTTTTTTAAAAATGTAAAACTTTATTAAAATATATATATAAATACATTATAATAACATCCAGCAAGTTTTCAACTAAACAAGTGTAGAGATGAGGAAAAATATTGTGAAGCACACGACGTCGCTTTATCAATATTGCTGTGAATGTGATGTAGGCGTTATTCGTACTCCCTGGAATAGAAAAATGTGTAAGCACAAGTGCTTTATTCAATAAAAGATTTCAGAATTACTCATTTTTACGTTAAAGTGATTTCAGACTAGCATTTTTTTAGGGTTCCGTACCTCGAAAGAAAACAAACGGAACGGTCTGTCTGTCAAGACCCTTTTTCTCAGGAACGCGTAGAGGTATCAAACTGGAATTTTTATCAAATACTCAAGTCTACTGTCCCTTGGAGCTGTGAAAAAATCAAACTTCTAAGCCAACGCAATCAAAGGATACAGCCGGTTATGCCGCAAACTTCCGCAAATTTTCGACACTCGCAAGTGAATCAAAACCTACCGGGTACTTCCCGTGAACTCAGAATCTTGAAATTTGGTACGAAGCAGCGTCTTATAGCAAAAATAAAGGAAAAATTGCGAAAACTGTAAATTTTTAGTTATATCATATAATAAAAATATTTTTAATAAATATACCAACAGGTTTGCACCCTCGGTGCGCGAGTCCGACTCGCACTTGGCCGGTTTTTTTGCTCGTATACGGTCGCTATGGCATACGCACTTACACGCACGCTTCATTTCACGCTTCAAAAAACCAACTCGTGAACCGGTAGTGGTGAGTCCACCGGTAGTAGATTATACCAGCATAGAAGCGCGTCAAGTACGCGCTTGCATGAGCTTCCAAAAACAAGCTTGTACGCGCGTATTAAATTCTAGACAGAAACCGCTCTTGTAATATATTACATGACGTACAAACTTAATTGTCATATTATACATAAGTGATTACAAAATCATGACTCTTCGTTGACTCTCCTGATCATTATATATGTCAAATTTCCCGACCACACGTCCATTTCGGAGTGGGCTGTTTTCAATATGTTTGAAAACTTATTTATTTAATCATCAGTTTGTTTATTTACCTACTTACTAGTGAAATTTAGAAGTGAACAATAAGTAAAATCATAGTTACAACGACCTTATACTGAATCATCTTAAAGAGACATTTGCAGTTGTTTTCAGGATAAATTGATAAAAAAAATTAGGTTTTCATCAAAATTTCTTCACCAATTCTAATCCTATCTTTTTATTGAAATTATTATATTACTCTATATTGCTTGCCAAAAGTGTGAATATTTTTATTAGTATATCAATAACTTGGACAATCATTTGTAGTATACAGGGCACTTTGAAAAGAAGCCGCACTTCCTAAAGAACGGTTCACACATAGAAACGATATTTTTTTTTGACTTTGTTTCTTCTTGTCCGTCACTAATAAATAATGCTCATAGATACTCTATTCTCATTCATTAACATGCGCATGGATGTGCAAATACTATAACACAATAGCGAAATTACGAGAGCAATAAAACTTAAACTAACAAACAAATAAAGTCATTATCGCAGTGATCTTGGCACGTGAATATTAACCGCTACTGGTACCGCAACATAAGGTAATTTTTTTACATTGCCAATCACCAAATGCAACAAACCAAAAGGCCGCACAGGATCTCAACCCCGCCAACCCTCTCTCAGTCAGCCCGACAATAACAAATAATTATCCTGTAACGGCCGTGACCATCCGTGAGCCCATAATGGCCCATATCTATTCCCATGCGGAGTGGCACGAGATGGTGAAATGTTACATCCTGAGTGGCGAATGTTTACGTGATGCGCAACGCCTTTATCGCGCCACAAGTTTACCACGTTTACAACGCCTAGGAATAGCGACCATCGTCCCAACTAACAACAATTTTAGTCGCCAATCAAGGCTATTTTAATATGGACAGTTCACTAATCCGGCACACACAATGAAATACGGAACGCGATAAACGTGATATCGTATGCGCACGGATTAAGGACTTTCTCAGCTAATCACTAGGATCGTTCCGATGAATGGCTTAGCGTACGCGACTTACGCGATGACGTGAGAGTTGCCAAGATTTGAGATTTTTAATGGCTATTTTAATTTACATGTCATTTGAAAACTAAATAAATTCGGAAAATAGTCTTAAAGATGGCTCTTTATTTCGGTCTCTAGATCTTATTTTTTAATTTGGGGTCAATTTTCAATGTGACCCTGTATACGTAATTACTTACTAACTATTCCTGTTGTACAATCCACTCCTTTTAGGTTTACTTTCGTGACACAAAGACCCTAATGTGCTTCCGCTGTCAGACCACAAATGATAATCGTCTGTGCCAGTCACCTTTGAATCGGCCATACGCCTCCGTGGCAGAGTGGTTTCAGAGCTCGGCCTGAAATCCGGAGGTCCCGGGTTCAATTCCCAGGTCGGGCAAAGTGTGTTTTCGGATTTTTCGGAACATACATATATTAGGCCAGACTAAGTTCGGCTGCATTTGCAGTGAGAAAAATAAGGTTGCTATCAGATGTTGATACTGCTCGTTCGGTTAATTTTAGTTATGGTGGTATATAGTCCACAGTGTAATGTCTTACGGCATTGTACTTTGGGGTAAAGACGCGGATATACACACTATCTTTGTCCTCCAGAAGCGAGCGATCAGATCCATCTATAAGCCTCGTGCACGGGCTTCACTTAGAGAGCTTTTTAAGGAAATTAGTATCCTCACTGTGGCGTCACAATACATTTACAACTGCATTGTTTTGGTAAGAAAAAATATTGGTCTCTATACAAAACACAGTGATATACATTGCAAAAATACTAGGAATAAGGATAAAATTGCGCTTCCACTCTTAAGGCTACAAAAAGTTTTAGGATCCTTTATGGGGCAAGGTATACATTATTACAACAAGATCCCAAAAGCCATTTGTGAGTTACCACTACATACATTCAAAAATCATATCAAAGCAGCTTTATTGAAAAAGGGCTATTATACTACAAAAGACTACCTTATAGATAAAAATGCCTGGGTGTAAGCGCTCTGCTCGATGCGGGATTAGATAACTCTATTGTAACAGAGATTTTATTGTAATACCTAGTTAATACTCAGTTTGAACTGACTAACAATTTTATTTCTTAATTGTTTAAATGGCCTTAAGTTCATATTCTTTCATGTTTGATTTTTTTTCCATTGTTTTATATTCTTTTTTTTTATTTAGACACTCAGTAGGTTTATTTGTATCACAATGACACATTGTACTTTACTAACGCCTGTTGTAAACCCAAAACATGTTTAAAAGAGTAACTGCTGAGTTTCTCGCCGGGTCTTCTCAGCAAGAAACAACTCCGACGCGGTGGTAGAGTCGCATTATGTCTGTATACTGTGTATTTATATATCTATATTATTATAGTAATTATGTCAATTGTTTAGTATATCTTGCTTTGAATTTGCCGATTTGAAAGTACTTACTGTGAAAGTCTATTTGAATAAAGTTTTTTGAGTTTGAGTTTAATGCTCATTTATTGTAGCGATGATTTGATTTCAATGATGGAGGCTTTTGCCCAGCAGTGGGACATGTATATAGGCTAATTACTTCTACTACTACAATGTATTCCTACTCCTATTACTCATATGACGATATCATAACATTTGCATATCGATAGATCGATTAAACATGTATGCACGATACCTAAGAACAAGAACCAAAAATGTCCCATGTTTATACAAATAAATATTTTATCTTATCTTATCATACATGTGACGAAGAGAAAGCAGGATGTTTCTGTGAGACGTGTGCTTTGTTTCTGCTGGGTTACCTACGTAACGTGACATCTAAAATTGCTACGTCGAATGTCGCGACTTCGAAAACGTTTGCTCAAACGGTCTTCGAACTGATGGTCCGCCATATCGTAAGTAGCAATTTTCAATGTCACGTAGGGAACCCTTTCAGCTATGTAATTGTATGGCGAGCTATATCCATTGAATTAAAAATCATTGGTCTGTGCCCTTCGATAATGCAAACAAAGCAAAACTATTTATAAACGGGAAACGCGTGTATGTCTGTAACAAGTGTTGTAATTAATATGTCTTGCCGGCCCATTTCACACGTCCAGTACACTAATGGGTAGGTTTCGTTCGTAGTGTCCGTCCCGCTTAGGGTAGCCGCGCAAGTAGCGATTCTATATGTTTTCCCGATTTCTACTGTCTGATTAAAATTGAGATAGGGATGCTGGTTTGGTCATACGGAAATTAAATTAAGGCAATCAACGAAACATAGATGTGTGTCAGCTCAGGACCGTAGCAAGTGGAAAGATGTTCTCTGCCCACCCCGTTGGGAAAAGTCGTATTAAAATCTTGTGCAGTTTATTGTCTTTTGAATATGAAGTGTGGTGACTCAGACAAGAAGACGATTAGAGTGTTTGTTTACCTCACGAACGAAGTTATACCTGAATGATCAACTGCTAGCTGGTCACCCATCCCGAATAATGACACTTACCAAAATCATCCATTATTAAACCACGACTTTTACCAGATTTCTTTTCGGAATGTAGAAGGAGAAATGTTCCTTACTGGCTGTCCGTCTGCGGCTGTGCCCGCGAAGACTGTCACGATATAGCCTAAATAATAAAAAAATAGCCTTTGTCACTCCCTGATAATGTAGCTTTATATTGGTAAAAGAATTTTTAAAATTGGTCCAGTAGATTTTTAAATTTTGAGCCTATTCAATACAAACAAACAATCAAATCTTTCCTCATAGTATTAGTATAGGCAAACAGGTGGGCTGGCCAATTCAAGGCTGTTTAAGTTTTGGATAGCCATAAAGTTAACTTATTAATTTACTTCTCATTCTTTTGCCATTTCTTTGGCACTTTTTTTTATCATCATTTATGCTGGACTAGGACCGGAAAGACTCTTTGCGCAATAATAGGTAGAAGCAGGACGCAGGAGCGCTAAGATCGTGGGATCGATTAATATGTCAAACAGGCTTTTATTTATTAATTAGAAGAAAAAATATAGTGCAAAATAATGCAAGAAAAACCATAAAAGGATTCACTGCGCATCGTTGATACATTCAAAACATGCGTAGAAAAAAAAGGAAGATCGATGATGAGTATCAGTTAGTTTTATGTCCATCTCTTATAACTAAATCTATTTAAATAATTCAATCAGTTCCTACACCTCACATGTATAGTACAAGCTCTATTTAGTTTGGGGTCAGATCTCTCGGTGAAAGCTGCCCTGAGTACATTATTAAAGTCACAAAGTAGACTGGTGCTCTAAGAAGGCAGTAATATCCCTATGATAGAACAAAGATCTCATATACACTTCTATCCGTAAAGTTGCCAGAGTTTGTCGATTTTGCTGTCCAGTGACCAACGAGAACTGTTTGCGATAATGCTGCCCGATACCGACATTACCAATAGATATCGATCGACGAATAATTTGTGTCACCACAATCTATCGATCGATGGCTGATCGACGACAGCACAACACTATGTTTAACGGATTTAGTTGTCTGTTTAATGCAACGTCTTGTGAACATACAAGTCATACACAAAGCGATGATAGCTCATTTCTTGTCATTTAGTGTCTGCATGATTGTAAGATTCTAATGTTTATGATAAACTATAGTTATTTTACATCACAGTTTTGAATAGAAATTGTCATTTATTTTTATTGAACGTCACCCACTTCTTTTAAACTTTTATAGACAATATACAAATAGTTACAACACTATAATACAAACTAAGCACAGATGAGTTTTTTGATAACCTCTGAATTCCCACTGCTGGGCAAAGGTCTCCTTGCTAAGTCTATGCATGCATACTTAATTTTTCAGAACTGTGTGACCAGACTTCCCACTCGAAACCCGTTGGGTATCGGTACACCCTGGATAAAAGGCCTACCTCAAGAGGCCCATTTGAGGTTTACGCTCATCTTGAATAATGACTCGATTGCTTCTTGTTTGCTATAAAACCTTCCGTAACCAAAAAATAAAAAAACAGCGGTATATACCTTCCGAAACTGATTTATTCGCAATTTCGAGTGAAATGGACAAGAAGGTAGGCAAGAAGTCCGAAAAGCTCTTCAGGATTCTTTCCATGAAATTACTAAGAAAATACAGATACATACATATAATACATACCCACATACCAGCACGACCATATCCCGAACGGGGTAGTCAGAGGCAAGTGACTGTTGCCGTCATGGTGAATGAAACACTCAGAGTCCACTTTTCACCAATGGTATTAGAACCCAACGTGGTAGGTGGTGAACCTTCCGCCTTTATCCGGGTTGATTGGTTTTTTTATCGATGTTTCACCATCACCGGAGAGTTAGTCGGAAATTTGACAATGAACACAAATGCTAGTGGGGTTTTCCTCATTGCCATATTTGTGACCTCTCAGTTGTTCTTTTAACCGCGGGAACAGGTAGAAATCACTAGGCGTAAGGTCAGGTGAGTATGGAGGATGTCCCATCAATTAAAATCCAGCATCTTCGATAGCAGTCATCGCAACTCGGGACTTGTGTTGTTTCACCAAGAAAACCTCCCCTATCTTGGTGAAACAACACAACTTTTGCAAGTTTGCTGCGGCGATTTTCACGTCTTTCCTGAAATCCTGACGCAGTTTTTTTATTTGTTCTGCGTATAAGGGCCCCGTAATAGTTGCTCCATGATTGAGGTATTCAATCATTATAACCCCCTGGCTGTCCCAGAAAAGAGAGCCCATAATCTTACCGGCGGATGGAATTGCCTTAAACTTCTTAGGCGTTGGAGATGACGGCCTCTTCCAAGTCATGGACTGTTGTTTCGTTTCGGGATCATAATGGTGGAGCCATGTTTCATCCATAGTTACGAAGCGAGCCAAAAATCGGTTAGGGTCTTGTTGTAACAACTCCAATTTGATTTGAAAAATCCGCAGTCTTGTTCGTTCATGCTAGTTTGTAAGCATTTTATGCACCCAGCGCGCTTATACTTTTCTCATGGCCAAATGTTCATGTATAATACTATGTATACTTCCTATCGAAATCTTAAGTTCTTCAGCTACAAAACGAACAATAACACGACGATCTACCAAAACATTTTTTTCAACTTTTTTTATCATTTGTTTGGTAACTGCCGTCGTAGGGCGTCCCAAGAACTTTAACTAAAGAACAACCCGTCTTTAGTTAAAGTTCTTCCTATCCTAAACTTGGCACACCACCGCGCAACCGTAGAATACGGAGGAGCATTAACCCCTAATGTTCCTTTCAAGTCTAGAGTTACTTGCTCAGTAGTCAATTTTTTCAGGCAGAGATATTTTATTACGAAGAAAATTTAAATTTTATCCATTTAGCGTACCACGCTCCGACACGACGAAAACAAATGACGTCTATTTTTAAAATAAGAAAAGAACATCAGTAAATCTTATTTATTATTTTATCAAATGTCTGGGCTTTAGGTTACCGCCAGTTTTTGCTTTTTTGTTGTTCAAGGAGTTTATATGCCATTATTACTTTTTATTGAACACCCCTCGTATTTAGGTTCTGGCCAGATTTTGAACTCAGGCCCACACGATCCACTATCCAGGTTGAGGTAGGTCAGGTAGGTACTTAAACTCTAAGCCACGACGCTCTCCTAGGTACTAGTCTTAGTAGTAGTTAGTAATCTCAAAAGCTATTTACACAGCAAATCAAATTTATCACTAAGTATTTCTAAATAATGGTAACCTGGTATTCACTTTGTTTAAAAACAAATCCACACAAAGAAATAACATTGCATGTATTGCGTCCATATTTTAACAGAATACTGGCCTTTATTACGTCAATTGGGAATGGAGTAAGAAGGTCACATTTAAACAAGTCATTATGTAATTAAAATTCCAACTGGCCGGTTAACTGAATTATAAATCTAATGTACATTCCAAGAAACTCCACTCTTGTAAGCAATTTCGCTTGCGAGTATTCCGGGAATGCCGGTTTACCTGTACCACAGTATTTATTTAGACAGTAAGTTATCTAAGAATATACTCCGTAGAGTGAGGTAAATATCAGTCTCTGGCAAACGATAAGTGGCAAAATAGTAGAAATATTTAGCAGACTATTCCATTTTCTAACGAAATTTTTTTGCATCGAGAATTATAGTAATACCGGTTGCAAGGAGATGAATAATTATTTGGTTGTTCGAAAGGATGGAGGCATCATACTGCAGGCTATATTATACTGTGGCATAATCAAGAACAACGTTTTTGAAATCCGAACACGAGTTCAAACATGGAACACGACGCATGCCAGTTTCCACCGCCCCGCGCCGCCACTCGTCCGTCACGGCGACATTTTCCGCTGCCTTCGACTTTCCCGCGTTCACTCAATACGTCACATCGCGCACTGGGTGGCTCCCGCCAAAAGCCCGCCAATCAACACAAACGCCATGTTGTTAACGGGGCGGAGCTTCCAAACCTCCGTCACTCCATCTCGCTTCAAAAACGAGTCCTCCCGCTCGCACTCGCCGCGCTCTCATTGGCGGGAGCGCAATTAAGCGCGGGAATTCGAATTCTATTTTTGAAGTAAATGTTTTTTCAGCGCTTGTTTATGGCTCGCGAGCGACTACGGTGCCAGCTCTAGTGACACCTGTCGATCGTGAGTCGTCAAACTCTTTACGGATGTATTCGATTTGGTAGCTTTATAACATGGCGTCGATGTGGGCACATAACGTAAATCTGTGTAAGATTTATGTGGTTGAATTAACACGTTTTGATGTGGATGTTTGATGGATTTATCGATTGTGGTGCGATTAATGGGGCGATAGGTCTGGGTGGGCGGCGCTGACTCTCAGACGTTCTGCTAACCTTTTCTGGCGTTGAAAACTTAATGGTCAGTTAGGATTCCATGTTGATCCGTAGGATCGCGATTGACACTCGGTTTTAGAGTTAATTCAATCTACTCTGATTCTGGGAAGATGGTGCTGTATTTTTAGAAATGTTTATCATGTAGACGATGTTTTATTT
The DNA here is from genome assembly GCA_947369235.1 of Udea olivalis. Classification (NCBI taxonomy): domain Eukaryota; kingdom Metazoa; phylum Arthropoda; class Insecta; order Lepidoptera; family Crambidae; genus Udea; species Udea olivalis. The sequence goes on along the minus strand of OX376360.1, from coordinate 2,384,801 downwards.
GTGTCTGCTGTCAGTATTTGTGAAGTTTATTGAGTAAACATTTTATTCATTTTCTCCCGACGAAGCGAGAGAGCTTCAAAAATATACTGTTTTTTTAGATACTACTTACACTTTCATATTAGATATAAATGGAATAAAGACTACCTCCACCTGTGACCTGCTGGCATACAAGTATAACACACACTTCAAACAAAAGCAATGTCATAAATGTTTAAAAAAAAATAGCGATCAAAAAAAACCAACAGGGCTATTCTATCGCTGTCAAATAAGTGAATATATCAGTTTGAAATGTCAATCTACGTAAACCCTGATTTACCTACGTATGTACCTAACTTAATTGATAAGCTGGCCAACTAGGTATGTACCTACCGTACTTACATAAACTAATATTATAAAGCTGAAGAGTTTGTTTGTTTGAACGCGCTGATCTCCGAAACTACTGGTCCGATTTGAAAAAATATTTCAGTGTTAGATAGCCCATTTAACGAGGAAGGCTATAGGCTATAATATTATATCGTCGCGTTAGCCCGAAGTAACTATTCCACGCGGCACAAGTCGCGGGCAGAAGCTAGTACCTAAATGATATTCATATAAGTTAAGTTCAGATAAGTTCACGACAGATATTTTTTCAGATGACGAGCCATCTGACTCTAAACTGTATTCTGGCATTGACAACCACCAACTCTACGTTGGTTGTCAATGCCAGAATAATGAGAATAATTAGGTTGGACCCGAAACTCAGTTATTTTTAGTTTCAGGTTTGGATCGAAACTTTGCCTGCGTTCGTTTGTGAAACACTACTTCCTGCATTTGGTTAGAGTGGTGGGTGATCAAGCTGTCGCATCAAATTTATGGGTTGACTAGTTTTAAATAATGGAGGTCCTAGTCCAGCAGTGATTGTCTCACAATCATTTAAGACTAAACACACTCTTATTAACAACTTTTATTGAATGAGAACTTTATTACATTGTGACTATTTAAGTCAGCAATAAAACAGTCGTTTGCGTGGTAAGCATGATCTATGGCTGGTGTAACAGCCACTCAGCACGCCACCTAGTGGTGTAACAACATGGACCCTTGGTAAGTAAATGTTTAGACTGGGGCCCCTTACTAATAATCAACATTAACATACGACAATAGCCCAAACGGAATAGTCAGGGATAAGTTGACTGTAAATTTTTTGGTTTACAGAACACCCAGAAACCCACATTTCATCGAGCGAATTAGAACCCAACGTGGTAGGCGGTGAGCCTTCTCCGCTGTGTTGTTTTGGTTTTTATCGGTATTTTCCTTCACCGAAGAGTTGGCTGCAAATTTCTCGATGTTGGTTCTTGCCAAATTTGAAATCGTGACCACACAGGCTTCGTCGGTATTTTCACTATAGATAGGTATGTTTAGTATTACACTAATGTAGTTCAATCCAAATCTGTGCTTGTATCTTTAACCTCACACTATAGCTCAATACTGTTAAGGCCATCTACATCATCATCATTATCATTGGCAGCAATAAGCTGTCCATTGCTCCTCTAGATTACCAGAGCGGCCGGTTGTGGCCTGCATCCTACGGCATCTTACGATGACCATTAGGTCATCCGTCCACCTTGCAGACGGCAGTCGTCACGCGCTGTTTTTACCTTAATTTTTTTTCTAAATTCAGAGGTTTTGTGCCCCAACGGCTATCAGTGCTTCGCGCTATGTGCCCTGCCTGCTGTCTCTCTCCAACTCACTTACATTCATTCAAATCTTCCACACCTTAGCTGGCGAAAGTTTTTTAGTCGGGTCTTAAATGTGATGGGCTCTGATATGGGTACAGGCTAGGTCTTAAAGTCTCGGTTGCAAGGCGCATAGTATAATTGGCCAGCTGATTCATTAGTCACTAACGGTTAGTGTGATCGTACAGTTTTGGCTCATTCATCCGTATTTGGCATTTTACATCAAGGGTCTTCAAGACGCCTAGTGTCAAAACTATACTCACTTACTCTAACGGATAGTGTCCCATTCCGGTCTGAGATATTACTTAACTTAGTTTTATAATACCTTAATAATAATCAGTTAAGTTGACTTACACTTGGGTACATTGGTGTCTTTTACGCTACGGCTTTCCTCATTTCTGATTCCATCACGTCATCTTATCAGGGTCATCCTACACCACGATTATTAACCCCAGTAAAGGAATAATTTGGGTTAAGGTTGTCAGATATCAATATACTTACGCGTACTTATATACATATCTCACCGGCAATGTGTATCCTAATTCAGTACGTCAACCACGAGTTGGTACCAACTGCCAACCTTACCTGCAAGTGGTCGTCCTCCTGACTTACGGACAAGGCTCTGGCGACCGGTGGAAAACGGTATAGCTCCTCCTATTTGGCTCAGCTAAATCACCTATTCGCTGACGGGCAGCAGCATCAGCGGCGAAAGAAGCTGTGTCTCTGCGATCTCCAACTCGCCTGCCCAGCGTGGAGATTATGGGCTTAAACCCCCTCAAGACAGACGCAAGGGCGCGATGGCGCGCATGGGGGGAGGCCTATGTCCAGCAGTGGACTATGATAGGCTGATGATGATGATTGTCATGTCACGTCATGTGTCATCCCAATACAATTTTTTACGCGAACTATAACGTAAATTTAAAGTGGCAACTCGTGGTATACGTTCTGGTATACACTTAAATTGAACACAACACAGCAGATCATTTTTTGCCCTGAGAAATATTCTGGTCAATAATCAGTTGGCGTTATAAAATCAGGAATAATTTGAAATGGCAACATTAGCAAATCGTTCTTTCTTTCTTTACTGAAATAAAAAATATTTAGCAAGAACTTTGGCACCTGAATGCGCTCTAAAGTCGTTGCCTCTCTCTATAACAAACGGAAATTCAACGAAAACGTTTGTTTTGCAAACGTTTAGTTAGCTTTTGACGTAATAGCTTCATTAAGTAAGTTTATCAACAAAACATTGATTTGATGTATAAACTCGCACAAGCACTAGACTTGTTTGTCCCATACGTTATCAGTGACACGAGTGTCCACGTTATGGCTCACTTCTGTGCGCAAATATGCGTTGACAGGTGACGTGCCGTATATAGGGTGATGCACAATAGTCAGCTGAAAAAACGTACATTACCTACATCAGTACGTCTACCACGAGTTGTAGTTGTAAAAAAAAGTATTGGGATTATACATGACATGACATGACAATGTCAAATCCCAATACATTTTTTTACGCGAACGAAAACGTAAATTTAAAGTAGCAACTCGTGGTAGAAGTACAGATGCTAAGAGAAGGTACCTACTACTAGAAAAATAGTCAGTAGGTAGTGTGGGGTTTTTGAGGTATACCCAAAAACAAATAAATGAAACAAAAATGAGAAAGACTAAACAAAATCCATTCATATTAACATAAATCATAAGACTGAAAAGGATAGTGTACATTCGCCCATACATTGCCGCCTAAGAAGCAACAGTCATAAAAAATACCTCTTAGGGTTCATAAATACATACACTTTAGTGTCAAAACGTAGTTTATGGACGGACACTTCTGAGAACTCGTTAAATATCAAAAAACCGAAATTTTTTGAGGTTATATTTAATAATATAATGCAAAGTTTTATTTACGTGAGTGGGACTAATGTTCTTCATGCACATATTTTGTTGATCTGCCATTTCTGAAAGTACCATGGAACCACTAGCTGAGCCACAATTCACACAAAATGTTGATTCCATTGCGATGATCGTAAATCCGTAATTATTGCTGAGTTAGCTATGTGCAGGTCACAAAGTCTTTAAACGGATAAATCTAAAAGGAGGTAGGTCACTACAGAGAGCCATCAACGTCCGTTTTTTAAGCTGAGTTGTAAGAATAAAGTTATTAATATAAAAACAATAACACAGCAGTGCAAATTAGAGCGAAAATTACAAGACACTAGACAGATGCTGGTATTTTTTTTTGCATTGAAGTGTCAAGTCAACCAAACGTCATTAACTTATTTAAAATAAAAAGTTGATTAAACATCTATCGCATTGACAGTAATGTATTGTTACTCATTTTCAAGAGCCTTAGTAAGTTCACAACTACATTTTCTTGCACAAACAAGGTTTGTTTTGTCAATACAAAGTAAATTAAAATATTGTTGCGATGGCTAAACAACAGAGGGCACAAACGAACGCAATGTAAATGGTATTATAAAAATGTTTGCGTACGATAAATCTTGTCAAGTTTTTTAATTTTGATATCAAAAATCAGAAGTGTCCGTGACAATCTAATAAGTGATAATTATGTCTGAAATCATGGCCAGAATTATGACAAATGTCAAATGTTTGATGGTTCATAGGCCAACTTGGGCACTGTCCTTTGAATTTGAAAACTAACGACCTAATTTCTTTGCGTCTCTTCAATCGACTTACTAAAATGTAGTTTGTCTTCCTCTTATAGGGATTTTTGGATAAGTTCCTGAATTGCTTCCTCATAATACAACATTATTATTGTGGTCAGATAGAAGCAGTCTGCAGCTGTAAGGATGAACTCAAGATACCCAGGTGAAGCCTACTTGAGTCTATGTGTCCGGTAGCCACTGACCATGCAGGCTTCCCAGTCCATCACCAAAAATTAAAACGTAAGCCTAGAGTCGTATTAATGCCAGCCAACAGCGACACTCTTTCAACTTTACACAATTAGTCTGAAGAGAAAACATTAATGTGTAATTAATAACAACCTGCCTTTAAAGGCATTACATAAATAGACGTAAAAGCCAGTAAATGAACATAAACATCCTAAAGTTATGACCCAATTTAATAACGTGTCGAAATGAGAAATTTACTCAGTAATGGAATTAATACCAAAATTTAAATTCAATTAAAATAAAACTCAAACAGTGACATTTTAAATATAGTTAATCGAGTTTCCCAGGGAATTATTGTGGTGTTATAATACTTTAAGTTCATCGTTAATTTGTGTCAACTAAAAAGGATGTTTAAAGAGTTTCGATTTAGGCTAACGGTAGTACCGGAACCATTTTATTTGTACCGAACATGTAAGTAGGTTTTTAAAGTAAAGTTAAGTAAAAAATATCTTTACTCACATAGACTTCTACAAAGTACTTACGACATCTTTTATGAAAGATTGCCATCTCATAGATTTACAAAGTGGCTTGTTAAGCATTCTGCATTCACCTGCATTCACTAAAACTGAATATAAACATAAACTAAAACACTGCAAAAGCCATCAGGTCGAATGTACGTTCTGTTCTCTTTTCTGTTCTGCAGAACTCTCCGCTATATACCTTTCATACAGCCTGCCTGTATGAAAGGTCATGTCATGTTGATGATCATTTCTCAAGGCAGCAGAGAGATCACCTCATTATTTAATTTGTAAGTAGTTTGAGTAAAAATTGTTACACCGAAATACGTGATGCAATATTTGCACCGTCGCATTAGTTGTTTTGATATTCCGGTTAGGCATACCGGAATTTCGAAATACCGGATCCACTCGTCAAGCACTAGCAGGACTAATGCAATGCACCACAGTGCAAGACGAACGCAATTTACTGTATTCGTTGAGTCGTTGTGCGTTTCTACAGCAACCAGGACGGAGGGGAAAAAATCGCTGATGAAAACATTCGGGAAGGTGTTATAAAAAAAACGCCAATCATGAATTTATACTATATGCTTTCACTGTCTGTTTGATAAGATCTTTGTTTTTATATAATACAACCATACAAGTCATCAAGGCGGGAGAGATAACCATAGCAGCCTCGTTATGTGATTTTTTTTATTTACTATGGGTTTGCTTTTAGCTTCAGTCTCGCCTGGTGGTAAGCGATGACGAGGCCGATGGTGGTACACGCTAGCCCAGAAAATGCCCTTTTCACTCTGGCCTTGAAGACACCAAGGATGTAAGTATCCGGAAACACAGACGCAAGGAGAGCTTTCCACACCTAAGCGGTGCGGACCAAAAAAGACGCAGCAAGCCCTTTCGTCGCTCTATTGGTCTGGTTGTATAAAGGAGACAAAAATGAAAATACGCCGGTTTTATGTGAAACGAACGCTACGGAAGCTTTTGTAATTTCGTCCTGTATATTTCAACCTGGATATTTTAGAACACCTTTAACTGGTAAGTTCGCATGCAACATGCAAAGTTTTTATGATCGTAATGAGCTCGGATCGGATTACTAAAACTATTCTTATTTTCATCAAAATAAGGTTAGGAATTTCATACAATTTGCGGTGGCTTGTACATTGACGGCAGCCTAGCAGAGCATTAATGCACTTTGCACTTGCATCATTAATTACTCTGTCCGAGTATTAGTTCTAACTAATGTACTTAGTAACCTATAGTTGATGTTTACGTCCATGTTAGTTTTATGCAAATAAAATGTATTTTTAATTTAAGTTAGACTTATTAACGATATTTTTACAGCAGAACATTGTTTTCTATTAAATTACGATTATACCATGAAGTATTGTGGCAGTATTTGATTATAACTTTGCAATGACACATTGAATAACGGCAACAGACTCACCACTGAGGATGCACAAGACCGCGCGAAGTGGGCCAAGAAAATAAGAAAGGCGGACCCTGGGACCCCACACACCAGTGTGAGTTCACAACCGGGATAGACCGCACGGATGATGATAATTTATTAACGGCAATGTGTAAAAGTCTAGAATACCTTTCTAAACAAACAGAAGAAGGAGGTCCTAAAATTCTCCAAAAAAAACATAAAATAAATGTGGCATATAAAATCAAAGGCAGCTAGACGCCATACAACTGATGCACGTTAGCTGCCTTTAGATGCCACAAATGGTACTACCACATATTAAATTAATAGTTATTACGTAACGTGGTACTACAGGGTACGCCTTTCTTATTTTTATCTTTCTTATGTATTTGATACATAAGAGCGTCGTGGCCTAGTGGTTCAGCACCCGAACTCAGATCGTGGATCGGGCCAGAACCAAACTCTTTGTGTTCATTGTCAAATATCCGACTTACTCTCCGGTGATGGAAAACATCGATAAAAAACCACATCAACCCGGATAAAGGCGGTAGGATCACCACCTACCACGTTGGGTTCTAATACCATTGGTGAAAAGTGAGCTTCTGAGTGTTTCGTTAACCATGACGACACAGTCACTTGCCTCTGACTACCCTGTTTGGGATAAAAGTCGTGATATTGTGGTATTTTATACATCATACCTACTCATATGCCATATAATTATCCTTATGATGTAAATATTCTGCCGGTATACAATGTGCATAAGTTATCTAATAATGCATTGGGCATGCACAATAGAAATATCACAATACCACGGTAATATTATCAATATAATACTTTCCTTAGCTAGTCGCGTGGCCTAACGTAACTATGGAGCAGTTTTCAACAGAATAGCTCTTTTTTGAATTACGGAAATTAGTTAAATTTAAAGTTAAATTAAAAATCGTTTATTTCGAACCAAGGTTCATGAGATGTTAGTAACAATGTTCTTACCATCTATGATAGTATTACATAATAATATTAATATGCGCATAAGGCGGCAGGCGATAGATGCGTCACTCACCACCCAGTTCCTTGACATGGTGTTCAGATTTACTACTGAGACCATAATGTGACTGAACGCTATGAAAGAAGCTAAAATTATAATCCTTTACTAAGTCACCTCAGTTCCTTAAAACCAGGGGACCAAGTTGATGTAGGTATGCGATGAATGATATCACTCATTACTTCATAATAGTTCAATATCTAACAAGATTACACATTTCAGAAATTGTGAAAAAAATGTCTTCATTAACAAACTTTGTTAATAAAGGAGGTTCTCAATTCGATTGTATTTGATTCATAGTTGTAATAAAAAACTAAAATCTAAATCTAAATAGTCCTTAATACTGAACTAAATTGCGACACCGACTCAGAGCGAATGGTTCCAGGAATTGACAAATAAACATTCGTAACAATTTTTCTTTCAACCTCTTATCATAAAACTAAACTTAAACAACTCTTGCACGGCGTGTCGTCCATCAAGTGTTTGACACTAAGCTTGTATGTCAACATAATCGTTTGTTTCGCCGTTCATCTCGATTAAACCTTTAATCTGACGTGAGTGAACTTCACGCGAGCCGCCGCATTCCCGAACAACGCACTCGCTTTTCGCGCTAAATGCAACGTCAAAGTGACAGATAGCACCGCGGAAATAAAGATGGCCGACCGCATTTCCGCACCTCTGCTACTTTAGAACCATTCAATCGTCCACCTTCGCTCGTTGTGCACATTAAATCATACCGTTTACATCTTATTACCCCACGTTTAGTGAAATGTAACGCAATTTGCGAAAGCGCCGCGGACGTTTTCGCAACGTCGCTAATTCCAGGGCGCGCGCTCATGCGGCTCGACGGCTGATTGACAGGTGAAAGGGCGCGAAATTAGCTGGTCCCGTTCAGGAACCGGCCGAAGCTGCGCTCCCATTGTGCTCTTTCATTAATGTCGCCGTTTTAAATAAACACCGTTCGAAAACTGCACACGCTGTATTCTTCGCTAGGTCAAAACTCGCCGGTTGCGCAAACGAATCGAATTTTAGGGCTAAAATGTTGAATTAGCTTAGGAGCTCCATTAGGCGCCGTCGTGTAACATATGTTGCAGAGTGGCCACAGATAAGATAGAGCCGTATGTCATAATTTTGAGCGCTACCGTTTGGCATCCGCTAACAAACCGAGGATGTGGGGATTACGGTGCAAACATTGTGTGTGCCTTGTTATTAAAACGGAAAGTTTGTTATGATAAAGACGTAAAACAGTGAGACGACAGTAAACGAGATTTTAGATAGCAGAAGAGGCTTAGCGCGGGTCGGCGCAGACATTATCTCACAGCGCGCGCGCTCCGAACGCATGTTAATATCAAAAGCCAGTAGAATTCCGATGTTTCATTACACATGAAAACTTTATTACTCTATTGCGTACAAAACTGCACTAAAAGTCTCCTAAATAGACATTACTATTTTAATTATAAACCAATCATGAATTTGAGATTAGATCGTAAAATTAGGTACGCATAATTTGATCGTTTTATGCGCTAATAGAATTAAGCTGGGCCCTAAAGTCTAATTTTTAATTAGACGGAAAAATCTGACAGCTGCTAATGTCACTCTGTAAAATAATGTGGCCATGTTCAATGTAATAGGGATGCGTTCCGGTTTCGTTCATTCACAGAAATGAATGATGGGACCTGACAGAAAATTTATTAAAAATTGATGATATCTACTGTTTTAAATAATTTTCACATTTTTATGTCTCTATTCTAAACAAAATAATAATTGGCACTGCACGCATTACTTGGAGAGGAGAGGTCACATAGCTTCGCATAGACGCGTGTTTTAGGATGTTGTAGTTCATAGATTGTTTCATTCATTCACTACCTGGTTCACCTTGCCCAAACACTATTTTTTTTCACCAAAACGTGGCAACCCAGTAAACGTCAGATTTTTCCGTCTAATTAAAAATTTATTTTGACTTTAGCATGTAAAGAGTGTGGCGGCATGCGTGTTTGTATTTCGTATCTTAAAACAATCAATAGGACTTTAATTAAGCGATAAATGCTGTATAATTATTCAGACGGTCTCTCTTACAATGCCAGCGGGTAAGGACTGGAATTTCTTCCTGTGTTTGTTTAAGTTTCTTTGCTAGAATTAAATGCATTTGCGGGTAATTTGCCATGACAACTTTTGTTTTTAAAGAATAACTCTTGCCTTAATTGGTAATTTAAGCGTCAACTATTTTGAGTTCTTATTAACTTCGAAGCCTAGCTATTAGATAGAAAAAAACACAGAAGAACCAAAGTTACCGATGTAGACCAGTGGTTGTGTAAATGGCAGTCGGCAGGGCATCACACTAAGAAACCTACTACCTTAGGCAAAGGTAGTACCTACCTTAGTTACCCCAGGCGGAAGCTCTTTGGTTTTGGTTTTACCGTTGGTTCGCCATACAAAATATAGGCCTTCACAATGTTTTCTACACAAATATAAAAACTAGAAAAATTCAACCTGATCCTAGGGACTCAAGCGGGATACGAACCCGCGACCTTCCACAATCCGGATGGCTGCTCTTCCAACTGAGCTACCGAGGCCGTTGACAGACCCGGCGAATTTATCTAGTGTATTTTCCGGAAGCCAACGTTTGTTATCATCAATGTTATAGGCAAGCGCCTTTAACACTCGAACGAAATATTTTTGCAAATATTTGACTTTCGATTAAGATGACACTAGCTAGCTATAGGATAAGATAAGATAGAAACTAGAAAAATTCGACCTCATCCTAGAAACTCGAGCGGGATCAGGTCGATTTTTTCTAGTTTCTATTTTTGTATTGAAAATAGTGCGTTGTTAAATGCTGAAAATTAAAAATCACTTTCACAATGTGTTTAGCTATTATACTTAACTTTAGATAAGTGGAGTTCGTTGCTTCGTACGAATACGTCTTATACCACTAATATATCTTAAGAATACCACGGGCTTCTAAAAGATGGACCTGTTGGAAATAATTTCAGGGCATGATTTAAATCATTCAATAATAACCATGAAGTTTTTTAATCACAATCATTTGCATTACTTGGAATGATATCTGACAATATCACGTGAAACTGCTAGTCACCTGTTAGTATTTACTGTAAACTTATTCATAAGATTAGCATGTCACGGCTATGACAGAATCTATCTTTAAATAGGAAAAACCAAACGCGTTCTGCACGAACAATAGGTTTTCAAAATCGCAATCCCGTGCCGAAGCAAAGCGAATAATTAAATTTACACGAGTAGTACGTAAATATTCCGACACTTTTCTCTCGGCCGGCGGCCATTAAAAATATTGAGTTTCCCGAACAATCAGTTTTAAGAGGGGCCTTTAACTTAAGTGTGTATTGTTAGCACTGAAGACTGTTGCAAATGAAGACATAGCCTCAAATTAATACTGAAGCCATTGAAGCATTTATCAATAAGAAACACACACGCACACACACACAACATGTGAGGCCATTTCGGAATCGCATAATATTCTTCCACTGGTTCTCATGTGGGCAAATTACCAAAAGTACATAAATATCACGTATTAATTGCATAGTTTAATAAACATTCGAAAGTAAGGTTTTATGCTAGCTAATTAATAAATTATGTTTCACAATATAACTTAACTAGTTACTACTTTTTCATCGTTACTGTAACGTTAATTTTTATAGTGAATGAAGTGCACATTTATTCGTGATATAAATAAATTTGTATTACAGTTTATCCAGGATTAGTAATCTAATCAGATGAAGGTTTTCTTATTAGGAGATAAAATCAAATTTTGAGATTTCGAGATCAATTTTGAGTATCTAAGCATCTATGATGTTGTGGGTCACACTTGCACTGATAAGTACATAATTAATGAAAGTAAAATAATTACACAAACTATATTCTGAATAACAGCCAATCACAAGCTTCCAGTTAATCAAGCTTGAAATTTAACCGCTCTTATTTGGTAAAATAATAACAATAGTTAGGAATAATAATTAAAATTTATGAAATATTGTTTTTTTTATGTGGAACTGGCTGTTGGGCTTCTTTTTTTTTTAAATAAGATAACAAATTGAGATTAAAGCAGTTTTTTTTAACCTAAGTGTAATAAGGCGTTTTAGGCGTTATGTATCCTGAAACTCGGTTTCACATTTTGATTCCGCAGCTGTAAAAATAAATTACTGTTTATGGTATTTGTTTGAATATGGAACAGAAGGCCGTTAGTGACGTTCGATTAGTGTTCGACGTCTGAAAGAGCAATTCGAATAATAATTTACCGCGTCGTATTTTCGCAAGATGGCCGTCGTTAAGACGGACGCGAGGTAACTTAATTAGCGGACATTGTTATGGCCGTATTGTTGTTTTCTGGCCAGGATTGGTTGCTTTGTCTCGGATTTCAATGTGCGAGTAACAAATGTCTGTATTTAGAAAGTTTCGCAAACGCTCGAGTAATGTTTTCCTTAAAATCCGTTCGACGTGAAAAGATCGCGTCGACTTTCCAATGAGGAGAGCCTCTGGCTCGTGACGAAATTCCAACAAGAGTAACAGCCGATTAAATTGATAAACTTCTTAAGACATCGTTAAATATGGTGCTATCTAACAAGGAAAAACTTGTAGGTGAAGATTCAGATACTGATACAATCAATAAGTAAGTATAGCTTAGAGATAGTTCCTGTGCCATGGCTGGAAAAAGATCCCCATCGTTGAAATCAAGACATCTCTATAGTTAATAGAAATTAGCCTGACTTGGTTCAATCACCAAGCGCGCCAAATGCGAATGGTGATGATCACATATCCGAGCATTGTTCAGAGAAATCCTAAAACTTTGCAGGACCTAGGATTTGAACCTTTGATCTTCGAATTTAGGTCGCAGCTCTAATTTCGAAGAAAACTTACATGATTTCAAATAACCAAATCACAAATTATGTTCGCCAAATTAATGTTTCTTCCCAGATGGGATTGATCCTACTACCTGCTGCTCAGAAGCTGAGTCACAACTAACTGAGTCACCAGGCCACTGAGAAAACTACACTTATTTTGGATTAATAAGGTTGAGTTTTCTTGAACTAGCTATGGAGAGTCTTAAGATCGCTATTTTGCTACGTAATCAAATCAGAGAATACGTAGAAAAAAATGAGTAATCGAACTAAGTCATAGTGGCAGTGGGCAACGCAAACAGCATGTAGGAGCTGCATGGTCTAACGGTGCGTGTACACTAAGCGAGCGAATGCTCATTCTATCCCTGTCTCTCAAACTCTCTTAGTGTAAACCGACACAGACAAGTCCCTTTCCCAAAAACTACTGAGATTTATTTTAGTGGCCCCCCCGACCAACCTCGCGGTTATGCAGAAAGGCACACTATCCCTAGCACACCGTGAAGTGTACCAAGGACCATCTGCGGAAGGTCCTGCCGCCATAAAGCACAACGCACAATGCATTACACAATATGGTACTCATAGGCGAGTAGCCCGTGGCATTACCCACTCCCATTTATCCAGAATGGTAGCGGAGCAGTTATAGTCGCTCACTACGCACATCCAAAGAACGCTAGCGGCTTCAATCCCCGCTAGGGACGTCAGAGAAGCTAACTACCATTTCTCCAGAATGGTGCCGGAGCTGTATAGCACGCTCACATCTCAATACACTGCCGTACATCTACCCTTAGCTACAGCAGGGTGGCCGGGCAATCTAGCGGATACCCATCTCCTTGCTATCCAGGCAAGTACCGGAGGAGCAGCAAGTCGCTATAAGGGTTCCTCACTAACCCCGCATCTAAACACTTAGCGGCCCAACGCCCTAGACCAGTGAATTTAGATACTCGTTGCGCGCGAGGAGGGACGCTCAGTACACACTACCGAGCAGAGGAACATGCCCCACCTCTGCAACTAACCACATGCCACCACGAATCCAACTCCAAGTTGGGGCCTACCTTAACAAAGGCAGAGCTGGGACCCCCAACACCCGTGGTACCCTGATCCTAACAGCCAGACCCGTAGTTCCGGCTGCGAAAACCCTACCTACCCGGGTGTAGTAGATAGGGACCGACACAGACAAAGAAAATTTCAAAGAGTTGAGATATGAGCACTCGCTCGCTTGATGTAAACGCACCGTAATAAGTGGCGCGAGCTTTCGGTGAATGCCGTGACCTTTTTCAATCCTCTAAAAGACTGATGGCGGCGTAGGCGTATGGCATTTTTTTTAAAAGAACATCATCACATACTGTTTTGTTCCCAATGTATGTGACGTGGTCCATTTTTTTTACTATAAACTACCTAATCTTACTTTCGTCATTTGTTTACATATGAATTTTAAATCATAGAACATTCCCTTAAACAATTTATAAGATTGACTGACACGACGCGTAACTCCGGTATACCTAATACCGCTGTTTGTTATTAACCATAAACATTACGGGGAAAATGTACATTTAACGACTTAGTATGGTATGAAGCGCTGTTTACCAGAATAACTTTCTCTATTTACTTTACTACATGATAGTATTTTTATTATAGGTTGGTATGTGTAGTCTGCGGGCACAGATTTTGTACGTCAAAGAGTTCAGACAGCAGTTATGAATCTTAATAATCTCCTATCGTCTTTCCTCTATCTTTCTATGAAAAAAAAAGGAAGTAAGAAAATAAAAACAAATTAAATCGACATCAAAACTAACAATATTTCTGATACGATAGCGTATTTATATTTGAAAATTAGCTGTATTCAAATTAATGTTGTTGTTTAATAAGTATAGGCAATCACTGGATTCCAATCAGTCTTAATCGTGAGTGCCGTTTGCCTTTTCAGTGTTATCTTGAAGAGATACAAGCTATAAGTAAGAAAATGCGCATGATTGTCTTCAGAAGGACATCCTTAACAAAATAATACCTACATTATTATTGTTGAATTTGTCATCAGAATCTCCATCCCGCTTCGACATGTAGCGTCGCAGGCGACCGGCCGAGGAGCGCGGGCGCAGCGGTAATTACGCGACGTACAGCTTCGCGACCGTTACGTGGGCCGCGTGAGACGACACGCCGATATTTACTTAATGGATATGGCAAGTCATTTTATGTTATTTTTATTTATTGGGGAAACAAATAGCTTTAAATTAAACATTGGCTTCATAATCATCGATTATCAATTGCTCTTTGAAGTCCGCTGCTGAATATAGAACTTGAACGCTGCTACACTTTGGGCATCCACCGGCTTTCCGCAACCCGCACCAGGTCATCGGACCACCGCGGAGACACTGGGTCTTCCTGTTTGTAGTCGCAACTAGAGAACCTTCATTACCTAGCGAATGTGGGTTCTTTAGGGATATGCTTGCCTATTGCCACTACAGCTTGGTTATTCGAAGCTCTGCATTGTTACTACGGTTTATTTCGAATATCTTCATTGCAGATTTGATCATACAAAGAGATGCCATACATTATCTCACAGCGCACTAAGTAAGTTACCAAAAGCTTATTATGAGGCCATCAGCCACATACCACATCTTAGTGTCCTATGTCAATAAAAACACCAGTGTTATTGAATATTTGTTCTGTGTCACGTTGTTATTATCCGTTAGCTAGGTATAAATAGGAATATTTAAGTGAGTATGTTCATCGATCTCTGACCCCCCCCCCCCCCCGAAGAGCCTTCGCCTTGTCGTGGCGGGGGAGCTTAGTACTGGTGGAAGGTGGAACCAAAGGGAAGCTAGATCACAGCACATTATCACAGCGTGGCAAAGGCACCGCTCCAACCTGTCTTAGGCTTGGGGTGCGGTCCCGCCCACCCATTGCCTGCCACCGGGTGACCGCCAGATGAGGCAGCGGATCCAACTTTTAGGTAGGTCGTGGTTTCGGATTTATTAAAGTCCGGGTACGGTGGGAGCCAGCGGGCTTAAGTACGAGGGTTCTTTTGTCCGCATCCAGCAGGTGCTTCCGTGGCCTCCCTCCTTCATTGGGGTGTCCTCTAGAGGGGGGCGCGATAAGGTGAAACACTGGCGGCGGGGCGTCGTGAAACCTTTCTTAGGGACCCAAGTTACAAAGTTTTCTCAGATATCCATGACACATCCAGTGATGCATTCGGTGCCTACATGCGCAAACGCAGCCCAGAGGGGGGCCGTCCGGCTAACTGCGGCCAATATCTGCCGCAAGTGTTTACGACATTTTAGCAGAACCCATCTCCTACGTCGCACTGCAAAGCTTCCAGGGTTGACTCCATACGCATTTATGTTCCCCGAAATTGACTGGCCCGTTGACGCAATGGTTAAAAGTCCTACTTATAACGGCGAAGGTCTTGGAGTACTATTACCTATTCTGTGGTCTTGGTGCCGATTTCCACCCAAGACTTTAATTCATGTGATAAACATATTTTGTTAGTTCTGACTAAAAAAGTAACCAGTATGTTTATCAGATTCTGAAAAACAGAAAAAGTTCTGCGTTGTTTAGGATCACATGGTTTTAATGTGAGGAGTCTAAGACACTCATTAACCAAAATAATTCAACTAGCAATTCTATTTCAAGATTCAAGATTCAAAGATTTATGGCGAATTAAGTGTATATACATATTATGGTCGTATTATAATACATTGAACTTAAAAACTTAATATTTTGTTAAGATTGCAATACTCACGAAATGGGTAATTTCGTGAGTATTGCAATCTTAACAAAATAATTTATTATGCTATAATAAAACTATTACAAACTTATAAAAGACTAGCTTTCCGCCCGCGGCTTCGCCCGCGTGAACTTCATTTTTCTTTCCCGCTTTTCTGTTGAAATTTTTTCCTGAATTTTCTTTGCTATAAACCTCACGGAGCCCGAGACCTTTCCAACGAATGCAAAACCGTGGAAATCGGTTCGTGCGTTCTGGAGTTATAGCGTCAGGAAGGAAAAGCCGACTTATTTTTATATAATAGATAACACTACGATAATGGTAGGTATATATACACACATCAAAAGTGTCTAGGGATCAACATATATTTTTGCATTAACTTTTCTCCTGATTGATATTAATTAAAATTTTCTTTAAAGATTCATCAAATAAAGTGTTTTCGTTTGTCTACAGTAACGATAAACCAAGTCACCTTTGCATTAATAAAGAAATTTGCCATTTTCCTAATAAAGGGATTTTTGACATTTGAACCACTAACATGAAAGTTCGAAAAAAAGACTGAAATAACAGTTTTCTTTAAAATTTTATTGGGTAACTTAAACAATTAATAATCCGTGTTTCTACCGCGAACACTAACAACACAAGAACATCGGTTTGGCATACTCAAAATGAGTTCATCCAAATCACGCTGTGGAATGGCCGCCCATGTTCGTTGCAACAACAAAAAAAGGTCTTCTTGCGACTGAATACCCTCCATATTCGGCAGAGCTCTTCTCTGTAGCATATCCCATGCATGCTCAATCGGGTTCAAGTCTGGCGACTGAGCAGGCCAGGGCAGGACATTGATGTTAGCTGCGGCGAGAGTCTGTCTTACAACTCTTGCGGTGTGCGGTCGTGCATTATCATGCATTAACTGAAATAAGGGACCGATTTGCACTTGTAGAGGAACGATGACGTCTGATACAATCGTCTCAGCATAAATTTGAGCGTTGAGGTTGCCTCTGATCCAAATCAACTCAGTTCTTCCGCCGATCCAAATACCCGCCCATACCATAAGGATTCCACCACTATAAGGATGGACTTCCTGGCAGGATTTTAATCGCTGTTGGCGTCCAGGGGTTCTCCAGTGTCGTATACGTCTTGTATCCGGTCTCATACCAAAACGAGACTCATCAGAAAAGCACACGAAACGCCATTGTTCTTCTGCCCAATTTCTGTGTTCAAGAGCCCATTGATATCGAATCCTACGATTGTGCATTGCTATAGGTGGTACCCTTAGCGGTCTTCGGGAATGAAGGGTCACTTCATGCAAGCGGTTTCTGACTGTTTGGTCGCTAATTAAGTTCCCTGAAGAGTGATGAAGCCTCACGGCTAACATCATGGCGGTTATTGTTGGAGCTCTTCAAGTTGTGATTTGAATGTATCGGTCTTGTCTCCGTGTGGTGCAGCGATACCGTCCTCCATGGCGCTCAGCCACGGTACCAGTGCTTCGGTAACGTGTCCAAAGTCGACTGATAACACTCTGACTTGTATTCAGAGCTAAAGCCACAGTACGTTGCCGGGAACCAGCTTCTATCATTCCCACGGCTCTGAGCATTTCTTCCCTGCTTAAATGACGTCGCCGCTCCATAATAACGTTGGTTTTAATCAGTAGTAGGGAAACAGTAGCACTAATAATGTCTTCAATGCGTTGTATGTTTTTATAGGGAAAATATTGACAGCTGATTTTCATCTTTTACTCGAATTTGATTGACAGTTCCTGTTTCAAATTATGAAATGCACCGAACAGGATCCATATAAATTTATAAAATCATAAATTTATTACAAGGCCACATCTCAATCTCAAGAAATGCGCATAAAAATGCTTGATCCCTAGACACTTTTGATGTGTGTATTTTATTATTAATATTTTTACATTATTTATATTTGAAGCATTCCTCTAGTGTGTAAAAACCGTTAGAGATTAGAAAGGATCTAATTTTTTTAGTGATCTATTTTCTTTTCTGCCTTTATATCCGCCGGGATTTTGTTAAAAATTTTCACAGCCATAAAGAATGGACTGCAGTTGAGTAGTTTAATTCTTGAGTGGCGTAAGAAAAGTCTGTCTTTATGCCGGGTGTTCACGTTATGAGTATCTTTAACCGATTTAAATAGGTATTTATTTTTAAATACAAATGTACATATATCTTGGATGTAAATTGATGTTAAGGTTAAGATTTCTTCAATATCAAAGAGTGAATAAGGGAATTCATAGCACTGAAGTCAGTAGGCTAATGGATAAGTTAATTGAAGCGTCATAGCCTTCACGGCGGGAACATCTACCTGGCACTTGAACAAAAGCTCTGGATTTGAAAATGTATCATGAGACTCAAAAGATGCTGATAAGCAATGCTAGATTCCTGAGAATGCAGGTCGTCTACTACCCATTAATTACGAATAATAAATAAAATAAATAAATAAATATCCCTGGACATTATTCCACACAGCGCCATCTAGCCCCAAAGTAAGCTAATTAAAGCTTGTGTTATGGGATACTAGACAACGGATAAACATACTTAAATACATTTTCTTTTGTAAATACATACTTATTATACATAGGAGACACCCAGACCAGTACAAACAGACATGTTCATGCACACAAATGTTTGTGCTGTGCGGGGATCGAACCCGCGACCTCTGGTGTAGTAGCCAACTTCTTAACCATTACACCAAGTCGGTCGTAAATAATCGGCATCGGTAAGCCTGTATTCAGCCGTAGATTTCTGGTGGTTCCTGACGATGATGATGATATTACTAAATACTACTGGTTAAATTATGAACCCAAACATAAAACAATAATCAATATCTTGGACCATTTACACCAGTAATCCTTCTGACCCTTCTGACCCCAGAGCTTTAACTAAAGTGTCAGAGTCTTTCTTATAAATATTCTTAGATATTTCAATATACATACGCAGCCTTTAAACAAGTATCGTGTAGCCCTGTGGTTTTAATACCTAATTTAGACATAAAGTTGGACGTTTCTTGTGGCTGGCAGACATTAATAGACAGCAAGATGGCCGACAGTCAGATAGCAAATAGGCCGGTTTAGAAACTTCAATGAGCATGTGGAACGGTTTTCATGTATTTCCTAGAATCAGTGCCTGTGGATTATCGATTGCCAAGGCGAAGTTAATCCAGAAGTTGATTCGTTCCACATAAAATAATTCCGAAAATCGTTACAGCAAGTTTAACGCAAGCAATAGAGTTAGCCCCTCACAAGCTGAAGTGAATGCCAATCTATTGTAAAAAATGTGGAACTTAGGCCTGACTTGACTTAGGTATGACCCTTTCCCCCCCATGAGCCTTCGCCTTGTCGTGGCGGGGGGGCTTAGTACTGGTGGTAGGTGGAACCACCGGGAAGCTAAGAGGGCTCAGGCATGGCAGTGCGGTGGACTTCCCACCCACCCATTGCCTGCCGCCGGGCGTGGTGGTGGTATGGTGCTACCACTGCCCGCCCAAAGGGGCGCCCACGGGCGCAGCGCCTTAGGGCGCGAGGTGGGAGCCGCGGTGCACAACCGTTTGGAGGGGGTCAGTGATCCGCGGCTGGCCCCCCCTGTGCACTGCGGCTCGGCGGGGCCGCACCGCCAGATGTGGCAGCGGATCCACCTTTTAGGTGGATCGTGGTTGCGGACCTAGTAGGGTCCGCGTACGGTGGGAGCCAGCGGGCTTGAGTACGGGGGTGCTTTTGCCCGCAATGCACGGCTTTCACCGTGACGGCGGAAGTACCTGCGTGCTCCAGGTACTTCCGTGGCCTCCCCCCTTCATTGGGGGGTCGGCTGGAGGGGGCCCCAATACGGGGAAACACTGGCGGCGGGGCGTTGCGAAACTTTTTAGGGACCCCGCCTCGCCGCTGAAGTGTTGAGGTCGAGTACCGTGGGGTTTTAGTCGGTAGAAGTCCGACATAACCTCGTCGTTCCCCCGAGCGACGAGGTATCCATGAGGATTTCCCCACGATAATAAAAAAAAAAAAAAAAAGGTATGACCCTTTAACGCACATACTCGTGATAGTAATACTCTGACGCCTTAATGACGAATGTAATACCAATAAGACGTTGACACTGGACTTATGGTTTCGTCTATGAAAATCTATGGTAATATTTTTAAGCATATTGAAAGAATAATAAAAGGGAACCCCTCTTTACATCTAAGATAAATTCTTAAAACATGAGAATAATTTTTCTAGTTTGTGTACACGTAATTTTGGGATTACAAATTACTCCTAGAAGTGTCAAGATAAACTAATAATAGCTGCATTGTATCCACATTTTGCAGTATTTTAGAAAAATCACGGGGTCAATAACACTATTTCTCAATTTTTATTATATTTTCCATGTAGTAACAACAAAAAATACGAACCAGTTTGTTCTTCAAACCATTCTACAATATTATCTGATGTCAAAAATATTCCTTCAAGTAGGTGCGCGGCATTATCTAAATGTTTGTTTGAATAAAACAACATATCAACCGGTACGAGATCGTAGATAATAAACCACTCTCTTAGCGTACTCAAACAAGTCTTTAGTACTTCACAGAACTCATGTTGACTCCAGTGATCGATCTAGGTGTCGGCCGCCACAGATACCATCGACCAGCCCACTCCTATAATGTTTTTATTAGACTATCCACTCATATACACAGACTTAATAACGCACATTCGATAATCCGTTCCATAATTACGAAAAAAAGTAATAAAACCACGATATTTAATAAGAGCCAATCAAAGGAGGTCCACACCGTTTTACGATCGGCATAAACAGCCAGTTTCAATGTTTTTATAATCTAGCAAGACAAATCGACTCAAGAAACGAGAAACGCTTTGAATATTTTAATATAGAACCATAAAGCTACCGCCTGGCTCCGAATAACATCTTCACGGACCATAGAGGTAACATAACAACGCCGAGAGTCGTAACCTCAATCAAAACGCCGATAAACTTTGACAAAAATTCCACCTTAAGCCGTCCTTTAATTATCCATATATTACAAAATCCGAGCTCCAAACTACCTGATAGCAATTATACACGCGCTCACCCACGTCAAAAGCGACATTTATGAAAAAAAGAGCAATCGGCGTCTTAAACCTTTTAACAAAACTGGCCGGCGATAATTCAAGCGAAATGTCCAAACGCGGTTCCAAAAAAATTAAATTTCGAACATAGAAAGTGTTAGCGACAATGGAATATTCAAAATCTTGTTAATAAAGAGTCTAAGGTCCGACGCGGATGCCGTGACAATGGTTAGAAGAAAAAAGTGGTATTTGAGAATACAAGGCAAAGGAACATTTTTTTTGGGCGCAGCGTGAGATCGTTGGAGGGAGGGAGTTTCGGATTTGGAACGGGCGTCATGTGCGGATTGATGTTTTTTTTTTTCTGGCATTTGCACGGCCGGCCACATGGGCCAGCGGGCGGCTCGACTTTCGCTCGTCAACATTTTTTTCCCAAAATAATTATTATTCGACTGATCCCCAGTTATTAGGAATCCGCTAAATGGGCGTTACATTGAGCAGCTTAACATTTTCGAGTGGTCTTTGTTAGATTTATGACCATCGTTTTGTTTGTTTATTTAAATTGACAAAATAGAGCTGTTCTTACAGCGTTGGGTTACGGTTAATAGCATTACTTTCAATGGAAAGAGCGGATTTAACCTTGAACAACCTTTACTTTAACAATATTAGTTTATTACTAGTCGTATGATAACCCTGCATCCCCTTAGACATTTACGACAATTATCAATCAACCAAAGCAATTATCGTTTCTTTTTAGTCATTTTTCAAAAACAATTCAAGCTTTGGTTAAATGAATATTAGATATTGGTGAAATCTTTGAGTTGCTGAGCTAAGCAAACCAATAATAACTACTAGAGGTTTTAGATGTGATGTGATGTCTTACAGGAAAAACGTAATCTCGCGGCAAAACTTCCTAAGCTTAATGCAACGATTGAAATCGATCGATAGAGATCTATAGGCAGCGCTGCGTACGCGCAGGCTGATGGAGATGGATGCGCGCGCCTGACCCCGGCCCGTGGGAAGCGAGGACGGGGTTTAGGGCTGCTTGCTTTAATTGAGCTTTAAAAAAAAGAAGAATAAGTAGCAATTAAACAGATAATAAAAATAAATATTCGCCAATATAACACACCCATTGTCGTGGTCTCGAAGTAATGATGAATATCCTTGTGTAACATTTACCAGGTACCAGACCAGTCAGGGGTGTTTCCAAGGGGTGTTTGTAAATTTAGAAAAGTTCATTTACAGAAATGACCCAACCGGGAATCGAACCCGGCACACCACGCAATATGAGGCGATCGAAGGAGAGACAGCATAAGACGACACGATTGGCGCAGTGTGCTGTAGCACGGTTTCTCGCCTTGGCTTCCGTGGTGTCCCGGCTTCGATTCCCGGTCGGGTCAATTCAGAAAAATGACTTTTTCTAAATTGGCTCGGGTCTGGGTGTGCTGGGAGACGCCCCTGGCTTATTTCCCTGTCTGGTACCTCGTAACACAGGGATATTTATCCTTACTTCGAGACCATGACAAGTGGTGTGTTGTCTGGCGCATATTTATTTATTTATTTATTATTTATTTATAAGAGAGAGAGGTAACCCTGGCCAAAACCACACATACAATATCCATACACTCGCATCCCTACGGCCTTTCCGTGACCTTCGCGACGGGGCTTCAGCCCCACCAAGGAGTTTGAGGTCTTACAAGTGGCGAGTTTAGCGCGGCGCCCCACTCGACGGACTGGTGAGTGTGTAGGGTAGGCGTTCTGGTAAGGATTACATTAGAAAGAAATAAATTATTATTTTATTTGGAACATAACTACAATGTATACTTAAACAGCTTTATAACAGGCAATAGTTTATGCATCCAAAATGGTTGCCACTCAGCTTACGAGTATGTCAGGCACTCAGGCTCCCTATGCCTACGGCATAACGTTGACTTTCATTTTAAGAATTAATTTTTACGAATATTATTAATAATATTTATTATGTATTGACAAAAACACTACCGCCGCAAAAACTATATTATGAAACGACAATTTATCATGGTATACCGAGTCCTAAAATCAAATTTAATCAATTGTATAAGATTTGTATTGTTTTTATTTGTTTTATAGAATGAAAGCTAGAAAAAATCAACCGGACAGGATAATATTCCAAGGTGTTTTGTCTGGCATTCCTATTTCAAGAATTGACAAAACATAGCTTTGTAACATGCTGAAATACTAAATATGATCTTTCATTTAATGTCAGACGTGGTTCCCAACTTATATTGGGCCTGGATATTTACTGACGATGTTGCTCGCTATACTTCAGTTTACAGCAGTAACCTTGACTGGATTTAAGGGATGTTACCTAATAAGGCCTCTGGTGTTACTAATGTTACATGTGTCCATGGCTGCAATACTGTTTGGGTTGAGAGCCCTCCGCTCACCCTCTTGTTCGGTGAAACTGTGAAAGACATCAGCGGCTAACAGAATTAGTCCTTTAGGAAAAAATGCAAAACTGCTTGCCAATAGGCCGTCTCATGCTTGGCCCGGTTGCCAGTGGATTCAATTCCCATCCAGCGCAATAATTCACGTGACGATCATGTTTACTTCGGGTCTGGGCGTAACTATCCATTAAGGTAAATTATCATTTAAAACGGTCTCAGTATTAACTGATTTATATTGATCAGGATCTGTGAATGAAGAGTCTTTTATATCGTCAAAGCTTTTCGACTTCGCTTCAAGAACCGTACGATATTCAAAGGCCAGTCTTCACGTGATCAGCATGCAATTTCAGCGAATAGCCTGTCGTGCTAGTGATGTTGGGCGGCTCAGGCAATACGCCTACATCCTCATCGTAAATACGGAAGTAGTACAAGAAAGTATTGGTTAAAAATTGGATAGGATAGCATCAGCAATTTTCGTTTAATTTCGCATCGTTTTACAGTAGGCAAGTCTACGCCCGCATAGATCATCTGACCGGCTGAATAATGATTATGCCAGCGCTTTCACTGGGGTAATTACTCTGTATCGATCGCTTTGATCTTAGTAGGTGTAATAACTGGTATATTTTTCTTCAGTCTTCTATAGCGTTATATTTTTTTATGTTACTGTTAGATGGAAGCTCAAATAGAACACGGTTTAACGGCTCAACAATATACATCATATTGAAACGAAAGAGGCAGGCCAGCCTATATTAGTCTGGCTGTATCTATTTAATTAAATTTTGCAACCTTTGTAAAATCGTCGGACATACACCTTTTAATTAATCTACGTTTATTCTGAAAAGCTGGGTCTCTATATCACAGGTGAAAAGAAAGGAGTTTTATCGCAATTAGTGCCTATAGATAGATAATATTCCATATTGTAATTCAGGGGCCTTATCACAATTCTTTATAACTTGTCAAGTTCATTCCCTAAACTAAGCGAAGTGAACAATTTTCCACCCAGTCAGTGTTTATCTGGCACTAACGCACCTCCTATATTTACTGACAAAATTTCCTGCTACCCTCAGTTTAGGGCATTAACCTGACTGGATATAAGGCCCCAGGAAAGCTTAAAGTTGCAGCCAAAGGAACAGGTTCCTGATGGAAGCAGTACTTAGCTGCAAGTGTATCTTATGCCAATATGGCCTTATGCTGATAAGAAAATTCTAGGTAAGCTACTAATCACTCCTCTGACAAGAAAAAAAGGCTATTGCTACATTGTATCATCCTCAAAGTATTCCACACATCTTAAATTCCTAAATTCAACATTCTGACATGACACGTCAAAAAGAACTACAAGTGTCATTGTTGAGTCTGTTTTGTCGTTTTTACGAGCAGATCAACGTCGAACAATAGAATTAGAGTTGACATCGTGACACGCACATGACAGCGGTGCTTTGACATGTGGTTAATACTTGACAATAACACGATCGATCTCGACATGTTTTTTGAAAAACAGACATTTATTGATGTTTGAGTTGTAAATTTCGGTGCCAGATCCAGTAGCCCTAAAGTGAAGACCATCGCAATTTAAAAAAGGATAGTAAATATTCTATTTTTCGGAACACTGTCATTTTGGTTAGTAGCTTCTATTTGTCTTGGTATTTATAAGCTTATGCAGATATAGGCATGGGTTAATTGATGTCATTACTTTAAAACATTTATGACTGGCAACATTCTTGAACCGCCCTCGAAGACGAGCCACAGACAACGAAAGACTTTTAAAAATAAAAAACAATCCTAGTGCCGGACAAGTGTTGTGTTTCACAAAGCGAAAACGCTGCATCACCATAATCAATCACCATTTAAAATATCGAAAATTATTATATTAATTCCTGATGCATTATTTGACTAAGCCCCTAACAATGGCGGGAATGAGTGCTCTGAAAAGTCCAGAGAGAATAGAGTAAAAAAAGTAAAAAGTGGCTCTATGGCGAGGATGACATGTCGATTATAAAGCCATCAATTTGAGTTGTCCTAGGGTTGGCGGAATTCTCGACACTTCTAGCCAGTGCGCAGTGGTTGTTTTTAAGAAATAAGTCTAGTTTAGTTTCGAGATTATCTCAGTTAGATAGTAAAACTTTGAAAAAAAGATTGAAAAAGGGCAGATCCACTTCAATGAAAGCAATGTGCAAATACCGAAATAAAGTCCATGACATTGAACCATACCTTTTTATTTTTGCGTCAGGAAATGCATTTAGGCATTCCCAAGGCCCTGGGTTCAGAACACCTGGGATATATGGGACTCGGAATTCACTAAAACCTGACGGTGGTCATCTTCGGTGCAGAAAGGAAGGGACCCAGGATCCCCAACAAGGGAGAGACTCCTCGCAGGAAATTGAACCATACCTACCATATCTCTTAAAATCATTTGTAATAAATGCATGGGTTGCGGAATGATTTTTTACAAGGAATTATCTTCCAGATGTACACTGCAGCCAATAGAGATTTTGTTCTCCCCCCTAATTGTGAAACAGAATCACTGATTTAACGCTAGTGTGCTGCAAACGCTACTAAAAAGGGTAAAATTCAACAAAAATATATTATTAGCTTATATTATTTTAAAGTTTTATATCTTGGTTTTGCATGAATTTTGATTCAGAATGTGATCTTAGTTTGCTTTCATGTAGGTACAGTTAGTTCGGCACGTTATTATAAAATCTTAAGTTCAACCCTAACCGGCCATTGACCATAGACAGTGCGGTGCCTTGCGGTTTTGGCGGTTACACCTCTTCACAAGTTTTTTTAAAGCAATTACGACAAATAATGCGTGTTCGTGGCGTGCTTATTATGTCCATAAATCATAATAACAACGTGGTTAAGTAAACATACGGACGTCCGATCATTGAGTTATTAGAGAAATGTCTATGGTTATACGTCGGAAATACGTAGGCAATGAAAAAATGGCAACTTGGCATCGGCATTAGATATGATCAATAGTCGAGCTAACTTTTAAATGCCAATGGCGAACATAATTTAATGGATATTTATAAAAACGTGGTATTTACAGGTTTAATTTATCTATCTAGTCAGCTTGTTTCACCCTCTGATGGATAAGTGATGGGTTTCGGTTTTAACGGTGACTAAAGTTGTGCTGATTAGAGTTCCGTACTAAATACAAGTTGTTTGGTTTTCATGTGTGGATCCGAGATCAAATCTGCCCAGAACTATCTTTCAGCGACTAACTCTTCGGTGTTGATAACAAACCATAGCAACCCGTATAAGACGCAAGGCTCCCCGGTCACCACCTACCACGTTGGGTTCTAATACGCTTGGTAAAGAGTGGGCTTCTGAGTATTCCGTTCACCATGTTGCAACAGCCAAGTTGCCTCTGCTCTCTGCCGTTTGGGATGTAGCCTATATATATTATGTTTGGTTTTAATAGGGCAGTTGTTATTTTCAAAATAAATTTCTTGTAGGGTAGATCTATTTGGATCATGCTCCTTGAGGATCAGTGTAACGGCAGATTCCTTGCGGCTTGGTTCGTTTGGCCGGTTATCTCGGTAATGGCCTCTTCTATAAGGGATATTCGGTTTGAGATCTATTAAATACGAGTATATCTGTCTAACGACTATGAAGATAACAAGTTAAGAACAACAGTGGTGTGCAGTAATTGTGAGACAGTGTAAACTCCTAGAGTGCCGTGCAGAAGTACCAAAAGATAAAAAGGTAAATAAATACCTCCATTTTAATATTTATGTTATAATACATGAGTGATTCATCCGAAGTCAGGTGATCTGAAAAGAAGGCCGCACTAAGAATGGCATATTGCTGAACCGTTGGCAATTTAAAATTCACATAATTGGCTTCTATGTTGGAGGTGGTGTCCAACTCTACTAAGTTTAGTTAGGGGCTAAAGCTGCGCCCTAACTTGAGGCATTCGCCTGTAACGTAACGTTCCGGAGTCTAGCAGTACATCAGGGAGGGAGGAGAATCGGGCATTACAGTGCGCAAACTGTAATGTTACAGATCGAGCATTTCTTTGGTGAGGGAAAAGCACCGAATAATGTTCTAATGAAGTATTGCTCAAAATCGAATCTGAAATGTACCTACATTACAGGCGAATGTTCGTCATGTCAGGGAGGTAGACTGTAATGTATTGCTCAAAATCGAATCTGAAACGTTACATTACAGGCAGATGCTCCAAGTGAGCAATGCTCCTTAATGTAACAGCGTTGTTGCACCCTAGGTGGCACATGAGATCTTAGGCGGCCCCAAAAGAATGGCTCCATTGCATTGCGTTTTAGAACTTTAATGCTTTGTTTATCACATTTGAAGTTTATTTCCAGTGGTTAATTAATAATCATCCACTTTCGGACATAGACCCTCCGGTCTATGCTTCCAAATTCAATCTTCAATTGAATGCTTCGGCATAACTAAAGAAACACAAAATTAAAGAAATACAGAACCGCTATCAATTATTGAATTTATTATTTTTATGCAGTTTGAAGTTGATAACCTCTCTGTTTGTTATGGCAGTAATGTTATAGACGAAAGATTAGTACGTTTCTTGTTGATTGAGGAACCCTAGAGTCTAACCTTTTTTCCGCCGATCATATCGAGTTTCCATACAAACATAGTCTCGTGATTATTCAGTGTCTTTATTGCAACTTGGTAGCATAGTAGTGGTCTTATGAATAAATGAACTTCTAACATATTGTAGGGCAAAGCAATAAGGACGACAGGAAAAACTATAGGTTATGACTTTGATTACTAAGCATTTAATAGTGCCCATGTCATGACCTCACTCCACCTCATGGAAAGCGGCCGTGAGGTCCAGACATGAGGCTGACAAGCACAGTAATGCAAAGCAATCACTGAGCCGGTCATAATCATCTTGAAGGCCTGCGAAATGTCATATCAAAAGAACTGGATAAATTCGAATTCTGCCTGATATCTTCAAGGTCCGGAATTTGATTTATTTTAGTTTTCTTTCTTTCGATATGTTGAGTATAGTTGATTATGGCATAGTGAGGTTCTTGATTCGTTGCTTCATTCATAAACGAAAGCAGGTTAACTTGTTAGATTGTCGTTTAAGCTTTAACTCAACAAGTAATAAAAATGTTTTTAAAATATGTGCATGTTCCTGAATGATCTTGTTTAAAAAAAAAATTGTTTTAAGACTTGAATTTAAAATACAGACCTAACTTTTTAAAGTTTTATAGCCGAGTATTTTGTAGAAAATTATCTTTATTACAATTTTAGCCGTTCCAAGGTGTTCCTGTCGCACCACAGATAACGTTAACGGCGCAAGGTGTCACTTTACGGCCAACTACTGTTACCACAGACTTGAATCGTTTTGGATGACGGGTTTGTATGAACTTCCTGTGCCAAATGGGAGTGTAATGGTCCGCTTTTGACGCTGCTTCATTTAGTTCACGCTCGAACTCGACATTTATCGTGTTTGATAGAGGTCTTTGCACTACTGGGCAAAGGCCTCTATCATTGAAATCAACTCATCGCTTCAGTAGGTATTGGCTAAATCAGCACGCTTGCTAAATGGGATTTGAACCCGCGACCTCCGGATTTTGGGCCAAGCTTGGTCACTGCTCGGTCACGGAGGCGTCTGTCTGTCTCTCTGTGAAGCATTGGAGGAGGGTGTAGGATAAAGAGATGGAGAATCCTTATCACTAACATGCTATTGTGACGTCACAATATGCGTCAATGACAGTTGCACGCGTGGTTTTTATACAGATAGATGGACTTGCGTTATGTATGTGAATTTATGTCTGTGACCTCTGCACTTGCGCTCGGACATAAAACGGGTGCATTATTCACGCCTAGCCACCACGGGAAATGATAAAATCTTCATTTAATTAGTTGAAATCATTGACTTTTAAAACACCTTTCGCGCTAAATAATTGAAGCTAAGTAAACGTTTGACAAAAATTACAATCTCAAAGATATAAAGATAGATATATTCTTCGAGGAAAACTGGTAAAAAAAGGTTGAGTATGTGCATAAATACAACAGATACTATTTAGAAGAAGGAATATGTAATTATTATCAAACTTAACCAACATGAACTTTATATTTTAAGATATTTAGATACATTAAATATTGTAGTATCAATATAGACAAGTAGTTACCGTAAAAATAATTTTGACCCTACAATAAACTAATTTACCTACACGTAGATGAAACAGAACCAATAACAAACATTCACAAGTAGATGCACCAAAAGTTGACCATGAAATAAGAATGAAAATATAAATAGTGATAATCACAGCGCGAGATAATGTGATTTGACCGTTGCCTCGAAGATAGGAAGGGGTTGTGAGATTCCCTAATATTTTTTTTTTTTTTTATAAATAACTATCGATCGACCCCGGCTTCGCACGGGTGCAATGTAAGTACTAATGTGTTTTCTCTACTATAGTAGCATGTATGTATTATCTAAATATAAGCCTTCCATTTGAATCACTCTCTCTATTGGTGAAAACCACTTTAAAATTCGTTTCGTAGTTTGAAAGATCTAAGACGGCGGGAAGCGACTTTATTATTAAACTATTAATTCAAGGATATCATGACTGATTTTTCTTAATTGATAATGACACGGTAGTTACATCTTAGTAAAGCATTATTATTTGTTATTGACAAAATTAAAGAGGAAACAATTGTTTTAAAATAAGCTATATAACTAATTTGGGCGCCGTAGATGACAGTGAGATTTTATATTTTCAAGGATATCATGACTGATTATTCTTAATTGATAATGACACGGTAGTTACATCTTAGTTAAACATTATTATTTGTTATTGACAAAATTAAAGAGGAAACAATTGTTTTTTAATAAGCTATAAGTATAACTAATTTGGGCGCCGTAGATGACAGTGAGAACTATAAATTCAAGAATATCCTGACTGATTTTTCTTAAATGGTAATGAGACGGTAGTTACATCTCAGTAAAAGGTTACTGACAAAATTAAAGAGTAAACAATTGTTTTAAAGTAAGCTATAACTTGGGCGCCGTAGTTGACAGTAAGAACATCGCGATCGTTTGTACACAACCTGACGAAAATTGGAGTATCGGTTAAGTTTTCTAAGGCTTGGAATTCTCACCAATTCATTCCATTCCTACATATACTATTACTGCTCTACCATGAGTTAAAAACTATGTATTTGAGATTATTTAAGTACATATATGTTAATCAGTTTTTAACTCTATTTGTTCTATTCACAAATTAGGATATACAACAACAACAACAACAAATACAGCCTTATACGTCCCACTGCTGGGCACAGGCCTCACCTCAACTATGAGGTGGTACGAGCCATACTCCAACACGCAGGCTCAGTGCGGATTGTTGGAGAGGTGAATGTAAGGCCAGTGATAAACCTTACCGTCAGATGTTATCAAGCCGCCTTTTTAGGCCTCTGACTAGGCTTTACGACTGATATCTTGCGCCGGGACCAACTGTTTAACGTGCCTTCCGAAGCACGGAGATGCCCGAAAAACACATCACTTAATTTCGGTCGGGATGGTCACCCATCATTAGGATATAAACCGGGGTAATTGGGTTTGCTTTGGAAATATTAAGTTGTCGTCAACTTTCAACTATACTACTCTTTAAGCCAGAGTTTCTCTCGTATATCACTTGCGGGATCTTAGCAGCCCGTAAATTTGGTAGCCTTCAAAATATTTAGCCGATCAGAGCAAAAAATTAAGCAAAAAATACCCACTTGTTGTGAGAGAGTCCCAAATGGTTCATCCCGTTCGTGACATGTTTAGGTACTGTGTTGTTTTAACTCAATCTCAACTCTCCCGACATGAATAACTGAGTTTTTTTAACACTTTAACTGCTTTTACTATTTTTGTTCCGTTCTCCATGAAGGCAACAGTCACTTTTCTCTGAATACCCCGTGTGGGATATAGTCGTGATGGTATGGTCTTAAAACTGTACATTTTGTAAAAAAAATCCGATGTTTTCTATCATAATAATGATTATTTTCGTTTAATTTTTTTTATCGAACTCTACATACATAATAACGTTTGGAAAGTTAATCTATATTCAAGGACCATCCTTTAAGAATAACTAAGAAAATACTTCGTGTTAGGTATTTTACAGCAGATAAATGATTTTAGATGCATGAAGATTATCTCAAGAGCGCCATCTGTTATTTACGTATAATAAATTTTACGTGAGAATGAATAGAAAATACTTAAAAGCTACTTTTTCCAGAGTTTTTACCCTTTCTGAGTAGATGTTGCTGCCAATTTCTGTTCAAATAAAGTTTTCAAACTGTAATGAATCTTAAATACTCTATTTTTTAATCCTTTAATCCAACTTCATAAAATTCCTTCAGTAGCTTTCCTGAGAACATGCAAACAGTAATAGTATTTTTCATAAATTGAAAAAGCAATATTTTTCAAAAGGTTATTTCCCATCCAAATAGCATACACAGTCTAATATTAGTAAAGTACTGTTTTATAATAATAAATAAATGTATCTTTAAAGGATCTAGATTTTCTAGATAAAGTAGGTTCACTGTATTGAAAATCTGAAAACCATTTAAACTACAGTTTGCATAAATAGCTATGTACCTATGCAGGACAGTGAACCAGCATATACCAAACATATGCCTTGCTAGGTGAAAGAGCTTTCTGTGTTTGGAAAGATCTTCAAAACACTAAAGCTTCCTTAAAATGTATAATCTATTAGGTCTGTCAGTGATGAACTGATGACGAAACCCTCAATATACTTACTACCTCTTCTGCAGAGGCAAAGCGACTTATTGGTGAACAACTGATCTGGCTACATCACAGCTACCCCGTCATCCCAACGTCTTATAAACTTCAACTGTTACTCCTGTTACCTGGAGGTCTACTTCTGTGCAACATTTACGAAGTTTCGTGAGGCTTTAAAAGGTCACAAGTGTATAAAATTATGTGAGATGTTAACCTTAACTCATTTAACCAAACCTCTCTCCTTTCAAGACAATATTTTAAGATTTAGGTACGATATTTAGTGTATGTATCTTTAAATTTATGTATTATAATTATGTATGTGTAATATGTATAATTTTGGTATAAGTATGTTTTTTGTATTAATAGTATGTTTTATTTTCGGTTTTATGAGACACCGCCAACACGATTTCTGCTTCGCCCAGTGGTTGACTGGTAGAGAATGCCATTAGGCATTAAGTCCGCCAATTGTACTTTTTCTTTGTGCAATAAAGAATAAATAAATAATAAGTATTTTGTTCACTAAATGGTTCTCTGATCTTATTTTGGATTCGGAAACGGCTAGCGAAATTGAGCACCCTTCAAATTGATGCTGTCCTGTAAGTTATCAGTAGAAATGATATTTTGTAAAATGCTGTTTGATCAACTTCGATTGTCGTTGCAAAAACCTATCTTGATTTTGTGAAAACCGTAAAGATTGATTTAAAGCCGAACCATTTACGGTACATCGTGTACTACCAAAGAGAGTAGACCTCCACCCATTGAAATAATTCGTAAAGATCACATTTTTTTCTTCCTAATAGTTTTCCGGTCCGTCAACTTTAAGGCGGCAGTATGTAACACACTTTACTAGACCAACCGCTGGATATATCATATGTTTTATAGTAGAACTTTTTACTGCGTATTGTACTGTGATTGATTCGATTGACGGATGAACGAATGATGTCATAGAATGAAGGGAATGAACCCTTGACTCGTGCCTCCAAGTGGATATAAGCACTTTAGTTAACAACTGTATTGGAGTCTTGTTCTGGAATGAGTGTTCATCTTCAATTGTATAGTATAATGTCTCAATAGTTATGTTACATGTTGCTAGCTAGGACAATGTTCTTTAAGAGTTTGAATTTTATATTGTAACTAGCTCTCCGCCAGTGGCTTCGCCCGTGTAAAAGGTTTTTTTGGTTTTACGGTATTCATCGTTATAATGGTCTGGTCAAATTACAAAGTATCTTGATAAATTGTAGCCCATTTGTTATTCTGGTACATACGCTTTATAACTGTAAAGTTTCATTCAAATCCATTTAGCGAAAAGTAACAAATATACACAAATACATACTCGTACATACACGTGCTACATACGTGCTGTAGCACGGTTTCTCGCCCCGATTTTCGTAGTGTCCCGGGTTCGATTCCCGGTCGGGTCAATTCAGGAATATTAATCCCTACTTCGAGACCATTTACAAGAGGTGTGTTGTCTGGCGCATATATATTTATTTGTGTTTATACACACAAGTTTTTGCATTTACAATATTGCTACGATTAGAAGAAGAAAGATTGTATAAAAAGTCGTATATCTTATCAAAAGCTCTACAACAACACATCTTACTAATCTTACTTCTTACTAATATTAAAAATGCGAAAGTTTGTAAGGATGTATGCATGGATGTTTGTTAGTCTTTCACGCAAAAACTACTGAACAGATTTAACTGAAACTTATCACTAATACAGCTTATATAGAATACACATCAGAATAACACATAGGCTACAATTTACTAAGTTTTTATGTAATTTGGCCATGTTAAACAACAATAACGGAAAGCTAGTCTTACATACAATTTACTCAGCCATGGAGCTTTATTAATCAGGGGGCCTAGCCAAGAGCAACACGCCACGAAGATTTCTACAATAGAAATCGTTCAAATGTATGGGGATGACATAAGCTGTCACTGGCGCTTATGTCATCTAGATACATTTGAACGATTTCTATTGTAGAAATCATCGTGGTGTGTCGCTCTTGGCTAGCCCCCCAGGTGTATTCTCAGACGTATTAAAGAAGAGGCCAAATGTTTATAGACTAGCTTTCCGTCCGCGGCTTGGCCTGCGTGAATTTCATTTTTATGACAAAGGGACTTTTTCAGACTTACGATACTTGTTATTCACAAAATCCCGTCTTAGTTAGCATCTACGTCCTAAATAAGTCTTTATTACCGTTTTTTTTATAATTTTGTGTATGTTTACAGATATTTACCACGTTTATTAGTATTATTTGTAATTGCATTCATGAATGCATAAAATAACTTCATGTATGTATATAATTATCTCACTATCTCACACTACCTTACCTATTTTCTCTTTTTAATCTTGTAATTTCCTCTACCTGCAGGTTGTCTGGAAGAGATCGCTTCCTAGCGATAAGACCGCCTACATTGTACAATCTAAGAATTTGTCATGCTTATGTTAAGTATGATTTGTTGTATAATAAAGTATATTCATCTTTATCTTAACTTTATCTTAGGCAAAATTTTAAACTCCTAGAACTTCTAGTTTCTGAAATTTCGTGATGAGTGACCATTCACTTTTTTCAAAAATTTGCGTGCGTATTTTTAATTTCACAATATATCAGAATCTATTAAATTTTCTGATGATGAAATAACTCTTTATCATACGGATTGATGCTTGTGTAGTAATAATTCTCAAAATCTACTTTTTAATTTACATTATTTTTTAGCACGTTACATACCTCATAGCTACTAATTTATAAAAAAGATGTATTGTGTCGCGGACTTTTTTATGGATCTACTAAAAATCTATATTTTTGTAGTACATTGTATGCATGTATCCCTGCCGAGGTTTTCCCGATGAGTTATAGTATGGAGTTCTTCAAGAGGGGTTTGAAAAGGTTTTTACAGGGTCGACAACGCGCGAGTGATACCCCTGGTGTTGCACGCGTCCATAGGCCGCGATAACCGCTTACCATCAGGCGGTCCGCGTGCTTGATTGTCACCGACGTAGTATAAAAATAAATAAATGTATAATCAACAGAAAGATTTACGGGAACGCTTTTTTAAGTGTTGATTGATCTGGCTGAAAACTAATTATTTCAAAACAAATATATACCTATAGCAAACAGAGATAATGTAGCTTCATAACAGTGAAAAAATTTGATTCGATTTTTATCAAAGACAAACTGATTAAAGAGGAAGGTATTTGCTTAATATAGTAAAGAACCTCCTTAGTATCTACATTGCACCCGCACGAAGACGGGGCAAGTCGCTAGCTTACAAATACTGGATTAAAATATAAATAAATAAAATAAATAAATAAATAAATAAATATCCCTGGACATTATTCCACACAGCGCCATCTAGCCCCAAAGTAAGCTAATTATAGCTTGTGTTATGGGATACTAGACAACGGATAAACATGCTTAAATACATTTTCTTTTGAAAATACATACTTATTATACATAGGAGACACCCAGACCAGTACAAACAGACATGTTCATGCACACAAATGTTTGTACTGTGCGGGGATCGAACCCGCGACCTCTGGTGTAGTAGCCAACTTCTTAACCATTACACCAAGTCGGTACTAAAAAACCTCTTTAGTATCTACATTGCACCCGTACGAAGACGGAGCAAGTCGCTAGCTTACAAATACTGGATTAAAATATGGTGCACTTGAGATTCATTTACAAAGTGTTTCTTAGAAGCTAACTTCACGGACCAAGTCACTGGCAACAGCTAGTCTGCTGTACGTGTCAAAGTAAAATCTATCGTTGCAATGAATCGGCGCAATTAAAGTGTCATACCGCTGACATTGCTATTTGTTCCCCTTCACTGTTCTGGTTCAAGCTGAAGCTATTGGTGGTGAATGCAGGCATTGCACTGACTGACTACTAGGGTGTTACATTTTTCCGAAGTTTTCACATAACTTTGAACTTCCCCTGAGTCTTAAGTGTTTTATAACATAATATATTATGTATGCCTAAGGAAATTTGGCATAATTTGGGTCTCAAATCTAAAAACGGATTTGCTTTTTTTATTTTCTCATGATATACTTTTAGTCTAAATAATATATTTGGTATTATTATGTATTTAATATATGTTTATGTAATCATTTTGTAATCCACTTATTTTGATTGTAAACTATTTCTTTGCACATAATTTAAACTATTATCTTTAACACTGCCTGTAATATTTCTGTCTGACTCTGTGGTTGACTGGTAGAGAATGCTTGTAGGCATTAAGTCTTTGTACTATACACTATATGCAATATAGAATAAATAAATAAATGAATATCCCTGGACATTATTCCACACAGCGCCATCTAGCCCCAAAGTAAGCTAATTAAAGCTTGTGTTATGGGATACTAGACAACGGATAAACATACTTAAATACATTTTCTTTTGTAAATACATACTTATTATACATAGGAGACACCCAGACCAGTACAAACAGACATGTTCATGCACACAAATGTTTGTACTGTGCGGGGATCGAACCCGCGATCTCTGGTGTAGTAGCCAACTTCTTAACCATTACACCAAGTCGGTCGTCAATGGTGCACTTGAGATTCATATACAATGTGTTTTTTAGAAGCTAACTTCACGGACCAAGTCACTGGCAACAGCTAGTCTGCTGTACGTGTCAATGTAAAATCTATCGTTGCAATGAGTCGGCGCAATTAAAGTGTCATACCGCTGACATTGCTATTTGTTTCCCATCACTGTTTTGGTTCAAGCTGAAGCTATTGGTGGTGAATGCAGGAATTGCACGGACTGCCTACTAGGGTGTTACATTTTTCCGAAGTTTTCACATAACTTTGAACTTCCCCTGAGTCTTAGTGTTTTTAACATAATATATGTATGCCTAATTTCCTCAACATTGGTCAATGTT
Organism: Udea olivalis; assembly: GCA_947369235.1. NCBI lineage: Eukaryota > Metazoa > Arthropoda > Insecta > Lepidoptera > Crambidae > Udea > Udea olivalis. Next base: position 2,347,569 of record OX376360.1, on the reverse strand, counting down.
GAGGAAATTTGGCATAATTTGGGTCTCAAATCGAAAAATGGATTTGCTTTTTTTATTTTCTCATGATATACTTTCAGTCTAAATAATGTATTTGCTATTATTATGTATTTAATATATTATTATGTAATCATTGTGTAATCCACTTATTTTGATTGTAAACTATTTCTTTGCACATAATTTAAACTATTATCTTTCACACTGCCTGTAATATTTCTGTCTGACTCTGTGGTTGACTGGTAGAGAATGCTTGTAGGCATTAAGTCTTTATACTATACACTATATGCAATATAGAATAAATAAAGAAAATGTTTAATATTGTAGTGCTTTGTTTCACATTATCAGTTTGTCTGTTGATCCTTGTAAACATACTCGTACATTTGGCGACACGATTGGCGTAGTGCGCTTTAGGACGGTTTCTCGCCTTTAATTCCGTAGTGTCCCGGGTTCGATCCCCGGTCAGGTCAATTCGGGAAATGATCTTTTCTAAATTGGCTTGGGTCTGGGTGGGCTGGGAGACGCCCCTGGCTTAATTCCTTGTCTGGTACCTCGCAACACAGGGATATTTATCCTTACTTCGAGACCATGACAAGAAGTGTGTTGTCTGGCGCATATTTATTTACTTATTCATTTTTTTAAGGTTGCTCATATATTTTCCACTAAACATCATAAATAGTTTTTAATTTTAACTTCTTCAAATTCAGTATTCACATATTTGAAACTAATTTGTCTAAGGGGGCGAGAATATTCAGCTAAAATTTTAAATTACATTTTTTGAAAACATAACTGAAACACCCTACTTACTGCTATTTTACTTACACGATGGCGTGATCCGGCGTTTGAATGAAGAGAAGCCTAAATTAGCTAATTACGACTTTCAAACAGTACCAAATACAGCAGCAGTTATTAAAACCGGACTATTTAGTTGCTACAAGTTTATTATTATATTAACCATAACTAATATTTATTCATAATGTTCCTGTCGCGCGAACGGTTCGAACCTTGAATGAATCTGCTGCGTTGACAGATTAAATAAGATTTCTATTAACAAAGCTCAGGTATTAATAGTAGCTAGTGTTTTAATGTATTGGTCATTATAATTCAGGCCCGGCCAGAATACCAGCGTCTATGCCGTGCTGGCACTGCAGTGGCACATGCTGAGGCAGGGTCCTGATTGGCCCAATACTTCTTTGTTAGTTTTTATTCCCTGTTTTGTTTCCTTGTATAATGTACCCTCTAGTCTAAGCTAAAATTGTGTCTGGGTCAATAAATGGTTATTCTTTCTTTTTTTCTTCTTTTTAAAATATCCCTCTGCAGGGCATCATTGACGTCATCTGTTCATATTCTTTTGGTATAACAGAAAGTAAAGTGATTATTAGCCTATTTATTGACCCATTGCTAGGCAAAGGTTTCCATCATTGAAGTCTAGTCGTATCAATCGATATTTTTTCATAAGTACTACGTCGGTGACACTCAAGCACGCGGACTGCCTGATCGTAAGCGGTTATCGCAGCCAATGGATGCACGCAACACCGTGGGTGGTATTACTCGCCCGTTGTCGACCCTGCAAAAACCTTTTCAAACCCCTCGAAGAACTCCATACTGGAACTCATTTGGAAAACCTCGGAAGGAAAAATCTCTGAAACCGAACTGTACGAGACCATTTCGGATCCCGAGTGTGAGGATGAACTCCTCGTCGGTGGCGAGCGGTGCGGTGATAAAAACTAGCCGTAACATTAGCTCGATTTTAGCGATACTGGCTGGGTATTAGCTTGATCACAACTCTTACTAACTGCGGGTTGTAACTATGTACTAATTGTGCCCGTCCAATGGGATTTGAAGCCAGGACCTATTTTTTTGTTTTAATTCAAAAACAAATTGTTTAAATTTATTGCTGTTTTGAGTATCGAGCGTTTCGTCAAGTCAACGCAAGTTCGGGGCTCCGACCAACAATCAGTCAGGTTCTAATTCCCGGTTCTAATTAAGGGTTCCGTGGTTAGAGTGAGGGCAAAAAAACGGTAATTATCTGTTCTCGCAGCTTTCCGCGTGGGTATTAGTTATGTTGAGGTTTGAGCGGCTGCCCAAGTGTGGAGAGAACTTTTGAAGACAAGCAACATATTTGTAGGTATTTGGTTTGTTTATTACTAGCTGTTGCCACTAACTTCGTACGCGTGGAGTTAGCTGGTCCAATCTTTCTTTTTTTCCCTGCATTTAAAGTTAATCCAGCTTTTAAAAGTGTACGAAGTTTTATTCAATTCCATTGCATTCAGTAGTTTTCCCGTCATGTAAAATGATACGTAGAGGTGGAACAAACATACAAATAAACACAAACTTTATAGATGGTATGTTCTTACACAACATTTATTTACAAACCAATACATTCATTGCACCTAACTTCGCAGTGTTAGTAAACATTGTAACAGAATAATGTAACACTATAAGGAATTAAGCTCATTAGAACTGTATTAGGAGAGCACTTTATTTTCTTTAAAGAACAATCTTTGAAGCTCTGATCTCTTTTTTAAAACTTAAACTGTCAATGAAATGTAATGTAATTCATATTTTTACAATATTATAATATTAATCCTTGCATGAATATCCCTTAACTGTATTTGTAATTGGAGAGAAACTTACCTGGGTCTAAATTTTGCTGAAAATATACGGGTTGCTTTGTTCAGAGAGATTAGTTGAATGAATGAGAAATTGCACTCACAATTTAAATCGTTCCGTCAGTTTCGCTCTAACCGGTTTGCTGGCTTATTAGCTCGTGGCCAGTGCTTAAATTTATGTATCACCAAATGTACTATTATTCATTCATCCAGAAATTAAGGATTGTTCAAAATCTGAGTTAATAAAGAAGCTATGTTGGAAACCGTTATTTTTTATAGGTGTACCTACCATCATTGTATACCTATGTTAGCTTGCGAGAGTGTCGTGTCCTAGTGGTTCAGCACCCGAACTCAGATCGTGGATCGTGTGGTCCCGAGTTCAAATCTAGCCAGAACCAAAATCTTTGTGTTCATTGTTAAATATCCGACTTACTCTCCGGTGATGGAAAACATCGTTAAAAAAGCAAATCAACCCGGATAAAGGCGGTAGGCTCACCACCTTCCACGTTGGGTTCTAATACCTTTGGTGACAAGTGGGCTTCTGAGTGTTTCGTTCACCATGACGACACAGTCACTTGCCTCTAACTACCCCGTTTGGGATAAAGTCGTGATGGTATGTCATGTCAGATTGAGTCGACCAACTTCGCATTATTATTTTTACATTTTTTTAACTCTTAATGAAACCGACATATAGATGCTAACAAAACTTTCGCCCCAACAGACAATTTGAAAACAAATGAAATGCATTAAACAAAACCTATAGTGCTGCATTTCTCTAAACTGATCATTGGTACCAAATATTCATAATTTATTTCAAAATGCAAAAAAAAAATACGTTTAGCAAAAGCCGTCTCTACACCCGCGAGCGCGGCCATATGCCCGACATGTGCGCTACGGGCCCGTCTTGAATTTCTAAAATCGACACTATCCGAGGGATAACTACGGCTCTACATAGCACTACTAATCGCTTTTTAGAAGTTTTTGTATAACATAAATATATTAGGTGAGAATTAAAGTTATTCACTAACAATGATTCTTTTGTCTTTAAATAAATATGTTACTGGTTTGTTTCTGTTACATGTAATACTCAGCTTCGAATGTTTTTTGCTGCGACATAATCATTCATCGGAATCTAGGCCTTTTAAAGAGATTAGATAAACATATGGATATACTTTATTGCACCAAAACAATAGAAGTATTATTTCACAAAATAGACAATTTGTACAATGTTCCAGGCAACCTTTGGGTAGAGGAACTTCTTAATGCGTCTAGATATGTGGAGTGAAAAAAACAACAAGAGCATAATACAAAATGAAAGCGTCGTGGCCTAGTGGTTACGCACTCCAGCTCGGATCGCGGATCGTGTGGTCCCGAGTTCAAATCTGACCGGAACCAAAATCTTTGTGTTCATTGTTTAATTTCCGACTTACTCTCCGGTGATGGAAAATATCGATAAAAACCTGGATAGCGGCGGAAGGCTCACCACCTACCACGCTGGGTTCTAATACCATCGGTGAGAAGTGGGCCTCTGAGTGTTCCGTTCACCATGACGGCACAGTCACTTGCCTCAGACTACGCCGTTTGGGATAAAGTCGTGATGGTATGTTATGTTATAAAATAAGAGAGAGGGAGCATTGCTAGAGAACCAGTTTGAAGTTAGTCTGAGTTCATCAATATCCTGCAACATTCGGTTTTTTAAGATCACTGCTGCAGTCGTGCAACGAGTATGTGCTTTGCACCTTCAAATTATCCACTTGAATAAATACGTTGTTCCATAAAAAGTAAGCTTATTATTTTATTTCGCCATTGCGAATCGAATCGATAATTAATCGATCGAATAATTCAAAATGGTTCAATTGTAAATTAGGGTGAGCTTGTGACGACACGATTGGCGTAGTGCGCTGTAGCACGGTTTCTCGCCTCGATTTTCGTAGTGTCCCGGGTTCGATTCCCGGTCGGGTCAATTCAGGAAACGATCTTTTCTGAATTGACTCGGGTCTGGGTGTGCTGGGACACGCCCCTGGCTGGTTTCCTTGTGTGGTACCTCGTGACACAGGGACATTGATCCCTACTTCGAGACCATTACAAGAGGTGTGTTGTCTTGCGCATATTTATTTATCTTATATATATTTTTTTATATACATGACAATAAGAAATACAATTTTCAGTTTTTCTATCGTTAGATATGAAAAACAAGCATTGTAAAATGCTAAACACACACCGAGCTATTCAAGTGTTTCAGCGATTATCCGCGAATCCATAGCTGTAGACGACCGGAAAAACTAGTTCTGCCATTATTGAAAATGACAATGTCTTCTAGGAACAGCCGTGTAATGGCCATTAGAATATATAATAAATTACCAATGGACTTAAAGAATCTATCATTAATTCAATTCAAGTATAAATTGAAAGTTTAGCTCATTCAAATTGCTTTTACAACCTAGCTGAATATTTTGTTATGGGAATTTAAATTATTGTGTTTGATATTGATTGTGTTTGAGCTTGTAAATTCACGAATGTATTATAATTATAATTTTAAAAGTTGACAATATTTAATTGCTATATACAATTGTATTTGCATGCCTCAATGGGTGAATGTACCACATTCTTGCAAAATAAATATTCTTATTCTAAAATAATCAAAATAATATAGAAATACAATGTTACTAGGAAGTAGGGCTTACGGCTCGCGTACACCTAATGCTCGACCGTCAACGGCCGAACTCTACCGATCAAAACTCTGTGGTACTTCTGTCCGCCAATGGCCGACAAAACCGGTTTTGGTGTAGGTACCATTAATTTACATACGTTTGATTTGATCGGCCGTTAACGGATTAGGTGTACGCGAGCCGTTAGAGAACCAAGACGCCGCGGCAGTGTTAAGACACTTAGCCTTTGTCTTACCTAACAATAACTACATGAATAAATAGTAAATAGGAGTGAGTTTGCTTCTGTGGTGACCGTGGGGCGAGTGGGGAGATGTAACAGCAACCTCACGCTACTACTGATAGTGTCGTGGTCACAGTAAGAGAAAATGAACACGGTCGGCTGCAATCTAGTTTATACAGCGTTTATGTGTAAAATTATGAGGTAGGTATTGTCAGAAATACGTAAATTTACAATATAAAAACCTGCCTTATGGCACGCAATTTTATTGCGTTGCATATATAAAATCAATCATCCTTAATGCAACTCACATTGATGTCATATCTCTCGTCTACGAATTGTTTTACGACATACCATTAAAAATTGGTAACAATGAAGTACTGAAATATATAAACAAGGCTATAACTTTGACCAATCGACTGAATACTAAACTTGTGCAATGACTTTTTACTGTTCAGAAACCACAAGATGCACAATTCAGTGCCTAGTTCTGCCGCTCGGCAACAGATGGCGCTAGTAGTCTCAAACGTACCTCGCGACGTTTGCCCGGCTCGCCAGAATGCACGAAGCAGTATTTAGATTATCTTAACCTGAACCGTTGAAATAATTCCAATAGTAAGTTAATAATTTAAGTATTACATTTTTGGGAAAAAACTAGTACCAAATATTAGGTTTCAAGGATTATTAGTAACTTAGTTAAATAACTCGGTAAGCTATAAAGTTGGGAACCTATTATTTAGTGGGAACAATTTATGACTTGCATTTTTATGAAAGAAATAGGGCATCATGGCATCATATCGTTAAAATTATTACACATGAACATTATACCTACACAAAATAATAAAATAAATGTCTTGTTTATTCGAGTTTTTATTTTCCAACACCATTTACAAATTACGTCGTTTATTAATAATATGAACGGTTCCTTTCTCACCGTACGTGGTGAGGATCGTAAATTAAAAATAAAATGTTTTAGATGTTACATTTCATAACTTTTTTACATTTCTTTACAACTTGTTACATTAAAAAGTTTATGCATGTTCATATTGAAATAGTTTATTAAATTAACAGTATTAGGAGTACTTAATGGCTGATGCAACTGAATGCAAACACCGAGTGGCACTTCTTGTTTTGTAGATATTTATGATTATAAATAATCTTTTTTATGTCTTCTAATCTTTTGTATGTTATTATATTATTAATTGAAAAATGCTATTATAATACGCCGGACTTCTTAAGTGACAAATTTTGATATAATTACGGATTGACTTTATATTTTTATTAATTTGACATGTACCTACTTATTGTTGTATTTTTTTTTTCTAGAATGCCTTAGATTTGACATTTTTTTAATAGTAGTAACGTATCTTAATTTGTATGCCGCAGAGGCACGACATGTTGAAACCTAATGTTCATGTATTTATTATCCTATTTGCACACATGTTTGGAACAACTAAATGCATCTTTATCTTTATGGTGATTCGAACAAAATGCGCGTCATCGGTATATTTAAGTCATTTATTTTTAACACTGAAACGTTATAATTTTTAACAATAATTATTAGTCGAAAGGCAGTGCTGGCACTAATAACATTTTTCTTATCGCGAATAATTTGCTCGTTGAAAGCTAGATTGCGTCTTCATAAATTATGTTCAAGGTAATATTAAAAAATAATAGGCATTACAGCCAAATTTTCCTGTCCAAAAAACTTTAAAAACTATTTTCAATCGCCTCAGCTCTTAATCTCTAGCTATTAATATTTCATATTTCGAACGTTGCTAAATTATTTTTAAAAGCCAATTATTCGGCTTCCGCACTGCACGAACGCGCCCATTAGCTAGCCAGTATATTTAGTCTATGGTGTGTTTTTTCAACCACGGAGGTCTAATCGCGAGTTCTGCAGTTGCATGTCGACGGGAATCAAGGCGTTACCACACCATTGCAGCCCCGCCCTGGTTATTTAGGTACTTACACGTAATGGAGTTTTCTATGGTGGCCGGCTTTTAACAGGATTTCTTTTTTATTTCCTTTTTCACCGGCCAGTGGCTTATTTCTGCTTCATTATTTCACGTTTGTGGTGGAAGTATTGCTTAAGTGGATTAGGTATAGATAGGTACGATATGTTTAACTAATTGTGGGTGTTCAAATCTCAACTTCTTTAGAAATGAAGATCTGGCCTCCAATGGGTGTCATAGACTCTAAACACTAACAGTTGTTGAATACAAACCTAGAACACACACAAAGATTCGTCATTATACATTAATGTTTGTCCTGAGTCGGAATCGAACTCACGATCTTTGGCTCTATAGATGAAGTTCCACCCATTGCGCCGAAGAACTAGTAAATAGTTGGCTCCTGCTCTTATAAATTAATAAATAAAAGTCATGTAAAATAAATAATGAAATATAACAAGTAATGTAAAATAATCTGACACATCCAGCTTGCACCAAGGCTGTCCGAAATTATTCAGGACATGTATGTCAGTGTTATAAGTATAAATGTATCTTATAATATATCTTCAAGTCCAAGACGTGCTCAGAAAAGGTCAGGTCAGGAGTACCCATAAACGACGAGCATGTATGAAAGGATTAATGAGAGTGGAAGAAGCGCAAGAGGTGTGTCAGGACCGTAGCAAGTGGAAAGATGTGGTCTCTGCCTACCCCGTTGGGAAAAAGGCGTGATGGTATGTATGTATGTATCTTATAATTATTTAGAGGCACATTCTCACTCATTGCAACAAACACAATGTTTCTTACAAAATTAAGTCTTGAGCGGAAATCGAATCCACGACTCCCGGCGAAGTAGATAGGATTAAAAACTGTTGCGCTCACGCATAGCTAGTCATTTATACTGTGCTTCATGTAACTATACAATATTTACGTACTTACTTCTAATTGAATTACTTTTTTGTTGCTACGACCACCCACTACTTAAAAGCAGCTGCGTCCCCGATGTAAAAGTACGGATTAATAAAGTATTTAACATATTATAAAGAAGTTTAATTACGTACGAGTATCATAGATATATCAGACAAAATGTTTGCCTCGGTAGCAGAGTGACAAGAGCGCAGGTCTGAAATTCAAGTGTTTCGGCTTCAAGCCCCAGTTCAACAAGTTTGTTATGGATTTTTCGGAACATTTATGCTGGGTTTGCCAATTTATACCAACATAAAATTGGTAAATGTGTTGTGATAATCCACAATTTGTAGCGATTATACTTGAGAAATGTTCAAGTATAACGTTTATCAGTCTCAGACGCCAATAGTACCAACAAGCTCTGCTTAGTTTGGGGTCAGGTGATCTTGGTGTAAATTGTCCCAGATATTTTACTTTATTAAAATTATGAAGACCTTTTAGGACTTTTAGTCATCTACTAAGTGATATTATTATAGTTAGTGTGTTTAATTATGTTCCTGGTTCCCAAGTGACGGGAAGCTCGGCTTAAAACTATAAGTTACCTACTGTAATGGATTCACAGACCGGGAAAGCGGGAAAGTTTCAGTCTTTGAAACATTGCCTGGGTTTGTGATCGATTGATCAGAAAACTGTATTTTTTTTACATAAATACCTTTTACTAAAAGAGATTGATTCTTATTAGGGCTTTTCCCAGCAGTGGTACAGTATAATAAAGGCTCATTACTTCCTTGGTATAGAGCAAGCAAGTTGAGGTTATTACAGAATTATATTACGACAAGGCTTTTCGCTTCTTGTCAGTAATGAGAATTTAATAAGGATCCTGTGTACTTACTATGTACCAACTCATTAAATGAGATTAGAGTACCTCTCATCTAGATACTTATAGACCAACGGGTATATAGAGGTATATCATACAGCTTGTGATTGAGCTTCCCACCTGGATGTCGGTACCTCTAACTTCCAGAACATGTGGAGGGGAACACATGTGCTGAAACGCTCTACCAGCACATGTGTTTCCTTTCTTTTAAAGTCTCGGGTTCTTCAAGCGGGACCTTCAAGATGAGGATGGCCAGCCCAGTGAGGCTTGTCAGCCTCATATCTGGACCTCACGACCGCTTTCCATCAGGTGGAGAGGACCAGCGGAATCCACGACGAAGGCACAGCTGGATAACATTTTGTTTTGGCAGTGTTGCCGTGTTGTGTGTGCCCCTGATGGTGAGGAAGGTAGCCAGAAGTTATCAGGGAGCTGGTGTTGAAGCAGCTGAAGGACCTTCTATATGATGTCTTCTTACTGTTTATACTTGCAGAAGTTCCCCCTGCCCTTGTGCTGCTAATGGTCTATAGGGTAAGGGTACACTTAGAAGTATACCTCTGGGATGCACACGTTTACTGGCAGTTTCTTGTTAGCAAACGTTGAATAAATAAAATCTTTATCAAGAGGGCACAGGATTGCGGTGGATGCAAGCACGGCTGCTCTGGAAATATCTGGCCTTGGGTAAACGGCTTTCTGGCAGAGGACGTACGGTTGCGAGTTATGACGATCAACCACCAACACAAGGGGTCTTGACATACTTATTAAGGCTTTTTGTGCCTAAGGGAGTTCCGTATCGGTAGCAAAGGCGTCTTATGTTTTTTTCTGGTTAGAAAAATTAAGCACTACTTGTTGAAACCTGCCACTGCACAACCTTTTCACAGTCAAATAATATATACTTCTTAAATTTAAATGGTGTTCCCAAATTCGTTAGTTTAATCTTACCTACGAGTATAATTGTAAAATGTGTCGGAAATATACTTGAAATTAGCATCTCATGTTTAATGCTGATTATCAAATTTTCTTAAAAATTAATTAGCCAACAGATTCTTTTGATGAGCCAATTTAATAATTAATTAAATAATATTTTATGCTTCATACAAAATTGACATGATTTTATGACAGTGTCATTAAAATCCGCCTTGCGGGACAGGTATTACGTTTATGTACAATGAAGAGCGCATCAACTTGACGCATAGAACTTAAGGCTGTCCTTACGACGGTTGATTTAAGGCTCACAATCCTAGAGCAAGTAGGAAGCTGTAACTTGACTGTGCTTTTATCGAATATAAAAAAAAGATGGGCGATGTTTGCCGTTCACAAAGTAGTAATGTTGGCGTAAAACTTTTATTGCACATTTGGACTTAGATTAATGGCTCTTAAGGTTCGAGAGATTTCCTTACCTGCAGTTTTAGGGTATTAAAAACTCCTTAGGACGATAATGTAATAGCATAATATTTTTTATGGCTTTATATTTAACGATTAATTAAATTATATCCATGGCATTGATTCAATTATTCCAATAATAGTCAAAGTATTTAAGATGAGAGTGGAAGAAGCGCAAGAGGTGTGTCAGGATGTAGCAAGTGGAAAGATGTGGTCTCTGCCTACCCCGTTGGGAAAAAGACGTGATGGTATGTATGGATGTATTTAAGATGAGATTACAGGTATATCATAAGTTTACTAAAAAACAATCACGTGTGAGGTTTTAATAATGGCCATCTGACTCGTGTCTGCTTGTGCCATCGGTGTCAGGGTCATATATAAAAAAACTTGTTTATGTAGATATTTACACTCGAACGCTGAACAATCACAAAAGCACGTTACGTGAGTGTAGTCCTGGGTGAGGATCGAAGACACGTCCTTAGGTGCTTCAGGAAGGATGTTTACTCATTCAACATCTTTGCTAGTAATGTGATTAACAACATAACATACCATCACGACTTTATCCCAAACGATGTAGTCAGCGGCAAGTGACTGTTGCCGTCATGGTGAGCGGAACTCAGAAGCCCATTTTTCACCAATGGTATTAGAACCCAACGTGGTAGGTGGTGAGCCTTCCGCCGCTATCCGGGTTGATTTGATTTTTTATCGATGTTTTCCATCACCGGTTTCCAAGTTAGTAGGAAATTAAACAATGAACACAAGGATTTTGGTTCTGGGCAGATTTGAACTCGGGACCACACGATCGTCCCCGGTTTGTAATCTTACCTCTTTACAATACTTTTGCATAGATGTACGTACCTAATACCTGTGCATAATCCTATGGCTGGTTGGGATTCGGACACCGACGTAGATTCTACTGAGAAAACTCAGACAAGACACTCGATAGTTTTTATTTCCAACACATTAGTATTGGTCACATGGTATGGTTTATATATTTTACTGTTATTTTGTTTTTTTGTTAATGCTATGATGTTTTTATAAATTGTAACGATGTCGCGATGTCCGAAAAGTTAATAAAAGTAGTTTTTCTATTTCTATTCACATTTTGCGGCCATCGGATGTCTTCAGAATATTATACCTGGGCTATTTATCCCGTTAAAAAAGAGCTTGATAGCTTTTTACTGGTAAATATCCGCACTCTAGGGTTTGCTGCGTCTGTGTTTCCGGATGTCTACAACATTGGTATCTTCAAGGCCAGAGTGTAATAGGGTTTCTGGGTAAGGGTTACAAAAAAACAAGCATTTCTTCTTTATGATATCGATCAGTGTCGAACTGTAGAACCAAAAGAAGGCAGTTAAAAGGGATGTTACTGCTACAAACACCTCCCAGTTTCAACCTACACGATGTTGGTTGTAATCTGCGCTGTATAATATTGACACTCGTGTTTCCCGCGCAAACCAACAGTCTTATCGGACGCCATCTTCCCGATAAAGATTTATATTCTCTTCTACGCATGTGAGGTGTTAGCAAAGTGTATTGTTTCAATTGTTGTGTTAGAGCTGTAGGTAGAGTTATAATTAGGTGTAACTTGTTATTTTCATGTATGTATTAAATATTTAAATAAATATAATTATAAATATGCGCCAGAAAACACGTCTCTTGTAATGGTCTCGAATTAGGGATTAATATCCCTGTGTTAAGAGGTACCACACAAGGAAATAAGCCAGGGTCCTCTCCCAGCACACTCAGACCCGAGTCAATTCAGAAAAGATGGTTTCCTAAATTGACCCGCCCGGGGATCGAACCCGGGACACTACGGAAATCGAGGCGAGAAACCATGCTACAGTCCACTACGCCAATCGTGTCGTCATAACATTTGTATGACAATGCACAAGACCGCGCGAAGTGGGCCAAGAAAATGAGAACGGCGGACCCTGGGACCCCACACACCAGTGTGGGTTCACAACCGGAATAGACCGCACGGATGATGACGATGATGATGTTATGTATGACAAAACAATTTTTGGGAATGATTTCACGGTGGTGATTACCCCATTAGAGCGTGGCTTTGTTGTGGTGAAGAAAACTGGATGTCATTTTTCAATCTTTTTTCATAGTTAGAAATGCGCCTACCTGATGCTGTTCTGCAATAAGTCAGTAAAACTGAAAGCTCAGCTAAACTTGTTTTTACTTTTAAGGATGTTCCAATAGGGCTTGAAAAACAAAAACATGTAATTCAAAGTCAAGAAGACCAAATTCGAAACTAGATTCGGCTTTTTTGTGCATGAAGCTCGTCAAATTATATTAGTCAATGCTCAAGAATCTTGCGGCGTTTGACTAACATAAATGCTGCCCCTTGCATAAGGTCAAAGGTGAGGTGACTGTTGCCGTCATGGTAAGGTACTCGGAAACCTACAGGATGCGAAGCGTATCTGCATCCCACGAGGGAGGTATCAAGACTTGTTTTCTGGTTACCTTGGTTTCCTCGGGTTATCCGTCACCGAAGAGCTAAAGCGTAATATTTCGCGTCAAACTTCAAGTCCTGCATTTCTATTTTTGAAAAATAGGTATTGTGCATGCGCAAAACAACTTCACAGTGGACCAGAAGTGAGCCGTGAGCCATACCTGGGTTGCTTGAGGTTTCAACGACAATTTCCTTCAACAACAAACTAAAAACAAATACAGCCTTATATACGTCCCACTGCTGGGCACAGGCCTCACCTTAACTATGAGGTGGAACGAGCCATACTCCAACACGCGGGCTCAGTGAGGAGGTGAAAGTAAGGCCAGTGATAAACCTTACCGTCAGATGTTTTAAAGCCGCCTTTTTAGGCCTCTGACTAGGCTTAACTACTGATATCTAACGTCAGACGGGACCAACTGTTTAACGTGCCTTCCAAAGCACGGAGATGCCCAAAAACCCATCACTAAATTTCGGTCGGGATGGTCACCCATCCATTACCCGAACTGATGTTGTTGTTGTTGTTTTTCTTCAACAGAAATACAAAATACTTGTAGATGCACTGGCAAGTATTAAACCTCAGGCCAAATTAACTTAACCCTTACACGATGGTCCCCAACAAAAATATCGTTTACAGAGACTTCGTCCGTAAGTTACCACATGGACGTCCAAGCTTTTTTAACTTTTCACCTATACATATATGAATCTGAAGAGTAAACAATAAATATACAACCGGACAGACACATTCTATTTTTGTTTGTTGTTGTAAAATTAGTTCCGGTCATATTTCCAAAATCGCAATATCTTTTTCGAAAAATATACATTAATGTTTACCATTGGTTTTTATTTTTATACTAGCTGTCCGTCAGCAGTTTCGCTCGCGTAGACTGTTTCTTCCGTCAAAATATAGCCTATGCCACTCAGTGATAATATAGCTTTATACTGGTGAAAGATTTTTTAAAATCAGTCCAATAGTTTCGGAGCCTAATGTTACAAACAAACAAACGAACAATCAATCTTTCCTCTTTTTAATATAACTATGGAAAAAGATATGTTTGTAAGTCTTCTCAGGCTCATAGTACAACCTAGTCTTATATGTGACCAGGTGCCTATGTATGTTTCCAGAAATATTACTATGACCTCTACTGATACGCAAGGCGTAAGGCAATTAAAAGATGATTTATATTCGCATGAATATATTCTAATATTAGTTCGTTTAGGTTTCTGAGTAGTTCTTCATCATTCGAGTCACGTCATCGCTAAATGACGGGTGGATATGGGCCTAATCGCCAATACGGGTGGTAATTATATTGTTGATCACAAATGCTGTCGATTGCAAAAAGTATGCTTTACACGAAAAAACATAGTAAATATACGAGTATTATGCTTACTTACACCCATGATGATAAAGACGAAAACATTAAGTAAAGTAACCACCCTTGTTAAACCTTTCTTGTAAATGTTGACAGTACTTAGAATGAAAAAGACAAAAACTACTTAAAAGTTTTAATTACGATTTAATTAAAACTTCTAAGTAGTTAGCAGTTGATTAGTGAAACGTAAATGACAGATGGAGAACCTAAAACCGAAAACAAAACCAGAAAAAAGGAGGGCCAATTAGATATAGATTTTTGTCTATAAAGAGATGAAACTTGCCCGTGTAGTACCTACTTACCTAGAAACTATCTTTGTTTTTAATTTGCACAAGGATGACAGTTATCAGTAAATGTGCTCTCTCACTCTCACTCTTGGATAAAAACCTACATTACTAAAATCAAGTCATCGTTAGAATTAGTCATTCTTCGCGGTATCACCATCATCATTGACGACCGACTTGGTGTAATGGTTAAGAAGTTGGCTACTACACCAGAGGTCGCGGGTTCGATCCCCGCACAGTACAAACATTTGTGTGCATGAACATGTCTGTTTGTACTGGTCTGGGTGTCTCCTATGTATAATAAGTATGTATTTACAAAAGAAAATGTATTTAAGTATGTTTATCCGTTGTCTAGTATCCTATAACACAAGCTTTAATTAGCTTACTTTGGGGCTAGATGGCGCTGTGTGGAATGATGTCCAGCGATATTTATTTATTTATTATTTATATTATTATTATTATCATCGACCTATGGATTTTGGGCCTACCACTATAACCGTCTGCATATATTGTATCAGAACATTGCATGTGATGTTAGTTCATGAATTATGATAATTTTGGGAAATATACTGCCGCAAGCAATAGAGAATGTACTAGAATGTAGAAAATTCAAATGAACGAAATAATATGATTATTGTGATTACCATAACGTTGCCTCGGGGATTTAATAGGATAATCAACGGAACTATAATAGCCATTTGCGGTTGAGCGTGAAAAATATATTTGAATCGGAACGCAAACAATTGATAATATGAACTTTCGTGTATAAGCTCTGACTTTTTTCAGTCTGTATCAATCAATCTACAGTATCCTGTGTTTTAATCCCGCTTTTATGGAAAATTGCACCAATTTTCGTTATATCCATCGACTAGTTTCAAGTTCAGATTTAGTTTTCACAGAACCAAATTATGAAAATGTTTTTTTCGTATTTAGTAGGTATCGTTAATATGCATCGCAATTATTTACCCATAAAATATCAATTGCTCAGCTTTCTTTTGACTATATCTAATTCCGCACACTGAAAATTGAATTGCTCTGAAACACTTACTCACCATAACGCTCAGCCCAAACCGCTGAAGATATAAAGCTGCTTTTTTCAGCAGGCTTGTACGACTACTCAGCTACTAACGCCCGAATATCGTAACGACAGTCAATGTTGAGCACACTTCAGATTGATGCTGTCCTGTTACGTGTCAGTAGAGGTGAAAGAGACAAGTATACATTTGAGGTTTGCTCAACTTTGACTGTCGTTACTGAATTCGGACGTAAGTGCCTTATTTTAAAATTTTACTCAACCATTGATCTGTGCTTGAGTGAGATTAAGAACATCAGTTCATACTGTGTTCATAAATGGTCACTCGGATCTTTTCTGAAGGACAAGAAGACACATGACGTGTTACAGGCCTCCCCCCTCAATTTCAAGAAATTTGTCTTCTCTCTCTCTCTTTGTCTAGGTACATCAAATGATGGCCAGTCCATTGTTGCGATTGGTTAGATCATGCACCAGTAGGTATACCCATCTACATACACGGTGAAGGTAATAAGACTATACAGTCAGACGAGACTCCGTTAGAAGTCGCTATTTTGTTGTTTGCTTATAATTAACTTGAAATCTACTACTTACATACTTACTATTTATAATTTATTTATTTATTTACATGTGCGAATAATTATCTTATCTTATCTTTAAGAAAACCAGTTCTATTTTACAAATTCAAAGATTTGATTTATTTGCAAAGGATACATATCCTTTGCCAATAAATCAAATCTTTGAATGCTTTGAATTTAGACTTTTAGACTACATAGTCTAAAAGTTGTTAAATATAGTTTTCAGCTATTCAGTTAATAAACATCAACATGCACATGATCTATTTTATGAAAATTTCTTAACGCTTTTTGCCATAATATTTTCATAGTAAATACTTAGGTTTCAATATGTTTCTCTGAATCGATAAAAACGAACTACACAAAATACTTTGAGTTTTAACATGGAATCAAATATAAAAAAACAATTTACTATCAATCATTTCATTGAAGGAAACGTAAGTGATATAGGTAATTAACCTATATTAAGTCCCACAGCTGGGCAAAGGCCTCTCTAAATTAAGTCATCGTTGCCAATCATGGGTATTGGCCTAATCACCAGGCTTACCAAACATGGAAATCACAACCGTTGGATAGTTCATCTTAATCCTTGTACTCGTTACCTTGTCATAAACACTTAAAGATATGGGTAAGAGTAATGAAACTAATAGCTTAATTCAAAACCTAGAAAGCGTGCGGAGTTAGCGTTAAAATAAAATGTTGAATAGACAATAAAGTAATGTTTTTTTATATTATTCAATACGGTAAAAATCTAGCCTCCTTTCACACGTAATAAAGATGAAATAGACAATTAATCATTGAAGTGAAATTTTACGAAATTTGTGTGGTCTAGTAATTTTATTTCAAAAGCCAGGTGTTTAAAAATGTATTTATTTATGAAGGCTGGTTTTAACTTTTAATTGAAATCTTATGTTTATTTTTCATTTGTTACCCCACTTGAGTGAATAAGTAAAGTAAACATTGCCTACTTACTTGGAAAAGTAAGGAAATCCTTTACATTTTGGTACTGAATTTAAGACTGCTTGTTGGTGTACCTACGTATTAGATTTATCTAACAAATCACGTATTGACTTGTCTACCTACTATATTAACATTTATTTGAATCGTTATTACAGCTACTTCACTACGCGAACGTACCTTCTTTTTGATGAATATCTGTGTTGTTCTTACAATCACTATAGTTCACCATTTTAATTTTTCATACCATACTGTTCATCTTACAAAAGTATCAAGTATCTGATTAAGAATATAATATGGTTCATCATTACTTAAGTATAGGCTATGTCTAACTATCTACCTAATTCAGATCTTACGTCCTTACCAGAGTTCAATGATATAAAATCAGCCGCAGGCATATTTTAATAAAGATAACTTTGATTCGACAATAAATACTAATTTGATGCAAGCATTACGTTTCGCACTGTGAAATTTTCTTATGAAAGGTATAATATTAGCCAGTAATAAGCTGTTTCAAGAGGTTTGTGTATGTTATTAGCGCCTTTTGGGATTAGAAATAAGACAAGAAATGATAAGATATACTTTAAATTGTTTGGTATCTACCAAATAGTAAAGAAATTATATTTAATGTATGAAGATGATATTTTTGTTTAACTCAGTTCAAATCGATTTTTGTTTCATAAAAACTTATTACTTTCTAGATATGTTATTTTCTTTCCTAATAACTCTACCGAGAATGAGGTTGGAATCACAAATACTGCCTTCACTTTCCAGTAGCCATTTAATTAAGGCGCTTCATTCACAATTCCGAACGAATATGGAGATTGAATCTAAATTATGAATACTTGGCGGGTCACTCTCGGAGTCACAAAGTTTTCACATCAAACACTTTTATCTAACGTCTTCCTACAAAGAAGAGTTGGCGCATGCGCAGTCAGGACCACCGAAACACTTGATTTCTTGACAAAAAATGCAGACTTGACTAAGACGTCGCTATCAATAAATCGAAATATAAATTAAGATAATCAGCCACTATAAAAAAAGGGAAACATTCAACATCCGTCATCACGTAGTCAGCTTCATAGCACGGCGTTCCGTCCGAGAGGAACTCAGCAATTTTGATTAGGTACAGAAAATCCGAGGAAAACTCTCATGTAATTGCCGGAGGAGCGTTGAAAAAACGCGCACGACCGATTGTGGCGAGCGCGCGCGCGGTGTGGCGGGCGGAGCGGGCGGGCGCGCGCGCGGGCCGGGCGCGGCTATTGGCGGGCGCGCGTAGGGCGGCGCCACGCCCCAGCGACGCGCCCGCGAGCGCCGCCCGCGCCAGTGTCCGCACGACCGCCGAGCGCGCCGGGCCTCCCGCTTCCCCGCGCCTCGCTCGGCCACGCCGCGTACCGATCGAATCCTCACCAAACCACGTTCTACCGTCGCGAGTGCACTATGACACTAGTGAGCTAGCGGGCCGCTGTGACGGTGTCAATCTATGTGTATGTGATCACGTGCTAGTGTTGTGTTAGCTTGGGCCCGTGACGAAAAACGTTCGTGGTGGCCAGCGGAGCCTTGCACCCGGGCTCGGGCCGAGCTTACATGGCTCAGCCTAGGGTATGTACCCACTGCTACATGTGATAGTGACATCCGATATGTTTAGTTTTACAATGACCTAGGCGATAAATCTTAATAAGTCGATAGTGACGCTAAACACGATAATCACCGACCAAAACACGATTCCAGTGATAAAAGTGTCAAAATAGTACAACGTTGTACTCGTAATCAATATTATCACCCGTGACATAATGTTGGATTATAGTTATTATTTTCGACTACGGATTTAGAACTTCACCGCGAGTTGACAAAGTGCGACTAATCGTGACAGCAGGTAGTAATTCAGAATTGAGACATGTCCGTAAACAGAGGCGATACATTAACCGTGTCTTAACCCAGGTAGTTGTTCTAACAAGTCAGACGCGCCAGGAATACATAATAACCCGTTAGAACGCATAGAGTCACTACCGACGCATTACCGGTGATAATGAAAACGAAATGAATGCATAATTGACGTAAAAAACACATGACGACACAATAAATGCAGTAAGATTTTTGCTAAGAATAGTAACTAAAGCATCCAAAAACTGGTAGAGTCAGTGAATAGATAATAATGTATAGGCATTTTTGTTCCAATGTGGCATTTGATACAGACATAGTAATGCCGATGAATAAATTGCACTCGGCCGGTGAATAACTGAATGAGTCTCCATATATTGGACACCTGACGAAATATAACTTTGTTGAAACGCGACAATAAATGGGATAAAATGGCATCCAGCGGGGCGCTATTGTAGGCTGCTCTCTTAGCCGTGGGGATGGGGCTGCAGCAACAAGCGGCTTTGAACGCACGGTTGGGCACAAAAGACCAACTCGCAAACCGACAATAAAATTCAATTGACAATGAGGAGGAAAAAAACTTTTTGTACCTCAAAGATGGCCTAACGGAATCCGCGACGACTTTCTATAGCAGGGAACGCTTTGTTTTTGTTTAGGGAACGTTATTTTTAATCCTCCCTTTGTTTAGTGCAACAAAACAGTGAAAATGTAATAGCTCCAAAGTTTATAAAGTGGCGTTAATAAAATTATATCATCTAGGCAATTCAATTTGACTATTTAATGAAAATATAACATTACGTTACATTAATATGTAAATCACGGCATTAAGAAACTGGTTGATTGTATTAGATTAAAAAACTTTACATCAAAAAAAGTAGCCAGAAATTAAAATATTTGAATGAAACTACTATTAGTAATATTGAGAATATCTGTATCCCCGAAGACGCATCAAGGAAATGAAACTGATAGCACTTATTATTCAATAATAATCATTTGTAGTTCTAAAATGACAATTATTACGAAAACAGTCATTATGAGTGTGTGAGCTGTTACCCAGTTATATCAATCACATATCAAAGTTGATAAAACAACTGACACGAAATGTGATGATAATAAGTAACAAATAATAATGAGATAACGCGACTGCGGCCGCAGCGTAAACCAGTGGTAATTATTGGCTTTATTTTAAAACAAAGCAATAAAATTCGGCAGTGATAAAGTTTATAGCCAATCTTATATTGATATTCAAAGATTACATGGTACATTTAATTCACATTTATTCCTGTCTCAATAATATGATATTGGTGTGGATGCGATAATCAGTAAAGTATTTTAAATAGGTTTCTAATAAATATATGGAATGTTATAGGAAAACAATAATTTTACGACATAACATAAAAATCTATAAGTGCGCAAAATACGTTGAAATTTCAAATGCAACTCTATAGCAGAAATGTTGCAATTTACAATGTTCAAAATATAAAGTAGGAAAGTGTTGTTTTTTTCAATTAGTTCAAAATCTAAGACAGAAAATAAAATATTTTGTTATGTTATAATTACAGACAAAATATAAACGAGTTATCCACGCATAACTAATACAATTTCTATCAAGATCATCAAAATGATTTGAAAAATTTAATTTCCCATGAACACTAATAACATGTCAAACTTCCTTTATTAGTAAAAAAATAAATAACTGAGCAACCTATAATATTCACACATATAGATATTATAGCTAACAAACCGGTTGTTGAGTAGTTTTAACATTATTTTACCACCACTAGAGTAAATATAAATTGGCAAATGAAACTTACACAACGTACAACCCCATTTAGAGATGCAATTGATCAAAAACCCAATTGTTAATCCGCAATATTATGCGCGTTAGAATTATATAACACACCGAAACTAATTATATAATGACAAATGCAACAAACATTACAATTTGCATAAATTTTAATATAAATCGTTGTCTTCCGGCCAAATATGGCAGTATTATAAACACTAGGACGAGCATTAGGTACATAAATAGAAATATGCTGGTGAAAAACAAATTAAACAGGCTTAATATATTATTATTATTTACTAACAACCTTTGTTAAATCATCAACATGAGAAACTAAAATTAGTATTAATTCAATAATAACATTAAGTGATTCGCATTACATTTAGAAAATATCCGGTGGGGGTAATATGTGCATAATATGGGTTTAATATGTGCAGTATATTCGTGTTTAATTTAAAACTGACAGTTAATCCGGGAAAATTGGTAGTGGTCGAATGAAATATTTATAGTACTTATTGATACATATTATACTATTAAAAGAAATAGGCCTCGCTTCACGCTTTGATGTGTAAGTTTATTGGTTATTCCTACAAAATACCTTAAAATATTTGCTTTTACAGTTATAATAAATACGCGCTCGTTTTTACAACACTTTGCCCTCTTATTTATAAAAGTAAAACATATTTACAGTTTTAACCATGTTTATTAAATTAATTGCACACTAATTAACAACAAATGTGAAACATAATAAATTATTTTTTGACAGTAATATAAACTTATAGTCGTTACTATAATAACCTGTCACAATATAGTAAAAATGCTATTATGAAGGTATTTAACATTTGATGTGAGAATAAGAGCACCTTGATGTGAAATAAGTATGGAATTAATTTTCTTGAAATAGTATCTACTAAATACTATTATTTAAAAGGTGAAATTACGAATGAATTGATAAAATTATAGTTCACTTTTGCTTTTTTTTAGTCACAAAAAAAATGAGAGAGCGCAATGTCAGACAATCCATATATTTAAAAATAAAACATTTGTCTCACAAAAATATTGTCCATAAAAAATAACTTAAGTAGTTCTTTTCGGAGTACAACTTATTACATTTGTTAAGAAAGGAAGAATTGTGCAACGCAGATTTTTTTCTCATTGCTTTTAAACTATAACTTACTTTCTATTTACCATTCATTGAAAATAAACAAGAATAAAGCAATTCATAATTTAAGTACATTTTAGGTTCATTTTAATAACTTCAGATGTGTTAGTATTTGTTTTAGTATTTTTAATGTAGTACCTACTATCTGCCATAGTTGTAGCTACAATTAATGAATAGTCCACAAACCCAATTCCTGTCACGGCTGATAAATTCCTTATAAGCTCCCAAATTGCTATACAAAATGATATTTGCACAAGACTTGTCCGAACATTGTAAATGAGAGGTATCGTAAATTTTATGATGCAAACGATAAGGATATCAATTTGTCCGCTAATAGCCAGTCGTAATCTGCGATAATGCCGGTTCGGCAGTGGCCCACTAAATGAGCATTGATAACGAGCACAGAATATTAACAAAATAATATTTTACTACAAAAAAAAAAAGCTTATTTTTTTATTTTTGTTGCCTGTTTTTTTTCATTCCAAATAATGATAGACGTGCCTTGTCATTATCACACTAAAATCCTATTAAGTAAACTTAAAAATCACGACTGACTACCTTTTCAAACATTTGTTCCAAATACAGTGACTCTACTAACAAAACTGAGGTACATTTAAATGCTATAAAATTGTTATCGCCAATAATATAGCGTCGTTAAGATAACTTTTGCCTCCAAGTTATTTAGTGCGAGTAAAATTCTAGTGCTGTAAAAATCTGGTTAAATTATTACGTATTATGTAACAATAATATAAACGATACATTGTATGTTGTTTTAATTAGTATGTCTAATACCATGATAAAACCACATGAAAATATATTATCGTAAGTCGAAAACAGCTTTCACAAGAAGTTTATGAGTTTAAAGTTAGGACCCCCTCCCTCCTCCCCCTTGATGCTGGCTTGTAACATGTCAGAACAACTGACAGTGACACTGCATGTGAGCACTGATTACAAAACAGTGAATTTTTATTATGTATAATAAACAAACGTAATGGTTTTTTGAAGAATACCTAATTACTAATCGCTGACGAGGTACGCTTAAGATTAAAGAGGATTATTAATATCGTAATTTCCCAGTAGGTAGATATTGGGATTTTTTTTGTTGGTGTTTCAAATCACAAGGTAAAAGACCCAATTTTCACAGATTGTTTTATTTATGTAGTTATAATTTGATAAAAAGTACTGTGTAAAAGTTATAAGTCATTAAAGTCCGTTTCCACGCTTTATCTTTAAAACGCAATAAAAACTCCGTACGCAGATTTAAAATTTTCTCTTTATGCATTTTAAATGCATTCATGGCGCGTAAAATGCGGCTAAGTTAGCAGGTCACACGGCTCGGATGAGACCTAAAGAAAGTTTTGATCTTTTTTTTATGTGCGCAAAAAGTTTCCATAAGTGATTTAAAAAAAATCTCCAATGAAATCGTTTTATTGCCACTTATTCCGAATCGTAAACACGGACGACACTGTTACGTAATTTATGAGGATACTTTGTTTGTTACAATCAGTGAGTACTTAAGACTGTTACAAAAATAACCAATTAAAATTCCTGTTGATAAATCTTAGAAACTTTAATCAAATCAAATTCAAAATAAAACCGATAAAATGCACATTGTACAAGCAATTGAATTAATTTTAGCGGTAAATAAAGTGTCGTTTTAGGCAGTGGCATTTTATAAACAGACGCGTTAGGGCCATGTTATAGGATTAACACTTATGGATTAACCTACTTTTAAATGTTATGCCTATATGTACAAATTACAATCTATAAAGTGCTGAAGTTCAGGCCGCCTTACCTTTTTCTGACCTAAACAATATGGTACTAAAATTATAACTGTATTGTACTCAATAGTAGCAGTCTCAGTAGTTGCATTAGTTGAAAGAATTAAAATGATATTGTAGACCTTAGAATAATTACACTTAGAAGGATAGTTCCATACAAAAAGGCGCGCCATTTGTGATGCCAAAAACAACTGTCAAAATAACAATTCGTTACACATATAATCACAATTTTCAGCATTTAACATGTATGAATACCACTTGTGATTCTCTGTTATGTTGTTGCAACCATTTACTGCACAAATAAACATTTTGAAGAAGCTCTTACCTCGATAAATTACCTTCGGTAAGTTCAGATCCAGACGTGACGTCTTGATATTTAGGGCATCAAAACGGGTGCCCCGACTCGCCTTCTATGCGTTATTATTCTAGTTATCTATTCTATAGATCTATTTTTCATCTTTTATTTTGTTAAGTAGTTGGTGATCATAATTTACGTTAGTTTTTCAATAATAGTTTTTTTTTGTCATTAGAGTTCCTGCCTATTTCCATCGATCTAAACGTGTATTACAAAGTAATAGATTCAATTTGGCGATCATGAAGAACCAATATTTTTAAGTCGTCCAATACGCAGTCCGCGGGGGCTCTACATAACTTATTATGGGCACTTATTCCGGGCTGGGAGATAATACCGGTATATAAGCAATCTTGTTCACATTCGCGATAAAGCAGCTCGATTTTAATGTTTTAAGTGTTAAAACACGCACCGCCATATTGCCGTCGCGGTAGACGCAGGTAGATAACGCGTTTAGCTGGTATTTTTAATTTTAACTGGCAACATTTGCGAGTAAGTTGTAGGCTTGTAGGATAAGGAAGTTATGGCGATAGTTACAAATAATGTTGGCTTTTAAATCTTTGTTGTACATTAGAGTGACAGCACTTTTAAAATTGGATCTTGGACTAAAGATTGAATAGAGCGGTCCTTATTTTAATTTGATGAGAAGTGTTTAATGTAACTGTCATTAAAATAGCATAAAACTAATAAAACATTGCTTTTGTCATATAAGCGTAGAAACAAGGCTTATTACCATATTACAAGCGATAAACTGTTAAAATGCATATTATACAATTGTTAAGGAGAGTTCAACTAATGACGGTGGTGTTACTCTCTGCGGTTGACTGTAGGGTGTGATGAGTAATCATTCTGACAAATGATAGAAAAATATTTTTCTATTTTCAATGACACCTGTTAAGAATTAATGTGTTTACCTCTTTACCTTTTTAAATGAGTTATTGGAAATGTCAAAGATATTGATGAGATTATTAAGAAGTCCGCGATAAAATTGGGTTGTTCGTCGGTTTCTCCGTGTTGCACGTAAATCAAAAGCAATCACATAAAATCATCTTACTTTCAAATATTACATAACCATTAAAATATTATCTGGCAGTTCACGACCGTATAAAGTGTACCATATTCTTAATTCATCAAAAATGTTATCCTAAAAAGGCTATAAACATTTTAACGACTCATAATAATACCAAAAGTTTTGATACTGATAAACCAAACACGACTTAATCTAGTAAAAAAGCGATTACCATCAAGAATAGCTGAATGCCAATTCAAGAATTCCTATTTTAGTTCATCTGGTTGAATATTTGGAAACAAAAATTAATTAACTATTGCCGGAAACATTAACAGCGCCATCTTGCGGCGTAATGACCGCCGTCGCGTTCTCTACGAATAAATGTCGCTTAAAACGGTCATCGGTCCTAGTGACCAGATAAATTAGGCTTGATGTATTATATAACAGTGTATATGACAAAATGATATATTATTATAATAAAACACAACCGGTAGGGCCGGTTCAGACAACGCTTAATGCGATATGGTGATCCGAAGTGGCTATTTTTCAACCCGGATTATACTCGGTGGAAGACGGTCGCTTTCCGGTATGTCACCGGTTTTTTAATACTTTTTTTTCAACCGTGGGTGTAGATTAGCTCCGATTGGAGTATGTACATGTTTTTGTAGCATTAATGGCCTCTAGTGATTAACCAAAATACTTAGAAGCCACGTAGGTGTCTTTAAATGGATGCTCAGCTTGGAAATACCTATAGAAATAACTATTAGCTTAACACATTAGAAGTTATAGCGGATTGTTGGATTTTATAGTCAAGCAATAAGTGGCAAGAACATTTCGTGAATGCAAAATTAATTTGCGAAAACAATAAAACAAAATACAACAAACATGCATCTACTTCTTTTTTACTGCTTGAGTAGTTTGGAGGTTATCATCCTCGATTAGTCGAAAGCTTTATAACAATTTAATACCAATGTTAGGCGCAGTAAAACTTATTTTGCGAATGCTGTATAAGTAGCAGCAGACTGCTCCACCGGATCACGCTATGAGACACCTAGTCAGAAAAAACTCTTTACATAATCCCGAATCGGAATCAATTCGAATTTCGAATCACTCTGATGCCCAACGCGCTTTATAAACGCACCCACTAATCTGTTATTTAAATTCGCTGTTCCATTCCATTTTTGAACTTGGATTCGCGGCCGCGGCCAGCTCTAGATGCGTCGTCGGCGCGCATACCGACTACCCGAGGGCAGGTACCTCCTCATTGTTTTATTCCAACCGCGTTCCTTTTTCAATTTGAATATCGCTGTTCATTTTCGAATTGGCTCTTTGTAGACGCGCCTTAATTGCGCACTTTAAATTCAACTCTAATTCGCGCGATCGCTAATTTGAGGGTTTATTGTGTAACATCCTTTAAACGCGCTCCCGCCGAATTCTTGATAGGATCCATGCGTAATCTCTCGTCAAAATATTGCCGTGCTACCTTGAAACAGGTAATAAATCAACCTAATCTTTTGTACTGACAGCTATTTGGACAGTTATACTGAAATTACGTTTCTTAGTTCGCGTCACGCCATCTCGCGGCGTTTATCGTCGAATCCTGCTGAAACTGTAATTCGTGTTGCCAGATCGCGATTTATAAAACAATATTTACTGAGGCGGAATGATTCAGCGGTCGTGAAGGGTTGGAACAATGGCAGCAAGGAGGCCCAGTACGAATTTGGTTCCATTTTTAAATGTTGCTTTTTATTTTTCTTTTCCTAATATCGGCTTTTTTGGTCTCGATAACGAGGTTTGAAATTGGAATCACGACGGCCCGTTAGCGGCTGTTAAGAGGACATTTTTTGGAGTAACGGACGGAGATGAATAGCGAGTGTTGCGGTGATTAGAGCTGTTATCTGTTAGATTAGTTGGCTTTGAATTAATCGTTGTAAGTGTCGTTTGAACGGCCGGTGGGACAGTTATGGTCAATTGGGCTCGTGTAACGGTTATGCAACAGCTTTTGATTGAGCCTAAAGACTGGAAAATGATTAATTTTCTAAACGTAATCCGTAACTTTACTTTCAAAGACCACCTGTAATGAAATAATTTAGTAATTCCAAGCGAGTTTTTTACTGAAGCGACTGTTAGTAACCAAAATTAACTAGAACCAATAAGTGTGTTTTTTTAAATCCTGACAAATTTTACGAAGCTATGCAATCCAACCAGAACAGACCTATTTGCAAAGTTAGGCCAAAATCAACTTTGCAGAAGATGTACCTCTCAATTCAAGAGCTATGTGATAATTAGAACCTCGAAGCGGATCGAGGCGGGGCCGGATAGCATTGACAACGCGTCCCTCTCGCACGCAATCACTACTCTATGACCAGCGTTCCTCTATGGAGCGCTGTTACTCTGTCGTCTCACATGGCCACATAGAATGATCTCTAATTGTGCGGAATTGACGACCAGAAAAGATGCCGCGAAAAATGGCGGTTTGATTAACGTAACGTGGAAAAACTTGTTGAATTCGATTTATTATAGTATCTTCTGTTTTTAATCGTACTGTTAATTGACCGGAAATCAAATGAGGCTATGAATCCGTGTGGTTCAGTCCTGGGTTTAATTTCGATTATAAACACAATACTTTTAGTTTAAAATGAGTTACTGGCGGTGATTTAGAATATCGGCAAAGTAACGACTGTCTCGTTCACATGGACTGGTATATTAACTCGCGTGCGTGTTTCTATATTCGAAATAACTGCCTGTTTAAAAACGGTTTCTAAAAGTCTAACATAAAGGCACTGTCCAGTTTAAATAGTCAATCACGGACGGTGTGGCTAATCCAGACCGCACAATGGAGGTAACGAACAGACAGACAGTAATAAGGCGCGTGGGCGGCAAAGTCAACGTTATTTATGATGAGACCTTTTCCCGCCTTTTTGCTGGCTGGTAATGTTGCCATCGCTGTGGAATGTGCGTTCTAAGTTTGAAAGCGCTTCAGTTTTACTCGTTACAATGTGTGAAGGATTTTCTTTTATTCATCGGAAAATCGTACTTGTTAAAAATCTACGTTTTTAACCAGTTTAATTATGGAACTATTCAATTAGTTTTAGGCTTTAAAATCCAAATCTAAACCTGTATGTGAAGGTGATTGCTTTGCTCGTATTTCTGCCTCATTTGTTAGTAATAGTAAGAAATTAAAGTGAATATTTTTTCCTTCGTGACCTGTTTTCCAAAGAAAATACTTTAAGTTTCTATTTTTACGGAATGTGGCGGATTAAGATTCCTTTTTATAGTAAAGATGGGCAGTTAAAATAATAACAGCCATAGGAATACAATCTATTCAAACATTTGTTGATTTTTAGTCGTTAATCTAAAACATATTGTAATCCTACTCGATACTGTAGATGTTATTATTCTTGATAAAGATATCAAATCTATTTCAAATTGTCTGTGTATAAACGACGCTTTTATTTGTTAAAAAGAACCTAAAGATAACTTAATATCACCGTTTTTATTAGTGACACGGAAAGTCCTTTAAGTAGTTACGAACGATACTTTTAGTAAAAGGAATGAGAAACAAGCCGTCGCCGAAGGAAATCGTTATCTTAACGGCCGCATATTTACGTTAAATCTGACTGAGAGAGTCTGGAACTGTCCCTGGGCTGTGAGTGCAGCAGACGATAAGAGGGCACCACTATCGCCACAGGTTCATATGCCAGCTATTGCCCTCACTGTTTACAAACGAGACAAATATAATTTCTTATTACGCAGAAATTACGATAACATTCAAATAGTTACAATTTGTAAATTTAATCGCGGGTCTCGAGGTTAACGGTCACTTAAAATTAATTTAAAGAGCTAATTATCAATCGTAAAACGCGATACTGTGACCGAAATCAGCTGACGCGGGTGGCGCGGTTATCGCATTTATTTTTGTAAACAGTTCAAATTAAAAATGGAATGGGAGCTAAAACTTTCAACCGCGGCCTTAAAACAAGTGTTAACGCTTCCCCCCGATACTTTCCGAACGATAAATCTGCTCGCGAATCGACCGAATCCGTACGCCGAACATCGCTCACGCGTTCTATTTTTAAAAAGCACGAAGAAAAACACTCTAGCGCGCGCAAGATGGATATTGAAATACGTAACGGCTTCAAAGCGGCGCTGCATCTGGCCGGTTCGAAAATTTCGAATTTAGAACGGGCCCTACGGGATTTGAATTCGAATATAGAACAGCGAAGAGTTGGCGGTAATTAAGGTAGGTGGCGCGCGGCCGATCGGTTTATTGACACGTGTAGTGCGCTCTGTCCCCATGCGGATGGACAAATGGAATAATGGACGTCTGGGCCCGCATCCGCCGCGGGAGTCGGATACAACTCTTGCAACGCTTGGATACAATTTTTCAATTAAATCGACCAGACAGAAGATCCGTAATAGGTGTCGTTAAGAAGTCGTGTGCCCGATTTTCGAACTGTCCCCGTAACGAGGTCGTTTTATTAGTATTTATGGTCGTGAAACAAACGCACGGAGCATTCTTTGGGCTCTTACGCTCCGAGTATCATGAATGAAACGAAATTTATGACTAGCGCCCGCAATAATGTTATACGGCTGATAAATTTGAACGGTCAGTGTCTCGGTCGCGGAGGCCCGCGCGGCCTGCCGTCTCGATTCAGTCGGTTGTGCGTGTAATATATAAAGATTTTTCTAAGTTTTACGGTCGTATTACGTGCGGGTCGAACGCCGCAGTAAAATTTGATACGAGCGTCGCGGACGGTCTAACGATGCTTGATTTACCACTATCAATTTAAAAAAACACATAAAAACACACCTGAGCGATCGCTACCCACTTCGCTATATGTACAACTTTAATGTGCTTAAATGCTGGTAGGCTCTCACCTAGCCGATATCACAATTGTAGCGCGTTATTATTATTAGGTACTGTGAACTATTCAAATACATTATTCACTGTTACGAATCGCTTCTGGTGGCCCCACAGACATGTGAATGCGTCGCCAGATGACAGAGAGTGGGACAGAGCGATGCGTGTAAAAGCGGGCGGGAAAGGGACGGGGTTTGCTAAGGGTGGTTGGTGGCCCACCCCGCGTCGCGCACAAGTGACGCTCCTGTCTTCCCCAACCGTCTGCGTACGAAACCTCGTCCCATTTTAGCTTTTTCTTTACATACATAGAACAACACTGGCAGGAAACTCGTGAGACCCTGCAGCTCACACTCGCGCCGCACATTCAATACTTTTTGCTTCTCGGAATCGAGCTAAGCTAATCTCGAAACCGCAAGTCGTAAAAAACGATGACCCACAGGCATATTTCAAGCAAAATTTAAATAACTGAAGCGATTAATATCCGCGGGCCTTAATTAGCGCTACAGGGCCAGAACTCATCAACGCTTGACGGCATGACTTATGTCTAACGTCCACGACAATGCGCCTCAATCACCTTATAAAGAAACAAACGCTCCAAACCATACCACTACAAAAACCGCCCGTTCTGAAACAACTTATTACTCCGCGAAGATTCCCATCCGCAAAAAACCACAAGAATGTCATTTAAAAAAATTAAAACGTACGATGCTTATTTTTTCGTTATGGCTACACAAATGGACTAAAGGTTATCTCGGGAAAAAAGGCGGGACCAAGCGATTCCATTTTTAAAACGTATCATTTCAATTTTGGAACCGGCTTTCAAAACGTCAAAAGGTAGTCATTACATATTTTGTGGCCAGTGCAGCGCGCCCATAGATTATATTAACTATTTATTTACGACTTTGGTGCTTACTACGATCCTGAAAAGGTGAGATGACATCATTTTAGTTGTTTTTGCTTGTAAAGCTATTCCTTCACTAATTGCATCGGAGGATACCGGTTTTATAATTGCAAGCGAGGTGTCAATGCGATCATTATAGAATTTTAATTACCCCCATCCCTACGTACGTGACAGAATGTAAGCGGAGTTGACCTAAAAATTTATGGGAAAATATTTTTAGTTGAACAAGCGCCGCATATCAAGTGTGGACTTAAATTTGGTATAGTATGGGTTATAATGCTGTGGGAGTTGAGTGCATAATGTGAACGAATACCGCGTGACGTCACTGCGCCAAAGTGTGTCATGGAGGCGACCACTCCACTTTTGATTGATCGTGACGTCTCCAAAACAGTGAACGTTTTTATTCTGTTACGAAACGAAACGCACTGCGTAATTTCAAAAAAAAATCTTTTATCGTGTTATAGTGATATTATTCTTAAATTTTTGTTTAAATAAAAGTTTTTGGTTTTTCAATCTCTTTGTTAGGAACTAGGAAGAAGGTAGGTTTATATGAACAGCTTATTATAGCCGTATAACAATTACAATTGATTGTGTCGAGGCAATTCACACGATAATTGCCTATTTGTCTAACGTTGATGACAAACCAATCAAGACTGGCCAGGAAAAATAACTCATGACGTCATTGCGTGTTCTGTGTCAGAAATAACATGGCAAGGCATTTTAATTGCGTAGGTTGTAAAGTTATTTTAGTTCTAATTTCGAGGTATTCGTTCTTATTAAGGTATTAGTATCGGGCTATCACCCCCGAACATTCATAAGGCAAAGGCAGTTGTTATCGAGGATCGCTCGCGTGCGTGCGACTATTACTTGCCGAAGTAAAACGAATGCGCGCCGTTTTCACCGCACCGCGCGCCATTTTGGAAAAATGCCCGCTTAATTCTAGGCGCCATAGATCCGAGCGTATTGTAACAGAAATGTTTGTGTCCGCCGTAACTAATGGATTTTGATTTAAAATAAATTCGCGACGTCCATTCGTCGCGTTAAAATTTTAAAGCATTATGTAGACAGTTTTTTATTTCATAGGTACGAGTACGACGGATTTATAAGCTCAGAAGACTATTATCAACATTGTAAAGCTGTAATTTTTCCTGATTTACTCTTAAAAACATATTTTTTAAGCTTTTATTCTTAATCTTCATTGTATGTATTGTATATTTAAATTATTTAATAGTTCATAATAAATAAACATCATCCCTAAGCTTAATTCCTTATAAGGTACCTCGGAACTGAAGGATATCTATCCTTACTTCGAGACCATGACAAGTGGTGTAGTTAGTTGTCTTTTTAAAACTATAGAGTAGAGTTAATAAACTGTTTTTTTTTCAATAAAGGGCCGTTGAGTAGGTACTTTGTTTATAAATATTAAAAGATTCAAACAGAAGATGTTTTAAAGTATAGTTAGACTATTTATAGCTGAGGTTCGCAAACAATAAACTCATTGTTCCTATTAATATGAAAATATGAGGCCTAGACGCCATTCCCATTGAGTGAATAAACAATAGCGCAAGTAACCTTAAATCTTTATTCTATAATAATAAGGTTCTTAATTCTTTGTCTACCTGTTTAATGACTATTGCCTTGGGTGGTAAAATGATTATTAAAATTTTGATTTTGTTTTCATAAGTTTGCCTAATTATACCACATATTAATGAGTCCATAAAATAGTTAGAGAGTGTAAGCATTGTACAATAATTACAAACTCAAACTATTATAATGATCTTATTTTTGGAACTTTCGGTCAGGTATGTTGTTATTGGAATGGAATTCTGAAAACGACGTTGCATGAGATCAAAATTCATTTATTTAGCATAATTTTATAATTTTCATGATTTAGGAAGGTTTTTAACTACAAAGATGTTAGCTAATTAGCTTTAAAATAAAATTAAAATATTTCAATCTAAGTATGTTTATCCTTATTGCTCGAAAGAATTTTCATGTCATTAGATCTTAACGCCGCGCACAGAGTCCATTTTGACTTAAAGAGTTAATTACTAATTGTTCCTTAAAAAATCTTAAGCTTTAATAATCGAAATCGAGCCTTGAATTTTTAAACGATTTTTCCCAGACAAGATCTTAGATTTTGTTTTGACTAGTGTGTCCATATCAGTGGGTTTCTGACCATCATCATATGGAGTGCTGCCCCACTGCTGTACATCATCATACTTCTCGCAGATTAGTCAAAAGTGACTGGTTGCAGGCAGCAGTTACATCCACAATTCGAACGTTGTCCACCGAATCAGCAAGCAAACTTCTTTTAGGGCTAGCATTTTAACTGAAATGGTATTCCCTAAAATAAAAATAATAATAAATTGGTTAAACTTTTTAACACAATGGCCGTCAGTTTTTTGCACTGTGTCCTATTGTGACCCGCCTGCTGTCACTTCAGTCACTTCCATGCATAGAAATAAATTTAGTTATATAGATGTGCCCTGCTGAACTAGAAAATTTAGCATACTGGACATATATTTTAGATGATAATGTTTATAGGTACTTGTTAAATAAATAAATGAATATCTGGGACAAATAATTACACCAATACCATCTGACCCCAAAGGCAGAGCTTATGGGTGTTACAGACTGATAAACATACTTAAATATCCCTAAATACATACTTAAATAGGTAATAACACCCAGACACACAA
Source organism: Udea olivalis (assembly GCA_947369235.1). Classification (NCBI taxonomy): domain Eukaryota; kingdom Metazoa; phylum Arthropoda; class Insecta; order Lepidoptera; family Crambidae; genus Udea; species Udea olivalis. Next base: position 2,313,847 of record OX376360.1, on the reverse strand, counting down.
CAAACACAAATGTTTGTCATGGGTGGGGATCGAAGATTGGAATTGGAATTGTTGCAAGTAGATTGTTTACTAAACAGTTATAAAAACACAATGCCTGTCCAGAGATTAGGTTCAACGAACAGATGAGAAGTCTAAAATTAAATGTAAAACTGCAAAAAATTAACACCCAAACATTTTTGTTATTGAAGTTTTTTCCTCATTAAGATGCTTAAAATTATGAGATTGAAACTCAGATAAATAATAGTTAACTGCTTAAGTATTGAAGTTAAATAACAAAATGTTTGGTTTTAATTGCTGCGTCAAAATTGCAATTTTCCTAATCCTTTACAATAAGGTCTAAAATCGAGTGGAATACATTTTAACAAGTAATTATGATTTAAGATGACTTTTACTAGCGAATGTTTGTGCCTCATAATTGCGAATAAAAATAACTGTACTGATTATTAATTTTATTCGTTGTTTTGAGATTCTTAAGTCTAAATGGCTTTTACGGGCTGTAGGGTAAAATGGTTAACTTCCGAAAAATAATAATTCAAAAATAACCGCTTTGTTGGATATAGGTAAGTAAGTAAGTAATGTTTCACCAGAATATTCTTGAGCATAGTGGCTTACTCCGGATGGCCCGGTGGAAAAGGTCGTTGTTTTAAAAGAGTTTCATTTTGACAGCTGCTAAAAGGTATAATACTTCTTTCGCCCTATGATGATATCCCTGACAGTTCATAATTGTCAAATAAGCTGCTGTAACGAATGTAATTTAAACGAGTTGGCAAAGAAAATGGAATCAGATTTGCCGATTTTTAATTTTTAAATCAATCTTAATAAACGGATTTTGGCTAATAAGTAATAGAATAAAACGCAGCATCTCGAAAATAAAAATTAAAAAATTGCACACAAGGCAGACGCACTGGTACTGATGCGAATGACGTGATTACAAATTACAAAATGGTCGCTCCTATTCATCGATTTTTTGTCGATTCAGTAGTGTCAATACACTGTTGAATGGCGTTCCTTTTCACGCATCAGGCGCTGTGAAGATATATTAATTAAATTTCAAATACTTCATTTATTAACGGTTAGTAAAATTAATAATAATTTACTTGATAAGACTCGAAAGAACAATAGTTTTTCAACAGTTTATAACATTTTCTTTTGCCAGTTTCTTTTTATTTCGTTTGATATACTCGTAGTATGCGTGACACGAAACAATAAGAGTTGTCAGGCATATCATCTTACTGCGAAAATAGTATAACATTGTGTAGGTGTCAAATAGCCTAGCGTGTAGTTTTGTAATATATTGTCTTGAAAATATTAATGCATTTAACAAAATAAAATGTAGAGTAGCTGATTGAAGATTGAAGAAGTGATATATAAACGTCAATCAGGAACATGTATATGTGTTTTAGCCTTAGATAAGGTCTACATCGACTGTTCGACTGTAAGCTGCTGACGAGATAAGATACTATATGATATTCTTTTGGTGTGCAACGTTGTATCAACTCAGAGTATGAGAGTACAGCGTCATAATGCTTAGGTATTAGAATTCGGTTATTACTGTTGTTAAACATTTGTGGATAAATAGAGAAGTCCTGATTTCTCTTGAAGAAATATTTAATAAATATATTTGGGCAGTTCTCAGGCATCCAAACACCTAAAAGTGAGTAGAACTTGTTATAATACATGTCGCATCCTGATAATGACACTTACAAATAAACTTCTGTGGATAATAACACCCAGTCACTGAACAAACACAAGTTGGTTGTTGATAGGCATGCGTGTATGGCCATTGGCCAGCTAGAACCACCTTGAGGTCTAAAGAACTTGCATCATCCAAAATGCTTTGTTCAAGTAGACCATAGATTAACAGTTCTTTTGAATCGCCATTTAACATTTAAAATTTAGCTATAGTAGAAACATACATACCATCATGACTTTATCCCGGGCGGGGTAGTCAGAGGCAAGCGACTGTGCCGCCATGGTGAATGGAACACTCAGAAGCTCACTTTTCACCAATGGTATTAGAACCCAACGTGGTAGGTGGTGAGCCTTCCGCCGCTATCCGGGTTGATTTGGTTTTTTATCGATGTTTTCCGTCACCGGAGAGTTAGTCGGATATTTAACAATGAACACAAAGATTTTGGTTCTGGTCAGATTTGAACTACTAGGCCACGATGCTCTAGAAACATAGTAATACTAAAACTATCTATATACTAAATATATACATATAATGTGTCTCTACCACCGGCGACGGAAGGTTGATTCCACTGAGAAGACCCAGCAAGAAACTCAGTAGTTACTCTTTATGTTTAATATGACTTACATTCTGGGAAATAATTATGTGTGACCTCTAACACAAAAACAATTTGATTTCAAACTATGAGGTATTATGGGCTCACATCATATCTTTAAATTCGTTTTCCAAGTCCGCGATTTGCATCCCCACATAGGACAAACATGTATGCAATTAATATTTCTGTGTCTTGGTGTTAATTTCAATTTAAAAATAAAAATAGTTTTATTTAAAAAAATATCTATTACCAATATTACGAGCTCTGCTTAGTTATGAGTTTAATGATCTTGATGCAGGTTTTAACAGGCATTTGTAAATTATTTTGGAAACACTTTTAATTTGTATTTGCAATTGCAATAGCAAACGAAGCAGAACAGTGCGCCCGCGCAGCCGTAATTTAGCCATTATCATTGTATCGATCTGGCGAAGGTCCCGTGCGTCATTCTGCATTTATATCATCATTAAAGGCAATGACAACCTGCGGCTAGGAAATAAATTTCATACTTAACTAGTAGTGTTTTAGGGTCCGCTAATAGTTCGCGAAAATAGTAAAACACCAACACGAAGTACATAGCGAGCATTCACGTGTAATCTCAGATTCAATCGCGAGCAGTTCAGGAGATTCACCGATGTAATGCGCGGCTGACTAGGCTTGCCAACCGTTATCAGAATTAAAGTAAAAGTAAATAAATCTTTAGTCATATAGACTCATAAAAAGTCAAATAAAAGAAAATATATAGCAAAAACATACTTTAAAAAAAATATACTTACATAAAATAATACTAAGTAAATATCATAATTAAACATAATGTGACTCTACCACCGGGTCGGAGGTTGTTTCCGATCGAGAAGACTCCGGCAAGAAACTCGATGGTTACTCTTTTCAATCCAGTTTTTATACACAAAAATTGAATTGACAGAGTAAAGTCAAAACAAAAAATGTGCAGAGGAGCCGATTATACCTAAGATGACCACAAATTCTTATCATTTGACAAATCCTCTACACTATAATAACCTCGCTTCATGAGCTTAGCTTTAATTTGTGACTTAAACTTGTGAAACAGTTCAACAAGAGTTTGCGGAATCTTATTAAAATATTTTACATATTGACCAACAAATGATTTTCCTTTATGCAGTCTTAGACTGGGAGTTACGAGCTTATTTTTATTTATAGTTTTTTTTAATTTAGTTTATGTATATATATATAATTAGTAAACAAACATGCTCTGTATCTAGATGCAGGGTAAATCGAACCAAAATGTACGGAATCCTCAAGCCCTACGTCACAGTCAAATGACCCTGCTTGGTACTTGTCACAACGCTGCCCTTTCCCGAGCGTATGCGCATAATAACATTAGAACTTCGCGTCGCATGCCATCTTGAAATACCCAACATATCTCCGTCTTATTAAGAGCGATGTTATAATTAAACTTATCAGAGACATGTTAGATGTCTGCATATAGTTGAACGGTAAAAAACGTACAAGCTCTGCAATGGTGTAGTGTAATAATTAATAAATTATAGTATATGTGTGTAGCGAAGAAATGTGCGTTGGATCTGTATTCAAAATTATTCAACCATTAGTTATTTGTTTGAAATGTACCTTCTTGCATCTTAAATATATTGAATCGGAGAGCGCAACTGATTGAAGGATCAAAAACATCATCAAAGCAATGAAAACAAACCGTTTTCTGACAAATTGGCGTAGTGCGCTGTAGCACGGTTTCTCGCCTTTAATTCCGTAGTGTCCCGGGTTCGATCCCCGGTCAGGTCAATTCAGGAAATAATCTTTTCTAAATTGGCCTGGGTTTGGATGTGCTGGGAGACGCCACTGGCTTAATTCCTTGTCTGGTACCTCGTAACACAGAGATATTATAATTATCTCTACTTCGAGACCATGACAAGAGGTGTGTTGTCTGGCGCATATTTATTTATTTATTTAAATATGTGTGCCACTGGCAGTTTAATGTTGCAGAACAACAACAGCGAAAAAATAAATAAATTAAACACACTGCATGTCTTTTCGATGCACGCTGCCTTTGCCATCATGGTCTTCATTCTTAAACTTTTCTGCCACAACTGCCATCACTATTTTTGCGTCTGTTACTATTTCATTAGAAATTTGACTGGCAGAAAGTGCATGTTATCTAAAATGAAAAATATATTCATTCATATAGACCTATAACCAGTAAGTAGGTTATGACAAGTCAAATTACATAGATGCTAGCAAAGGAATACTGAATAAATTAAAAAAGCGTTCTGGGATCCTTGCCCCACGGCCCATACCTTTTTAAATTGTACTTTTTTTTTGTTTACTTATCGTAGTTATTCTAAGTTTGTGTTTATGTAAGATGTAAATAGTTTTAACTTTTTTGTGCAGTATTTAATTCTTTTGAAATTTCAATAAACAGTTAAATATCTAAAAAAAAATGAAAATAAACTTAAATAAAATAATACTGTGATAGTAAAAATCATAAATAAAGATGATGTGATTCTACCGGTTCAGAGGTTGTTCCAATCGAGAATAACCCGGCAAGAAATGTGAGTATTTATATATCTATATTACTATAGTATTTATGTCTATTATTTAGTATATTTTGCTTTAAATTTGACGATTAAAAAGTACTCACCGTGAAAGTGTATTTGAATGAAGTTGTTTGAGTTTGAAACTCGATGGTACATCTTTTGAAGTCCCTAATCTATACTCAAAGGCGTTTTACTAACTCCACGAAAAATTTATGAGTAGACAACTGCAAGAAAAATTGCTGATCAATTTCCAACAATATGCTGCACATGTAATTTTCAAGTTGATGTGCTATTTATAACCAGTGTTTATTGAGTGTTTTTTTTTAACAACTACTTACGTAGCCGATCATGAAATAGGGTTGGGTATGTATTCATAATGTATTCCTAGACTTGCGTTCACCACACAGTAGTGTCATTTTATCTATAACCTGCAATTTAGCAATAGTATTTAAGGGCAAGTGGTAGGCTACCTAAATTGCTAGTTTCCCCGCTTGGGTGAGCAAGCGGCCACTTTGTGCCCCCTACATTTACAGGGAATTGAATAAATAATTAATTGTATGTCAGCTTCATTGCTCTATTATTAACTTACTTTCTATGGTGAATTGTTAAATATAATCTAAGTTTAAAATGGACTCAATATTAAACGTCGCATTTTATAAAGCAAACGTGCAGCATGACGGAAAATAGCCACCATAAACAGCACTGCTCTTAAATTTAATGAATAAAGTGAAAAATAAATAAATAAATAATAAATATTCGCCAGACAACACACCACTTGCCATGGTCTCGAAGTAAGGATAAATATCCTTGTGTTACGAGGTACCAGACAGGGAAATAAGCCAGGGGCGTCTCCCAGCACACCCAGACCCGAGCCAATTAAGAAAAAGTAATTTTTCTGAATTGACCCGACCGGGAATCGAACCCGGGACACCACGGAAGCCAAGGCGAAACCGTGCTACAGCACACTGCGCCAATCGTGTAAAACAACTTCCATGGCGTGTGAGAATCGAAGACGCTGGCAGAGTCCAAATAAGCAATACAAATTAAATATCGATTCTTGAACATCGATATCCGAACATCTCTACCACAAACCAGGTTACAGTATCAGCCCGTATGAGCCTAAACACTAAACCAAAACAAAAACCTGCGCCCGCGCCGGTGACGCATCCAACGCTCTTGACACTTCTGCTGAAAGTGCCCAAGCGGATAACCTTACCGCTGGGTTCATCGCTGTACAGGAACCATGTATGCTGGGTACAGTTAGCTGTGCAAACTTAAGGCAGATTGTGTTCAGTGTGATTGAATTTGAATTAATTTTATAACATGATTTGAAGATCTGACCCCAAAAACTAAAAAGTTTCAGGCAGTAAAATATGTAATACATAAATAGAGAATGAATCATAAATAAAATACAAAACAAAAGTGAAATATTCGTCAGATTAAGCATTTGTCTGGCTAGGGCTGGAACCCGCAGCCGCGGCGGATAACAGTTCCTCGACCTCAAACCACTACGCCATCGCTATGGGTGTATCCCACTATTTATAATATTATGTATTTCTATTGATAGAAATACTAGGACTGCTTCTCCCTCTATTTCCATTGCTGGCGGCGGCGGCAAAAAACACTGCATCAGAAGAAGAAATCATGGGATATAACTTGGAAAAAACGCCATGGAAATAGCAGGATAAACCCATTGCTATTGCCCAGGAAAGGGTAAGGCATCTAGTTAGATTATTTTGAACATACCTATTTTGCATCTGATCTACCTATTCAAAAATGTATCCATAACGTTTTGTTTTTTTACTGTTTAACACTCACAATCTGTATTCATGTACATTTTATAAACACCATCCGAATTGAAATATGAGGATCTATGACTGTACTCTATCTATGACTGTACTCTGAATTTATTTTTTGTAAAACAAACAAAGTTGAAAAGAGTAACTATCGAGTTTCTTGCCGGAGTCTTCTCGATAACAAGCAACGTCCGAACCGGTGGTAGATTCACATTATGTATATTCACGATGTGTACTAATATTGTACTATTTTATTTACGTTTATTATTATTATTTCTGTATACTTTTTTTGACATGTCATAAGTGCTTTGTACAAGCTTAAATGAATAAATGATTTTTTACTTTTTACTTTTTATGGAGAAAATGGCAAAACACGTATTTTTCTGTTTGACAACCTTCAGTACTAAAATTTTTAGTTATTAATGTTATTATAACTACTCAAAGGTATAAAAAAAATCACCAGTTTCGTTGATACTGCGCGACGTGAGTGGCGGCGGGCTCGCAGCCTCTTCAACTGCCCGCGCTTTATTCAGAAGTTGAAATTTAATTTTGAATAATTAACCACGCCGCACGATTAATCTGTTTGATAAAATATAATAATGTAAAAGTTAAAAAGACCTCCCCTTTTTTAAAACAAGCTGTCTTCGATTGATGCCTGATGTCTGGGAAAATTTTGGATGGTGTTTACCTATATAGTATCCCTGTATATGTTCCCGCGCATACGAAAGGAAAAATCACTACACGGCGTTAAAAAAAACTAAACCCGTAGCTAATGAAGCTATAATCAACGTCGTCGGCAAATCAGCGTTATCGTTTTATCGGCGTCTGCACAGCGTTTCCGCGTTCGACGCTGCGGTTCCGCGTGTAAAACGCAGAACAATTACGACTGTAATACGTCGGTGATGCTCTAATAAAGTGGCATTCAATATGCTATAAATGTTCTTGCGATTGTGAGTACTGACTGCAAAAAATACTAGTGGAAAGGCTTAGCTTACATATAAGGTTGGATAAAATATTGTGGTTTAATGGTGTTTTTTATGGATTATTATGATTTTCAATGGACCCATTAAAACATGCCTAATTAATTTACTTTCTGAGTTATCATTTTATTTTATTCCAAACTAAAGTCAATAATTACAATGAGTAATTAAATTACAATTAAATGAATCAGCTAAAAATTAACACCTATATGAAACAGTGCAATATTACAGCAATTATAAAAGCTGATTATATTCATCATTTCATTATCAGATAAATAATGTGATTTCGACAGCTGACTGCTATATAGAAACAATGAAAACAATAAATAATGATATAAAAATAACACCTTCGCCGCTCTTTGATAATATAATATATAATGTAATATTATTATATTGCTTGCTTAAATAACCAAGTGGTTTTGCTGTCGGTACATTTATGTATTGTTTACTCAATGTTTTGTTGAAAGCGAGCCTGGTAACGAGAGCTTGTATGCGATACACTTATTCACATATGGACATAGTCACTAATATGTAAATAACAAGAAAAGGTATTAAACCAATGCAAATTAATGCTCAAAAGTGAAAAAAGACAAAAAAAATGAAAAAATTACTTCGTACAAACTCTACAATTGAAGTTATGTAAACATAATATGTACGAACATGGATATGATTCTAAAATAGGAAAAAAATACTTAAGATTGAGTTAACTACACACGTCATTCTCATTATAAGTTAAGGGATTAGCTGTTGGTAAATAATAAGTAAATATCTTGGAACGTTATTCATGAACAGTGGGCTTCTGAGAGTTCCGTTCACCATGACGGCAAGTTACTTGCCTCTGACTACCACGTTTGGGATATAGTTTTGTGATGGTAGATATGTATGTACATTAATCATGAATAGTTCAGCTGAAATGGTGCAATCAAAATACTTATTTATTTATATTTAAAGAAAAAGTACAATTGGCGGACTTAATGCCTAATGGCATTCTCTACTAGTCAACTACTGGGCTAAGCAGAAATCGTGTTGGCGGCGTCTCGTAAAACCGGAATAAAATATACTATCAATACAAAAAACATACTTATACCAAAATTACACATATTACACATACATAATCATAATACATAAATTCACAGATACATACACTAAATATCGTCAATAAATCTTAAAACGTTGTCTTGAAAGGAGAGAGCTTTGGTTGAATGAGATAAGGTTTCTCTAAGAAGAAGTTGTGGATTGCTCTTTTGAAGGTACTACTGGTCGACAATTTAATTTTATTAGGCAGCTTACTTAATTTACTCAATTTTTCAGCCATCAAAACTTCAAATAATAATATGTAAAATTCAGACTATAAACTATAAACCTTGTACTGTGGCACTCAAAAGCGCGTTTCAGGTGCGCTAATGACAGGGCCGAACTATCGATCGGCCGAAGTGCATAGTCACTGTATTTGATGGCAGCCGGCCCTGGGGCACCCATACCGATATAGGGATGCCACTCAAATAGTACCGATGTGTTTATTGATAACAAAAATGTTGGCAAATCATGTTAAATCAACAATAATATACTAAGTTTAGGTACTTTTACAATATATTTCATATACAAAAAAAATACTTAGGCCCGATGAAACAAAACACTCATGCGTAAAGTTTTCAGTCTTATTACTACTGATATGTTACAGGACACCATCGAGCAACATTTTGAAAAGTATTTAACTTTGAGTCACGGTCCAGAATAGATTTTGTATTTCAAAAAGTCGCTCTATGTGAATTGAATAGTTATATACTGGTATTTTAATGAAACCAGTAAAAATACTTTAGCAGCCAAACAGAAAGTGGAAAAATATTTTGTTTTTACTCAGGTGGGCTCTTTAATTTAGTTTGGCAGCCCTGCGTTCCTGTGTAGAGCCCGGGTAGAGACCTTTGTGCTTTTATGTACTCGCATTCACATGAGCTGTGGTATCCTTGTATGTAGTCCTTCTGCAGCCAAGTTTATATTATTATTAAAAAAATGTCTTAGTACGATTCCCCTAAACCTGATAATACCAAAAACCGGATTTATTTTGAAGAAGACTTGTTGACTTGTGTTATAATTATTTGAGTTACGCTACGCAAATAATTTACTTAATGTCCTTGGCTCTACTTGAGTTGAATTTAGGTAATTAATAAACTAAATTGTTTTTAACTCAACCTGTATATTTACGAGTATATAGCGCCTCGAATGTCTTAGGCCCATATTCTTAAACAAAATCTGTACTTGAGTATTAATCTAAGTGACGTTTTTGTATGAACTGACGTTTTGGAATCTCTACTCAAGTACAGATCAGTGCTTGAGTACGATTCTAGAGGCCTTAGACTATTAACTATTAAGTAATCTGTGAACTTAGTCTAAGCTGAAATTTTTCGCATTAAAAGGTAGGTTTGTAATTGTCAATGACAATTTGGAAAACTTGGTTCAGACGTATAGTCAGTATATAGGGTATTTACCTCCATACTTATGTTCTACGTAAGTTTAATATATTACTTATGAGATTTCAAAGATGAGACAATAGACATGGGTGTTCTTGATTGTAAATTATAATTGTTGCTGTTAATATAAATATCTGCTTGTTTTAGTGCCTAACAATGATCTTAACTTTGGACTGATTGAAGCCTACAGCTGGGCAATTTGAATGATTTAGGGCAAAACAATAATATATACCGAGGATGAGCACTAGCAATATTTAAAACAACACAATTTTACAAAACGTAATCCACACCTTACAAGCAACAGTGATTTTACTAAATACCTGATTAAGGAAAGGGAACCTCTGTTAGCCAACTACTACTACTTACCACTACTAACTATTCTTAAACTCAAACTCAAATATCTTTATTGAAATAGACTTAATTACTTAATATTTAAGTCTATAAGACTTAATTAATTAAGTCTATTTAAATAAAGATATTTGAGTTTGAGTTTGAGTTTAAGAATAGTTAGTAGTGGTAAGTAGTAGTAGTGGGTTGAAAGTACTGTCTTTCAAATAGTCAAAATATATACTAAATTATACACATAAATATTATATTAATATGAATATATAAATAAACAGTATACAAACATAATGTGAGTCTACCACCGCGTCGGAGAAGTTGATTCTTACTGAAAAGACCCGGCGAGAAACTCAGTAGTTACTCTTTTAAACTTGTTGTGGTTTTACAATGCGGAAGTAACTCTGTCTGTTTGTCTGTAGTTCTAACATGTGGCCAATTGTATTTGAAATATTAATCGAGAACTGAAATTACGAGCTGTATAAAATTAATTTAATTTTGAATACGTTGCCCTATATTTTTTTTAATTCCAAGTCTTAAAACGTAGTCTAGTTACCTCCAAATTCTCGAATGATGCTTCAATTCTGGTGCGTTACCTAATCATAAAGCGTCCGTTTGCACAAAGTAGATAACAAAACAAGGAATGTAGGTAATATTATAATACTGAAATTTTTCTACAAGCATGGAAATGCAAATAGCGGTCACCACGCAAGTTAAAATGTACATCTAATATAGACATTGTTTGCCTGATGAATAAACATTACGGTTCTTAAAATCTCCATTGTTTTTCTTACAAATATCGCACGCAATTGTCAACCTTATTTCGTTGGGAATCACGTCTAAGTAGTCAAACAGAATCTGAGTGGCAAAGGTCACGCAAGAATTAGATGTCACATGGAATTTACGTGGAAATTTTTTGAAACAAGTCAGTGACTAATGTATGGGCAAATTATCCATTGTCTGTGAGGTCCTACATGTAAATAGCTGTTTTGCCGTGTTTGTCACCTGTCTTGTACATTGACTTTACAGTGCAGACATTATTAATGTGCGTTTATGTTAGTTTCTTCACAATTCCGTTGAAATTCTGCATTTTGCCAGTAGCACTCATACTGGCTAAATCATTCGACCCTAAACTAAGTAGAGCTTGTACAACGTCTTATTGTTGAGTTAGGATATTGTATAAAGGTTAAGTCATTTGAGTCTTTTAGCTATTTTAAAAATTACCTCTACCGAAAATGTATTGTATGGCCACGTTTGAATTTGAGCGCATAAAACAAAAGATTTTTCTGACAAGCTGTCAAACAGTTCTTTTACTTTTTAAATGCACTAAGCTGCTTAAAAGCAAAGGTGTACATTTTAAAAGCCCACAGTTAATTGACGGGATGTTGATGTGATCTTACGATGACTCTACTATTTTAATGAATCCGAGGTGAGAGCTCTTAAAATTTTAAGGCTAAAATGTTTTGGTCAGACATTTAATTTAAGCCCTTTAGTTAAAAAAGGTAACTCTAAGAAAAGTAATTACTTGGGCATGTACAGCATTTACAATTTAAATAAATTTACATTAATTGTCAAACATTGAAAGCTAAAATGGTCTGTTTGGAATAAATTCTTGTTTCATCAAAGAAGGCAAGTAATTAAAGTGTCTTTGCAGGATTTATCGCCAGGTTCATTGTCACTGTTACCGTTGTTATTATTACGTTTCAAGTTTTATCTTTTACAATGTTTTTATTGCTAAAACGGTGAGTAACTATGTAATATCGGGTGTCACACATTCATTTTATTATTCTAGTTTAATATAAATTTTTAGTTCATTGCTGACAGTTCTAGAAGTCATTGTAAATAATTTCACAAATAATAATATACATTTCAGGTTAATAACTTTCTTCCTTTATCGAATCATGCACGTCAATTCATAGATGCAAAAACTATAAACATTTTTCTTATTACTGCATACAGCCAGAACTGTCACTACCAACTTTTTAATCCGCACCTATCTAACGTCAACGCTTCCACCAGTACGACGAGAGCCTGCACGGCGGAGGCTACATGGAGGGCGGCGCGATGTACCACGAGCACCGGCTGACGCACCCCCACCTCCCCCCGGTGCACTACCCGCCCCCCGCGGCGCCCGCGCACGCGCTGCCGGGCGAGCCGCTTGTGCACAAGCGCGATAAGGATGCCATATACGGGTGAGTCTGGTGGTAAAGTGGATTTTGGTTTTAAATTTAGGCAAAGAAAGCTATGATGTTAGTTATAGCTGACGTATTTACTAAGCCAATCATCATCATCATCATTGTCATCGGCCTTTACGTCTATCACAGATGATTTAATCAGTGCCACCCGAACATTTCTTTTATGGCTAAAAATGCCTATACCGTATACCTCTAGCCAATCAGGCTAAAGGTAATTATGCGAACATGCTAAATAAAACTTTTCCAGTATAGATTGATGGTAAGGTTAATTCTAATAAAAAATGAAAAACATGTTTACTGTGAAAAATAAATATTGGATTTATTCAAACACAGAATTATGAATAATACATAATTTAGTATAGATTAATTTCACTACGTTTAGCTCCCTGATATTATTTTTCTAGATACTTAAGTAGGTGAGTGGGCCCTGAGTACGGACCTGCCGTACATCACCGTCGTCTTGCCAAGGCCAGAGCTTGAAAAAGTAGCAACCGAAATAAAACTTCTTAAAAATAAATCTAATTAGGCAGTTCTTTCAAAATAATCACAATTAAACTAAGAAGTATTTCAATGCGTAATTTAAAATCGACATGGTTCCGAATTAACCAGCTGCTGGATTAAAAGGAAATGGGTTTCTATGCTTTCTCTAGCGGAACCACGCACAAGATGGTTCAGACCGTGTATCGTAATGTTTTACTTGATTTTTCCATACGACCGCCATTTCTTATAATCTTAACAATAACCGTAATTCTAGGAGAATAAGCGATGAGATTTACAATATGAATAAAATTACAATTAGGAAAGTATTTCTCTAGTAGTATTTCAACTAGTAATTATAAAACAAACTAAGAATTCCAGATGGGATTTACGACTGTCATTTGGGTAGTTCACGTGAAACATACTAGAAGTACGTTGTATTTTTATTTTATTTCCTTTTATTAGCCAAAAGATTGGAAGGCAAGAAATAACCATTGTTTCTACCAAAAAAAAAACCCAACTTCTGAAACAAGGTTAACAGACCTACTTGGATTCAATTAGTTGAAGTTATTCACTCATTCAACATTTATTTGAGAAAACTCAAAAGACTAGACTATCTTTCAAATCCAGTAGGCACAAAAAAAATCAACTTAAATAACCAAATATATTAAGGACAAAAAATACAAAATGTCACTGATATGAGAAACAATTGGAAGGTAAAGCATGTAAGCCACTGGCAGATAATTATTTAACCCAATATCTTTCTAATCCATCTAAAGTTTTATTGTTTTAAGAACTTAATAAACTCCTATTGAGATGAGATATAGCGTTCACAATAAGCACCGTTTGGCACTTAAGCCCCATTCTGCAGTATATCTGATCAAAACTTGTCAAGAAACTTGAGGCGGTTTCTGGGGAAGGTGGGGTCACACTGATAGCTGGTTAGAAATACTTGCACATACGTAGGAAGTTTGTGCATGAACGACATACGAGTTCACGACATACCTTATGCCCTTTTAATATATCATTATAAAAATAAATGTAACGATAAAATCACAAGATTAGCTTATCTTTAATAATATTAAAGGGTGGCCATAGATATGACAACAATGCCAAAGTATATTCAAAAATGTGACGCCTTGATATTGTTTGTTTATAAAATGATCTTTAATCTTTAATTAAATTATTATTCTATGACTATACTCTCTGCTAGCCAGCCCATTTTGCGTTAACTTTCAAACTCTATATTTAAAACTATTTCCTACCAAAGGTTAGAGCTTTTTCTACATCACAAAACTTATCGCAATTAAAAAGCTATTTCTATGTCTATAATAAAACTCTGAGTAAGAGCAACTCTACCTGTGGTCATACATCCATGACAACCCGTTTTTTGCTCTACACGCCACTGTCTAATAAATAATATTACTACGTCATGGAGACTGGTTAAGGGACAGACTTATTACTCCTTAATTCGATTTGAATATTTTTTAACTTAATTTGCGTTTAAAAAAGTAAAGTTCTGTTTGTTTTTAATGCGAGCCTTGCTAAGCAAGAGTGATTTTACAACCGAGGTTTAGAGTATGTTAAGTCTCTATAGAGATTATAAAACGTGGAGCGTAACGTGTTAATGAAATGCGTTACAAGTGTCCGTAGATCAACGCACTTACTTCTGATTTAATCTTTCAATACGTGCTCTACATTATAAAGTCTTAATGTAGAGTCTATAAAATACAGTTCTCGCTTTATTTTATAAAGCAAATCTCGGACTATCTTTTTAATTCCTCTGATCGTAATAATGGTTGTCTATTGTAATACATGCGCATTATGTGTATCGAATTGGATTTCCTACATCTCATTGTGGTGGTAACGCATCATTGGCAAGCGCTATTAGTACGTCCTTGATTACTGTAATTATTGAGCACTAGACTATTAAAGATCCAAAGACTAGCGGAAATAATTTACTACTTTTTTGATTTTGCATGATCCACGCTGATTATATTTTGATACTCGTATATGCGTTCCATTTCGATTTTGATTTGGTTTTTTACTAAACTTTTTAATAGTGTTCTACAATTGGCTTCCAAAAAATGATTTTCGCAATGCTTTTTAAATAAGACTTATTACTATTATACCTTCTTTACTTTTATTAAATATTTTATGTATATGGAGAAGCAAAGTGACTTTATTCATAATGAAAAGAAAAACAAACAATAAAGCCCTGAATCAGATCAGTGTTAGTAAAAAAATCATAATTAGTCAGTCATATGACCGCTACCACTGCCGCCACAGCCTCCCAGCACGGCAAGATGGCATCGGTGTCACGTCTTAGATCCCATCTAATCTACATCTGGACACGAGGTCGCGAGTGGCCTCTATTGCCCTCTTTAGTTCTGAGATATCCTCATAATACCATTTATCGTTTGTTCAGTTTTTTGTCATGTACAATTTATTATGGCACCTCGTAAAAGATTAGAGGTTTTGCATTTGAAAGAGGCGATTTCGAATGATGCAGTGATTATGTTTGACATGTGACACTCGTTTTAACACATTGTTATGATTGATTGAATGAGTAGCTCCCAATATTTTTTATTGAGAGGGCTCAGGAAACTGGCCCCGCTCGAATCTGACCCCGCGGGGCCAGTTAACCAATGCCATTTTATACCATTTTTTGAATTGGTCATTTGCCATTGGCCCTCTTTAATGATGTGACTCAAGACTAAATTTTACATTAGCACTGATTTAGTTTCCAATAGCTTCGGGATGTTTATAACGTATATTTTGAGGTAAAACTTGTAAAAATCAATAATCTAATTAAGGTACTAAGACAAAGTAATCGATTCTTTGTCATATCCACTGTATTGTATAATATTACTGCTATTTTGCACTCTTTATGTCTTACTTCAGAGGTGTCTATAATGTCGCTGTTGTCATGTCTCCAGGCACCCCCTGTTCCCCCTCCTGGCTCTGATCTTCGAGAAGTGCGAGCTGGCGACGTGCACGCCCCGCGACCCTGGCGTCGCGGGCGGCGACGTCTGCTCATCAGAATCCTTCAATGAGGACATTGCCGTCTTCAGCAAACAGGTAAGAATCGATTTATTTAATGAGATGGTGATGGTCCTTTCGAATTTAATCATATTACAACAGATTAAACGCAATGGATCATCCTGTAATTGTAGCTTTACATGCATGTTATATATTTACCGAATCTTCTTTGCACGTCCAAATACACATACACCACAAAAACTACAAAACGATCATTGTATCTCTTAAAATCATTCATGTTCTTGTACAACGCTACCGTTTTTACGAGCTCGACAAACCAATACGGACAAAACTTATAAATCATTACGTCTTTGTATAATCAAACACCGAGACAGTATTCATCATAAGTCTATACCTGTATACGTATACAAAATCCATTCAGAGGGTTCCACTTCCACGCGAAAATTACGCTCAAAAGAGAAAATACCGGCTGAATAACTCGGGCGCACCTGCCTCGCGGCCAGAATTAAAAAGTAAAAAAGCGCGCGAACGCATTCGGATATTAAAATGTCGCACAACATGGCGGATCGTAAATCAGTAGCGGCAATTTCTTCCATAATGCTTTAATAACTATAAAGTGTAATTAGTAACGGGAATTCTACGTGAATTGCATCGCATTATTGATTGTTTACGCCTTTTTTCGTATCGCCATTCGGCATGCGTTATAGAATCAATCGTATCGAGATTGATTGTTCGGAGGCAAATTTTGATCGCACAGCACGTAAATTAAACTCTTGTAATCGAATAATCGATTCGTTCCGTTTTTATTAATTTACTGAAGGCCGTTAACATCTGACCAAAGTATCCTTCTATTTACATTTCTGTAGCCGAGGAATAAGAGCAAAAAGAGAATATTTAGAATTATAATACTTCGACGACAGTGGTTTATGTGTCAGCGTAAAAACAATAATAAGGCTTTTTCAAAATTAATACCAAGGGTTCAAAAGCAAAAAAAACACTGTCCTTTTAAAAAGGCATCCTTCGTGGAAGGCTTTAGCAGAACCAGTCGAAGTTAGTCGTAAAATACAAACACAAAGTAGACATACTTATTACGAAACGAAAGCAGCCAAATGGGGCATTTAACCAATATTTCATTACGTGGCCCGGTAATAACATGACGATCCAAATCGACATAGTAACACCTATTATTTGAGGGACAAAAAAACCTCATAAATGGAGTCATTTTATAACAATTCGGCCCGTAAAACAGGTAATCTGGACACAAACCGACAATCAAGGGCCGTGTAATTTATTTTACAAATTTGTAATACCGCAATTTCTTTGTGGGTTTCCTTTTTTCGTGTAACAGGCACAATAGGCGTTGACATGTTGCGGTGATATGCAATTTAAAAAAGTTTGACGTCTTCAACACTTGGAGGGTAAAATACGTTTCGCTGCCGGAAGTGACTTTGTATAGACGTCCTCTAATATTAAATTTCACTTTTGAACTGTCAGAAGATATTATTGATTCGTTATCAGTCAAAGACTTCATCGCCTGGTAATTATTGAAATTAAACTGTATTTATAGCAGCAATATTATGAACAGCTCTGACCTCAAGACCTGCCTGTGATAACTAAAATAGATAACTTGTCAGTGTCATGGAACTGACCACTCTCTATAATTTATGAGCTGTGTTGACTTAGGCTTTGACATAGGACATGCTAGTCGTTTATAACAACAAAACAGTTGTAGTATAATTTAAAAAATCAGTACAGAGTGACAGGTAACCGATAGCGCCATAAAAGTAATCGCTTGCAGATTGCGTAGTAAAATGTCACATTTATCATGTGTTTAGCCATGTAAAGCGCGCAAACGCTAATCGGCTGCTTTAATTACTCCAATAAAATGTTTATCGGTAGCAGTGGCACGTGAAATCGCGACAAAAAAGATAAAAATGAGGACCTCTCGCTCTAACGCGGTGTTAATAAGTGACGTCCATAATTCATCGGCACACGAAATAAATCATAAACGGTAAAGTGTTTATTTTCGACGTACTTAATATGTTATAAATTTATTTAAGTGGCACGCGGTACGATTGTGTAGCCGGTGATTGATATAGTGCTCTCCGCGGCGAATGATCGGTTTAGTTGTGATACTGTCATCCTTTACTGTCGTCGGCGGCCGGCGTACTAGCGTAGTGATGCGATGGAGTGACCGCTCGTTCAAGAATTCGAGTACGTTGACACTCGACGAATTAGTTCGCTCTTTTTGTCGTCATTAATGATGTTCGGCCTGCGCCGTTTTTTTCTCATCGAATATTTTGCTAACAGCTACAGTCGATCCGCCTGTTTTTTGGTTATTCATTAGGCAACCGATTGCTGTCCGCGTCCTATTCAAATATTTAATTACCATTATAATAAGCCTATGTTAAGGTACTGACGGTGATCTTTGCAGCTGTTTTTCATGAACTAATCATACAATTAAAAAAATGTAAGTGTGCATAAATAATAACATTGTGGTAATGGACGCCTAAAGCGTCGAAGGATGAAAGTGTAATTAGAAAAGAAACGTAATTATTATAACAAGTTAATAAAGATCATCAGGGGAATGGCGTTATCGATCCATCATTGAATTATTGGCAGTTAATGTCTGTCGTCTCGTCTGCAATGTGAAACGATACATCTTATCATACTTTACTAAATTAGGTACAAATACTTGAAGTGTTACAATGAAATTAAGTAGAGTTGCAATTTTAATCGATTGTTTCAACAATATGATTGAAACATACATTTTTTGATTATTATATCGATGTCGGCTGAGTATCGCGTGGTATAACCTATGCGCTTTATAGGTATTATTCTCTTTGTATCCACGTTTTTCATTCCGGTTCTCATAAAATATCTTCTCACAGTCATTAAGAATAGGCACTTTAATCTGTACTCAATAGCAATCACAGATACGCGTATCTGTTCTTTTGCTTCGATTAAATAACGAGGAATAGCTTGGAAGCTTTATTCAAATGAATCGATGTTTTATCGGTAGAAAAAACGGAGGTCATAATAACGCATTAATTATTCAAACCGTACTTGAGTTAAGAAATCATACAAGTGAAGGAAAGATAGTGATTAGGTGATGTTACATTTTTTTTGAACGACAGCTAAATGAGTATAGTGATTGTAAAATTCTAATGAATTCAAGCGTTATTAATCACGAATTTCTTTTCTAACAATCGCCATTAAAATCGCGCTAAGTAGTATCATTGAAGCATAATCGTTGGCTGGCGGTTTTAATGTCAGATTAAAACGCGATAAATAAATAGGCTTGAGGGGCATCCACACTGCGTTAGCTGCCGTAATTACACGTAGCGAGTAGCGCCGGGAAAAAATCTAGTCTGAATAGGTGTGCGCACGCACATCCACCGAGAACGGATCTCGCAGATTGCGACTTGCGTCTTTAGATGGATATATTTAAAATCTTTTGTGCACATATGCTGCGGCAGATTCGTATAATTTCCAACCGCAAAACCGCGTACCTTTTTGCACAAGTGACGTCACGAGGCTGACAAGCTGATACAGAGAGAGACTGCTCTTTTGCCATTACGATGCATCGAAAGCATTCTGACATTGTTATATTTGTTTACATCTGTCCGCGTTTCGTTTAACGTCGCGATTGTCATGGGATTTGGACGCGCAATTTAACTTCTTTGTCGCCATGATCCAATTCAGCGTTCGCGCCGAAATAAAATAAATATAATGGTGGATCGATCTGCGGACGTTTCGCGCAGCTGCGCGGGCGCACTGCACAATATTCATTAGCCGCGCGCGCTAGAGTGGAACCGCGATACGATACGTTTTTTGTCTCTCGCTCGCACGCAGCACTTGCATTTTTTTTTCGACAACGCATCGGCGATTTCGTTTTATCGTCCCCGTCGAGTGGTTTTTGCCGTTTGGAATTCCTTACGTATCTTGTTTCGGGTTAGTTTGTGGATGAAATCGTACCGAGATACTTTCAATTTCAGCTAGATCGTGTGGGAAATGAAATACGATACGTATCGAAATTTATTTCAAATTTAAAATATCGCCGTTGATTGCCTAGCAATAGCTGTGCCAAGTAAACGGGAAATCTATATCATCGATCTTAATATCGTAATTAAAATGCTAAGTAATAAAGGTAAATGCTCTGAAATGCATTTAACTTGGCCTTCGCAGCTATTAAGGCTAATGAAATCTTATCATGATAACGAACGGCTGTTTAGGCATTCAGCTGTTACCGATCACTGCTTATTTAGTGAGACATTTTTCCAGATCGTTCCATCTGCATGAGATAATACAAAGTTTCGCGCAAAACTGTTAACTAACGACCAGTTTATTAAGAAATTAGTTGGTAATGTTAGGCCATTTGAAGCGTAAATGAAAAATCAGAGTAGAGTGGTTGTCACAATATCATGTCATTGGACCAGTCGGATTGCAGAAATAAAGAGCAGTGTGTTATTAGAGGGAATTTGCTGTAACCTTTGCGTACTGATTGAGGCCTGCACCATGCGATTGCGTGCGCCACCCAATTAGCGACTGACACGCCGTCGTCCGGCCCGCGTCGCGTTTTTATCCGCTTAGAACGGCATTAATATGCCGATGAACCAAACATTTTGCTCTTTCATCACTTCGCTGTGACGTCACGAGATGTTTATTAATTGATTTGAAAAAACGCAGCGTCAAGGTCACTTCGAGCGGACTATTTTTTAAAATTCGAACGCTCTAAAGATTAATTGAAACAGAAGTGGAACATCGACTAGTACAAGTAAATTTTACTTTAAAATGAGATCGCTTTGTTTTATTTTTTACAGCTAACACTGTTTAGGCAATTCAAAAAATCAGTAAGTTTTCCGTTCTACGCGTTCAATGTTCCCGTTCCTAAGCGTTGATTTGTATGAATTCAGTTTCCACGTTCCGTTTTTGGTGTCTGCGCCGAACGCAGACCAGCAAAAAGAGGCTTGGCCGGCAGCGGCAGCGGTATGGCACTTTTTTGCCCCCGCGTCAGGAGATGCGATAAAAATGGACGCCAAATGAGTATTAATTCGCACCGGTTAATAATGACATAAATACACTAGGAGTAGGTGCGTCAGATACAGGCTGATTGTGCTGTCAGAGGTCTGTGCGCCTTAGAACGGCTAGTCTCACGTTTTTCAATGACAGATTGCACAGGTAATGAATTCATTCGTTGCAAATATGTCAGGTTTTAGCACCAATTGTCAGAGTGCTGCGTTAAATTAGCATGAATTATGATAATGGGAGTTATCACACCATTTGTGAGGATCTGCGCCTGTTTATCTAATTAGTACCGGTGGAAGTATCGGTTGATATAATTATGTTTATCTCTTTCTCACACAAATTCATCAGAATTCAACAGAGTTTTTCTGGCTTTACATTATGTAACTGATATGGTTTTGTCATTACCTTCATTAGCAGCCAGAAGATCTATACAATTTATTACCGGTCCCCTCCAAAACTCTGTCAAGAAATCCGAACACAATTTTGAAACTGGAAATCACAGTTTTTGGCCACCTCTTCGAGACATTGTCTTCTGGTTATAATCGAACTGATAGTATTTTGCTCAGTAAATTCAAATGCATACTTTAAGAGCAGCCTGTACATGGAGTTGTAATTATTGATGGTCCTCGCATTCTTCGCGACACGTCTCGCCGCTTTCCCGATTCCGTCGCCGACTGTACTCAGACATTTTGCTTCCATTTCGGCGCTGGTTATTGTACCGGTTTAGTTTCGGCACTGCGCCATGTTCGGCTTTGCTTAGTCTTTTTAACGAAATTTACATTTACAATGTTATTGCGACGGCAAAGGAACTGAGTTTTTATCATACTTGTAAAGTTTCTATTGCACGCAAATAAGTAATAAAAAGCGTATTTGTTATGGCTGCGTCATTGCGTGAAGCGGAACGCGTTTTTCTTTCAAACTTATTGATATCTGCTATTTTTCTTGATATCATTTCGATTAGACTAAAGAGAATTAATTGAACAATTTCTCCCCAAAAGAACAGTGAAAAAGTTAACAAAAAACGGGGGTAGTATCGCTTCTAGTTAATTAATTACTTACTTACGAGTGCGAAAATACGCTAAAACCATTAAAATCCGCCACCCGCGGCCATCGATCGTTTAACGTACACGCAGGTACCTATGAACGCCTAAAAAACTCTCATTATGTATTTGACAGGAGGGCCAGCGCCCTTACATTACCGACCAGAAACGCAAGGCCGACCGCTCCTCCCGAGCTAGCGCGAGTCGAAACCACTCGATGTTTATGAGAACATTCGTAGGGGTCAAACTAAAGTGGTCGGTAGGTTGTCCTGGCTAGTTGAGGCTGAGCTCTCTCGCGGAATGTTTAGTATAGTTCTGAGGGTCTATGAGGTTTTTGGTGTAAATAAGCGTTGTTAAGGGTAGCCAGGGAGGGGGCACCAGTCAGGCACAGCTGACGCGGATTAGAGGGAGTTTTTACCTACAAACATAGGGTGGAATGCGTAGGTACCAAACGGTACCTACTTGTTTATTGTTATTGATATCAATGGGCCTTAAATGACTTACTAAAAATTGAGGTTTTCTATTCCAGTCTGTGTATCTTTTAATAAGTTCCTAATGAGAAGCTCTACAAAATTACAATTAACACCTAACCTGAACATTCTAAAATATATCTTGATTGATAAATATTCGATAGAAAATAAAAATGGATTGAACTCACGATTTTCGTTTTAGGTAGTGTGTCTACCAAAGCGCTAACAGTCCATTTAAACGCAAAATTAATCAATTTTAGAGTTACCCTTATACCTAAGTATTTATTATATAATTAGCTTTTCTTATCTTATAACTATGCTAAATTTGCATCTTTTTAATATTACTTAAATGATACCTAGTCTCCTTACCATAATGACAATTGCATGTCATATTTTCACTAATGTTTAATTTATAATCCAAACACTCATTTGTTTAAATTAATGTTACTGCAATGACAAGACACTTCGGCGGCAAACAGATGGACTTTGTTTAAGTAGGAAAAGAAAATGGCGTCGAATTAGCAGAGTGATTACGTTTTAGTTAATTAAACTTGGCGTGACATGGGCGCGCTACTTTGTTTTTGAATGGGATTGATTGGAACTGTTTCATTCACGTGTTTAGGACGGTGATAAGCGTAAAAGGATGACTCCAGTTTAGCCTTCACATTACAAAAAACTCAACCATACCATAATAATAAAATAATAATAAATATCCCTGGACATTATTCCACACAGCGCCATCTAGCCCCAAAGTAAGCTACTTAAAGCTTGTGTTATGGGATACTAGACAACGGATAAACATACTTAAATACATTTTCTTTTGTAAATACATACTTATTATACATAGGAGACACCCAGACCAGTACAAACAGACATGTTCATGCACACAAATGTTTGTACTGTGCGGGGATCGAACCCGCGACCTCTGGTGTAGTAGCCAACTTCTTAACCATTACACCAAGTCGGTCGTCAAACCATGTTATGATACTGTTTCAACTAATTGACTATTTGTCTCTCTTATTCTTAGCGCTATCCTCATTTTGGAGTGAGTACCTGAACTCTTTATTGACCAAAGCACAATTGAATAACTTAGTTTAATTTTATGTATAAGTAGGTTTATTTTCAATTATTTTTTTTCAGAAATTTTCCAACTGCATCCTACTCTTTATGAATGTTACTAGAAATATAAAAAAAACAAATATTATCTACCAAAAATGATATTTGAAAAAGTATTTAATCCGGCCCATGAATTTTAATAAAGTGAACATTATTGTAATTATTATAATCCCGCCATCCAATGCGCCCAAGTTGATACGCAAACAGACAAACAATATTTTTTCTATAGGTATGTGTAAATGGTACAAAGGCCTTCTTAAAACGTTCCTTCTTAAATGGTGCATTGTGTTATATTTATGACGGAGATTAACAGGCATCTGCTATTTTTAAATATGGGATTATTTTTTTATAAAAAGTACTAACCTTTTTTGGGGCATCCTTCGCAGCTTCGTTGGAAACTGTTACAAAATTGATAACAACTAATGTAGACTAATATCTGATAAGTTGACCCTAAGTGGGTAATTGGATTGGATAAAAATGCAACAAACTTACCTGTCTTGTCTTGAAACAATTAAAGTCCTTAACATAACCTTCTTTATTCAAAAATTCAGCTCTAAACCGTTTAATATTAAACTACTGATGTGTGGTCTAAAATACCCAGTGGGGAAATTTCCTTTCCTTCATTTATAATTCGAGTTAAACGACAATCAAACTACTTGTTCAACCCTCCACCGCCGGCACGCTGAATATTTCAGCACCACCTTTAACAGTAATTCTCCACGATCAAGACCTACCGTTTACCACCCCTATAATTTAACCTAGGTAATTCGCTTAGGTATCGAATCCCCCTTAGGTATTGTAATGATAGCCTAGGGTATCCGTTAACTCTAAGTAGTTATTATTTCGCTATACGTTGATTACAGACTATAAATTCATTTTCGTTCGTGGTTGTTATTAAGCGTTTTGATGTGGCTCGTGATGAATATTATATGATTATTTTGAACAATTTAAATAGTTCTGCTACGCTATAATGTTCATACTATTATTTTTCTATAGTTCTGAAAAGCCTGTTCTACGTTTGAATACTGGTTTTTGAGTTTTACTTTTCATACTGACGGATAATATGATCGGGGAAAAGTCCAGATGTGTATGACGTGGAAAGTGCAATCAGCCCTCAAGACCGCGACACAAGCCAAACAAAGAAAACAGTCAGGGGTCAATTCGTCACAGCGGAACCGGCGTTATTTGTAGCAGATCAATCAAGATTATACCCAGTAATGCGTCTAACCCTTCGGTCTCTTAGGCCCCCGGGCGGCCTGTGATTGTTTCATCAATGTGTCGATGATTAGGGGTTGGACAAAGTAGAAAGTAATGTTTTGGCCTCAAATTAGTTTCCGTCTGCGTTATTCCCTTCGCAATAACCCGAGCGAATCGAAGATATTAATGGTGATGTTTTCGACTTACAAACTGCCATGATAATCATTATTGCTACAACAGTCATTAGTCATTAGATGCAACTGGGTGGGTTTATTAACCTAGTAGTTTGAAAACCTAGAATGACGATGTTATTCAGTTTACTTTTTTTTATTGAATTTATAGGACAAATTGTAATGTCTAAAGATACAAAAGCTAGAAAAAATCAGGCAGGATTCGAACCCGCGTCTTCCATAATCCGGGAGGCTGCTCTAACCACTGAGCTAGCTCTGCCTGATTTCTTCAAGGTCCGAAATTCGTTTTTTTCTAGGTTTTTTATCTCCAGATATGAAAAACAAGCATTGTAAAATGCTAAAATAAAAAAGTTAAATCGTAATGTTTTATTAAAACACTAGTTCCCTTTTTATAACTACTTCGATTTTTAAATATAATAAGATCCGTATAGTCTGCATTGTGTTTGTTTATATTTAGAGTAAGTGGTGTGAAATTCTTAAACACACGACACTGTGTGCACAAGTCAAGCACTCTTACGCCGGCCATTTTATCCATCACAAAGAATACAATACGTTTGAAAAACAAACCCTTCCAGCTCCGCATCGATTTTCGCGACCCTTCGAAAATTAACTTAAAAAATTACATTAACAAAAGCCAAAACACATCGCTACCCGCAGATAAGTTATTAAACATTGCACCATTACACTTTAATTTCTGGCCTGCTGGGATTTTAAAGGGGAGTCGTTTTGAAATTAAAAAAGGCGAAATAGGGGTGTAGAGTGTAGAATATGCTTACTTATTCATAATGTGCTACGCACTAAACGCGTTTATTCCTCTGCAAACAGCGGGTCTGTGGGACCGGCGGGTCTGTGGAACCGGCGGATCTGCGGGACCGGCGGGTCTGTGGGACCGCGGCGCGCGCGGGTTACGCAAACGCTCTGCTATTATTCCATTATGCCCGTGTACTGTGGCATCGAAAAACAGCCCCGCGCCTCTTATTTGTTTAGTTGAAGTTTCGCCTTGTTTAAAATTTGTTTTTTCTGTTGAAAAACATTTTTTGGTTTGTTTATTTTTCAATCGTGCGTGTGTGAGTGCCCTCGTGGTTTTATAAACATGCTCTTGTGTATGTTTGTTGTGCTGGTCGGCTGCGCCGGCGCACGGCGAGGGTTAATAAACTATCATAATAGTTGCGAGCTTTCGATATGAATGCGTTTTATACTCGTGATATAAAATACCAAATACACATTGTAAAAGTGCCTTAAATCATCACAAACATTCAAAGGGTTAGCAGTTACGAGTTAACTTTAAGATCTCATACACTGACGATCAAGCAAACACTGACGATTTTTTTGAGTCAGTGATCACCATCTTGCATTAAAATATAATGTGCAATAGTGAGATTATAAATTACAATTCGGTAGCCCTCACGAAAGGGGTTATGCTAATATGCTAAGAAACGTGACTGTATAATATTGACAGTAAGTGTCAAACTGGCAACATTTTTTCATCTTCACATCAAGTGTTTACATGCATAACACATGCATTTTAAAATTTACTTCGCAAAATATCTATGCACTTAAATTCAACCCTCAAACGTCTGCTGACATTTATTGCAAAAAAATGCCGTGGAATTTATTCAAATCAATAATATCTTTTTAAAAATTCATTACAACTACACAAACTCCGTCTGTCTGTTTTTTTGTAAAGGCAATCTCTTTTTTGTTGCCAGCTGTCTTACGGCTGGGGTCATAGCAAAACGCTACTTCATAAAATATAGCCTCACAATGGTTAAGAAAAAAACTTTAATACGGCCATTTAAATTCATGAGTGCATTTTCTATCTTATAAGTTTTTGCTTTTAGTAAAAAGTGAGTCGGCGGTGTGAATCGCACGTACTAATAAATATTATTATGATTGTTTGTATGGTAATAATTTCTTTAAAATAAATTAAAACTTACTAATACATCGTAGAAAGCAAGGAAACTACATGAAGGAAATAATACGTTTTTTATAGATGGTTAGTCATGTTTAAGGAACCACACTTAACTGATATGGCACCGCTTTTTAAATACGTAGTATCACTCAAAGAAATCACAAATTTTATTTAATGGTGACTCTTCGTAAAAAAGGTTTACTTAATCACTGTTAGCAACATATTCTGACAGACGAGTATTCTTGTCTCTCTGT
This sequence comes from Udea olivalis, assembly GCA_947369235.1. Classification (NCBI taxonomy): domain Eukaryota; kingdom Metazoa; phylum Arthropoda; class Insecta; order Lepidoptera; family Crambidae; genus Udea; species Udea olivalis. The sequence goes on along the minus strand of OX376360.1, from coordinate 2,286,568 downwards.
TAAGTAATTTAAAATTGTTCTCAACCTTAATGACGAAATATGCCTCCTACAAACTTTATAACCGCTGCATACCTAACATAACATTACTAATCTATATGCTAAATATAACTACTTCAACAAACAAAAAGTTCCGTTGCGAAACTCAACTGTAATACTACCACAGTAATGTTCAAATTACCCTGCCAATGGCTTAGTGCTTATTTTTTACGATCCAGATGTCCTAGGCCGCCTCGTATTGATAAAGTCCTTAAGATAAAGCTAATTTAAGATTAAGTTGGGATAATAACTTGTAGCGAACTTAATTATAAGTATACGAATAAATGTGTCGTTTATCTGAAACGTTATTATTATGTTAGATGAATATCTCGTTTGAGTAGTTTTCTCTTATTAACTGTTTGAGAAAGTAGTCTCTTTGCAATAGGATTAAATACAAATACAGTTTGGTATTATTTGTTCTCTATACCCATAAAAGGCCACCGATACCGGTTTATTATAGTTAAGAAACAAATCAGTGTTTAACTCTTGATTCTGTTCAAAGAAGCGCGAAAGAAATAGAAATGTACAAAAAGTGTACTTACATTAAGAGTAGTTTAGATTAAGTTGAACCCTATAGCAGCTTTGAAAAAAAACTTCTAATCCATAGTGTCCGAGCTCTCACCAATCGCAACTTCTGCATTATCTGCGGACTGTACAAACGGCCAATCCCCGCAAAAACAGAACATTTGCTCAAACTCAGATTTACGATCCTTATAACAGTGGTACCTTGAGACGCCATTTAACCGACGGCTCCGGAGTGAGTCATTAGACAGCACCTTTATTGCCTCTCTAATTCCCTCCAACCCTCTGATCGCGGTAATGCCCGAAAAACTGACCTTCCGGGTCCAAATGACCCGCGGGGGACCGGTTAAGTAGGCAACTATCATGTCTGCCGAACTTCTACGTGTGATTTAAAACTGCACAGTGGTGTGAAATGGGACGTTTTTGGGCAAAAATTGCGTGTGTTAAATATTTTGAGATTTTTCTTACTAACTTAAAAATACATATCTAGATATGCTATGCAGCTAGTGAAAACATGTTTTTTAATCCCGACCATTAGGAGATAATGTTTTTGGATGTTATGAAACTTGGTTGTGATCACCAATCAGAATGATTGATAATTATATAGTACTCGTAGCTAGGAATATAGATGGCAGAAGCCCGAACAAAACTGGACTAATTTTGATATCAGGTTGACCTAGTTGCAACCAAAAGAATGAGTACTATATTTTTAACAGCGTGGCGCTTAATTTTTAATCCTCTTTTCACCAATTCTTATCGAAAATGAGAGTGATATAAAAACACTGGCAATGAACAAACACAACCATAAATCATTCGACCAGCACGTGTCAATGTCAATCTCAATTCACAAACGCCAAAAAATGACACGCGATTATATGGTCAAGACAAAGATGATCCGTAACAGACAACTGTCAGGCGATCACGCCTCCTCAGGGGTCTGGTAAATTAATAAATCAAACATGGACGCCAGTTAGTGACAAAACTCACATCAGAAATTACAGGTCACAAATCGTCACACACCTCGGCCATAAATCAACTTGAATTCTTTGTGCTATAAAAAAGAAACTAAGCAAATACCCGGCCGGTCGTCTCGTCTACCTGCCCTCGTATCTTTTGAATACTTTTCTTGTATTAAAATAAAAATTTTGAAGGCACGGATTTCGGGACAAAAAACGCACGAAAAACGCTCCTTTCATTCCGACTCTCTCTTTCCAACTCGCTATCTCCTGTCCCACTCTAATAAGGGTGATGCCCTGCTAGCCAAAACTGAAGCGTCATTTAGAAATTTTTGGCTCAGATTTTGAGTTTTATTTTTTGATTCTCACATTTGTGAGAAAATAGAGACGTTTTAATTTAAACTTTTGTTGTGAAAACATCTACGAATGTAAACTAGAACTGAAGCTTTGCATATTTTCGGGGGCAGCCAAAATAAACAGTCGAACGTTTACAAATTCCTGTTAGTTATGAATAATTTTCGATCATTTACATAATATTTATGGTGGGGACGACTCGTACTGCGAACAAAAGGCTCGTCCCACGTCCGAAGTTCTTTTAATTCCAGCATAGAGCTCAAACAAAAGTTAAACAACCAAACCTCATTTTATAGACCCTCGTTTATGGCCACAATATTCAGTAGGAACCATTTTGTTAAGAATATTTATGGCTTTTTTTGTGCGTCCGAGGAGAAATGACTGATATTTGACGTTTACAAGTATACCATAAAGACATTTGTTCATTACGTCTCTTTATGGCGGGCAGTAAACCGAGAGGGATAAATATATTCGCACGTCGTTGTGCTCAAACAGGTGATTAGACGCAGCGTGGCCGACCCGCGCCTGCGCATGCCCGCCGCACGCGCACGCTATAAATAAAATTTTGGAACACATCATATTAAAACACTATAATTTTAAAATCCGAACTACTTCAGTAGCGACTGAACCGGCCAGCTTTTAAATTTAAAAACACAAAAAAAAAACACCTGCGTTCGCCGGCCGTATAAAAAGTTATTAAATAGGAGGCGACTTAACTAAATTACAAAACTCGACCTCTGCGCATTATAGAATAATTTACCATTAAAGGCGATTGCGGTGCGCGTGCGATTCTAAATCATATGTTTAAGTTTGACAAGCGTCAAAATGCTTCGAAAAGGTTGATTTATTAAAACTCTGACGAGATCGATCGGCCGCATCTTAGGTAGCGTCCCGGTGCTTTATTTTATCTTATAAATAGATTTTTTATTACAAATTACAGGGTACCACGTTTGGTAGCGATTTTGATGCCGTCGTGTGTTCGCCACTTGTAGTAATAACTACCGTTTAGGTTGTGACTTTATTATGCACTTTAGTTTCCGTCAAATAAAGCTTAATTTTCTTCGAGGCTCGAGGACTTAATTTGATCGTCATTGTGCCTCAATAATGATAAGTTTGGTAGCATTTTTCTAACACCACATTTACGTTCCAAGCGTTATAAAACTGTGACTCTTGCTAACTTAACAAAAAAGCACAAGTCAATTGATTACTATCTTAAGAACAATTTTGTGGCGTTCGTGTCTCCACATGCGTCCTTAGGGTTCGCACAAAGGGTCCTACATGAAGGCATTTATTCAATTACACAAACAATACACTATTTCGCCTGAAAGTGCACAAAGGACGAACAATGAGAGCGCAGGTAAACGCAATGAATAGAGAAAACGACGATTGTCGTCAGACAAAGATTTTGGGACGAGTCAAATGTTATACTGCACGGTTTGTTTATTTTTACGAGACATTCAGAAAATAAAATCTCCTTTATTCTGACTCTTTTGAGTTAAATTGATAGTGCTTAACGGAGTCTCCCTCCCAGCGGACTGGTAAAAACTGGATGCCATAACTTTGATTCTTAAAGTTAAAATTTTGAGTTCGCATCGACACCTAACATCAGCGTTGCGATGCGCTTTTTGTCCTCCTCCCGAACGTTATGGCGGCATTAAGCGTGCCAAAGGCATACTGAATTAATTGCTTCGTAATTCACTGTGAAATATTTATGATCGACGCGGAGCAGAACGTCTGAGCGGTGTAGAAATCAAACAGCAAGTAGTAATTGCAGGCAAACTTTTCGCTAATAATACCTGGGTCCGTCCGCAGTCAGTCGTCAGCTTGTTAGTATTAAGGTTAAGGTTGACATTTGAGAATGTTTTTATGTTGCTATATGGGTAGTCTAGTGCCTTGTTGATTGCTGTTTAAAAAACGTCTTATTACTCGTACAAAGGAAAAACTAAGACTGGGGACACCACCTTTAGTGACGCCGAAAATGACAGTGTCATGACATCTTAGGAATAATTCTAATAATTATCCCTGCGATTAAAGCAGAACATGAGCTCAAGTTGTAAGGTAAAATTGTTCAGAATGAACATTTTAGCCAATATTTAAACGCACAGATCACTGCAGATGTTTCAAATCAACAAATCTAAAACAGCAATTTCCAAACACATTTTCCTCTAAACCAATTACCATACAATTGTAAGTTCTTTTAAATTGGCCAATTCATCATTGTAGTGCCATTGGAAAGGCAGTTTACAAAATCTCACAGCCTTACAAGAATTGGTCGTTTCCACTGGTATCGGCCGATCGCATATCTTATTAGCATTTAATTCGTGGTGTCCAAAAGTGGGGGCTTCACGGGTCGCTGGCCCCCTAAATGAGAGACTTCCGCGCCCGAGGGTGGGGAGGGGCGTCGGGTATGTGCTCGGAGTATAACCTGCGTTTCGAGGACAGGACACGTCAGGATTGGTCAAACTTGATGAGGGTGTTGTATTATCATTTTCGGCAATGGTCACCTCAGTGCTAGTTGGTCAAATATCGTGGTCACTAGAGTCATGTGGTTAAAATAATTTGCCAAATTCCGATCTGAGTTACAATCCCAAAATAGTAAAAGTAAAGTAAAAGTAAAAAGTAATTTATTGGCACACACAAGGAGGCATAAAAACATAATTAAAAACTAAACATAAAATGAATTAAAAAAAAACAAGTAAAAAAAAGAAAAGAAAAAATCAGCCTCGGTGTGGAGCCAACCAGGTCCCTGTCTCACCATGTGCTGCTGCAGCTGTGACGCTGCAACAGCGCTGGTATTCTGACAGGGCCTTGTGGGATAGTGTCTTCCGACATCGTGTGCAAAAAAAATTAAATTAACTTGAAAAAGAAACGCACAGTTAGTGGGTGCTATCTTTTTAGTTTACAGTTTTTACGACTTTGAAGAATAAAGTGACGAAAATTTAACAGCAACCGTCGATCATTGACCTGCTAATACGAAAATTATTCATAGCCCACGCTTTAACATAACGTAATTGCCAGAAAAAATGAAATCACAACGCCTTGTTAGAGGCGATAACAATCATGGACATTTAAATAATTACTTATACGGTTAAAAAATGGTTCTGTCTACTTAACAGACTTAATCTAGAACTAGGTTACAGATTTTTTTGGTCAAAATAAAAATGTGCCGGAAAAAAATATATACCCGCATGAGATTAAATTATAAAATGTGGTTAATTTTTGATGTAAAAGTGCTCATTTAAGTTTATAAGTTATTTTTAAATCAAGGATGGGAAATTATTTATGCAAGTATGTATTTACATTCATGAAAGCTAAGTTTTAAGTCTTGCTTGTCTACTAATTTCAACTCATATAATTAAGTACCTATTCAATTTATAATGTTATTACGTCGACAAATAGAAGCAATAAATAGTGTACTTTGTTAAAATTAAGAAAAAGTTTATGTATAATAATAGAACAAGAAAAAAGACAACATTATAACTACACCTTCTGATTGAGCCCACTGTACGCGCGACCAATACGAAACAATCGCAGTATCAAATAATGATCGTTGAATGCTAGCCATACGTGGGCGGGATGGGCACCCGGCCCTCTGTGCGGCGGTGCAGTGTCATTACTGCTTGACCGGTGTTTTTTATTAACCTTTATTTTTTCCGTCGATAGTCGAGGTACCGTTTGAATTTTAGGGTCTGCACATAATATTTAACTATGGTATGGAAAATGTTACACTAAATTTTAAGATAAGTATTTTTTTGGAATCTAAACCAAGATCATTGACATAAAAAACCTAAACACGCATAGGCAGGACGAAGACGAAGAGACGAAGTAGCGCTGCTAACCTCTAAAATTTTATTTATTAATAGTTTTTATTTTTGGCTCACGTTATTTCTAATTTTTAAACCATCACTAACAGTCCCAATATCCATTACGTCCACATATTATGTGAACATAGATGGCCTTTGTCCATAGGAACTGTAATTAGCTTAACTTTGTTTTTACTTGGCTACTTACTTAACCGCTCAACTAACGTAGCCACAACTCGCACAAGTGTTGAGTTAGCCAAAACATTAGTACAAATTGGGACTCAGATTTGATTTATTGTTAAAGTGGGCCATGTGATTTAGTGGGTCAGACTTGAAGTTTCTCGTACGACTGAAGTTATTAGTGTTTTTTTAAGTAATCGTGGCACGCGACTATATGAAAAACATTTTTTATTTACAATAAACAGTTTTACTGCTTTATTATTGGCGAACGAAACAATATCTTTTAACATTTTTTTTTGTTTTAAACTTTACTGCACAAAAAATACTAGTTCATGTTGGACCTGATACCAAAAGGCCGAACAGCCAAATGCTAATTATAGCCAGAATTTTGAATACATTTCTCAGTGTGCAAAAAAATCCAAAGAAAAGTCTAATTTCCAAAGAGGTTTATTCATTCAAATGAAGACTTAACTAAAACTTATTTATGAAATAATCAATAAGCTTTAGACGGCATTTATGGCTTCGAGATATTAATCGAATCCATACATTTTAATGCAACTCACCGCCGAAGCTCGAGAGGTCGTGCAAATTTGTGTTATATTACCACCCGTGAAGGTGCCGATTCGCGCGATGATTTACAACCGCGTCAAGTTAACTAAAACGTGGTTTTGTGAAAGAAACAGTTTTTACTGACGATATCGCATCAGCTGATGATAGCGATGACCTTGAACTTGGGATTAAACTTTAAGCAGACGTTTATGTCTTGTAAAGCAGTTTAGATACAGATAGTGACAGCTATACAACTTTTACTTAACGTACATTTATAACCCTTATTGCCATACATTTAGCGGACGAATAATTTTTCATGTTAATTAAAGATATGATGTAGACTCCCAAAAAGTGGTTCGCAAAGAAGTCTCTTGCAGTCAATCAAAATATTTGAATCGCAATCATTAACAGATATCTATTTCTTTTACTCACGCTGCGTTTCCTCTCTGTTGAACTGCTCAGTGAATTTAAATCTCTAGCTAGACTGAGAGAATAATCTTAAACATCGGATTATGAACTTATATTGTATAAAATTTCAGTGGTGTGTATACCACGCGTATTAATGCTCACTTTGCAGATCGAAAAAGGTGTTAAAAAGTGTAAGACATATTATTTGTATATTGATGAGCAAGAATGAGTGCATACTCATTGTGGTTTAATTAATTACATATTATCATTTATCCAATTGACTATGTTCTTACTTTTGTTTGTCAGTATAATAATTCTTATTAGATTATGAACGGCAAATACTTCAGGAAACGTAAAGAAATGGTCAGCTCTTGTAGAGTTCCTTCCCGCTTGTCAATGTCCTCTCCACTCCTTAATGACGGGTTGCTTTTGTTTTTTGACAAATTAATTTGTTTGCCTTGCTCTTGGTGCCATAACTCATCTTTAACTGACTGACTGACTGACTGTTTAGACCGTCGCGTCTTGATGGACGACGTGTAAGATTGTTATCTTGCTTAAAAGATTTTTACGACCTTTTTTCTACGGCTCTCGCTCGGGTTAGTTAAGATACTAATTACAATAAAAATGTCTGCGTTTGACTACAGAAAGTTTTATGTTTCTGTAGATGCGTTGGATGTTGGTTAAATATCAGGTAGGCACCGGAACGGCAGAGTAGGGCTCGGTCTTCACGTCTTACGACAGCATTGGATCTATTATAGTTAAGTCAAACTCTTAATGTTGAGTTGTTGCTTCACTGGGAGATCCCCCAGCTAAATTTCTTGTCTGGTACCTTGTAACACGGGAATATTAATCCCTACTTCGGGACCATGATACGTGGTGTATTGTCAGGCGCATATTTATTTATTGATTATCTTAAGTTCTACTAAATTTCGCAAATTATGCATCGGCTTATCCATACTATTTTTGCGCATTCTTTGCATCCATAGTTCGTAGTATTGCTGGTTTTGTCGCAAACCAATACATGCTTGTCAACCTCATATCTGGACCTCACGGCCGCTTTTCATCAGGTGGTGTGAGGTCATCTTGACGGGCAACATAAAATATATTTTTTTAATAAAATATCACGTATTCATCGGCCTGATGCTGTTTTCAAGCGATGACAATATAAAAGAATGAGGAATAAATCTTTTGATTGTTTGAAAAATGTGTCAGAAAACAGTAGGATATTCAAAAACTTCAATACAACCTTTCGAAGGCGTGTATTATTTATAACTTTTTTGCATGGGAAAAATCATACACACGACTAATTAATCAAAAGAACCTTACAAATTGTTGAATTAAAGACTCGCTACTAGTTCTAATCTGGCAGACATCTTTCGGAATCCATCATTGTACGCAGGCGCAGAAGTTCGGAAGAAAATACAATGTAGTTACAAAAAATATTTAGCTTTCATAGTTTACACGAGCGATTTCGCTGTCAGATAGTAATATAATTAACAGTATCTAAAATGGAACAAGTTGAAACTAAATTATAATGAATGTTTGAACCGACTAGTGTCAATATACGCGTGGTAGTTAAAAAATAAAAAATCCGACCGCCGCGGGTAGTATGCATGATAGTATCGCATTTCCGGTCAACTTGAGTTTAAATGTCGAAAAAAAGTGTTTCTCAAGTCGGGCAAAGATTTTGAAAGTACAGAAGCGATCAAGAATTGATTTTTTTTTTGGGTTTCTTAGTACTTTTACGGCGATAAAAAATATCAACAAGATATGTTTTTTTAAGTAAATTTAGATGGCGACATTTATTTTTAAAATTTCTTGAAAACGAAATTAAAATACACTCATTATTATTTGAAAGTCATAAGAATGTGCTTTTTCGAAATAAATAGTACCTAAGAACAGTCAATCGCAGATATAAATTTATCACTGTTGACAAAACCTAAGGTCTCATTGCTGTAAAGATGCGTGCACACCAACCTTAAAAAAACCATTCCAAAAGAAAGGGTCTGATGTCAGCAGAATCAAGTTTGCTGTGTAAAGCTTGATGTGAACGCGTTTGTGTTACCCGCAGATGTTATAAGTCAGAGACCACGCTTAGTCACAGACTAACGCTTGCATGAATGCCTGTACAAAACAAAGTAGTTTGTCCGTTCTTATAGTCCTTCTAAACTTTACAAATTTTACAATACTCTTTTAGAAGGAGCATGCGCCGTCTGCATCAAAACTAAAAATCGATCTTCAGAACAAATATTCAAGTCATTCTGCCAAATAACACAACTCAGGTGTTGAGCATCTATCTAAACTACTTATAACGAAATTGTTTACAAAAAAGTAATGTGTCTGTGGTGAGTTTGTTTAGTCTGTGGCCGGCGCGCGCGCAGCCAAGCGAGCGAGCATTTTATTAACCACGTACGGGCACCGCAAGCTCCACCATTAATCTACAGCCACCTCTCTCATCATTATATTTAAAACACTATGCTTCCACTAATTGCTCATAACATTCATTCGGTCAACTGTTTTCAATGTAATGCAATGTAATCCTTAAACGTTTTCTCTTTGTTTCCAGATACGCCAAGAAAAACCTTATTACATAGCGGACCCAGAGGTCGATTCCTTAGTAAGTATCAACTTTATTACTCACACATTCTTCGTCCACAAGGTAAATAAAATACGGGATCAGTTTAATATGCCATAAAATGGTGAACACTTTACAGTTCACCTCTCGAGCGACCAAATAATTTACGATTTGATTAGTTAAAGAGCTGTCTAAAATTAACCACAGGTAAACGAGAAATATTTCTTGGAATAACAAAATAAGGGAATAAAATTAAAAAACATATATATTGTCACTCATAAAAAGCTGAATCGCACCGTGCGCCTCCCGCGGCTAGCTCGGACAAAAAGTGAAATAATAAAAATAAGATGGCGGCCACCCACCGCCGCCGTTCGACACGGATACTTAACCGATTTTTAACAAATAAAATCTAAGGCATTACGAATTGCCGGGCAGCGGGCGACGCGCTTGATATTTGACTTTGTTCAAGAATTAAATTTGTTACAACTTGACCGTTTTGACATGCACCGAAGATTTTCTATAATCCACTTGACTGTCGATTCGCACGAGCGATCATTGAAAATAAATAACAAACATGAATTCAAAGCGGGTGTTTGTGTATGTTTTCACAATATTTCTCGCCGTAAATTAAGTCGGAACTTGGGATAGTGAGTCAAAACAGTAGCAAGACGCGACGCCATAAACTAAGATGTCAGCAGGCAGCTTACCTGCACCATGGGCTGATAAGCGTCATTCATGCAGTCCTCGAGCTAAAGCAACCTTTGCAGATAAGGAGCCCAAACAAACCAGCGACATCCGGGCGCAAAACAAACTCTCTTCAAAATTACGTGAATTATCGTGACGTTTTTGTCCCCACTCTGACACGTGGTGCCACTGTGCTGGCCTGTACAGATGTTTGGTTAGCGTGGCGACGTCCCAGATGCTTCGGACTTAAAACTGTTATGCTTGTTTTCTATAAGATCGTAAAATGACTATAAAACTTCAACGTTGATAGCATATCTAGGTTTTATACTTAAACTCAATGTCACTTACAGCCGAAATCTTGACGGCACTCACAGTTGAAGAGGCATTATTTGTAAGCATAGCTTACAATTTGTTGCCATGCTTCGGGACAGTATCAGTTTGAAGGATTCAACCCCAATTCTTAGGAATTTCGGTTTTGATTTGATTGAGAAACAATTGCAGATGAGCTTGACACATTTGCTGACAGTGGCCCTAGGAAAGTCGTTGACACGTTACCCCCATGGAACGTCTGTTATACCGCAATTATCGTCACTATTTATAACTTTACAATACGCAAATTACTTGCATTTAACAATAATATATTCGAACCCCCCCCTTGATCGGCTTTCAATGAGTCTTGTTGACGGGCCACGCGCGTAATTTACTGCAATTGCAATTAAAATTTCAGAATTATCTTTTTTGAAATATTCATAAGAAACTTGTACTCGTGTGCGGCCATATGTTTTTACTTGTTACACTGAATGTTTCAGTTTAATATTACTAGAATTTGGACCTTAATTCGTTGGAGGAAGATTGTCGAGTATTTTTTTAAGTTAGTCGCCGTAGGCAGTTGTTTTTGTGCGGCCATCTGACATGTCTGCTCCTCGGTTGTATTTGCACATCGCGTCATTGTTAGCTACGCATTCAACACCAGGGAGCATTATTGTTGTTTAACAAGCTCCCGCAGGATAATGGAGATTGCTCGCTTGCAATGTGTCGGCGTACGGTTACGTCATTCGTGACTTATGTCTCAAGTGGCGTTCGTTGATTTGCCTCTAATTTAGGAGCTTTGTGATCTCAGCTTTATTTTTATCACCGTCACAATTATCTCTTACTTTTGGTCACATGTAAATGTTTAAATAAACGTTAAGTAGCCCCTAACACTGATCCTTGCGTAACTCCAAAACTGTTTTTCTATATTCGAGAGCGTTGATCCTGCTGTCACTTTAGTCTGTAATACAAATATCTGTAATGTGCCCTGAGAGTATCAAATGTAAACAAGCCATGGTTTTGTGGTTTAAAAACCAACAGTGTGTACTTATTGACCCGTTTCGTCGGTTGGATTGGTTACGGCGCTGACGCGAGCCCCGGGTCTGTTTGCTCACGTCACATCTGTGTTTGGATTGTCACAGCCTTTTGAGGCATTAAACTCCCTCAAACATTGTCGCTGGCAGCAGTAGCGTCGGCAAATAGACTGCAGTCATTAGTAACTGATAACTTTAGGGTCACTGCAGCGGTTTAAATGTGTCGGCTGACCTAATCTTCTGCTTTCTTGTAGTTTGTCATTTGTAGCGTCTGTAGAAATTCATCACCTGAAGAGTTACATACTATTGTACAGCTCTCGCTTCTCTTCTTCTTTGTGTCTTCTTTGTCTCATTACTGTTAATTCAAATTATCTGTTGTTTCATTCCCAACTTGAACATTGTTGAGCTAAATACTTAACTGTTGAAGAATTTGTGATACTTATCAAAATTATTCAGCTCAATCCAGTTTATCGTTAATATTTGCATTGAATTTGTAGACAGGCCTATAAGAGGCTGATATCCCTTGCGCAAACAAAGGTTGGTGGCAAGTGTGTTCTTAGTCAAACATATTTTTATCTGGCCTGTGTCAACGGCCGTCTGCGCAAACAACCGGGGGTGGCGCTTCTCGCTGCCTAATTGATATAACAGCTCTGAGTTGTTATGCTCTCCTAGTGCTTTGGTACTATCGATGGTGATTTGGTACGCAAACAAAGTTGAGAGTTTGTATGTTAGTCTATACTGTACTGCCCTAACTACTGTTTTTTCCGACTATCCCATAATTCACTACTTTATATTATATTGATTATGAATTTGTTCCTGACTGAATAAAAAACTAACGGCAAATTCCATAGTGCCGTCAGTTCTAGGATAATATTTTTTCTTTCTTATAGAACAGTAGGTGAATTTAATTTCACCCGTGATGGTAGTTGTAAATACGATTCTTGAACTATTTCTTTGTTCACACCAAATTACACTTTAAAAAAGTTCCGAATGAATAATCTATCACAACAAAGGTGTATTAACCACACACCGCTACCAATGTCGGCATTATTCTCGAATTTGAACATAAGATGCACTTGTACTTGTGAATCATTAATCACGGCCGAAATAGGATAAGTAAGAGAATTCATGCCGCGTCCGAGTGGCAATCAGAAACAAATCATTGTACTATTAAAACGGCATCAAGATATATATCGATTTGAAAAAACTACCCGATTAGATCTTCAAACAAAATCAAACAATGTAACTCGATAGCATCTGCGTATGGAGGAATGGAACCACGCGTGATCGACAACCTGATTCGATTGCACTATCGAATATTTTATTGTTAAGTTTTTCAATGGCTTATAACGTCACGTTCGTTCAAGACTAGCGAATATCGAGTCTGAAGCGAATGAGCATTCACATCCCTACGCTCCACAGGGTTTTGATGTACTTTGTCCAGCCTATTGTTGCTCACTTGCCTTTGTCGATTGTGTCTCGCACAGTCGAATATACGCGCATATACCTCATACGTCCATTATCCGTCGCCTTTCATCTAATTACATGGTTCATTAACGTGTACGTTTCTTTACAGATGGTGCAAGCGATACAAGTACTACGGTTTCACCTATTAGAATTAGAAAAAGTAAGTACCTTATTTTTCTTTATTACACACGAACAAAGCGGAATACAACCAGTATCGAAACCAGTTTGGTAAATATCACATAACACAACAACGTTTCGATTATCGGAGAGCTGGATCCCGAATCGAGATATCGTATCGATGCTAGCAGGTCGGACCGGTCGCGACACCTTTCGTTCGAATTTTAAATTTCGAAAACTATTCGGATTCGAACGCGATCAGGTGTTCCCGGGCCGTGAATGGGAGCGAGCTCGCATTTCGAGTGTTGTTTGTTTTTCGCTTATCTCCCATTTCGGCCGCGGCCGGTTTCTTGCGTGCGCCGATTCGCGCCATTATACCGATCGCGAGTAACGGGACCGCGACAGGACGCTCTTTTTGCCGCGCGCCGTCAAATCAGACAATTTGCGCCCAGTCGTATTAATTAGTAGCATAAAATTCAAATCTCCATACTTTTTTACGAGTCCGCCGTGTCGCCCGGCAAAGAATTAATTTAACTTGTCAATATTATGGTCACGTTTCAACGAAACTAGTTTGACTAACGTCTATATCGAGACGAATGATCTCGAGAAACGAGATACTTCATCCAGCGCGTTCTCACAGTGGATTCCATCTTAGACTCAAGTAACGCTCTGAGTCGAGGTTCTACCCCACAAGGGGGCCCTTAGAGTGATACTTTAAATATTAGGGTTGAGAGCCTTCTGCGCTCACCCTACAGACCGGTGAAGCTGCTAAGGCCGTCGAGGCCAAGCAGCGGCGTCCATACAAAAAAAAAAAAAAAAAAAAAAAAAAAAAAAAAAAAAAAAAAAAGGATTCCATAAGAATATCCGGGCGTCGATCGCTGGTATGTTAGGAACCGGTAAATTCGGTGAAAAAATACGGCCTAACACAAAAAGCAGTAACGAGATGAGCCGTAAGGCCGTAATGCGATACCGCTGTACGAATCGCTGGCCGGAGGGCGAGATAAAGGCCGTTTAAAATGAAAAAATAACATGCGTTCGAATTTCAAAATATTGGCCTCGGGCTGCGATTGGTCGAAATCGCTCGCTCTTCAAAATTTAATGATATTTATTTCGCAATCAAATGCACGATATCATGCACATGTAATGTGAAATACTGGACCACGAGCCTTCAATTTAAATTTAAAAATAAACTCAGGGTACAGGCCATGTCTGGAAAAATGAAGCAGGGCTTCACTGTACAATGGCTTGTGCAGTGGGTGTGCCTATATAAAACATAGGTAGGTGTTCAGAATGCATAAAAAAAGCCAACACTTAGTCGCAGATCCAAAAGAACTAGAGATCAATCTAGTAGAGATTGAATCCTTTATGGCTTAGTTATTAGGACCACCCGAAGATCAAGCCACCATGCCCTTCAAATCACTATCACTATGACACAACTTTACCTATCTTGTAATCACGATTTTAATTTGTAAGTATGTATTTGAATCAAGAATCTTACACTTCAAATTACCGAGTTACGACTATTATTCGATGAACACAGCTACTTTTCCGTTCAGTTTAAATTTGAGTTTTCGATAAAGCCACAAAGTCGACCATATAAAGCACCCACGACGCAGGAATCCGTCCCCGTAATCATTATTAGGAACATTCGGTGACCACATAAAAAACCCTTTGCTAACCAATCACAGCGCCGGACTGTGGCTTGCCTGCGGCCGTATTTAAAATATTAAAAGCATAAATCAAAAATGTTATTGGGTATTTTAATGTAAATACGTTCGGTTAGTTCGTTACCGACGCGTTTAGATTTTTTATTTTGTTACTACTGACATCGTTTCATTATATCCTTCTTATTATAGCGAAGTAACGCAGGTGTAGTTGATTTGGTTTTGGAGAAATATATCTAATGAATATTTTTAATTGAATCTCAATGTATCCTTCGAGAAATGCGTGTTTTGTTTAGCTACATTTGCTTAAAAACAAAATTTGTCTCTGATTTTCCCATTTGCAATATTACTTGATTGCTTTGTAGAAGCTTTCCGTGATCTCTAGCTATCTATCTATCTTTTTAGCTCTAGCTCTTCATAATTAAAATACTTTTTTATTATAATACGTGTGATGGCATTTATTAGTGAAATAACTAAGGTGCAAAAACACTTCCCGTGCATTTCCCAATATATGTTACTGTTTTCTCGAACCAGCAATTATAGTAAAAGCTAAAAAAACTGCACTTAAAGAAATCTCATTGAGCGCTCAGTTTTTTTATTTTTAATTATTATGAAGTAGAAAAAAACACACCTGTGAATAGTGGGTAGTGGAGCGGAAGAGCGAGCTAACGGCGCATTTTTTCTTTTATCGACAAAAACCAAGACGAAGCGGACGCGTAGATATAGGATATAAGCGGTAAAAAAACGTTCGATTTTCGATATGAGACAGGTAGAAAGGTTAGGCTGATAACTGATATACTCGTAGATAACATAGACGAAGAAATAGCCGTTGAAGTCTAGCTACCGTTTCATTAGTGGACATACACGAGAATCATAGACATTTCCACAGTCAGGCGAGGTAGGATAAACATTCAAGTGACGATTATTTGTCTTTTTTAAGTGTATGGGAAGTTCTAAATCTATTAGAAACTAACTTCAGAAGCAGTAGGCAATCTAGAACTAGACAAAACAAAGTTACAAAAGAGACAGTCCTGTTTTGCTGACTAAATTGGAACATGTAATTCAAAATTGCGTTCCAATCTTCACACGCAGTAGCCATTATAAAATAAAAAGCCGTTATTAAAAAGCAACAAATCCAAATGCCAGTGTTTGTTTTTTTCATATTTTGTTCCAAACTCGTAAACGTTATCTGGAACAACGTGGCTAACTGATTTACGATGTAGATCAGATTTGTTGGTTTACGCCCGGACCTGAACCTGGGACCCCGCGTTTATGACGCCTTTTATAACGTTTACAACCCGAAACGTTGGATTAGTATATATTTCGTTACGCGACACGAGCTTTGAAAACTAACACTTTTAATTAATGTAGGCACAATTATTGCGCTAAGGGCCTAGTGGTTTGTCTACCGGTTTTCTAATTTGAATGTTTTTTTAACGATACATTAACAATCTTTAAATCAAAAGGAACTCACTCTCTAGCTCCAAAAAATCTTGCACTTAGCATATATTTTGTTTTTCTTATGTACAGTGAACCATACTTAGCTTGAGCATAAGTTTGAGTGTATCTCTATAGAACACTCCTTCTACTTAGAAATAATAGTTCAGTTTACACTGGTTATGTTTTTCAACTATGCCATTCGTGCAAAGGATAAATAAAATTTGTAACCACTGGAAGTCAAACTTGGCCGTTTGACTAAACTTAAAATTATCTATCAAAATTGAATTTCGCATTTAATTTTAATTGAATATTTACTAGAACATAACGAGCAAGTTAGGTGAGAACCAATCGAGTTCATTTAAATGTGGGCCTGACCGGTTGAATTCATTCAAAGGAAAAAAAGAATGAACCCGTCCACCGTCAGAAATGTCGGCCAAATATGCGCCTGCGCCCGAGCCCGCATTTGCATACTTATATAAACTTTTTAAGAGCTGAGGTCAAAAAATACGTATAAATATAGAGCTCTGAGTGTTTATACCTAAACCTCCATTCAGTAGGTTCTTGATTAGTGTTAGAGAAGATATCTTCCAATTTACAAATCGATCATAAAAAGAAATTGAGAAAGAAAACTAAAAATTGTTCCAATCAATTAATAAGAAAGTTATTTTTATATTGTTTTTTTCACCTCGTACCAGTCACAGCAACATATTAATATTGACTCATCTTGGTTTTCTAACTTAATTTAATTAAAAAATTTGATTATAAAGAACTTATGCTATGTTCACATCAATTAACAATTTCAGCAAATGCAAAGCAAGATATCCCCAACGAGGTTCGGATTTAGGAATTAAAGTTATGGAGATTGATTAGATATGTTTAATATAAAATAAACGTTCCAATCCGCGCACCGGTCACTCCCACGGCGGCATTAGCGAAGGAAGTGGAAACGAGAAAAATCGTTTTAGTTGCGAACCGACGACGCAGCCAACGCGACACACTTGCAAACCCACGCGCTGGCAACGACCCACCTCAACACTTAAAAACTTTCAAAATACTCTCTAAACCATTACCACAAAATAAAAACAAAATGCTGCTCAAAAATCGAACGCACAGATTTCTTCGTAAAATCTCAACGGCTTTCCCAATTCTTAATTCAAAAGAATGACAGCCATTCGAATAGGGAACGTCTATACGTCAACGAACCGCCATTATATCACATTTCATTCCGAGTTTAAATAAAAAGTATTCGTTCAGAAACGCTCCATATCTCAATCCGTGAGTCGCTCATTCCAAATTTAAATTTCTGGAAAGAGTTTGATGTTCGAAACGATAATCGCCCCGAACCCGACTCGGAATGCCGTAATATCTCATTAAAGGCATTACTTTAAACTTAACAACGTTGTATCAAAGGCATATATTTCAAACGAGTATAACTCTTTGGTTGAGGGCACACGGCTTAAGTTGTCGTATACCGGGTCAACATTACATCCTTGCCGTCCCGGCAAGGGGACAGTTCCAAATTTGAATCTCAGAAGAGTTACGATGTCAAATCTTAGCGGCTGTCACTAAAATCGAAAATAGTATCGGCGTCACAGACCCGGATTAGAGACGAATTTTATTCCGAGCTGTGTTTACACTGTCACGCGTGAGCTTATAAAAGCACTCTCAATCATGATTTTGACATTGACAGCGCAATGCTCGAAAACCGCCGAGCGATAGCCTTTACGCGTTCTAGTGTCAATAAAATTCACAGTCATAAATATGAATTTCAACGTGGTTGGTTGTAAAATTCAAATTATGATAAACAAACTATAGTGGCGCGGCGCGTGCGCTACGAAGCTCGAAAAAGTTGTCGATCAGGGAATTAGTATCCCGAAGACATAATTAGCTGTCAACGGTTAGCGCTGTTTCCGCTTCCGCCGTTCTATTTTCAAATCCGAGTCGTGTTCGATTTTTTTCCCCGCTCCACCTGCCAGCGTTTTATTACAATTCTCCGTGTAAATTCAGTCTAAAAATTTCGTTAGTCTTTTTATTGCCTTATGTTAATTTCTAAGCTAATTATGCCTATGAAAATTTATAAGGCCGACGCACAAAATTAATACGCGCCCGCCGGGGGCCGTATTTTATCGAATGAAACAAAAAAATATGGGTTTCGTGCCGTTTTTACGATTCGTTTTGAGTTTTTTGAAGTGCGTGCGCGGCAGTTGGCTGGACCAAATGTATTCCCTTTGTTCGTGTTTTTTGATGCACTGTGTATGGTGATGCTGGAAAGGTCGCGGGCGAGGACAAGTTACGTGTTGCTGCAGCCGACCGTGCATTGATTTGTTTTAAATATGACATGTTTGACAGATACTTATTTATATTTTTTTTTACCTTACTTGATTCTAATTATGCACCAAAGAATTTTCTTTTCCAAGTTCTTTACTTTTCAACTCTAGTAATACTTTACTGTAACATTACTTTTATAAGGTTTTTCATCGTGGCGCATAATCATAGTCAAATTGAACTGTCCAACGGTGTGTTTTCATTTACGGAAGTATTGTAGTTAAAGAAGTATTTATTTTCAAGACTAGCGTAGTTTTCACTAAGTTTATAAAAAACTTTACAGCATTATTCAGGTTTGAAACGACTTTTAGGTGGAGTAGCATCTGCTACACAGAAGCTTCTTCCAGAAAATCATCCTAGATGTTCCGGTGGATAGTTGGCGAATACACAGATACATCATCATGATACATTTTAGGTGTTGGTGAACCTGTTTTAATCTAAAATTCAAATTGATTTAACGTCCATGTCAGAGCAATAATTCCAGCTAAAGCCAGGCATGCGTCTTAACGTTAGAATAGGGCACACAGTTTAGTTTAGTTCAGTTATCTAGCACAAGACCGGCGCTAGCGCCGCAAAGATCTTCAAGAACTACAAGGCTGTACTTTGCGCAGGTACACGAGCTGTGCGACAACTTCTGCCACCGCTACATCAGCTGTTTGAAGGGCAAGATGCCCATCGACCTGGTGATCGACGAGCGGGAGAGCGCGCGTCCCCCGGACTCCAACGGCGAGCCGCGCTCAGCCCCCGACAGCTCGCACGACGGCGCCTCCACCCCCGATGTCGTGAGTACCCCCTATAGCAAGTCCCATCTTATTCAGAGGCGCGATCCCCAGCTAGCACCCAACTCAACCACGAGCTACCTCGTGCACCCCTGCTCTTAGTTTGGCCATTGCAAAAACGAAGTCCAAAAGGGGGTGCTCGCAATTTAGTTCAAAATAACCGCCTCCCAAGCTTTTTAAGATTTAACTGTAACGCCTCTAGAGTCTCCTGACTCTAAGCGAGTAGTTTTAAAATCTTTCCCTTAGATCAAATCTTCGTTTTTGCAATTGGCCAACCTCTTAACACTGTAAAGTAACGATACTATTCGAACTTTAAATTCCTTTATCTGTCAATGACAGCTACAGTGAAGGGGTGACACTGGGTGCGGTGGCTCTCGAGCCATTTACAGCTGCGTTCGAAAGAACGACTTCACGATGAATATATGCGCCGATATTCAAAACTATGGTTTGCACCGGAAATTTATGTATACGATTGAAAAAAACATACGTATAACGTTGATTGTAATATGTGTATACTAATAACGTTAGTGAGTAATGATTCCTTTGGAGCCGTTGTCGGTCACACCCGATTCCAACGCCATACTTAGCTACGCGTTTCCGAGCTTAGATTAAAACTAATTATTATAAACTTGAAAAAACTATTCGAAAACGAAGTATACGTAAAAATACAACTTTAACTTGCCTAAGTGAGATAATAAGGATTACTTAAGAATTTTAAATTATTGTAATTGATTTACGGTGGTAGATGCTAGAGTGTTATTGTTTTGGCTAGTAAATGAAACATAATGTACGTAAATAGTTAATATTGCCGATCTATTACGTTTATGGGATAGAAGCACGAGAATACGATTTAGTTAGTGAAAACAAAAAAATACGTATGCAGTATACGCTAGTTGTAATAAAGGTCCATGGAACTCGTCTGCACTGCTCGCGCCGGCCGGCTTTGCCTGCAAGTGCAGCCGACTACCATACGCGGACGCTATATATATATATGTATGTGCGATATGAATAGAAATCTAGTTGCTTCTACAGATAATAAAAATTAGTGGTGGCGTTGATTGTGTTCCGAGTACGACGATACATTTCTCCCCTTTCTCCTCTCTTTAATATAAAATACAATACAGTAACTCTAGATAAACTAAGATAATTACGTTTATTGCTGTATTTTTGTACATTGCATGATGTTGAATGTTTTAAATAACCTTGGATTCTGATTTGGATCCCTAATTTCGGTCCTTGGATCTCGTTCGCGATTCTTAGTGTCAAAGCCACGTTTGTACATCCACGATTGTTTAATATTTTTTAAGGGATATTTTTGGGCGTTGAGACTGAATTGTTTTGTTTGTGTTATATATTATTATTTTCCATTTTGTTAACATTGAAGCATTGTCCGATCCTAGGTACGTTCACGCTATGTTGACTTGGGACATTTATTTTTATTAAACTAAAATTAGTTATTTTTGTCTGTATATGAGTTTTAACATTAAAATTTGTGTAGTTGGATCATGTCTAAGTTAGGTTTTAGAATATACATCGCAGTAGGTTTCTTGTGTTTGGAAACTTAATTTCTTAAATCTAACTCGTAAATGTATAATAATATGCTATTTGGTGTACGTCCATCTTGTATGTCAATGTGATTAATTTTATAGTTTTATTTTCTGAACGGATTAAACAATAAAATGTTCTGTTTGAAATTACATGGTAGTTTATTTTCCGTCTTCGCCACTGAAAGTATAAATAGTTAAAATCTGATGCTATTCAATGTGAGACTAAAGACAAGAATGTCGTCTAGGTAGGGGGGATTTTTGAACATAATATCGCATTTTTATCATGTCGGCGTATTCCATAAAGCGTGGGGTCCCCCGGCGCGCAGGGAAAGCCGGAAAATTGTTTCTTTACGGCGCCCCGCGCGCTAATCTATTGTGTGCCGCTAACCAGTGCTGTTTCTCGTAAAAAAACCTGCCGGAATCCCTTCGCGGGCTCCAGCGACAATCTGATATTTTATTTATTTTTTATAGTCTGCCATTGACGTTTGATGGATGCCGATTGGAGGGGAAAAATCGGTGTTGAGAAAACGACTTGTGGGTCGAAGTAATTGGCAAGAATTAGCGATTTCAAACAAAAAATACTTGTAGTAAAATCTGTCATAGTGCATATTGATAGGAACATTTTATGGCGTAATAAGGAAAAACATAGAAAATTGGAAACAAGCGTACACATATGAAGAGCGAACGACATACAATGAATAATGTAGGAGTATAGAATGAGCAAGGGCAGCAATAAGAGAAATAATAAAATAGGGGACAAAGCCCGGATTTGGCGGGATCCTGCAATTCGTCACAGCTCCGTCACGGTGCGTGTGACAACGCGTCTTCTATGGCTGAGGGCGTGTCTATGGGAACGACTTATCTATGGTTATGATGGCCATAACAGCTGGCAGATTATAAACTGGTTTCGACGAACCACCACAAACTACTATTATTAGAATAAATCAGGTAATCTTCATTGGTTAGTGGCAACTTCTCCAAATTTAATCATCTTTAGAAATTGTAAAATCCTATCATATCGTTAAATATTAACTTTAAATATATCGCAGCCATTATTTTGACCACATAAACCTAGCAAGAGATAAACATGCCTGTAATTAATCTAATCAATACACAGATTAGGTATTCTATTGCATGAATCGCCAATTGACATGCGTTCATGAGGCCGCCAGCGTTCAGCATGCGCACACGCACGTTCATTAGACGCCGTCTGTCCGTCTGTCCCAGCTGCTTTATTACATTGTAAATCCGTAACCTCCTCCATTTTACATAGAGCAGATTGTCACATAAATCTTCTTAATTAATTCGCTTTAAAATTGAGGACTGAAACTTGTGAAAGTAGAGGTAAAGTTTTGCATAGGTTGCATTTGTTAGTTCTTGATCTTCATTTGTATTTCTTCATCTGTCCATCTATCAGGTGCATTGTAGAAATCAGTATTAATCACATGGTACTTGCTTTGTTTACTTGTCCTTGAGAGTAGATACAGAGACTGGTTTAGGATATAAATTCTGATGTCTTGTTTAACAAACACAGAATGCATAGTCTGTGGTCTATAAGTAGATATATTTTGTTGCTGAATCTTGGAGTCTGTATTCATAAGCGGCTGTATTTACTGATTTTAAATCCCTATAAATAGTTTTCCAGGAAATCAACAGTAGTTATTCATCTAATCTCCTTTTCTTACTTACTACCCCTTACTACTCCAAGCTAATTTAACGGTAGAAGGGTATTTCAAATCCTGAAGTCTTCACAAGAATAAGTTTCTAGCTTATTTGAAAGCGATTGTTGCAACTTGCAGCTAGTTATTCATGTTCATGATGAAGGCATTGAGAAATCATGAAACTTGCAAAATAAGTAACCAATCAAACCAGACCAGGCAGAAATTAGCAATTTAAATTTAAATTTTCTGAACCATTCATGAAAACTTAATTATAGAAAATAATTACTTAATGGTTATTTAAAACAGTAATCAAATTAAATTAAGGAATCACTACTCAAGTTAACCATTTGACTTCAATATGTGTTACAAAGATTTTATTTTAATATTGGTATTCATACTTTACTGTAGATAGGTGACCTAGCATGATACAATGATATGAGAATTTTACCCTGACGACAGAACTACGAAATTAGATGTGAAGCTTTTACGCGATCTTTAATGGCCTTGCAAATTGCAATACCCAAAGTGCTTTCTCGTCAGTAATACCACAGTCTAAGATTAACCAAACGCTGGACCTAAACCTGTCAATTTTGGCGCCAAAACAGTAAAAAGACGCCGCCTGACGATCGTAAACCGTCGCTTTCAAATCTGGAGCGCGCTCGATTGGCTGGACGCTGACCAATCTGCACGCGAAGACGAATTTTATGACCATCCATTGGCTGCAACGCGGTAACTTATTTACGACAGACCTAAGGTTTGCTCGCGAAATTTCTATTAATAAATTAGTCGTAAATGCCATGTAATTTATTGTCATTGCCGTTCAGCGTAATTATTATTCCCTTTATAAGAATAACATCTTCATGCCATATAAGCAAAAGCAACATAACCTATAACGGTGAGAAATTTAAAATCATAAAAGAGTTGTAGTTTTTTAGTTTTTGGAAACCTCATCGTATTATTCTGGCTAACTCTAAGTGATGCAGATTTTCCTACATGGCAGAGTGAAATGAAATATCACATACCATAACATACCATCACGACTTCATCACTTTCCGCCAATGGTATTAAAACCCAAAGTGGTAGGTGGTGAGCCTTCCGCTGCTATCCGGGTTGATTTGGTTTTTTATCAATGTTTTCCATCACCGGAGAGTTAGTCGGAAAATAAACAATAAACACAAAGATTTTGGTTCTGGCCAGATTTGAACTCGGGGCCACACGATCCGCAATCCGAGTTGGAGTGCTTAACAACTAGGCCACGACGCTCTCAGAGTTAAATAATTTAAAGAAAAATAAGTACATAAAAAAATTGAGCGCAATTAGGACAGATGGCGCAAACAATTTGGAGCACGAATAAAAACACAGTAAGGTCGCAAAGGAATAAAATAAAATTGGCGCCGTTTTTTCCGAATTTCCACCTGTGTTATGGATTACAAAGAAGGTGGTTTTAATCTTTTTTTCGGTGAATAGAAATAATAGGTTGCTGCCCGCTGGGAGATTTCCTTTGATACAGAGCGCCATTTACGAGCAGCGGGGTGCCGATGTCTTCATCTGGACTTTCGGGAAAATGATTATTTCCCTAATAACCGAGAAATGTGGAGGGTTAATAGCTTCAGTGCATTTATAACAATCATTTAGACTCTTTTCGAATCGCTTTAAAGTTACATTATCCTGTTTAACTCATCACCCGATAAATTAAAATGTGTAGATAACTACTAGATTAGAAATGTGAATATTTGAAATTATGTTGTCCATAAGCGTATGGTCAGTATTAAACTAGTAACCTACTTTTACCCATAATGCATACGGTCTAAACTACACATGTCGTTTCCAAGGTTATAAACAAAATTACCATTCGAATGTGATAACGGTCAATAAGAGGTGATTTTATTTTTAAAAACTGCATTGTGATTATTCAATTTGGAGAAAACAGGTCTGATGTCATCGCCATCTGGCATATTACCGCCCACACTCGACCTTCCTTGCACAGTCGGGTAAGGACCCTTAAATGGACCTCAGATATCCTCAATGACGATTTTGTCGAAATCTTTTGTAATATTATCTGCATTGGTTTATGTGGGAAGAAAATAATACTGAAACTGGTAGTTAGGTAATAAAAATGGAACTGCACTTCCTACTATTTCATAAAGGTTTATATAAGTTCTCGCTCAGCATGCAATAATTAAAATGACAAAAATGATGCAGTAGAGAGGGTTCAGTATTGAATTAGGAAATTTGACAAAAAAATACGCAGAAAGAGATTGATGATAGCACTAAAAGCAGAAAGAAGTGTAAAGATCCCAGTACAATATTTCAGCCCCATTCGCACAAAAATTAAATGCAGTTCACTCTTTATCCTAACGCACAAGCATGGCTGGAAGCTTTTAAAACAATTTTTAATTAACTTATCGAGGATATGCGAGATAAACTATGCAAATACTGATATTTTTGATAACAAACCTCAGTTCCTGTAGTTGTAAATAATATTGGTGATCAGACATTATATACCATATACTTTAAAAGGCTAAGAGAAGCAGAGAAATCTGTTCATAGGAAAACGGAAACCAGTTTTCAACATAAAAATATACCAGGAAATGAAATACAAAGCACACGTCTATACATACCATAGCTTAATAATACATACGGTGCACCCCGGCGTGGCGTGGGGAGCTCCCCGCGGAGCTATTTGTTGGAAAACCAGAGATGTTTCCGGAGTGTGACCCCGCAAGCTTGAGTGATTCCGAGATGCGCCAGGGAAGTGTACTTGGAAATACCAGTAACATTTATTATTGTTGGCTTGTAAAGCGGCGTGTAAAACGAAATTAGGTTCACTGAATCTGTTTTTTTTTCATAAAGCTGTTAAGAGGTGAGATCTAGTGGTTCAACGCAGCTAGGAGTCCGCGTGATGATGGGATCATTATAAATCGGAACACTGTTTTGGTGTACACTAAGAAGTGGGAACTTCTTAGTGTTCTGCAACACCAAAACAGCAGTAGTTATGTTAGTAGTTAAAATTGAAAAAAATTGTGCCTTTGCCTGTTTGCAAATGCCTAGACCTGAAACACTTAGGTAAAACTGATATTTCAAGATGAATGCGCAATTAAAATAATAAGGTGCACAGTATTTTGCAAATAAACGAAATCAACTATTTATTTATTTCACGAAATAAGTAAGTTACAATGATATAGATTGAAATTGAAAAGAAATTGACTTTAAATCAACAAGTAATGCGATTATCACATAAAACAATCAGGGGATTAAATTCAAACCTATTGCATTTAGAATGGATCCCAGCTGTGTTTCTGCTATATTTGACCTTTTCTACAGATACAGAAATCTACCTGTTTGTTTCTCACGCTACTCGAATTCAATTAAAATTTTACAATTATAACCAAGTGAAGAACAGTTATAAAGCAATGGAGTATCAAACACAAATCGAGATAGATCTTTTAGCAATTACCCATAAGAAACCAATCAACATCGTACAGAGTTATCAATGTAAAAACTTTAATCTTACCACCGTTAAGCTACTGTCTGTGAATTATAAAACTTTCTCTTCAGAAACAATAATAAAATTTAAAAACCGCCATAAACGCCGACACAGTAAGACCGGGAGTGGAAATGGCGCGTTTAAAATCGAAAATACGAATTAAAATTTAAAAGTTTAATTACGACCAGCGATCGGCTTCCGTAAATGCGCATCTTTGAACACATTTTCTAATTAGCGATTGGTCACGCGCGCGGCGGCCAATCGCCATTATTCCAAATCCGAATCGAGCAATATGAATTCGGAACGGTCGCGGTCCGAGACAAGACTACGGACTCGTAAAATCATAGACAAGATAACTTTTTTATTAACCTGCCAGGTCGCGTTGTTACCAGTTGTTAGACTAAAAGATTTAATTAATATTTTTATTGTTGCCGCGGTAGGCTGACCGAAACATTAATTAGGGACGCGCTTTATGGTTTATGATCTGTTTTATGTACATCGTAATAGTAAAAGTAGCTCATGTTATCATTCAAGAAATATGGCGATGCTTATTAAATTTCCAGTCGTTTAGCGAGATTGTCTTCAACGAGACACTCGTGCCGAGCCAATCTAAGGGAATTCTAAATCAAATACTGTCATGCAATATTTAAGTGGTCAACAGCACTAAATAAAGAGATGTCGTCATACCAATTAAAAAAATTATCCCCCTTAATAAGTGTCAATTCTTAACGAATGTGTGCATACGCATGATTTTTACTTCACACGTTCCTCACTACGGTATTGTAACGAATGAAAATCCACTAACAGTATGCTTTATCTGTAAAATCATAAGGTGCTCTTTGCATTGGTAATGGAATTTTACGACTATTTTTATTGACGCTTAGTCTCGACACTCATGTGGAGCTCTCGGATTCAAAAAAGATCATACAGACTAACACAACACTTCGACATTCGTCTTTATGTCCTACACATAAGATTACATTTCGATTGGCTTCAGGATCTTGCCGCTCGTTCAGAAACGTAAAGGTACCAACTAATACGAGGCAAGTAGAAGATGAACGAAGTAGAAGGGGCCATCAAATTTTAATTGTGCGTTAAAATAATAATCAATGAGGCGACTACCGCTAACGGGCCGCATTCGCAAATAGAACTCGGCGAACGTTTCCGAACGTTCCATACGAAATCAAAAATCGAACATGTTCTTTTTCCCAACCGTTAATTGGGATCGAGATTAGTACTGGCAGTAATAACGTTTCGTTTTATGATTGATGTGTTTGCCAGTTTCCGAACATTAAACCTTTTACAGTCAAACGGATTGTAAAGGACTTGTTTTCGAGTTTAATTGCCTCTAAAGTGCAACTTTATCGAGAGGTACTTCATCGATACGAGGTGTATCGACATAAAATCTTATGCCGTCTTTACTCAATTGCGGGTCTTGTTAATTTGTCACGTTTGCAAAAGTGTCATGGCCACCACATGGTACATCGTGAGGTGATTATGTTATAAAATGAATGTCTGAGGATTTATTCTAATTCTGAGAACTTGCGCATAGATTTTCCTCAATTTAATTTGATAAAATTGTTATTTTTGCATTGCTCAGTCTCACAGATTTAAAATCAATACATTCAGAAATTTTCGAGACGTCACATTAATTGCTGTACGCATTTAGATAACGCTTTATTCAAAATCCATAAAATCTCGAAATTAAAATTTATCTTAAAAAGCGTAGTAGTTACCAATATAACCTTATTATGTTCCATATGTTGTTGTTAAGTTGTATTGAAATCCTAACTGTGGAACTGTAACACATATTTATTATAAGACACCGAGTCTTGTATTTCACAGTTGCACTTGCTGTTATACGGCGGGCACTATTTTTACGCCTTCAAAGAAATTACTTCAGCAGAGTTTCGCAAGCAGTGGATATAGGGATTTTAATAAAATAAATCCACTCTTCCACCTGCCGTCATCGTCGTGTGATACGTAGGGATGCTACTGATGATGGTCATTTGTTTAACTTAAAACTTAACAGTCCGCTTAGGGTGCGTTTCCACCAGAGATGTGCGGGGATGCGTTGCGAGGAATGTGTGTGTTAAGAACCAATATAATTGTTTCATTCACCTAGCTTCGCGATTCAATTGGTTCTAAAAAAACACATTCCTCGCAACGCATTCTCGCACATCTGTGGTGGAAACGAACCCTTAGGCTTCACACTGGCACTAGTAGACTCAAAAACAGTACGTCATTTCAAGCAATAACAAGTTAAACGAACACAATTCAAACAAGAATAAATGTACGCTTATATACACTTGTTAATAATTATGTGTAGATTAAAATCAGGTTCATCAGACATCTCAAAGGGATCTGATGAGAAAAGTTCAAAGGAGGTGGGGCTTAAAGAAAAGCCTTCTGGCAATGACCGATACTTCGGTCAGCATCGACAAGCATCGGCACACAAATTCAGACCTTATTACAATTGCAGAAGAGCATTAATTCATAATTGGACTGAGTCTTCAAGATCTTTTAAAAGCTGGACTCGCCTCTGATGCACAATCTTAACCCGGACATGCATTCTTTGAATTCATACTCCCGGGGTTAAATTCGGAGGTGGCAGCCCTGGGCCATGCCACGGATACTTCTCGACACACGGAGGGACAAACACATTCTATTAATATAAATATTTACTTGGAAGTTGGCAGCGTTCACAATATTATTCGATGTAGAGGTATCACAAATGCAGTGGACGTGAGCGTTTGGGTGAACACAGAAAAGATTTATAACGGACATATTTGATGTTGAAATATGATAAAATATTTTTTGGCCCATCGTTGATGCTATTTCGTGGAATGGAAGGCAGACATGGAGAAAAACCAAATAGGTGGTCTAGAAAACAGTTATAATGCAAACAAAATGTTCCTGCCTGAGTAATAATAAAACAATATGACACCAAAGTATTAACAAATTAAAAAATAATAAATTAACCCTTTAGCTTTCTTTGAGAATAGAAAAATCAGTTATTATGTTAAGAATTATGCCTATTAATACTTATATCTCTGTCTCTCATTCCTTCACAACAGTATTTCTTATATTTCTCATCTATTGTGATGATTGCGATTGCGCCTAATGAAAATGTACGCAAAGATTTTCAGACATTGCATTCAATTTATTCAGATAGGTCATCATACGATTGACTAAATAAACAGACAAACAAAGTCGTCAGGTCAGACGAACGGTCCGTTTCAACAATAAATCGCAATTCTGTGGGTTTCGGCGACCATTGATCAGCCAGCCGACTTCATGAATTCCTCGTGGATTGTTGTTGTACAAGCCCGAAGTTTATTTCAGCGCGTCCTAAGCTGGCAGATCGACGGAATGTCCCCGCACGTGCCCCGCTATGATAATAATAAAATGTTGGCGCATTATTTATTTATAGTCCGTCTCGCGGCTGTCGCTCGTCCGTCCGTCTGTCCTATGTGTTTAGCTGTTGTTATATCTACAGTTGGCTCGCTCCGGCGTCAGCAACTCTTTGTCTCATTACGCATTACGCGACGTCCACGTTCCAACGCCACAATTTTGTTTTTGTTTTTCCTCGCAACCCACTCCACTGGTACCATTACTAGATCCCTATCTTCACCCGCCTGAGATGCTGCAAAATTATCACTCGAAATGCATTTATAAGTAGTTTTAAAAATAACAGTATCAAAGACGGGTGGTTTTAAATTGATAATCACAAGTTCGTCTCGTTCAGTGCTCTATACAATAATATCATACTGGCATTGTTTTGCTCGGCGGAGATGGTCGCTATTTGCGGACGTCTTCCCCTCCCTCCGTCCGCCCCCGCTACGGTATCCGTCTGAACATGAGCTATATTTTATCCCAAGTTGGGTTCGCAGCGTAAACTGTCAGAATCGGCTCGAATGGATACACAGGACGTTCAACTTTTACAGTGAAAAGGTTTGATACCGTTGTTATTGTGTCCGTTACTCGTACGGTTACAAAACGAATGGCTAAAAGTCATTTTGCTAATTGGCAGAGTTGAAATATGCGACTATTTCCCCGACATTACTAAATTATCAAGTTGGACTTATTTCAAAAAATCATCACAAATTATCTGGCGCACAAATTGTAAAAATTAATGATCCCGGGACGTATGGGAATGTACCGTGAAAAGGACATTAACAAGAGGAATAATTAGGTATAAATCATCAAAATCAGCGCGACGATGCATTGATAAAACGTGGTCTATATCTCAAACGCATTTGAAATATGGCGACCGCGTCGGGCTGGACAGCCAGTTGGCGCGCTCCAAGCCGCGCTTAATACGCGCATGATTGATTTCCGAACGCAGGCCGCCTAAAAAAATAAACCCAAGTATTCCTTACTACAAATTCGTCTATGGCCAGTTTAAATTTAACTCCAAATTCAAACCCATTAGCGTATGATAGGCTCTTTACGACGTACTCACTTATCCATTTCTCGTAATTGAGTCTATTAAAGGACTTGTTTATGGCGGTCCTGTGCAAGTGACATCCGTTGTACAAACACTATAAATTACAGCTCAAATCACATCTGATGCGCATATCCCAGAGCTGCCTACAAAAAGCTCATGTATCTCCCTCCATCTTCACGGAACGACAAATGTGTAACAAATAAATTATAAAATCAACGGCTTGCGTTTTTATACCCAACGCGCGATGATCTATCTCGTTTACACTCATGTTGTTGTTATTATGCCTGTCTCTTTCATTTTAGAGTTGTCACTTTTGACCACAGTTTATCATCCACTGTCCTTTCGTGAAGACGTAAAGATATTAAGTTTTAGTAAATTGGCAGAAATTACGTTTGTCGAATTTGTAGGTTGCTAGTTGTTCTTGGTTCGTTGCTACTTGGGCTATATTTTATGTAATTAATAAATTTATATTATTAAATTAAGGCTTTAACTTAAAATATCAGTTCTCATCATTTTTTGCTTACATCTTAGTAATTTTAAGTCGAGGAGTAACGAGCAATCAATCGATTTTTTCCTTCACTAGATTCATTAACAGTAATATCTAAGCATGGTGAAAATTTTCTCTCGTTGTAATTAATAACTGGTCCTATTGGATCATAAATAAACCATATTAAGTGGTATAACTTTTTACGTCAATGACTCTCAACGTCAAGTTAAATAGTGACGATAGCTCTTATGTTCCCTTTAGCATAATTTCAATGAACTTTAAATTGATATGACTGTCGCACTTAAAATAGGATAGATATCACAGTAATAATAATAATAATTAATCAAAAGTAGGTATTGAGAAAAATGAACTAGAAGCAGAACTATCAACACTGACGAGATATTTTTTAAATTTCTTATTTCTCAATGGTACATTGAGGTATTGAAAGAAACCTACTTCCAAAATTCACTATTAATACAAAATCTACAAATATTGCGTACCGTTAGACCATCTCAGATTCCGCAGCAATTTCTTCAAGAAAGTAAACCTCGTTTCTCATTCCTAATTAATTAGGGATTCCAAATTTAGTCCATGCGCAAGCGCAGCATGTCCCGTGACGCGAGACAGATGGCGACACTGCGCTGGCGTCGCGCTTTGAAGCGGGAACGCCAGCTTATCTAATTAGACCGAAATTTATTCGCCTGGCGTTCGTCACTGAGGCTTGGAAGACGAGAAACGGAATTCAAAAATGGCCTTGAGTATAGATAAACAATCAAGTTCAAAAGAACACTAGGATCACTGACCACTTTAATAATACTCAGCCCGATCTAAAACTGATGTTTGGTAAAAACTGTAGAATTTAAGATGTCGGATATTTGAGATGTCCCAAAAGCTCCTCCACTTCATTAGAGGAGATTATTTCTGATGCTGCTGAAGTAAAGATGACATGAAAGATCTAATTCAATTTGAAAACAGGTTTTGTTTAACAGTTGCACTTAATATACAAAACTTTTTATACGTCAAAGTTTATGAAAGAGGCAGTCGTAAAGCAATGAATGTTTCATTTGAGTTACAAGCCTTGCATTTCAAAGTGAAACGGAGTTTTCAGATATTTTGGCAGCAAAAAAGCTGGAAGGGTACAAGAAATGTTAAACAATAACCTCCCATGGCTCGACATAGTCGGCCAGCATGATGAAGCCATAAAAACACGTGGCAACGATGTGAGAAGTCCTCGAGCACCTCTAAAAAGCGTAACAATTAAATGTCAAAAGCACTTCTGTGCCATAATGCCCCTCAGTAATTTGTAATCGCCTCTAAAAAGCCGCAGAAGCTAGATTGAATCCGCGATATGTCAATCGGATATGTCAATGGCAAGTTTATCACGGAACCGTCTCAACTAATTTTAGATCTTATTACATCACAAAATAAAGGCGTAAAGTGGTGTTAGTTAATCAGAGGCTGTGTGTTGGTTTTCTTAATAATTCAGGTCTCGTCCGGGCCGCTTTAAACTCGCTTGCTTTGTTGGCCAAATGTAAAGGCACCTTGCTGATAGTGTTGCCCAGTCTTTGCTCAATGGTTCTGATTCCATTGTTTTAATTAATTGTGTCAATATAATTAAAGTATATACGAGTTTGTGACCCAGTACTTGCTGTTGAGTTAGTATCAAAGGTTTTAGCGCAGTCCAAACGACTTGGTATCTCTTTGGCACCAAATATTGTCTGTAGTGAGAATTGGTCTATTAGAAAAGGCGCTTTCAAAGGTATCAAGAAAATTAAGGTTTTGAATTGTGATTTTTTAATACTGATGAATTATGGAATCCCACAATTCCAAAAACAAAAGCAATTAAAACATTACTTTTTCCATAACCCGCTACGTGAATGAACAATATTGTAATTTAAATGAACATTTAATTACACTTGCTAAAAATACAAATTTATGGGCCATTAAAACGTCAAATCCTTCTATTATAAAATACGGTATCAAATGAACAAAACTGGTTTTAGGCGTATACGGGCGCACTTAGTACATTTCTAAATATTGAGACTTGTTTTGAAAGTAGCAATTTTTTTGTTCCACATTATATTGTAGGCGTCGCTTCGCTGCGCTGGAGTGCCCGTAGATTTTGCTAATGATTTTGTTTTAAGCTAATTAAACTAGTTCAGTTTGTTTTATTAGCCTGTTTATGGGATTTGTCTTGTTCATTGTTTTAGGTTTGACTGCTTTAAAAGAAATGAAAATGTTGACTTGCAAAATCTTAGAAAATATTCTATGAAAAGTTGACGAATAAATGTCCTTCTGTTGAGATAGAATAAGTGTTTCTTTCCTTCAATCACGGCCTCTCATTGTGGGACAGGGCAACGGATAAGGCGCAGAAGTGACAGCAAAGTGAAGCGTGGGACGCAAGGTGTACTGCTGACCTGATAGAGGTCACAACGTTGGGAGGATGCAGGCAGTTAGAATCAGCTTCTTTAAAGATAAGCCAGGGCAGATTACTTCTATAGTGAACTTTTTATGGTTGGTGATGATGAGGATTTGAGTGAGATCAGTGGCCTGGCTCGCTTTCATTGGTGATTCGTGCTTATTAATATACAGACAGATGTAAAGAATTGGTCTTCATAGCCAAACACGAGCACCATTTCAACAAAAGTCTGCATACATTGTACGTGGACGTTGTTATGTCGTACGCGTGAGACCGATCGGAATCTGCCGTGAGTGGCATGTACTGGATCGAGTTCAATCTGGAGATCGCTCTACTTTAGGGACCTCCCAAACAAACGTCCGTAGCCACCGGTGGACAAGCAGTTGACATGATTTATCATACAATTTAAGAACCCGCCGCACATATAACTAGTCGGCCACTTGCGACTTAGTGTCAACCATACGCAACTGAGCTGTCGTTAAAGGGCTGAAGGCGGCCACGGACTGCCAGTGGAGGCGACCTACCGTTTGAGTGGTAATAAAAGAAGTGGTGCACACTTTACTTCCAGGTTGTATTCTTTTAGGCTATTAATTGAGGACACATCTCTGATGTCATGGTGAATCAACAAAATTGAATGAAAAGTCACAGACAATGATAGCGACATTTTTTTAAACAAACAACTTTTCGTATCAATAATAAATGCTTTATGTTTCTAAATGCAAATAATTAAAACACAGACATCGCTCGAAAAGTCGCGTCGAGCGCTTCCTGCATCGCCCCCCTGCGCTTACGCTGCCTTATACACCAGATACATAAGCGCATAGCTGATTCCTGAAGGTTCCAATTGGTCTAGGCCTGCCCAGTACCTACTTTAAGTACCTGTTACGATGTCACAATAGAACAAGAATAATAAAATTGAGTTTCGAAAATATCTATCTAGTACCTAAATTTTTACATTTACGCTGTTTCATAATACTAACCCAAATAGGGATTACCACGTGAAATATGCTGAATACTTGTTTAAAAAACTTTTGTGAGGAATCATAAATATAGCAGACGATTTTAATTAATTTGATCTTTTTTTTAATTTATTTAACCATGCAACATTTCCGTTGCAATTATATTTGGTTTTAACAAAAACATTATTTAAAATAAAATTTTAAATCACATGAAACCAAATATCAGGACTAAAAAATGATCGTTAGAGCCTACATACTTTTTTATTCCATACGAATATACAATTGGAAACATTAATATGTAGTTTAGCACCTTCTCACACTAAACTGCCCGCCTGTCTTGAGCAGTTTAAGTGTGAATATTGTAATATGCTAATGTGACACGGTGCTAAGTGTCACATCAGTCTCGAACAGGAATGGGATTATATTTAAGTATTTACTATTAATGCATTATGTTTAGACAAACAAAGAGGCATTAAAAACATGACACAAGTGAAATCAGTAGCTAATTTTTCTTTTCAACCTATCAACTTCCTAGATATATATACCTACGTATATGTATAGTAAGTTAACTTTTGAACCCCCTAGATTTCGACTTTCACATTTTCAAAATTTCCAAATTTGCATTTACTGAAAATTTTCACGTGAAAACCTTAGTGGTGGCTATTATGAACTATTTGATTAACATCATTAGCCTTTCTCAGTCCACTGCTGGGCATAGACCCCTGTTAACCTTATACTGAGCTTGACGCTTCAATGAGTGCAACAATTCACAAAAAGTCGCCCTGTATGTCTACCTAAAGATTTCCACACTCTCTGTCTCTCTCAGAACTTTTATTCAATTTTTAGTACCATTTCTTTTCACTGGAGGCGCTGTACTTTACGAAAACTCATGGTAGTACTGGTCAAAGATCGCCCTACTCAACATATGCCCAGACGCAGCCGCCACCTAACACTAAACCCCATCTGTTTTCTTCAGCTGCATTTGTAGCTGACCCAACACTTCAGCTTACAAATTTTGATAGCTGCTGCTTGTTTCATACACGAGGCTTTGAATACTTGATTTACTCGGATAAGGGGGTGATGACCGTCTTTCGCGTAAAAAACAGGTTCTTTGTACAAGCCTATGCAACGTAACATTTTGTATGCAAATAAGCGAGTTAATTGAAACGGCGGCGCTGTGGTCGCGAGTTCAATCAGCGCGGGCACGCCCCCCCAATCCTGCGTGCGCGCACGATAGCATCGGACGCGAGGACTACTGTTCTCACAGCGAGGCCGGGGCGCAAGCTTTAGCGGGCTACGCAGGCTACTGTCTACTGGTGGGCTGTCCTCCATATGGAAGAACAACACGGTACTAAAACAGTGATGTAACAGAAAAAGCATATCATAGGAGTATTGTTTTCAAAGTGCAGCTGGAGTGCGAGCTTCAACGAGCTACACGGGCTACCGCCTACTGGTCATCTGTCTTCCATTCAAAAACAACGAAAGACACAACTAAAGCAGTGATGTCAAAGGAAATATAAGTATATAAAAAGACTAAGCTATACGTACACATGCGATTCGACTTGGTCATTATACTGTGCGTACTGTAACCGAGTCTTCAGGACAAAGTTCAGTTTTGCTAGCCACATCAGAGCCCGCCGCAATAGACCCAACTAAAAAAAACTTACAAGACCCGCCGTCCGGATACGGTATGGACAACATGATGATAATAATGACTTAGGTATAAATAAATAAATAATAAATAAATATCTGGGACAATTCACACCAAGATCATCTGACCCCAAACTAAGCAGAGCTTGTAATATGGGCGTCAGAGACTGATAAACATACTTAAATATTTCTAAATACATACTTAAATAGATAATAACACCCAGAAATACAACAAATACAAATGTTCGTCACACAAATATTTGTCATGGGTGGGGATCGAACCCACGACCTCCGGCGCTAAAGGCAGGATCGCTGCCATTGCGCCAACAGGCCAGTCATAAGGTATCCGGCTGTGTTCTGAATTCAGGCTGCCTCAACCTCTGGTATGGCGTATCAAAAGCCAAAATACTTGTTGACAACTACATGCGCACATCTATTTCTAATAAATCATCACTCATCTGTATAACAAAGCAGAGTATCTTTTGAGTCATCGATTTGGTGCTTTAAACCCATTTACTGCCAACATTCCACCGGGTACTTTTGGTAACGGCCACTTCTGCGAGTTTCAGTGTTTGGTTTTTTGTAGCGTGAATTATGACTATTTCGATTAACAAGCAATGTAGGCAAAATTTACTAAACATTAAACTTTTCATCGAGCTAAAACATGAAGTTCGTAGAGTCACCAATGCCCCAGTCAGTAACCGCTCCTTCAAAGGCGATATCACCAATTGCCATCGACGTAGTACCTACTCGTATATAAAAAGTATTTATACACCATCGATATTACGGTAAAATATGTCGAATGCCTCCTGAGGAATGTGTATGGCCCTGGTTTGACCAAGCCAGTGGTGCGTATGCGCAAGTGATATCATCTAGTTCGGCTACTGTTCTCACAGTGCAGCTGTGGCTTGAATGTAAGCGGGTATCACTTAGTCTTAGAATTTAAATAGTCAGTGGCTTGAATGTAAGCGTTTATCACTTACTCTTAGAATTTAAATAGTCAGACCATGATTTAGAAATCTCAGTGGGCATAACAGCTTATGATTTTTCACAAAATTAGTAGATAGTTTCGTTCTGTCATAATATGCAAAGTCTGTTCTTGGATTTTTGAACACGGGGATGATCAATAACATCTATTTGGCTATTGTAATGATTAAGTCCTAACCGAAAATTATTGTAGCGATGACTTCATTTTAACGACCGAGGTCATTGCTTAGTAGTGGGACAATATTATAGGTTTTTACCCCCTGGTTATACTTATGGAAACCACCTACAATCAGTGGGACCAATACCGATATTGTTAATAGTGGACGGTCGAAGGTGGCATGCAGCCACCGAAATTCGGTAGCCTTCCTGATTGCCATCGAACGGTCGCCATTTCAAGAGTTTTTTTATGGAAGTCTATTGACTCTTGCAACAGCCCTACCTCCACTCACTCTTGCGTCGCTGACTCTGTGTGAGCGAGACGAATGAAGACAAACTTCATGTCCTCTTAACAACACGGCCAGAGTTTTTGTTTCTCTTTGAAAATAAACAAACTAATTGTATAGCAGCTTGCACAGTAAAAGATATAAAGCTCTAAAAAGCATATAATCTCGTTGCTGCGAGCGCGTAATTCAGGCGATTTGCATGTTCTGCAGTTTTGTATTCACGCGGCGCGGCGTCTGCGCTTGCGCGGGTTCACGTAAAGCGCCATTTTTATGCGACGCGCGCGCATCTCTTCGCCGGTTCCCAGGCTAATTTTTGCAAACGTCATGTTGGATTAGCCGGACCTTAAATTGTAGGTGTTTAAAATTTGTTAGAACCAGATAAATCTCAAAAATATATTTACTCCGCCATGTAACTTCAAACTGAGCTTGCACCATGGGTCATAAATCCCAGAATCCTGAAACATCTATCGCATTAGCACACCACTGAAAAGCGAAATCCAGAAAAAAAACTGTCACACTTTTGCGAGTATTCTAGTTGTAAAAACTAAAGCCTGTATCTCTTGCTGGCTATGTACTCTGGACTGATACATGTCAACATAAGGATATCGCAACTTACTTTGTCTGGATAGAGGAAAAGTAATTGTTATCAAATATGAAGGTATAGTTTTTCAAATATTTTTTCATTTAGTAGGTATTACGAATAGCTTCCATGACTTTTATCACATTCACCGTATATTCAAAACAACGACTAGCATCCAACGCTGATTTCACCTTTCCAACAATAACATCATCTTGCGTAACAAATGAAGATGATACTATTGAAAGCCAAGCCGCATAGTCGCTATGATCTTTGCCTCTAACGAAGTAAATCCAAACCGTGTTCCAAATTCGAAAGTGTCGCTTGTTAACGACGATACATCATTTGCCGTGCGCGTGCGCTGAGATAGAGCGACGCGGACGCATCTATAAAAAGGTGCTTCGTTACTAATCCCCCCCTCCCCCACGCCACGGATTCTAAAATTAACTGGGAAACGAACCCGGGACCGGCGCACGTGTGTTCACTTAGCACACTGTAACTTGAAGTTCGAATATTTTGTTTTTAAAATGGCTATGATTAGTTTTACGTTGGAAGACTGCGACTGCGTGGTTTTTGGAGGACGTTTCTAGTCCTATGATTGCCATGATTAAGCAGCCTTAGTATTTAGCTAGTTTTAGTTCAATTAAACACCTAAAAACATCGTTCTTTATTGTTTTTTACTTGTTCTGATTTAAACATCATGAAAATATTTTTTTCTTTGTTTTCTGAAGTGCAACTTAACTATTTTTAATAAGATTAACATTCCCTCTCTTTAGAAGCCTCTATTTATTGATTTGACATGGGCTCCAGTCGTGTGTCATCCTCAAGTGGATTAACGGCAAAGGTCACTCCCATTGATCCGGTCTGCAAAGGCTGCAGCAGGCCAGTCCCGTTAAAGATCCGCCATATGAATATAACATGCGTCCGTTATGCCAGAAATTATGCAAGTAAATTTTCAATTTCGCAACGATACAAAAAGATTCGGACCGACAGCGACGAAAAAGTCCCGATGTATTCATCCTGGCTGTACCGAAGGTCAATCGAGATATAAAATTAAAAAGTATAAGTGGCGTCCACTAGCGGTTTCATGTATTTCAAATATTGCTGGCCGTTATTATAATTTCAAATTTAGAACACGCCGCCGCCGTGTATTTGTGCCGTACATGGAATTTTTGTAGAAAATTTTAGCAACTATGAAAAAAATAATGTATATCATTTAAATGGAGAATCTTAATTTAGGTTTCAGGCTACTTATTATTTATAGCTTTCGCGTTTGGGATGTGTATGCGAAGTAAATGAAACTTTATTCACGTGTAACATTTTACTTGCATTTCGGAGTTTGCTGTATAAAACTACTTCAATTTTCAATTTGGTATGTGACCATCTGACTATGTGTGACTCTATGAAAAATACCTACATAAAATTTATAGAATTGGATTGACCGCGCCTGGTGTTTTATCAGAATTTCGAGAACATGATTGTGCATTTGAATCGACTAAAATCCACAAACTTTTTCTTAGATTTTGACAGCTTATAAGATCCTAGCTGATGGCATCACAGTTCAATCAGTTGGTCAAAAAAGGGCGTCACACATTTTTGTGTCCCCAGTCTCCCCAATTAGAGCGCCCGCAATTAAAAGCGCGATTATATGCGAGCGGCGAGCGCAAAAAGCTATCGGCCCTCAGGTTTCGCTCGTCGTATTTTCAAAATCGTCGCGCGGTCATCTTTTAGCTTGGATTCTTGCCTCTTTACTGTTTTAAAACGACCTACTTTTTCGTCTCCCTCAATCAAATTACGACCTTATTTCCTAAGATGTAAAATTTCAACTTGACTGTGGCATTTATAAGCAAAGATGGACGATAGTATGCAGAATGAAGCCGCGTCGCCGTCTGAATTATTTGCGAGATAGTTTCAGAGATACTGCGGTTGTGCGGTCGAACAAAACTAATTGAAATGAAGCAAATTGAGCTTTCGAATGCGTTTCGATCTCGCACGCCGCCGTGTTCATATTTCTCTGTTGCGTTTTATTTAATCGAGTCGAGGGATCGTTAAAAGTATTTTTCTCTAAATGTTCTTGCTTGATTTACATTAATAGTACTCGAGGTAAATAGAAGCATAAGCAGGCAAAAAAACTGTTCTGTCAAAATACTTGAAGTGCAGTCTTTTACCAGATGGATCTCTTTTATTCTTGTTACCCCTATGAGAATTAATGGCATTGACGGATCATTTGGTGCACTTATTCTCGGATTAAAAAGGTGAAGTGGTGTGCTTAGAGACTTTCTAGGAATACTAAACTATGCATCAGTGTGGATTTAATACTGTTATTAACCTTCAAAAGCTGCACCTGCACCAATCCCGTGAACTTTTACTAC
This sequence comes from Udea olivalis, assembly GCA_947369235.1. Lineage (NCBI taxonomy): Eukaryota > Metazoa > Arthropoda > Insecta > Lepidoptera > Crambidae > Udea > Udea olivalis. The sequence goes on along the minus strand of OX376360.1, from coordinate 2,246,327 downwards.
GCAACGGTGAAAGTGCACAGTAAGGAACTATCCGAAGCATTCCGATGCGAGTTGCGGCGGAGCGAGACTCGATAGCAATTCGATCATGTGATAGTTCACGAATGCAGTCGCGGCCGAACTCGCAGGGTTGGCACTAGCAAAGGAGGGTAGAATGCTGTGTCTCTGAATATGATTGTTGCAATCCCCATTAAAGACCAAATCACACAACCCATTCTTACGTTAGGTTTTTTATGTATTTTAAATTTAATATGCTACCAATGCAATTATATCCACATGGCATTTGTACATGCAATCTGTGTTTAGCATTTGTGGATTATGAAAAAGCCTTTGACTCCATCGAGACTTGGGCTGTCCTAGAATCCCTACAATGACGGCAAATAGACTATCGTTTTATCGAAGTGTTGAAATGCCCTTATGATGCTGCTACCATGAGTGTCCAAGTACAGGACCAGCAGTCTGAACCTATCCAATTGCGCAGAGGTGTTAGACAGGGGGATGTCATATCCCCGAAACTCTTTACCAATGCTTTGGAGGATATGCTGGGCAGCTGGGCTGGGCAGCTTTCGGAAAACTTTGCCGGGTCTTTTCGTCGCCCATACCACAGTGCCTGAAAACTAAAGTCTTCGACCAGTGTGTCATACCCGTCATGACATACGGAGCCGAGACGTGGACACTAACAGTGCGCCAGGCCCACCAGTTAAAAGTCGCTCAGCGAGCTATGGAGAGAGCTATGCTCGCTGTTTTTTTGCAGGATAAGATTCGCAACGAAGTAATCCGACAGAGAACTAAAGTCGTCGACATAGCTCACAGGATTAGTAAGCTGAAGTGGCAGTGGGCAGGCCATTTATGCCGTAGAACAGATACCCGTTGGCATAAGCTTGTTCCGCGTCCTACACTACGGGCGATACGCGTATGGATACCGCGTATCGCCCGTAGTGTAGGACGCCCCCCGGCCAGGTGGGGTGATGACTTGCGAAAGGTTCCTGGCAGAAACTGGATGCGTCAAGCTGAGGATAGGGCGCGATGGCGCGCATTGGAGGAGAACTAGGGACGTTTCTCGCTTTCTGACCGTCTAACAATGTAGTTGTTTATTTAAAACCCTATGTGAGCACAGAATAGGTAATAGTACTCTGTGAGCATGAATCTTGGAACTGTTTTATTATAACGGGTGTAAGGTTTTTAGTCGGTGAAAATATAATCACCATTCACATAGCACAAATAAAGTTTGTTTTGATCCAGAATTCTATTCTAAAATAGTTAAGTACATATACGAAAAAATTTCAAATGCTTCACCTTCCTGACAACCCTGCCGCGCAGCCTACACTCGGAATAAACTCTTCCACCTGCCTTGTCGTGTGAACCCGGCGTAATAGTTAAATTTGCCTTTTTCGCTAATAATATTAGCATTACCTTGACTTTTCTATAGAAATATTGCTTTTTGTAATTACCGTGCGCATAATTGAATTACGTAAAATTTTAAAAATATTTTCAATCCGCCGTACAAACGTCATGCGAAACAAACCAAATTTGCTAGGTCCATTGGTTTTGGTAGCTTAGTAGTCAGAGCAGACGGTCTCGATTAGCGGAAGACGTGGGTTCGCCGTTCGGGTTAAATTCCTATATTTTTATATTAGGATTTACACAGGTATCATCAAACATTATATTGCATTAGTGTTTCTATTACCTATAGCGCATAATTGCCGACACTCGCGACGTATCACGTTTCTTGGATTACAATCGATTCAGATAATCATGTTTGACAAAGTTAAAGCAGCACACATCGGTCGGTTTATGGGCACGCAAGATAAAAACGATCAAGGCATCTCGTTCTCATTCGATCACTTTTTGTTTATGATCATCAAATCGAATCGCTTCACGTGCTATAAAGGGGTAGATAAAATTTTTATTGCTTAATATTTTAGTTATTGCCGGACATCTCACATAACGATGCTTTGAAGAAGTTTGAAGGAGATTCAGGTAGTGTTTACAGTGTTGCAGATATTTTCAAACCGTAATTTTTCGAAATTGTTTGAGTATTTAAATCTTTTGATTGTTGGAAGTATTTGTTCTCATTACCAGTTGCTAAAATACATAGTAGATCGTTAACTATCCGAAAAGCGTATAAATTATTGAATACCGCCGATAGCAACTTGCAACTCCATATCCCGGTTGTATCAAATTTTATTATCTTGTAAAGGAATACTCCGGTACCAGGCGTCCTGAATAGCGAGGAGCCTAATGAACGGATCGGTGGCGGCTCGAGTTACCTCGTTAGCGGCGCAGCTTCGCCCGCTTATTGTCTCCTGGTACCCGATCAGCCAACGTCGTCATGTTTCTGGAATATTGCGAGGAGATGGATTTTGAAAGTAGACTTAAGTTTTAACTATGTTGTCTGATGGCAACGCTTTTATAAGTAACCATCTGCACCATAAAGTTTCTGGAAAAAAATCTTGGATATAAATCAAGGCGCTTCTTCAATCTCAATAATTTTGCGAGATTTCATAACTTAAAGTACTTACTATAAGATCTGGCTGAGTTAGAGACCATTGATCAGAAAAAGGCACCACCGAGTTTGAACCACTTTAGTAAACAAACTACAAATAATATGAAAATGAAGCTTTTTAAGAGTTATTTGCACAAACATAGAGTTTTAAAACCATTTAAATCTTACAAAATGTAAAACTTGATCAAGCTGAAGCAGTTTACGACCACAGAGTAAGCACATAAAGAAATCAGGCCCAGACAATAACTTACTGCCTACTAGCGACCAAAAAAGGCAAATACACACTTATGTCTTATTTGTAAGCAAGGTTTATTGAGGCTACTTTACTGAGCGGTCAATTTCGATCTGCATACAAAAACAGTTTACCTAGCAGGCATTATTAAATTCAATGAGTTGGTCTTTTAACCTGTAGCATTTTAAGACTTACAAATAAGTGAACTGGTAATTGACAATTACGAAACCATTAAAGAAACCTGAACTTTGCGTTAGCCTGATGTGTAAATAAGGTCTAGAATACTAATCATAAACGTTGAAAGGAAAACGATAACGAGGTTAGCCCAACAGGTTTTAACGATGTTCCTAACAAAAGATATCATATGATACATCAATTTTTCCACCGCAAAGGTAGTAAATTCGGAACGCGCGGCTTCGCTCCTCGCTCGGGCTGAATGAAAGCGTCGCAGGTGATCGGTGTTGTTGGTGACGAGGCGTCAATTTGTCAGCCGCAGCGGTCCCGCCACCACCCCGTCAGTCAGCGAGCGCTCCCAACCAGCCGAAGAATGAACTCCGATGACGGCGCAGGAGATATATGCGAGTCCGACACCCGGCGATTAGGCCTGCTGCCAACCCGAAAACAGCCGATGATTCACGAACGGGTTGAACGAACCATCCCGAGCGTTGTGACAATTGTTTTCTTAAACGGACAGACATTAATTTGAACATGCGGGTTTGAGTTTCGAACTCTATTGGATAATGTCGCGCGTTGATAACCGTTGGATCTGCTCGTTTTGTTTTGGCAACCTACGTAGATGCTTTTGTGTGACACCGCATAGCTCGACAAACTGAAGTTCCACGAGATTTCTGACAGACTTTTCAATAATTATAAATATCAGCTTGTTGAAACACATGTGGTACGTCAATTATTAAAATATGAGTATTAAAGCTATATGCCATAACATAAGCCAGAATTCTTGTTTTTTGTAATTTAAAATCAATGATAATCATAATAGAATTCAACGTAAGCTGCTCTAAAATGAAAGGTTTATTACTGTAATTAAAATTTACAGTGCAAAATACGCCAAGAACAGTATAATTTAAGCGTTTAGAAGACATCAATTTCACGCCGTGAGCTTCATTATTCATTTGGCAAAACATGCAGGACTATGCATATTTCAGCGAAATTCAGACCCACATTTTTCCGCACGATAACACAAGGCACACTCGAATTAGATTTATGATTGCGAAATGCTCTCCCTGGCGAGTCGCGATGACATCGGCTTTGTCGATAATTTGGCAGCCACTTCACGCATTCTGGGTCACAGACCAAGATCACCTTTGTCTGAAAACAAAACAACAAATCTAAATCCTGCCCATTTAAAATTAAGGTCCAAATTTATGTGATTGTTGCGGGAGTTCATATTTTGTATAAAGCATTTAAACATTCATAGAGAACCAGTGAAGCGAGTGATATATCTGGACAGGTAGACTTAGTTGCAAGCGGTTCATGATTCCGGGCCTATATTGGGAATGTGGTAACCCACGTGACCCAGTAACATGCACGGCCCACTTTTAGATACCAAAAATACATTGCAACCTAGATCCGATAACAGAATTGATAAAGTCGTATTGAACATTCGTTATTTCTTGTTGAAGATCGTAGAATGTTATAATTATTAATCGTAGATGACGCGCCTGCCATTAATGGCTGATGTCCATTGCGATCCATTTTTTACGAAAACTTGTCTTCTGTCAACGACAATGCATCATTTATCACATTAGTCACTATATAGGCATCGCAGGAATCGATAATTGTTAGAATCGATGTTCACAATGAGTATCGATTTACAATCCCATCTCTCGATGCAAGACAATGGCCTTTGGGTGTTCGGTTGATTTACGAACGCTCGTTATGAGCGCGGTAATGAGCTGCGCCCGCGCAGTTTCATTTACATCACGTCGATTACACGCGGCCATTTTTAAATTAAGAACTCCTCGATGATGAATAGGAGTGGTTTAAAATACCTTGCCTTTGGTTTAAGGTGGACTTTTTTGTTTTTAGTTTTTATGATTTGTGTTGCGTTTTTTAATGATCATTTCAATGCTTTTGTTTCAGGTAAGTGTTGTTTTTTGGTTGAATAGTTTTATAGGCGCTGCTTTGGTAAGAAAACAATATTTTATTGTTAAGAATATCCCCTTCAACACATCTACGTATACAAATTTTCGAATAAGTTATATTAATAAGATAAGGTAAGATAAATTTTTTTAGAAGCTATAAAAGGCATTTGACAAGATGAACCACAACTCAGGTTTTTGAATAACGCATTTACGCTACATGATAACTATTATAGTAACGAAAACGAAACTATAGTTAGCTGAGTCACGCCGCCGAGCAACAGGAGTGTGTAAAACAAGCTCGCTCCGGTTACCGCATAAAGGAGTCCCACAGGGATCTATTCTGGGTACCCTCTGCTTGCGTCTCGAAATTTTTTTTCCTCATCTCCTGCTACTAAGTGATGTATTTATAGAAATAGACGGCGAACTGTTAGATTTGTTTTGAGTTTTATCTTTTAGTAAATCATTAGAAGAATTTCGAAGAATTTTACTTTGAAAATAAATAACCCTAATTTTGATTCAAAAATAGAAAACAAAACACTAGATTTTCTGCGCTAAATTATTTATTGCCTCAAAAGTCGGTTTGTTTTATTTAGCAGCAGGCATAACATTCATGCATACTCTTCATAACATTTACCATTAATTTGCAGTTGAAACCATTCCATTATTGCTAGTGAGTCTCATAATAAAAAATCATTAAAACCGGACTATTAATTTCATTCCGCACCCAATGCAATGCCATTACGATCGATCCTTACCGAACAAACAAATCTTGCAATTATCTTAACAGAACCAAACTTACAGCTGACCAAAGTCACCCAAATATCACCTTTACTGCTATTGATTTAGAGTGATCATAAATTGCATCGTCAAATTATTTGAATGCTAGTGCATCATCAGCTCCCACATGAAGGACCAATCAAAAATATGCGTTAACGCGTCAACATAAAGCCCGTTGTCAATCCCTTTTCTGCTTGTATTGGTTTTCGCGTCCCTAAGTTTGGTATCCCCGAAATTCCTAAGATATTGAAAGATTAGCAGTGGGTTGCGCCCAGGATGTCCCCATAAATAATACATTGGTAGGGGACTGTGATGGATTGTCTGTCTGTCTATCCGCATTCTATTAGTCGGGAATTCTTAAAGGGTGGTTCTAAGGGTGGTAGCTATTATTAGCGGGGACCAATGTTAGCTTAGGAAGTGATATACTCTCCATTCATTAATTCTGTTCCGAGTAGGCATTACGGATGTCGTGTAAACAGATTCTGTATAAATCATCACTGGGGTCCTCGAGATATAGATTTTATTTATTGTTCACGTATTAGATATGTCAGTAAAAGATTTGCTACGTCAACGTATATTGCTCCGCTCCAGGCAGCTATGGCATTTTTTTTAAAAGGCATATAGTTACTCGAAGTAAAATAAGCATAACAAAAAAAAACCATCTTCAAAAAAAACTATTCCAAAACAAAGCACTAAAAAGTAAAGAAATAATTGCGTATTCTTCTAAAACTTATACGATAATATAATGTAGGTACAATTATTGTTACTGTTGGAGTCGGTGTCAGCCAAGGAAACACTACAATATACCTAGCAATATACCTATTTCTTACATAATAATATCACGTTTACGTATGTATGTAGGTAGTTACAAACCTACATTGGCTGACACCGACTCCAATTGTCGCGCATAGGGTTTATCTAGATTTAAGACAAACCCTATGCGCTATGGATTTCCCATGGATGCCACTGTCAGAACAAGACCAAATTAAAATGGGACCACACGGGCAGCATCAGCTTTCAAATAAAAAAAGAATTATCAAAATCGGTTGGCGTAATATTGAGTCATTCGTCCATTTGTCGCGCATTTTGTCTATCTAGATTTAAGACTTATATGGATTTCCCATGGATGCCAATGTCAGAACTGGACCAAATTAAAATAGGACCACACGGGCACCACCAGCTTTCAAATAAATAAAGAATTATCAAAATCGGTTGGCGTAATATTGAGTCATTCGTCCATTTGTCGCGCATTTTGTCTATCTAGATTTAAGACTTATATTGTTTTCTCATAGATGCCACTGTCAGAACCAGACCAAATTAAAATGCGACCATTCGGGAAGCACCAGCTTTCAAATAAAAAAAGAATGATCAAAATCAGTTAACCCAATCGAAAGTTATGAGGTAACAAACATAAAAAAAAACATACAGTCGAATTGAGAACCTCCTCCTTTTTTTGAAGTCTGTTGAAAAGCATCATTGTTGAAAAAATTTCTATCAGCGAATTATAATTTTATCGTCACGTATTTTTTATAAATATTTCATAGTATGCACATTAGGCTATATTCCTAATTAAGTATAGATTGTCATTTATTTTAATGTGCATAACAAGTCCTGCTTCAACAAATCTGAATTAAATTGTAATTATGCAAGTTTGTAATTTTCAGTAAATTGTGTTTGACGTATATTTAATGCATTAAATTTTCCACGCTTAATCAAATTTTATAAAGTAATACAGTTGCATTTGAAAATTTTGCCTGATGGATATTGCTGCTAGTATTGAAGGCAACCTCAAAATTAAAACATTTATCTCTTTCTGGGCCAAATCTGTTATGGGATACACTTAAAATACCTACCAATAAATCATAAATCAACTGGTTCGGACGATGCGGTTGAAAAATTGTACACATTTTTGATTTTAAATAAAGTAAGAAACATGAGAATGTTTAGTAGATATGCGGCGATAAGCTGATAAGCCGACAGATAAGGGATCTTGTCGAAGTGCTCAAGTGACCGATAACCTATACGTGAAAAAACAAGTATTGATAAAAAGTACTTGAAGATAAAAACGTTCCCTGAAAAGACAAGATTTTGTGGTAAAACAACAAGGATTTCAATGTACGAAATATATTCAAGACGTTTAGTACTATGACTCACGTTTGAAAGTACTTAGTTATTTAAAAATATAACAATATTCATAAATCATACATTTACCACATGTTCACTATCTGTTCAACAAAACGAATTCAGTCATAGTACAGTTTATCAATCACCAAATGAAAAGTAATAGGAATTGATAAGCCTACAAAGTTTCGAAATTTGCCAAGATGTCTTCGGTCCATTCTGTTTGCCAATTCCTCTATTATTCATCGGAGCCGGTAAAAGTCTCTAACAACTGACAACCGGAGTTTTTGCCTTGTTATTTTTTAACAAAACTGACACGACCTCAGGTGGACGCATTTCTTCGACTTCACTTTGTTATTTGCAATAATTCATGAAGTTGCTTTGCAATTTGTTTTTTTTGTATCAATTTATTTGTTGACTGTTAGTGCCGAATAACTTTTGTTTATTAATGATAATTGCAATTCAATCGTGATATTTCTTATTTGTTGCACCAATGAATTGTAAAATACAGAAAAGATTTTAATCCGTAAATTATAATTATTCCAGATTTAAAGTCTTATAACGACTACTAAATTAAATCTATTCCTTATAAATGTCCGTTACTGACTTGACATACTACAAGCAATAATCCACTAATCATCCAACTATAATATCAATTACGAGTATATTGCTGCGGTATGCGCACTGAATGTACCTATATAATTAATTTCTTTGTCATTTGAGACATAGGATGCAACTCAACATAACATAACATACCATCACAACTTTATCCCAAGCGGGGTAGTCAAATGCAAGTGTCTGTGCCGTCATGGTGAACGAAACACTCAGAAGCCCACTTGCCTTTTTTATAATATTACTTGTAGCTGTTACTTAAATAATAACTAAAACTCCACAAATGGTACCGTTGAACAGATCTGTAATATCTGTTTATTTTTTTGTGTAAAATAAGCTAGATTGTGGTTCTTTTGTTCAAAAACTAGAGTGGTTTGAAGAGTCTACGTATGCAAAGAAATAGTCATACGTTGCACGCAATTCTATAGGACATTCGTAAATATATTTGTGGTTAAATGCACTGCATAGCAGCCTCCCACCACTGCTTCATTGAAAAGGTCGAGAACTTTTCCACCGTCTAAACAATAACCATATTCTTCCCGTGTCGGAACTCTATTCCCGTTGCGGGCGGTTATCGCAAGCATCCTCAAAATTTTCCGCGTCGACTCCCGGGCGAGACCCTCGGACCAAGTTCGGAGTTTGTGGGATAAGTTATGAGAGACGGGGACTTCGAACTTGTACAAATGGGAAACTGGGAACGACGAGTTACGGCTGATAGGTGGAAAAGAAAGTGGGCACTAGTAATGGTTGACTACAGGGAATGTAGATTCAGGATGCTAACTACCAATTTTGTATTTCCCTTCATTATTTTTTCATCGACTACACTTACGCTTCACTGTCCTCTGAATTCAATATTTGCTCGTTTGTGTCATATGAACCATTAAACCAGAAAACCATTGGAAGTGATTACAGTGATAATCAACTTGTTATTAACTACTAAAATCGATGTGTCTTCTAAATAGTTTTGAGGATCAATAATTTTTAGAACATATTCAAATTTCGGGGTAAATTCTGATAATGTAAAGAAGCCTTCTACATTGCTAGCACCAGCACTTTCACCATCATCACTGGTATCATTGTGACTCCTGCACACAGCCTATAACTTAGACCGCAAGCAAAAAACTTCCGCCAATATCAACTTTTTATTATTGAAAGTATTTATATTATTTCACTTTGTCTCCTTTTACTTTTTCGAAGTTGAGCCGGTTTAATACACTTAGAGAGACGTGTTCGGAGTTCTTAGGCCTGTTTCAATCATCCTTCCAAGTTTGGCTATTCGGCAACTTTGTTTTTTTATACGCGAAAGCACTCCTCGCGACAAAGCTTTTGCATTTTGTTAAAGAGTTTAGTTGTCTTTTTGTTGTAATTTGTGTATGTGGAGTTCGTTGGAACTGGAAGTTATTTCCATTATAATATATTATACAAATATTAGAGAGGTAACATTTGCGAATAAGGTGAAATTTTGTTTGTTTGGTGATATATGTTGATTGGAGTGAATCACTATTGACTATTTCTCAAAATAGACTATAATATTTCCTACAAAACACTACACGTCTTTTCAGACCAATAGCCAACGGGAATAATTCTAGTTTTGTCCGATTTCTCCAGAAATTAGGCGAAAGTAGATAAAAACCGTAACTAAAAAGTAAATTAATGCAACTCATTCAAATTCGGATCTCATCATCTACTGTAAAAAAACGAACAACAAATAGATAACGGAAAAAATTACACCAAGATCATCTGACCCCAAACTAAGCAGAGCTTGTGGGTGTCAGAGACTGATGAACATACTTAAATATTTTTAAAAACATACTAAATAGATAATAACATGTTGCTTGCATGTTGTGTTTCCCTTAAAATATTGTTACATTTAGTTTAATTTAGTTTAAATCATCAGTTACGTTTTTTGTACTATACAATGTAAACAATCACTGGTGAACCTTAACAAATAAATAAATAAATAAATAACATCTAGACACACAATAAACACAAATGTTCGTCACATTAATGTTTGTCATGAGTGGGGATCGAACCCACGACCTCCAGTGCTATAGGCAGGATCGCTGCCATTGCACAAACAGACCACTCAAAAAATATCCCAGAGATAAATTCATTAACACACTAATCCTTACGATAGCTTATTCTGACGTTCATTTAAACCTTTCCAGGTTCGTTAATTGTCTCTCTGCATTCCCTTTTGCCTAGCTAATAATGTAATCCAGAGGTAGACATAACGCAGACTGCCGCATCCGAGTCCGGCCACGTAAAGCCAGGCATTAATATTAACTAAAAGTAAATATTCACGGGCACACGTCATTAACGATGCACTCTAACGGAACGATCCATAAATAATGCAGGATATATCCGCACTCAAAGAATTGGACAGTGGATCCACCCGGTGCTAAGTGAGCGCAAGAGGCGCATGTTTGTTAGGAAGGGTTTCAAGGTGTTCTGTCTTTTCAATGGTTCAATTATTATTCTGAAATAGACTAGTGAAGCCAAATTAGTAAAAATCATCAGGACTATCGAAGTATTTTGGCACGTGACATCTTAAAAGGTGCAAGAACATTGTGTGACGTTGGAGCATCATTCAAATTAGTAAAAAGTTCACAATTTGAATTTCAAATTTCGAATTTTAAAAACCAAAGGACTAAAAATTCCAATAAAATAATTTTGCACTCTCAAAAGTCATTCAGTCTGTGTCACTCTCAAAATTGAAATACTAAGCACAAGTCCAAACAATCAGCCCAGTGTTTCTTCTGCGTTATTCTTTGGCGTCGTGGATAGTCCTATAGGAAGAGCCTCTTCCGGTCCTAATTGATTATTTAATTCGAGTTTTATAGGCTGTTATTTAAATGAGATCGCTTCTAGATTTGGAACTGAATCGGGTTCCGTCGTTAGCGGCTTTGGGGCGGCATTACGATTCCAGATTCCGTAATTTGTGCTGCTTAATTTGAAATAGGTTTTTGACGAGTGGTTGCTGTTATTTAGTTTCAAGTAGGTTTTTGGGTGTTTTTTTAGGTCTGGCTAGCTGATATCTTTATAAGTACCCAGTGGACTAAGCTGATGATAGGTTTATAGTATCATTTTGTGCAACGCTTTGGTCCGGGGTTTGTTAGAGTACGCAAGATGTAAAAATGCAGTGCAAAAACGTCCTCGTGGAACCCCTCAAATGCAGTGAATTCTCACGAGGACGTGGCACGATGGTGTTTCATAAAAAAATCTCCTCTGCTTTGCATAAAAAGCAAGGAGCCCTGGTGATATTTACTTTAGAATACTTTTCTACTTTCAGAATTATTATTCATAGTTTACCAAACAAAATAACTTTATCAGACATACATGAATAATGAAAAGGTACTTCTCTAAATTCCTGTTTCAATTTGTTTTAAATTAGCATCTATAAATTGTCTCTTTATCGTACCATATCGTTTGTGTCTATCTTACGGTAAAGCCAGGCTAATCTCAAGACCATATGGCTAGGGAACATTTCCTGTCTAGGAAACGGGAAAAACTGGGCCGAACCGGTCCGTCTTGCGCCGACTTCATACGAGTTGCCGAGCTTGTGGAGGAGTGTGACCTTCTGTTCCAGATGATTTTGCAATGTCACTAAGTAAACTATTTGAAATGATCTAAATGGCTATATACTATCCTTGTACCGCTTGCTATCGTTAACACCGTCCTCTAACTTACGAACCACCATGATCTTATTGAGTAATGTCCTCGACGAAAATAGTTGAATAAGATCAAACTTAGTCTGTACTTACCTACTAATGAGCAAAACTGATCAGATAGGTAATGATGAACGCATATAATACAATCTAATCTGACCTGAGTTAACTGATATTTAGTGTACCCTAGTCAGTGATTACTTCTACCCACAAATGTTGGCTTTAAAATTTGCTAAATTTTTTAATCCAAAATTCGAAATAAAACGTCCGAATACGAAATTCCATTTTGAAAATATTAATTGGCATCGCAATATGGCTACTCTGAAACTACTTGGCTCTTCTCATTCTGTCCAATGCAAGTCTAGATTCGCGAGTTCTCAGAGATGTTCCGACACAATGTTGGCAACGTCGCGCGTTACGCGTCGTTTGCGCACCCAAATGAGCGTGGCGGCGTATGCGCATAGGAGAAATGATAACTACTATAGTAATAGTTACTAGCAATAGTAACAGTACGATGACTCGGTAATTCATTGCGGACATGTAATATATCATTTTGCTTCATTAAAGCTAGATGCAAGATTGCATTTGTTTCATTGTAAAGTTGTGATGACTCGGTAACTGAGCGGTAAGATTGAGCGTTCTGTCTGAAATTCAGGAAGCCTGGATCATGCCACAGAAATCTATTCACTTTGACTCCTTGGTAACACTAACCTTGCAGGTTATTATACAAAATGTTAACGTGATAAAAAGGGTATACATTAAAAATTAGCAATATCTGACCATTTTGAAATCCTCCCCGAAACCCATAGTACAAACTGTACTCAGTTTGGGTCCCGTTTAAAGATATAATAGATAAGTAGCTTAAATAGCTTTTCATATGAAGGAAAAGATCTCTCTCTCTCTATAACCTCATTCAAAACTAAAAGCCGCACAGTCACATGCAATCGAAAGCTCAGACGCGATGTCAAACGTCTATATTAAAAAGTGTTGGCTCAGCGGCCGCGAGCATTCAATAGGCTTTTTACAGAAAGCTTTCATTGTGGCCAGCTTAAAGGGTTCCGCGACAATACGGCCTGGAGTTTAATTAACCGGAGCTTAAAGCTTAATTGTAAGTGCAGTTAAGCCTCAGAACACGTGTCTCGCCTCTAGGGCCGCCGAGCCACAATTGATATTGAAATTTTCTTCTTCTTACCTTATTGAATTGGTTAATGAGCTTTGTGACATCAAATGGTGATGGTATTAGAATTTAAATTAATATTTTGAGCTTTGAATCTCGTAATGTTTGTCAGTTTTGGGAATTTGGATGTATCGCTGAAATTGAAGGCAAAAATCTCTGGTAATGGCACAGGCAAACATTCGGACCGATTCTTTCTTACTTTGTCATCTACTGTTTTGTGATGATTTGCTGTTTGGTTATTACTAAGCGCGGTGATATTGTTTAATGCATTGGAAAAGAAGCAATTATAAGAAAAACGGAAAAGACAGAGAACAATATGACTAAGTTCATAAAATCCTTTTTTCCACTTGGAATTAACACTTTGCATTAATTATCATAATTATAATCAATGAGTTACATGCATCTACAGACACGGTAGCTATTTTACATTACCAGGCCAAGTGAGCTGACTTTGACAGCTTGCCACTTTAAGAGAGATAAAGAAATTCAAACCAAGTGAAATATCCCAAAGAAAACCTGTTGGTGTTGGCCTAACCTCAGCAACCGTATTTACCACCTTAGCTTCTGTTTGAGTCATAATAACAAAGCCAACCATTACCGCTATTCGGAACCACAACCAATTTAGAAGAAAACCAAACAGCAATTACAGGACAAAAACAAATAAGAGGAAAAATCATTAGGGGTAGGTTTGAGGGTGGGAACAAAGAACGAGCATTGTGTGGGGTAGTGGGTTCGACAATGGAGATTACGCCTGTTCCCGTCAGGCCATGGGGCTGTAAGAAGAGTGGGAATTCGTATGTTTGTTTATTTAAACTTCTATGAATAGTGTGCCCTTTGGCGAGTCGAGGGCGACGGAGAATTAAACAGCGGAATAAATATTCAAAAGCCGGTTAGAAGCACTTATCTACTTACCACGTTTTGTCAATTTAAATGCAACTGCTTCAAGTATTAATGGTCGGTTAATTTTTTTCTCAGCTTCATTAAATTTTACATTTATTTGTCCTTTCCTGTACAGGGTGCTCACCGAATGCCTAGAAATTGAAGGCAAAATACGATACGAAGCTGAAGTTCAAGATTGTTGGCAAAGATATTCTATCCACATATTCAATGCATCAGATCTCGAAGAGTTGGGTTCAAATCACGTTTGCTCAGGGGTGTATATTGTTTCTAAAACATGAATGTGCGAAAACTTCAACGTTATTCATCTGAGTTTACAAAAAAAATCAGAAACAAATAATCGCAACAATCCAGCTAAATAAAAGCATTAATGAAAGCTTGTATCATTTCAAATATTCAGACACAATATAGCACTATGGGTCTACTTTTAAGTACCATGTTTCTTTCTTCAAGTTTTATCAATTGAAGATTCAGGAAGACTATGCAAGATATACATTTTTTAACCCTGTTCTACTTGGTTCGTAAATTATTTTGACCGATCACTGGACTTAAAAACTTTATAAAAAAGTAATTTTATAATCTAGCTTAAAATAAAAGCAAGTCGTCTAATTCAAATATTGATGCCACATCCATATTATTTGGTTCGTGGCAAACTCGCGAATTCAAACAGAGGTTTGCCTGTGCGTCTGTTTGTGTGTAACCTGACACCTTCCCCTCCGCCGACCACCCTCCACCTCCGCTGCATTATTCCAAATATTGTTTGAAGTGCTTTGCCTCTATTAATGAGTTATCGTGTTTCTTTTTGTTGATTAGAAGTATTGAGTTAACAGGAAATTTTGGTTGAAGAAAGTTTGGTATAAGTTTGTTAGCCTAAAAGCTTTGAAGAGTTTGGACGAAAATTTTATAATGATTTCACAAGAGAATGAAAAGCGGCCTTTGTTGAATGTTATGAAATCTTTTTGAAATTATTTATGCGAAAGCGATAACCTATTCGAAATACTAGAGATGAAAATGAATCAAACAAACAGATGGGTAATTTAGTTTCAACTATAGAGAGATTTATAAGACCTATTAAAAAGACGTTTACTTGTTCAATAGCGGTAAATTTCATCCGTCTAGGCTTCACGTTGAAAGACCAGACTTCCTCGCATATTAAGAAGAACCTACTATTCTTACTATGCAAAGAAGACTTCTAAACTAGAGTTTAGAACCTTATCTACCTGGATTTGGGTAGTCAGTCCAATGATGTGTCTTCCGCCACTAGTGTTGATCTGGTAATCTAGTAGATATGGGGCCATTCACTCTTTTTTAGAAAGGTCTGATGTTTTATAATACTCATGTTCAAGCAACGAGTCTTCTTAAGAATCATGAGAGAATGAAGAAAACTGCTAAAAGTGAGGCTCCTCTATCACAATTTCACAATAGATGTAACTATAGCTAACGCTTCGTTAGTGCAGAATTAGGCCAAACTCGAGAGCTAATCAGCAACAATTGTACGCCACAATGGAGGGTTGCGGATTCGAATCCCATTGTGAATGTAACCTGAGCACTCAACCCTCTATGAGGGATGGGGGATGTGTGAAAGTAAGCATATTGTTTTGGTTTTGTTTACACTGTGCAAGTACTGTTTTTGATTATTATTCAACGTTATGTTTAAAGTGTATTTAGGAAAATTCGAAAAATAAAAATATAGTCATGTTTTAATGATGAACTAAATGAGCTCTTTTTTCTGTTTTTTCTTAATTCTGTCAATGAAATGCAATCAATTTTAAACAAGCACTATATGTGTTGGTATACATATAGTTAACATTTCAATTCATAGCTTCTGAGAACAGAAGTAAAATAAGCTAGTAGGTAATTAACAATAGAATCTAATGAACGTGATGGAGGAGAAAAAGTAATCGCTCACTCACATGCTTTTCCTATCACAGAATTGTGTGAAGAAACCAACATTCTATTTATCTCGAAGAATCTTCAATCTTCGCAGAAGAGTGCCAATAAAGTTTTTAGTCTGACTTAAATTAGCATAATTAAGACGTAAGAATCCTTAGTGCAATTGAAATGTACAAGAAGAGAGAGATACTAGATTGCACAAAAAGCATGGATGATTCCACGAATCACCAGGACAGCAGAAATCACATAGCTTAATTAGACAGCCGTCAACTCGCGGTTCGGCGAGATAAACAAAGATTAGCGTAATGATATCGTGGGGTAATAAATCGAATGTACCAGGGCGGCAGAGAGGCAAGGAGGTGAGATCTCGACTCGGATAGCGGTCTTAAAGGACACATTGATTGAACGGACCGGACAAGGCAGATAAGGCGCTGGCTACACTATTTGCATAGTAAATGAGGGCGTATTAATTTCGAGCTAGGTCTAAGATAGGTGATGCAAATGGCGGTGCGTACTGCGAAAAATGTTTTTAATTAAGCGGCGGCTTGCGTTTTGTTTACTCACAGAGCCGTTTATAAAGTTAATGGGGCGTTATGTTGCGTTGCACTTTTGAGTGGGATGCGCTTTGATAAATTCGGTGCTGACTTCTTCAATGAAAATGTTTGTGTGTTTAAACTTTTTAGAATTACGTAGGCAAATATTGATCGATCAATTTGAATACTCACTCGGCTCAGTTTAGGATGGTAGCTACATTCTAACTGAACATAACCGTCACTACTGATCATAACAGAATTGAGCCCTGGACCCCCAGCACCATTAACCGCTAGGTACAAGGAACCCAGGTGAAAATTAATCTAATCTAAATTAACCGTTAGGATCCCACTGCTGGGCAAAGGCCTCTCTTCCGCCCTTCCACATACGTCTATCTTTGGCCTTTTCAGACCAGTGCCCGGCGAAGACATCCAGATCGTCACGCCATCTTGAGATGAATATGATGTAAAAGTTGCATAAAATTTCCTACAATGAGGACTTTGAGTATGTTGCTTCAGACACCATTCCCTACATTTCTGCCAAAATTCGCCTTTACACGAATAAATAAATTGGCAGTTTTTCGTCTTCGTTGCTTGGGCTATTGGTACTGATCTTAGAGACGGTATTTAGGCGATGAATGGAGCAAAAGACTTTTCCCCCGTAGAGCGCTGTAGCACGGTTTCTCGCCTTGGCTTTCGTGATATCCGGGGTTCGATTCCCGGTCGTATCTATTTAGGAAACGATCTTTTCTAAATTCGGGTGAGGGTGTCCTGTTTCCCTGTCTGGTACCTCGTATCACAAGGATATTTATCCTTACTCCAAGACCACGACAAGTGGTGTGTTGTCTAATGCATTTTTATTATTTATAGTAGAAGTCTCCCATTGCTGTGGGTTGAACATTTTGCGGGCTTGCGGCAAAAACTGAAATGTTTATTTTATTTGTCCAGAGACAAGAATTTGCGTACAATTCTATACGTGTTCTATTTTGCAGGTTATTGTAGAAGAAGAAATATCAAAGATGATTATTAAGCTCTACAGCTAAAACTACTTTTAAGGTATTTCTTCAGCTAGCCTTAATATGCTTATCAAGCTAAGTATATCTCATAACTCGAATTACACGTTTTTAGCCAATATTTGAGCGTCTCCTATCGATGAGAACGGGGCCGCGTATCAACTCGAGATACGCTGCGCGAATCTAGATAAAAAAAAACGATTTGCAGTCATCATTTTGGACTCTAATCCTTTGTCATAAGATTTATTAGTTGTAGCTGTTTGGTATATTTATTAGGCCACCTTTCTCATGGGGTCGGCGACCTGTAGGCGCCATGTTGTCACTTGCCATGGACATCACGGCTTCTTGCACGTCAGCGAGGTGATAAAACTCGACCTTGGCCCATGCAAGCCATACAAATGTATGGGAGTAATTGTAGTTTAATTTGTTAGTTTTATGGCCCGGAAGATATTTTCGGTGAGTGATTACTTAAGTGTGTAATGGCGGAGTGGCGGTGAATATTGATCATGTCGTGTATGGGACTGCAGCCATTTTGATGAGCTTTGAGCTTTCACCTAAAAATTATAAGTGTGTGCGATAAATCCAAATGTGTGTTTATGTCTATTAAAATTAGAATTAAAGCCTATTACATTGTTCAATTTAGTTCAAGACGTAGTAGGCAAGGCTTGTTTATGAAAATCAAAACCAAGGAAGGTATCATGTGTAGCCTTAGAGGTCGTGGGTTCGATACTCATCCATGAACATTCATGTAACAAACAATTGTCTGGGTGTGATGATCTATTAAAATAATAAAAGTACATATTATTTAACAATATTTGTGGATATTTATTATTTTAATGACGCACATAGTCTGCTTGGGGTTGGATGAAATTAGTAACATTTTATCCCATATTTATTTATTCATTAATTTTCCAGTTGGTGCTAAAATTCTTCGCTCCTCACAATTATATTCACCAATATTTCCACCATCAGTTTTTTAATGGTATATAACACTCTACTTGGAATTGCTACAATTTATATTCTTGGTCCGAATGGGCAAAATAGTCTAAAAAGTTCTTCGTTCCACAAAACAGACGCAACGGAAACGAGCATAATGACATCTAAATGTCAAGCAGCAAATGGCAGAAACTGCATTTGAAATATTCCGACCCTTTATTCCGAAGCGATCGAGTGTTAAATCAATAAACATGTTTTGAGAGGGTTGAGTTTGGCCAAGAAACAATACGGGACAAAAGTACCCCAGTTGTCGGAGGCAGGCACGGGTTAAGAGAAAACAATCGGCAAAAAGAACAATACGGGGGCGCGTGCGCAGTTTAGGGTTACGCCAGGTGGCGGATGCGAGACTTTAGAAGGTTAAAACAAAAGGCAAACCTATTGACTGTATTTGAAAACTATTGAAATTGAGAGATGGCAGAAAAAAACAAAGGAATGGAACTTATTTTAAATAAAATCAATAAATGGCACAAGATATATATATTTTTTTCAAATTATAAAACTAAATATCCATAAATAGAGCTAATAAGCAAATTCGCAGACTCTTTCCTTTTACTTAAAATTCACGTCACTTTATACCATTCAAAGTTATTGAAAATAATTGTATTAAACTAGGTAACCGCAGGTTGATACAATAACTAGTGTTCTTGACTGCTGAATATTATGTTGTATTTAAAAGTAAATAACCTAGATTATGTACTTATGAGACAAGTTTAATATGTAGTCTATAAATCTATACTGATATTATAAAGAGGAAAGATTTGATTGTTTGTTTGTATTGAATACCTAGGCTCCGTTCTGGACAGATTTTAAAAAACATTTCACCAATATTAAGCTACGTTATCAGGGAGTGACATAGGCTATATTTTATTATGATTGAACAAATGCTTTACCGACGCCGAGACGAGAAAATTACTTTCGACAGAACGACGTCTGTCGAGGCTGCTAGTATTTAATATTTCTTGACACCTAGAATTTTTATCCTGAATAGAAGTCGAACCCATTTGTCATTATTTTCAGCCATCTCAAAATCATCAAGTAAACAATTTAGAGAATTTATTGACATCAGGGGGGCTAGCCAAGAGCAACAAGCTAATTTCGTTTTGACATGTCAAATTAAAAAATGTATGGAACTGACATCAAGTTTAGGTAATCTCTATTAGACGAGTGCTTTGTTGGTTTGCGTTTGGCCTCAGTCTCGCCTGGTGGTAAGCGATGACGAGGCCGATGGTGGTACACGCTTACCCAGAAAATGCCTATTCACTCTGGCCTTGAAGACACCAAGGTTGTAAGTATCCGGAAACACAGACGCAGGGTGAGCGTTCCACTCCCTAGCGGTGCGTACCAGAAAAGACGCAGCAAACCGTTGGGTACGGACTGTCGGAAAGTCAACCACATGGGGGTGGAAGCCCTTCCGGCGTCTAGTGGTCCGGTGGTAGAAAGTAGACGGTGGTATCAGGTTGTGTAGTTCCTGCGCACACTCTCCACAATACACCTTATAGAAAACCGATAGATAGGCTTACGAGTATGTCATTATTTTTTAAAGTTGTCATGTCGACACGAAAATAGCGTGTTGCTCTGGGCTAGAGCCCGAGAACCTTATTTAATATTTCCAAAGTGATTCAGCTAACATCTTGAAAAACAAAAGATAATTGCAAAAATAAAAAGCGTCTTCCATTTAGGGCACATGTCCACAAACAAAGGTTCTACATTAAGACGTATCACCCCTTAAGATGACACCGTAGTAAAGTCTCGTTTGCCCGAATTAATGGTAATGGAAAAGTCCGGTCGGTCAACCCCCGCCCCCCCCAGCTTCTGTCGCGCGGATAAGATCGCTCCTCCCTGGGCTAGTCTTTTGCCAGTTGTGGCCTGCCAGTTTTGGCACTTTGACAGTAGATTATTTTTGTTTTTTTGCGACTCCATTTTGTTATTTTTCACTTCTCATGCTCTAAAAATACGCCAATATAGCCCTACGAGACGGGACTAAAGTGACCACTTTAGTCTCTAGGGAGTGAAAAGTAACAAGTTTTTTAATGTCCTTCATGTGACATAGACAAATTCAAACAGCCAGTAAATATACTATTATCTGTGGAGTCTGGACCATCTTCACTGCGAAAATGTTGAGAGTTTTAGTTCCATGGTTTGTCCGAAAAGAAGGTGGCGCCATGTGTTTTAAATCTTTTGTGATTTTTGTTTTATTAAGTAACATTTATTAAATGTGTTTGTACTTAATTGACTATTTTTCTCGCACTCAAAGTGAAAAGTACATTGGCACCTCGAGACGCCAACTTAATATACCCTCGGTTTCATTGACTCCCTCGCACGCTCGGAAGTCAATCCACCTCTGGTATATTATGGCTTCGTTTAGTCCCTCGATATAAAATATACTATATTGGGAAAGATACAAGACAGTGTTCTTTATAGGGCAAAAGTGTTACTCACAGACCTGTGTTTGTGGTGTTACTGTTGTGGGGAATGATAAGCCTCTTGATTTCTAAATTATGTAGAGAATGTAAATATTAAAAAAAACTGTCTGAACTGAACTAAAACTTCTAAAAGTGGGACACACACAGCACAGGTCTTATTGAGTGTTTCTTTCCAGAGTTACAGATATAGCATTATAAATCTATTCCATCGACACTGCCTGTTTCAACAGCAAGCCCGCCGATTCAGAACGAAGTTATCGACCGATTCGGTAAATTTGTTTTAATTATAGTAAATTGATCCGCTTGAAGGTAGCAATCAAAATTTTTATATGTGAAAGCCAAAGAAAGGCCTTATGTTTTCACAAACTAAATTACATAATAACTATCCTACTTAAAAAAATAATTAAAAATAAAAATAAATAACCGAATCGGTCGACAACTTTGTTCTGAATCGGGGG
The DNA here is from genome assembly GCA_947369235.1 of Udea olivalis. Taxonomy (NCBI): domain Eukaryota; kingdom Metazoa; phylum Arthropoda; class Insecta; order Lepidoptera; family Crambidae; genus Udea; species Udea olivalis. The sequence goes on along the minus strand of OX376360.1, from coordinate 2,224,925 downwards.
GCTGGTGCGAGAATCGAATCTTTGCTCAGCCTTGTAGCCACTAAGCTTTAGTGTCTAAACACACTTTGCCGAAGTCTGCCTGCAATGCTATTTGAATTTCTGTCTACATTACACATTACGCCGAAATTAAGTTGCGTTATCGCTATAACACAGCTATCGCTATAACTGTAAGCGTACGGCGTAATTTCGGTAAGTTACGCTGTACAGCGTAACTTCGGTCGGGCGTAAGTTTAGCGGCAACTTATTCTGTAGAGCACACAATTATAGACTCTGAATACACACACAAAGTTGAGCAACTGAATTGCTGCCGCGTAAGTTCGGCACTTATGGTCGGTCGTACCTTCCGCATAGTGTATTTAGACACGAACAGTTCTCAATCAGATTAGTTGCTTTTGAACGAGGACTTAAGTACTAGAAGAAATAAAAAAAAACATCCTACTTAGGCACACTTGACCCAGAGATTGATAGAAAATTCATAATCAAAACAATAAAAGTAAGAAAAGTTCTGAAATGTCCAGAAACACAAAATATGCCCAGAAATTATGTTGGTAATTACTTCAAAGTTGCAATTTTCGTAACACAATCGCATTCCCATCACAATCGCTGCTAATTTCATTACCACCCTCCCCCTCCCTCGGTTCCCCCGGGCTCTTCCCACGTCACCCGATTCCGCGCACGCGCCGCGTGAGAACTATTGTATAGCGACCCTGTAATTGCTATGATGTCATTGCGACCCTTAGCTAGGATTGATTAGGTCAGATTTGCGTGGGTCATTGGTGAGAAATTATTTTGCAAAACTTGTAATGAGCAAATCATATTGTATCTAAAATAATACCAAGTTCATCTAAGCCAGGATGATTTTTGAGCTATTGGTGTCCAAGTGTACATATATACAGTCATACATAATACTACCTTAAAATTGTTATAATGATTATCCCCAAGAATAGAAAGAACGCCATTTTAATGTTTGATTGAACCCGCTCTATGCAACCCTTAGGGCAATAACTACTGCCCCGGACTTAGTTCTTCGGTGTGAATCCAGCTAGTCCTACATCAGTATTTGTCTATTTTATATTAAAAAAATATTATTATAATATAAATTTAAAAAAAATTGCCCCACTAAGGGGCCTAATCCCTAACAAAAGTTATTTATATGAAACGAATATATTAAAAAACTTAAGGAAAGATACTCCAAAATGATACTTCAACATTTCTAAGAGATAAAAATAGGAAATAGTTGTCAGAAACGGATTAAGCCTATTCACTCTCTCTCAGACTAAATTAGGACCTCGCAAGTTTGTTTAGGGCCCCCAGCTCACGTCAGCTGGGCGGTGTCTTGCAAGTCGATGACATGTGCATAATTGCTTTTAAATATGCTTTTTAAGGAGAAATGTCTGGATTAAGCGAAATGACGCATTCGGTTATACGAGAGGTAAAGGCCATTTTAGAACCAATGTGTCCATAACCGCAAAAAACTTTCACCAGAAGGGATTTATTAGGCTCTTTCCGGGAACCGACCCGTCTGCCGGCTGTTGCGACCACGCCTTTGATGTTTGCAGAAAAGTAAACTCATTCCAATTACTCATTGTATTGTATCTTCAATGCAATCCCTTGCATGCAATCGATTTAATGTATTGCTAATTTTATATGACTACTAATTATTCAAACTGTTAATTAAAAAATTGTGAGGTTATTATGATCAGTTGAAAAAATAATGGGCAGTTATTTTATATATCGGCGGTTGGTAAATTAATGCGATAGTAAAACATGGACAGTTACTAAAAATAAATAGGCCGGTTATTTCATCCTACAATTTTAGTACTAAAATGCGAAAGCAGTCTAATGAATGGCCAGTATAATGATGGAATGGGCAGTTAGATAAATACTTCGGCATTTCACAGGTAGCGAAAACCTGATTGAAAAGTCAAAAGAGAGGTAAATTTCCGCTAGAGGGGGCGGACAATAGGTTCATTTTAGCCTAAGCAAATATTTTTTCACCATTATTGTATCAAACTTACCAAATTGTTTTAATTAAAGCAATCATTAGTACTGATGATTTGTCTTATTTCATTATATCAGTCAAGTAGAAAGGTAAATCATAAAACATACTTAAATTTTTTTTTCATGTTACACACTGAATATACGACAAATACATTTTACCACTACATTATTTATAGAATAGCTCGGTATGAGATTGCTTTCCAGCTTATTTCGATTTGTTAGATGCCCACACATAACTGCTCTTTTTATTTATTTTACTGCTCAATATTTTGCAATGTCCCATTTAAATTTTTTATGACAATTTTTAGTTTATTTTACTACTAAGTTTTAACTGCCGAACTTTTAAATAAACATGCATTTTGTAATTTTTAACTTACCAATACCACTGCTCCGTTAAATCATAGCCATTTTATATTGGCATCAAGAGATTGCATGAGGTAATGTTCCTAGCTTGGTCTTAACAGTCTGGCAATGTAGGTACGATTTGAGAGGCTTTGCCCTTCCGAACTGTGCATAAAGCATCTCTTCAAAACCTGAATGGGCACATCAGCACCGTTCTAGAATATTTCTTTTGCGACGATCCGTTTACACAAACTCTTTCCACAGCCCACGATAACTCACCCAACTGTATTTAGGCAAATATTTTGACGGATTTAGAACCTATAAATCGCAACTTTCACTAACATTCTAATCTTTTTCGAATTTGCGCCCGATGCGGGTGAACTAATTGCGTTCCGGAAAATATTGACAAATAATTACTCACAACACCGTTCGTTATTATAGTTAAACAAACGCACCTATGGTAGATTCGCTAACGACTCCAAATTACTCCCCAATGACGTGAATAAACAAAATTATAACAATAAAGTCAGCATAATGATGAACTCGCTTCGCGAGTCCTCCATTCTCACATATGGTGTGAACGGAACGCATTAGCGGCAGCGCTTCCTGCCACAAAAAAGGACTTTTTAAAAAAACAAACTCCAAACTATTTCGTAATTTGAAAAAGAAACGAGTTCCAATTCGGAACAGGACGAGTTTGCGATTCGAAACCTTCTGTGGGCGCGCTAAGGTGTCATTGAATTTGAATAATTAGTAGGAGGAAGTCCTTGAAACATGTGTTCGATATTCAAATTAGGAAAGAGTCTGGAATGGAATAAAATTGTTGTCACGTAATCGATTTTATGTTTACGTTACCAAGTGAAGGCTTGAGCCGCATCTCGGATTGGCAACCGCGGGTCGGCGGACATCTGTTCTAAATACGAATTCAAATTCACCGTCTGTTCGGTTTCTTTAATGATTATTGAAATTGCCAGTCGGGTTATGTGCGTTCTATTTTTGAACTGGAATTTCTACAGATTATTCTGATACTGCCCCATTTCCAAACAAATAGGGCTACCAATTCGAAATCAAGCAGATAGACAAACAATGAAAGAAGAATATAAAGCCCGAAAAAGGATTCAAACCCAACACATCTGGGCTTTAGTTCAACCGCTTGGCCGAGGTGCAGTTCATACTCGAATACATACCAAATTTGACATAAGTTACGATGGACTAATTAAAGATTATAACTTTTAATTGTTTTTTTCTAGGTCAAGTGTGACCGTGTATTTCCAACATATTCAATTACCTTACCACCATCACTTAAACTAAAACAATGGTTACACAACGCCATCTAACGATCGTTAGCGGAACGTTTCATGGCAATTAAGCCTTTTGGTAATCACCTACGAGCGGTAAATCGAAGGGAATAAATCAAAAACATTGAAATACTAGTTCCCTAATTGAGCACAAGTTAATGGAAGTGCCTAAAGTATTATTTCAATGTTCAAATTATCATCAACAGTACGGATTTATTCGAGAGCGTGAAGGCGAGTGTTATCAAAGTTATGAGTGATCATCATTGTGATTGGATGACATCAACCATATCTGTCCATAACCAGCGCAGTCTCCATCACTTTTGTCAATAACACAAGTAGAAGCAGGGGTCAAAAACATGTTAGAAACAATGTTGCCTGGCTTCTAGGAGTTCGAAAACCGAAACGAACAAGTCAACAAGATGGTGCAGCGAATCGAGGTGAGTCTTCGCCATCTCCTGCTGGTCATAGGCATGTTATCTTTGAAACCCTAAATATATTCTTAGGTTACTTTCCCCGCACCACCCCTTCATACCGCTGCAAAGCAGTCATGATCAAACTATAGCGAACTCCGTCACATTTACAACTCTATTTTTGGTTCATAGCATACCAATGTCTTGGGCATTTTTGCAGGTGAAGCGATGAAGAATTCACTTAATTTTTGAACCTAGACTAGTAAATTCTCATAATGAACTTGACCTTTACTTAAGCTTTTTAAATTTAATATAAAGCTAGAGCTTGCATTTGCATGACTTTTGAGGCAGTTTGAATTAGGAGCGCGCTAACGAGCCGGCGCGCACGCCACGCCATTACGCGCGCACCTGCGCCCGCGCCGACTAAGCCAGAGGGACGTTGGCTTGAGGAAGTTAGGAGTCACTTGCGTATTTTGTTTAGTTATACTTATATTTACATTGAATATGACATATGTACGCTCTTCAGTGTATCTCTAAATGGAGTAGTCGGAAGCACGGTGACCGTTGCTGTCCAAGGCCTTATTCCGATTTCTTCAAGCTTGCTCGCATTTGTCCGTGACTTGAGCGTCCTGGAATTTTGTTTTAAGATCTCTTATTCCCAGTCACGTGACCCGTGTCGTATTGGTATTACGAAATTTAATTTGACGTTTCATCCTATTGTTTATCTGACATGTATATAAACAAAGAACCGTAACAACCAGTAAATTGTGAATCTGAATACTGAACGAAACTAAGCCAGCTAAGTTTGGTAAACCATACATAGCTTTGCAGGAGTAGCTCTTAAAACGTGACATCGTAATACCAATACAAAAGGTAGCATTTTTAGAACCGTAAACAGTCAAGCTGTGGTACTGGCAAAAGATTGCAATACGAGTATGGCCACTCAGAGCCCACATTACACCAATCGCGTCAGATTATCCACATTACCCAACGTGGCAGGTGGTGACTAGCGGGTTGCTTCAGTTCTTGACAGTGTTTTCCATCACTGGATAGCACAAACATAGGTCTGGCCAGATTTATAGCTATTACAGGGGTTCAGAGCTGGACACGACGCTCTATTTCTTTCGTATTAGCTGCACCAGCTTATGTGGAATTCTAAGTTATCACCAAATTAATATAACTATGATAGGACAATTGGGACATTTTCGACCACTAAGATCATCTGACCCCATCAAAGCAAATATTGAATATAAGACACTCCTGCGTAGACTGCGCATAACGACTTTATTCCGTAGCCAATTTGTCTTTGTCTAGCATCTTTATGTACGTTAGTTCTACTTAGAACTAGACAAGACAGTCGCACACTGAAGGTATTGCAAGTCTGCGCGCGCGCACCGGAGCGGTGCGTCGCGGCCCACCGCGCGCAGCTGTTCGCCCGATCGATGCGCAGTTGAGTAAGACGTCAGACAGACAGACATGCAAACACGCAATTTGTTGAATTCGATTATGAGTGGAAAGAAAGTCATTGGACTAGTTGTATGTCATTAGTATCTACTCACGTATCACTTTTGACATTTGTAAAATAAGTCTGTCTGTCTGAAAGGTGATGACACTGATGACAGTTAATTCACAGTTTGACTTGGGTTAATAGCTGTTTCAACTCTGCGTAGATATAGATATAGACAGAAAAAGAAATGTTATTCCTAGTTGCTAACCATGTATATTATCTTTGTCCACAGAGGCCACCTTCATCATCGCTCTCGTACGGGGCGGTGAACGAGGACGTGCGCTCCCCGGGCTCCGGGGGCACTCCGGGCCCCCTTAGCCAACCCCCGCCACAGACCCTCGACGCCAGCGACCCAGGTAAGAACAGATCCTAACGTCTGTGACTTGTAACGCAACTCGCTTGCTGGGAGGTCACGCTCAAAACCGCAATTTCCTCGTTTTTTTTCATTATTTATTATTGAGTAGGCAGTCATTTGTCCACAACCTGGTGGTAAGTGATTATGTGGTCTATGATAGTACATGGCCGCCCAGTAAATGCCTATTCACTCTTGTCCTGAAGAGACCCAGGTTGTATTTTTTCGGAAGAAAAAACGTCGGCAGCGACACTATGTTAGTGACTCTTGGACCCTAGATTTCATAGGGGTTTTGTTCAACACACGAACACGCAACATTGCAAACGGGAGTTGTTCGTGATCACCAAAGACAACAACAACTGAAGCCTCAGTCCTCTTCTAGATATCACTTTATCCTGATAAAGCTCGCAGGATTTCTATAAATCCGTTTTGGAAATCTTTGAATCGAGCCAATGTTCAGCAGTATACGCCATATTGGTGATGATTTCGGGTGGAAATGAACAGAATATAAGATAAGATAAACTTTATTGCACAAACAAAATATTACAGTTACATTAAAATAAATTAGGTGTACAATATAGGCGGCCTTATCGCTAGTAGCGAGCTCTTCCAGGCAACCTTCAGGTAGAGAATCAGGAAGAAAATCAAATGGCGGTGCAAGATGAGGGATACAATAACTAATTTTCTATAACACAAAAATAAACATACATACAATAATAAACATACATACAATACCGAAGCAAAATAACAAACCTACATATACTTACATACTTATCATACATTTAAAATAAGGTATGGATTAACTTATAGGTGAAAGTAAACTGGAAAGAAGGCGATTGGGTCAAAGTGACAGAAGGTAAGCTTTAAGTCGGGATTTGAAGATGGGATGTGACTTAGGTAGAGATCTGGTGCTCTGAGATACAGGCTGCTGTCTAGTTCAGGCACCAGTCTCTTACAAACTTTATTGTTGTCTCCAATAAAATTATGTCTATAGCTCTAATCGTACTTTTGAGATTGTGGATAAAATAAATGCTTTTATTATTATTTAAAAAAAAGATAGCCTTATGGACACGGGCAAAGAATTCCATAAGCGAATAGATTTAACAGTAAAGGATTTAAAATAAAAGTCAGAGGAATAGGAAGGAAATGATAGAAGCAGTTTACGGCAAGAACGCATATCTTCACCTTCGGCCGGTTGCTGAAAACTGAAACATTTTTTAAGATATGGTGGTGACCGCGGATCAAACAGGATAAAGTATAGCAATGAAAGAACATGGAGATCACGACGACGACGTATCGGGAGCCAATTTAGTTGAGCGCGGTATTCAGAAACATGATCAACTTGCGTAGCCCGAAGATAATACGGATACAAAAAAATTGTAGTCGTTCATGCTTATCGAGAAAGTGTTCACCGATATCCACATAACAAGTGTCGGTGTAATCAAGGATCGGCAAAAGTAAAGCTTGCACAAGCGCAATTTTGGTGGGTAAGAAAATTACGGAGTGAACTAGCTGACGCAAACATTTTTCTACTCATCTCGCCGATCTCCTTGTCCCAGTTTAGCAAATATCTGCCTATTACGCCAGCGGTATAGCCTCAAAACATCATTTCAGATTTCCCAATTTTAGGAAATATGAAATCATGTTTTTGGCTAATTTTAGCAAAAACAAAAACGCTTTGGCGTCTAATTCGGACGCGCAACCGGCGTGATTGCTCAATACAATCCACCGATAATCGCCCGTCTCCGGGAATCGAATCGCAACACCTCTGGTGTCGATGTCCGAGCTAATTGCCCCATTGCCACCACTCACGCGATCACGTGTTCGTTAATGAATCTATTTTATAATTAATCTATGTCTTGATGAGGTAGTGTAGTAAGTGATCCGATTGGACTAAAAAATTGGACAATACCGAGCTGGACTTAATAATATAAATTTACTGTATTTAAATATTTCTTTTTTTTAACTTTCCGGGATATCTAACACAAAAGTTGCACACGTTGGTTACAGATCCTCTGAAGTTTGTTTTTGTTTTGGTCCATCAAATTGAGCTGAGTTCGTTATTTAAAAATATTTTATTTTGATAATGGAACTTACGTTCAAAAACGTTTCCTATGTCGCAACGCAGTGGTATAGAGTCACGTTCAATACTTTGGCCTAAACGGAAGAAAGTAAAATTGCTTTGTGGATAAGAGGAAATGAGAAAAAAAATGAGAAATACCAAATTGTTTGATTCTAATTCAATTAATATAAATAAATATAAATATGCGCAACACAACCCACTAGTTGTGATGGTCCCGAAGAAAGGATAAACATTTTTGTGTTACAATAAGGTAATAGACAAGGTATTAAGCCACGGTCGTCACTGTAATTTATATGTTCCTAAACACTTTTTTTTTTGGGTTTGGCACATTATAGAAGATGCTTAAAACTCAGTCCCTTTTTCCGAACACTGCAAAAAGTAGTATGAATAAATTTCTTAGTGAATTTATTAAAATTTTTTTTGGTATCACCTTATTGAATTTATTAATTTTTTTTTGGTATCACCTTATTTTGGATTTTACTATCACCAACATTCAATAAAGACCCCTAACTTAATCGTTTACTGAACTGCATAACTGGTTTATTCTGTTTTCATTTAATTAATGGTGCTATATTAATTAGCACAGTTTTCAAACTGAATGAACATTATTTTTTTTAACGAATGCGTTACTTACTTCCTTGGCAGGTAATGAGTACAGTTATTTAACTGATAATTCAAAATGTACTGATTATGATAGATGAGTCATTACCTTTTACTATTTAATTACCTTTTTATACTTTAGAGCTTAAGTTGAGTAAGTCCTCAAAAATAGCAGTTAATTGATTGTAACTGACGAATAAACACCACCTCACATTGTTTCTGTCAAAAAGAAAATGTCACATCACTCAATGGGAATCTTTGTCGTTAACAGTACGTCCTACGCCAGCAATTAACATGTCTTCAAGATCTAGATCTGATGAGACGCGTCCACACCTCAAATGCGACAATTCAACCCTGACAGACGAACGTCGTCGACTCGCTATCTTATAGGACCTTCTTCACCTACAAAAGGAAATTCTCAAATTTAAAAAAAGAACTCAACATTCGCTCCTCACTCATATGTCAACGTTCAGAAATCAGTCACCAGAGTCGGGATCACTCGTCGGGACCGATGACATGTTACGTTCTGAATCTCATCGATTGTCATGTAATGGCGCACGCAAATGACGGATGAGCGCGCCGAGCGGCCTTAAGACGTTTCGGAACGACTAACAATAGGTATTGAAATAAGGCGGACGAACCGTGATGCATGTATCTCCTCATCTCCGATTATCACCTTCATAGCCCTATGCGCCCGGTAATTTGTGTGGGATCGCATTGTATATTATTCAAATTTGCCTTTCAGCCCCAACGACACGCACAGATAAAAAAGTCTAGGTGTGACTTTACAAAAGACGCCATCGATGCCGGAACGCTTGACAGCTGTCAAAAATGGCCGACGGGCGGCGCGAAAAACTAACAAAGCGTCGGGAGTTTTTTTTGCTCGCATTTCCTCGTAGTTTTGGTGGAAAAATTATGCTTTCGACACGCGTTTGTGTAATTGTTTGGTTTGTCGCGCGGCGGACGGCGAAATGCCGACCAAATTGAATTTTGGTGAGCCGCGCCGCTGTGATCTGTAAAAACATTTGATTTTCACTTTTTTCAAACTCTATCCAAGCGGGAAATTAAATTATGTTTGTTATTGTTCACTGCTAAATTCTTTTAAAGATTCATCATTTATCACATGGAGCCTTCTGTAATTGGGTTTGTTTGTAGCTTATTAATGCATTGACATTGACGTTCCAAATTAGGTTACAATGTAAAATTCCATTCAATCCACCCATTATTAGAGACAAAAGGTTCACTTTTATCTGCTGCGGCTGACTTGGTGCCAGGACGCGACGTCTCGCCTTCTTTTTTATTTAATACACAATTATTACACTCTTGTCAATAACATAAACGTCTGGACGATAGCAAGGTGAATGACTTATTGTATTGTTCTTTTATTAGAACATTATTAATATGTTGATAACTGTTTAATTACTTTCACAAAGTCACAACACTAGCTTCAACTTAATCACTAAACACACTGTCTGGTGTTACACACCCATTTTTTCACAACACTTACTGTTGCACACAACTTCGTCGAAGTCGATTCTTTTTGCATTGAGTTCTTTTTTTTTTGCATTAGGTTATTTTCATCATCATACTTACCTAGTCTTTCCTCAAAACCATTCAAAACAAACACTCCTCAAAACAAACAACGATTGCAACAGCTTAACCTGACATCCGAAACACGGAGCCTCAGCCATTGCGTGGTCACTGCATTGTTTTTTTAAATTTTGAAATAAAAGAAGTTGCTGTGTAAAACTCTGAACTCTGTGAACGTTGCTCAAAATCGCTCGCCCAAACCACGACCTTTAAAAAGTAAACCGTCACAGCCAACCCTTTCCCGCGGTAAAGGGCCAACGGCGCCTGAATTATTCAAAATTCAAAATTTGCCTATAATTCAATCAGGACCCGTCCCCCGGGGAGGGAGGGGCGCGATTATTTGCGAATTTAATATTAATTAACCGACGCGCTCCGAGGTAATTGCGTTTTTCAATTATAACTGACAATTATGCCGGCATTCGAATGAGGATGATGTCGCTAATTGTCAATCGAGCGGGCATAATATTTTTTCGCGAGGAAAATTGCGATTGTGTTCCGAAACTGAGAACCTAGTTATAATTTTACCTGTCAGTGCGGAGATAGTGACGTGCCGTTAATATGTTCATTTATAGCTCTTGAACACCATTCCAAACTTAATTAGTCTCATCACTCTGAATGGTTATCCTCGTGAAGATAACACGGAAAATCAGTCCCCATTTGATTTCAGTATTATCCGTCAGTAATTAAATTCTCGTTGGCTAGAAAAGTAGTTGACGGACACAAAACGTAATTTTGTAAATCATAAATAAATTCCTATGTATTTTGTGTATTATACAATAAAGCCTTTGAAGCTATAAAAACTTAACTTTATAGACGACTCTTTACTAGAGAAAAGTGCTAGGTAAACTATTTTATTGTTAACCTAAATAATAACTAAGGAATGAAGTTGAAATTGGGCAAAAAACATGGCCAGTTGGTGTCTTTACCTAAGCACTTACAAACAAACATTCGATTCCACTCAGTGCTTTGCCACAGTGAAAAACTTTTTCGAAAGAGCTTGTGTAGTTGATCATTTTTGAAACCATCAGTAAATCCCAAGAGAGGTACTCAAAAAGAATTCGCAAATCGTAATATAACGTTTCTGTACGCACAAAATATGACGATTATTGCGTTACTGGAGACGGGGCCGAACGGGACAAATGAGATTACGCCTAAGTTCCGCTCCGCTCGCTTAGCTTTCTGCTCACGCTCAGCGGCCAGTTTCGACATTTTCGAATTCTGCTCACTGACAGGCCCATCCGGGTCGTTTAATTTGTAACTAGTTTTGGTATTTAGTCGCACACTGTGCGGGAGATACGTATCGGTGACGGTGATTGCGTGTTTTCACGTTTTGAAATACTCGTTTTTGCTTTTAATTGCTTTTTTATTTTTCGTCCTAGTATTTTTATAAGTAAGTAAAATCTGCACGGAAAGACAATGCATTTAACCTCAACTGAAATGGTCTACTTGAATGAATAAATACTGTTTTGAATTTTCGTAAGACCTGTTTGCATTCAATCAATCAATACATTGCTTTATCATTCAAGTATTTGTATTTTATGACGCCGTCTAATTTTTTACGATTGTTTGAATTAATTTATCAAACTTAAGGCGGTAACCGCCGGCGATCACCGCGCATGACGGAGCGAGCTTCTGCACGCCTGTCTGTCTGTCTGTGACTTTGATTTGCTTCTTGTGTATACGCAAACGTCATCGCGTTTTGTTCTGAGGTGTCATCAGTCACCCTCTTGTTTTACTTATCAAAATAGTAAGATTGGTACATCAATCTTTGCATACGGTACAGACACTGCCCGCAGCGCGTGTGAAACGTTTACCCATGGCACTTATACAAGGAATAAGTTTTGGTAAGAGTGTTCTTTTGTGGAGACTGTCTGATCAAAAGTGTACCGCAGGCCGGTGACGCGATGACTATAGGCTGCTTGCAGAGTGAGCATGTCGAGATTACTCTAGGTTGGCAAGCTTAAGGCGGGGCTTAGCAGCCAGCATCATTGGACTTCCAATAAATAACACCTAACTGATCGCGTAGATTTACACCTTATCTATACTAATCTATATTAATATTATAAATAGTAAATATTTGATTGTTTGTTAATTTGTTTGTATTGAATAGACTCCGAAACTACTGATACGATCGTTGAAATTATTTCACTAACAGAAAGCTAAATTATTCAGGAGTGATATAGGCTATATTTTATTTAAAATAAATAAAAAAATCAGTGAAAAATAATAGTGTAAATCAAGTCGGAGAAAAGCGGGCGAGATAATAATATGATAATGGAAAAAAGCTGTCAAACATTTGACAGAACGAAGTATGTTGAGGCAGCTCGTCTTCAGTATATATAAGACTTTATTGGTATTATCTAGCTACTTTATATTACAGACATGTTTTTGAAAAACGCTAATATGATTGCTATGAAGTATCTTAACCACTCCCGAGGGTCCTTATCAATATTTCAGTCACAAAATTGAAAATTACCGCCGCCCCAGCGGACTAGTATAACTCAAACCTATCGAAACCAATAAAATATTAACTGGTAACGATTTCCCTCGATTTTTCACCGACCACTCGGCTTTCTGCTCACGTCCCACCAGCACTTACATCCTCGCTAAATGTAATCATAAAATTGTTGTTAATAATTCATGTTAGACAGAGACGGAATGCGTGCGTGCGAAGGAGACAGAAATATAGGTGTGGGAGCGAGATTATTAAATTCTGTGAATGCTCACTTTGTATCTAATATAGGAATGTGTTTAATATTAGATTAGTCGCGACTGCCCCGAGTTCCCCTTGGGCGGATCCTTCGTGATAGATTCCCGTTTCGGTATTTCCCGAATTATGATTGGTGGATGGCTTTGCTCATTTGGAAATGGAAAATGCTATTGGGCTTACCTGTAGTAACTCAGCTGCGTTGGTACCTCTGGGCCTGTAGGTAGATTTGGGCTTATGCGCAGTTTTCGCATTCAAGGATGGGTTGCTCAACTTGGAATTATTGCCCTGTTTCTATCGTTTGTAGGTCGCTTATGCTAGAGAAACAAAGTTGGCGATGGCCATGTTGTGAATATGGCAAAGAGATAGCACTTGTATGTCTGTCTGTACTCTGTATGTAAGTAGATCTAAGAAGATATGTAATTACAACTAAGTATTAGCATCATTACTTATTAGCATCAAATTGAGATTTTGAACTAAATGTAATAAAATGAAATGACCTATCAAGTCTTCCTAGTACATATAAAAAAAAACATTTTACCATACCGTCTCAAAAATCAATAGTTAACTAGGTAAATATACAAGGTTTATTTCATTGGTAGGCAGTTGGAGTTAAAACCTATGTTCTCACCGTAATCCCGACTTAACATGCTCAAGTAACCGACAAACCGCAAATCGGTTAGTTTCCAAAATAACCGGTACACGGGAAGCGAACCCACGACCGTATCGCGTTACGCTGAGTATCTGGGTTGGGCACTGTGCGTTAATATAAAACGCTAAAGTTACAAAATGAAGAATTTATATAATTTGAATAGGTTACTTATTAGATTTATTAGAAAAAAAAAAATATCAGGGACAGCTTACACCACGAGACCTGACTTAAAACTAAGCAGAGCTTATAATATAAGTGTCAAAGATTAATAAACTTACTTACTTATACAGAGAAAACACAAATGTTTGTCGTGGTTGGGGTTCGAACCCATGACCTCTATCGATTGCTCCTCGACAAGGAGCCAACAGCCATATTCATTTACTTAATTTTTTTGTTAAGTTGCATTTTGCATACACGAGTTGTCTCTAAAATGTGACGACGCCTCTAAAATGTGACGACGCCTCTAAAATGTGACGACGATTTTTCATTACCAATTTTCTCACCGTGTGAGGCCGCGATCTCAAAACCACTGTCCGTCATTTAAACTGTCGACTCATACATTACCATTGTACTGCCTCATCAATATACAACGAGTTTGAACAGAGTAACATTTCCCTCATTATTTCAATGCTACTGGAATTTTTCACAAAAGACATTCTTTCAACCAAACCACTACATCCAGACCTTTCTCAGCCCGTATGTTGTCTTAAAACACGTAGTCTCGTTTAAGGCAAAATAGGTGAAGCAGGTCAGCCAAAACTGGTCGGCTGTCATTAACATTTTGTAGTTTGAAATATTTATTTAAGTAGCCTATTTGAACTTGTTTGTCTGCTCATGTAAAGGGCCATAAATGGGTAAGATAAATCATGTAAAAGTGCATAAAGACAACGTTCTAATGTAATTAGTATAGTGTTTAACATACATTTTGTAAGTACCTGGGAAACGTAAGAACCCCTGATTCAGTTGGGAGAGGTTGAAAAAATATTAAACTAAAACAGTTTGATCGTAAATAAGTATTCATTCACAAAGATAGAAACTAGAAAAATTCGAACTGATCCTGGGACTCAAGCGGGATTCGAACCCGCGACCTTTCACAAACCGGGTGACTGCCCTTCCAACTGAGCTACCGAGGCCGTTAACAGACCTGGCGAATTTATCTAGTGTATTACGTTGTAAGCCAACGTTGTTCCATCAATGTTATAGGCAAGCGCCTTTTAACACCCGAAATAAATATTTTTGCAAATATTTAACCTTCGATTAAGATGAAACTAGTTATAGGTTAAGTGAATTTTAAACAATGCTCTGTTTTTCTACACAAAGACAGAAACTAGAAAAATTCGACCTGATCCTGGGACTCAAGTGGGATTCAAGTATTCATTCATTCTACTATCATGATCACACATGCCTGTGTTTGAATATCGGGGATGGTTTTGTTTTATTGATTTTTATTGAAAATTTCAATATTTATTACCTATTGGTGAAGAAACTAATGCAACATGCATATTAAAATACATGGCATCAATCTAAAGCAAGGTTTTCACAGAGATTTTGCCCAATTTGATCATTGATGATGTAACGTGTGTCATTAACTATCTTTCTTCAATGTTTTTTTCTCTATAATTCACCACCTCATACTAATTCGATTCCCACGGCCCAAGTTTTTCCTCAGACTCGGTGAGATGTTATTGTATTTTTTTAATTTTAAGGCTCATATCCAATTTTAAAATGTAACATCAAATGAATGAATAACTGTAATAGCAAAAAAATCACGGTTCAATAACAATAAGCACAGATTACATGTAATCCAGAAAAAAAATGAACAAAACTACCAACATGTTCACAAATAGGATCCATGCGCTTACATGTATCGTTCTAATTGTCGATGTTGCTCTCTCTCCCTCGCGCGTGCAGCCGTCCCGCTCTGGCGCGCAGCTGTCACTGCTATGACGAATCACTTTGTCATTTTGACAGGTTTTTGTTCGTTCATCAGTTGTAATTCTCACCCTTTCTTTGAACCGGGTATAATAATTTTTATTCCACATTCATACCGATGTTTTGTTAGATCGGATAATGGTTTTGACTAATCCGATAGGTCGGTGTGCTATTTCTAGTGTTGTGTCTTCTTGCGATGGCTATCAATAATATAATATGACCTAAATTTTTGAAGATGTATACTTAATTTGCTAACTTAGTCTGTTTTGCCAAGACACCTTTCAGGCCTCTGGCATTGTTTGTTCAACTGCTGCCATTCTTTCATGGAATCTGGGAACAAGCGTCATAGGTTATCATAGGCACAGAGCCTCAATCATTGAATGTAGCTACGCGACAGAATACAAGCTTTCGTGGCACCATAAACTGCGAATAGTTTTGAAAGACTGATCAGCTGTCCTTTGTACCCACCTTTAAAAAAATTAAACTTCATCCTTAGAATAATTACACATAGAAACCAAGTCCGTGCGCACATTTTGAAGCACCTTAATTGGAGGCATAAATGGCTCCAAACGGACCGCTTTGCAGTGTACATTACAGCTCCGCAATGTCTAATGTCAAAGCGCGCCGCGCGTAAGCAAGTAATAGTCACGCATGTGTGGATCGGATTAGTGCTTCATTTCTGACGGGGCGGTTGTATGAAGACTATCCTTCTATACGTTATTATTCTGAGACTTCATCAAAAATGACTACACATTGGTACACTTCATGAGATTTCAACCAACGCGATTATCTAAACATAATAAATACACTTACACTTTCTCCAAAAATACTCCGCGTCTGCCCTCATTGTGAATGTATGCATCATTCAAAACTCAAGTCCCATACAAACCCCGCAACGAACTATTGAACAAAACTAAATGCACGTAAAGCAACAAACAAGTAATCATAAATAGGGTAAAGGGTTGTCAACAACTAAAATTATATTCATAAATAAGATTCTCGATTTTTGAATAGGTAGTCCTAGTTCCTTACTTTATGGAATTGTACACAAAAATATAAACTAAAAAAATTCGACGTGATCCTAGGGACTCAAGCGGGATACGAATCAGCGACCTTCCACAATCGGGGAAGATGCTCTTCCAACTGAGCTACCGAGGCCGTTAACAGATCTGGCTAGGATCAGGTTGATTTGTTAAATGCTAAAAATTGAAAATTCACTTATCATGAAATTGGTCACAACATAACATTGCTCAAGTGATCTGAATAAAACTCAGAAAGATATATGTAAGATGAAAACCGGTTTGTTTGCTGGGCTCATCTATCATAATATTATAAAGAGGTAATATTTGATTGTTTCATTGTTTGTTTTGAAAAGGCTTAGAAACTACTGATCCGGTCGTGAAAATTTTTTCACTTACCGAAAGCTAAATTATTCAGAAGTGATATAGGCTATATTTTATAATGATTAAACAAAAAATTCAGCGTAAAATAATAGTATACGTAAATCAAGTCGGAGAAACGCGGGAAATATGTGATTATGGACACCAGCTGTCAAACATTTGACAGAACGAAGTCTTTCGGGCCAGCTCGTTTAGTTGTAAAGGTATTCAGAGACCTATGTTTAGTAACAAAGCTCACTTGCTCTTTTATATTCCAACCATAAAAAGTCATCACCGAACTTTACAATGATTTAACCAGGTAATGTATTGCATGTGGAACAAACTAAGTGTGTCAATGTGTCCCAACCGCTGCAACCGGCAGGAGATTTAAATTTATAGAGACTCAAAAATCTAAAATGAAAACATTATTTCTTTTGGCAACCCTATCGTGCAGTCATATTTGTTACAATTGTGTGCCGTGGAGAAATAAATAAAAGTATTAAATTCCTGCGCGGCTGAGCGCATTGTGACAACCCTTTGGTTTTTTTTGAGCTTATCCCTGTAATTGTTAGGATAACACGCTAGGGGCTAGGCTAGGGGACGCTAGGGGATGACGCGAGTTACGCAGTTTAGATTTGTGGTGGCTTTGATTGAAAACCAGAGTCGATGAATTTTACTTGACAAAATTTAACGAGGAATTACATAGTCTTAAAGACGCAGTTGTACAAACATTCGTCTTCAGACATTTTATGCTCAAGGTCCGATTTCAGGTTGTTTAATTTTTTAAGCAGTACGATTCAAAAATAAACCCGCAGCCAGTATTCTATGCTTTTTATCACTAGGAGTTTGTAAATATGTTTTAGCCATAATTAAAGAAAGTATCTTGTTTTCAAACTTAAATGTTGTCAGTGAAATATGGTTGCCAGCCCATAATTATCATTTCAATCAGGCCTTATCCTTATCTTCTTGAACTCAAGACGTGTTTGACTTAACCTGGTATTGTTTAAAGCTTAAACGTTATTTTCTAAGAAACTATGAAATATTCAAAATGAGCGCTACTTATGCCGTCTGCGGCCATAGCTTCCTGCGGTACATTTGTAATGACTGTTGATATTAAATATTATAATAATGCATTATAATAGGGGCTATTAGTGATGCATTGCATGGTTACCATAGAACCGCCATGGTTTTCTGTCCAGATTTAAACCTGGGCTGTGGACCCTAACAGCCTTATTCCAAAAAAATGCTTTAGAACTGGTTTAAACCTGAACTAGGATTGTTACAGTTTTAAAGTTAGTACCAGGCCTAAAATGTTTTCTTATTACAAATCTAAGACTATCTGAGGCCAAGATCAATCAAAGATCGTCCGTGGTTTGAAACAAAAAGCGGCATTCATTCATTATTTCACACAGACTTCGTTCAATTCGCGTGCCGTTTCTCTAAACGTTAAAATGAACTTAATGCTTTAAATGCATAAATAACGATTTACTCCTATCAATAACAAAATAAATCATTTACTTGTTACAATTTAAGGTTTTCATCTCTTGAACGAGATTTAGCGTTTTTTAAAATAATCTTGATATTTTTTAACGATCAGCATGAAACGGAGTGCAGTTACGCAGTACGCTGCGCGTTATTTGAAACGCAATGACGGTCTAAGAAATTTAAAACTTTATTGTTGGTAGAAATACCATGTAAAGTGGATGCAAATCAATAATAAATAATTGCTATTTAAGTATTTCAGTGTTCCTAATAATGTACTATAGGTTGGAGTGTTAAACTGTTTTGTGGATATGTGTGAGAGGTCGTGTGTGTTTGAATTGTTGCAAACCACTTAAAGCTCAGGGCTCAAGGGGCATCCACGGGAGTCGTGGGCCAAATCCTCACGTGAATTATCGACTATTTTTTGGCCCAAACATTTGTTAAATTTATATTTATATTTAAAGTCGCCATCTTCCAATTTGAAAGGATTGACTCGCTGACGATGTTTACCAAATCGCTGAAACATCTCCAATATAGCTAAATCTTTGGAATCCATCAAATCGATGTTATTTTTATCAATTTTCGGGAAAAATTTACTCCACAAAAACTTAGTGTACCTCAAAAGCAAAGTTAGTCCATAGAATAACTAGGGGTCAGACGGTTTTAACTTAAGTCCCACAGATAGAACGAAGTTTAGTGTTAAACTTCATGTTGTAATAAGGTTTTTTTAGTCCATGGTTTAAACCACGTTTAAACCTATTATTAAATTTAGTCTCTGTTTTGGAATAAGACGATTAGGATATTTCAGTATAGTTCGTGTCAATTCTAGGAGAATTAATAATATAAGTTCCACTGTCAAGTGCGCGCTTTCCCAGCGCATTTTCTCAGCATTGCCAACTTAATATTAACCAGTCACGTCAAGGCTGCCAACAGAGTAATCTTAATTCCGAGCTCCTACCCGAAACACATTATCCGAGTGGAAATCTAATTTTCCTAGAACGCTATGCAGTTCGCATTCTTGTCCTGTAGCTGGTGCATAGCGGAGCATTGCATTAAGCAGACTGGCTGGAAATACTTCAGGCCAGAAAATGTGAGTTAGAAAAAAAGGTAACTTTTTAAAACTAATTTGAGGTGGTGGATATTGTAAGATGGTGTTCGATTTTTAAAATGTGCTATGATAAAGATGGCAAAGAGTATTAATTCATTGGATTCATATTTTATCTAATTTTAGTTTCTAAGTATTCCCAGGGTTTTCATATTTTCATAAAAACAACAGCAGAAAAACTATTCCAATTGCCCTCACTTTTGTGAAATGCGTATCGAAACGTTTCCAATCTTCTTTTGTCTTTGCTCATAACCACTTTACTTACTTTATTAACTATGTACATAATTACACACCTTTTAAACACCTATCACTTATATTGGCAACCTTTGTCACAGGCTATTGTTATAATTCCATTATTAATTGCTCTATTTTGTACTTCTTTTGAAGTATTTAAACCGATTGTTATTGTTCTTGGGTTCTAGAAGGTTCAACTATTGTTGTAATTTTTGTTTTTGTGGGAATCGGTACAGCATGGAAACTATGTAAATGTTGCTTTCCTTTGGACAATATTAGTTTAAGAAGTGGCTTTATGTCATCCTTTTTAAGTTCGTTGTCATCATTCGAAGCCATATAGCCATAAGCTGAGCACAATTTGCGTGTTCTAAGATGTTTTCTAACATAAAAATGTTAGGACCTTGTCTGTGTACTTATGAGATGCCAAAAATATTGTAAATCACTAGTGAAATATTTTTTGAGTTGGCTTATTATCCCCAAAAATAATACATCGACACCCTTATCTACAATATTTCGTTACATTATAATAATTCGAGTACTCTTGGCACCCCAGCTAAGTGCGACAGACAACAGGACAGACAATTATCATTATTATTAGATACGTCATCTGCCATTATTGTCCGTGCACAGTTAGATGCACACCTTGTATTGTGAAATGAACATTGACTGTTCGACTGTAGAATTGGGGATAAAAAATTATAAAATGTTTTATTTTGAAAATATGCGATCGAATATTAGAATATAAATTTTTAATTCACACATATTTTATAATTATTCACCCTCACTCAATTATTTTAGGCAGCAGTTAGATCGAAAGAAGTTGTAGCTAGATACAAAAATAACATTGTAAACTGATCATGCAACAATGAGTTAAAAATAGTACAGCCATGGTAATTGAGGAAATGGCTGTTGATGGCTTATAATATGAAGTACTCATTCCCGTTAAAAATAAAAATGAAACTATGTCATACTAATGTTAGTTTCAGAAACTCTTAATAGATTTTTGTGATTGCTAGGCTTTATTCTGGTCAAAAGTCATCCTCAAACAACAGCAAACAATTCACTTAATAACATTAACATAAAACCGTCACGCTTGTTCATCACGTCACCAGCTGCCAGCTCTGAACATTGTCACTATCGCTTCCATTAAAAAAACTCCGCGCTCCACTATGTCGCTGTCAGATTGACATCTGTCAGGGATGCTCCGCTCCGAGTGAATTTTAATCAAAATATTTTCGCCCAATGAGGGCCGTTAATTTGGCTTTTGTCCGTGACGAGTAAGTCGGGGTGCGGTTGACTTTGCCAATGAATAAATTATGAGGATGTAAGAGTCGCGCGGACACGCGTGATGGTGTTACGTCATTGACGTTACGACATTTTTTTTCTTTGATTTGTCAGCTTTATGCAAATAAAATAATTATGTAGTTAATATTTAGGCATTGACATTCGAACTGTCTTAAGTGTTTGTTTTTAATGATTTTGTAATAAACAATTCAATGAAAAACTAATGGTAGTTGAAATGTAGCCTTCCGAGAAGCTGATAAAGGTAAAGGTAGGAAATACTACAAGATGATGAAAAAATACTTACCAGGGCTAAAAATCTTTTAAATAAAAACTATAGCTAAACTGGCTGGTTGCAAAATTGTTTCAAGCATTCATCAGTGGGCATTATTATATTTTCAAAAAATACTCGCCTTAGCGTGGAACTGGCGACCCTTGCCCGCACTTAATCCACAAACCCCTCATACGTTACCAGCAGAACTGCTTATTCACCGAATTGTCCCGTTCACTAATATATGTTTTTTGTGGGCCAAAAATGCGATATGGACAGCGGCGGTAGGTTGGGAGTAGGGAGGTATTCCGCAGCATTTGTCCAGATTCGGCCCTCGGCCTCTTATTACCTATAGCCCTTGATGTGGGTGGTCAGTACTGTCAGCATACCAAGAAAGTATGGTTGAGATTTTTGTGATTATATTTCAGATAAATGTGTGTTTATTGATCATGTAACATAGGGAAGTTTTTCTTTAGAAGTGTAGATTTTCAAGTTTCAAGACATATAATACTAAGATTTGCTTATAGTTATAACTCAATTTGAAAATACAAAACACATCAATTAACAGAAAAATTAAAAAAATCTGGAACAATAAAATATAAATTTAGTTTATTTTTAGCTTTCAACAATGTTCCTCCTAAAACAGACAGCTGATTTGATAGCAACTGGCAAGTCTTGGCCTAATAGAATATATTAAGAGCCGGCTTTCATTTTGAGCGCATGATCTAACTTTTCAAGCGCCTAATTCACGACCTTCGGGCGAAAAAAAATACTGTTTAATATATGCAAAACATAGTCCAATCAGTTCCGTATTGACTCAAAAAAAAACATTTGTAAATAAAATCTTTTTCTTTTATAAAATGATCATTCTCGCCCCCTCGATTTACGAAAAAGCCTTATCGTGTCAACTTCAACGGGCTAAATCTCTGATTAAAGCTTACTATAGTTGCTGAAAGAAACCACCAAAACGTCAGACATATAGTTTTGTTAACACCTAATGAACCAGAATTTGCTTAACTAATCACAATAACTGTAAAAAAAAAATATAACTTTGCCAATTTTCCTGAATAATAGCCCAATTTTACGACGGATTATTATGTTGAATAAAGCATAACTATAAAAATGAATGTCATTATACATAATTATAATCTTTATTTAATCGAAAGATAAGGTTTTATTTACAATCCTATCAGTTAATTATACCTAAAAACGTAATTAGAATACCCCAAAATTAGCAATAAAACAAGATGGCAAATGGATAATTTTGGTGACGGCCTCTTATGAAATGAATTCCAAGCATGAAATTACGTTTGTTTCTTTTTTGCCGACCTCCCAAAGGTAAAGCAAGTATTTATTTGGCAAAACTCGCGGTCATTTCGCGGAAAATGTATAGGGCAATAGTTTCCCATTGTGTCCGCCGTGCGCTCGCAGACACACCGCGCGCCCTTTCATTAGTGGCACCCCTAATTTATGGCGGGAAATATCTCGGGCTTTCCTTAGCCTTTGTGCGGAAAAATACGCAACTCCTTTGCATGTTCTGCTAGCCTGGTACTTTCGCATAGGTTTCTTACCCTTTATCTAGTAGCAGGAGTTTGGTTATCCTGTGCTAACCTGCTGATTGATGTCCGTCTGAACTTTGACCTTTGCTCATGGCAATTCATACTAAAATTCATGACGTTGAAGTTAGAGTTGTAACTAATCCCAAACCTAAAATAATTTTAAAAAAGGTTTTAAAAAGTTTTTTCACTGCAGAGTTCTTTTACAACTCGAGTACAATTTTGTCAGAAGAATAGCTATGCTCGTCGTTTTTAAACGCGTAGTGTCTTATTAATTTGTCAAATTTTGCTTCTGAGTCAGTTTTCTAGGATTAAAATTATTTGAATTGCAGACTGAATACTTACGTTTTTTTTGTCTTTTCAGGTAAGCAATGGCTTCATTTGTACGAAGATATCTACTAGTAATGGTGAGCTAATTTTGAAAACTGCACAAACAAATTCATATACTCGCTCGCATCCGACTTGTCGTCGTTTCTATTATCTAGGTGTAAGGAAAAACATTATTACAAAGAGATCTATCCTACCGCGCATTCGCTGGATTTGAAAGCAAATAATTAAAAAAAAAGTTCTTTACTTAATAAGTGTTTTTAATTTGAACACACATTCTTCGATTCCCCACTGAATTTTACTTTTTTCATTTTCTCGCCCCTATTTAAAAATTTCGGCCGATGATCCCCATTTTATCAAATCCTGGGTCTTTGAAGGCTAATGCATGATTCCCATCACGTCGTCCCTCCCGGGCGACGTTTTATTTAATAAAGACCACTTTTTAACATTCTTGGGGCATCACAATCTCTGTGGACACTGGTAAAAACAATGAGTTTCGGTAATTTTGCTGCAAGTGCGATGATTGTTGGCACGTAGGAAAAACAAATGAAAATAGAACGTTCATTAAAAAATAACAAGATAGAGTTTGAGGCATAGAGCTTGGAGGATAGAGCTTGTCTAACGAAATGACGCGCCACACTGCTTTTTTAGCGTCCATATTTAAAAATGTTATATGACGCCAATACCCATATTATTATATTGTAGCGATGACTTGATTTCAATGATGGAGGCCTTTGCCCAGCAGTAGTAGGACAGTCTATAGGCTAATTACTTTACTTTTCTTTACTTTATGTGTGCGTGAATGCGGTGGGGGTGGCGCGTCAATTCACATTAGACAAGCTCTACTTTAGTTGCTCTCAGATATTGTGATTGAATTCTTGATAATTCTCGTGCAGACTTATGTGTGCAGAGGTCATACTCCTCTACAGAAAGGTGGAGACCAAAACAATATTGCACTTAGTGAAAAATCGAGGTTATGAACTAGATTTGACAAACTGAGGCTTGTGATGTCAGTGTCGTAAAAATTACACACTTTAAGAAAGTGTGGCGATGTGAAACTTTGCTATGATATATATAGTCATCTCGTCACGTCAGATGATTCTAATCTAAGCCATCATTATAAAGCAACACTGTTTTAATTTTTAAGTGGCTAAGAATCAGATGGAACATTGTATTTTTCACCTAGTCTCTCGCGACAAAGATGAAAATTTGTACTCTTTAATTAGAATGGTTTTCCCAAATTGCCCTGGCCGGCCGCGGCGCATCCTAAGCAGTTTACAGCCTCGTAACGATTGCCCCTGCCTCCTTCGCGACGTAAATTGTCAGATTCTGTCAGATTTATTAAGTAGGGCTTGTGTGAATTTGTCGTAAACGTCCGATAGTATTTTACTGCCGTAAGATTATAATTATTTTTTCATTTATTTGTAGGCACGTAAAAAATGAACACCTTGTCGCGTCACAGGGCGATTTTAATTTCGATTTTATACCTTTTTCGATCGTTAAAAGAATATAGTCTTAGAATCATAGGGTCAATTAGGCGTACTCTTATATATTCTAAGGAAGGTATAAGACTTTTTCTTTATAAACTTTTATTGGGTTATAAAATGTTTAATTGTAATAAATATTTTTGAACAGTTTTATGTCTTCACCGATGATGAGACGGCGACGTCGTAAAATGTATACAGGAAATAAAAGTAGACAGAAACATTGTTCGACCTCTAACCACGTGACGTTTAATTGAAAAACTTAGTTTATTATCAATAATGTTCCTAGTAAAGTACTTAATTTAACCGCTTTTTAAAATACCGCCTTAGATTTTGTCAGGCTCGTGATTTACTGGTTGATTACGTACTTGTATGTTTATAGAGTTTTTTTAACGAAATAAATAGACACTTATACCGTCTACTGAAAAAGTTATGAAAGCATTGGAACTTTTTCGTTTAGTCAAACGATATTTTATCTATGGTCCGTTCGGAAGGAACAGTATTAAAAATGCATTTGCTTGCATTTTCTCTTATTTTTCTTATTTTCCTTCGCTCCCTTAATGACTTGAAGCATTAGTTATCTATGCATTACGACTGATAGGTATTCTACAGGGGTCCAAAGAGAAAAAAGGATCGAGATTGAAGGGAAAGTACTAGGGTGGCATGGGGCAGAGGCGATGATAACGACGATTCAAATAGAACTCTTATCTCCCGCTTTTTGAGATAGAAAAAGTAATTAGGCCTTTTTTGTTTCGGAGAAAAAAGAAATAAGATTCGTAACGGCCGCTTGCTGTTAATGTATTTGTGATGTTCTTAATTACGAGATTGTGCAGTGAACAGCAGAAAAAGTTATTCGATTTGTTTTTTTTATCAGCGAATATATTTGTGACTTGGAAATTAGGTATTCATACTTTTAATTACTTTTGCGTTGTAATTTTTCGAAAATAGGTTTGAAACGATTACTCTTCAACAGATTTAAGGAAATACGTCACAATATGTCTTTTGAGTCGGTAACGAAGAAATTCAATATTTATTTAAAGGATTTTTACTAACGCAGGATAAATAAAAAAAACATAAAATGAAAATTAACAACAGTGAAAAGTAATTAACGTTAGTTCAGTTCATCTTCCTATATCTAAAAGTGAATAAAAAATTAACGATCTGTTTGAGACATTTATGCCTGTAAAATTATTACGGAGCCCTAAAATTACGCGGAAAATAGAACAAAATGCTGTAATAAACTGTAATTAAAAGGACCATAATCACCAGCGAATAATAACGATAAAGAAACCATCTTTGTATTTAATGTGGTTATTTTGGCTCCCCAAGGCAGTTCTTGGCGGGGAGCAAGAAAGATGGATTAATTAAATATAAAAATAATAGATAAGGACAGGTAACATCCAGTAAAATGTATTATTTTGAAATTACTTCATGAACAAATGTTAGAAGATTGTTGGTATAGGTAGGTTCGTGTTGTTCGATTGGATGTAGTAAACTGGGTACATAATAAGAAATACTTATTTTTGCAGTATCCCATAAAAAAGAGAATATTCCGTCATCAAGCAACTATAAATATGTGGAACCTCAAGGGTTGTAAAATAACAATCAGATTCAAAGAATTAAAAAAAAATATTGAACTGCCTCCATTTTCTGCCGGAGTTGTCGTCCCCTGTCGCAGGGGCGCCTCTCGGATGCAAAGAAAGTATTGTTTTAAAGACATTTTTAATTTCCCTAAAGTGATTTATGGGTCGTTTCGGCGGGAACCCTAGCCGCTCAGTCGATACTTTTGACGACCCGCTGCAGGGTTAGTAAAACGGAACTCATATAAGTATTAGGCTAGTGTAGGTAAACCACAAGTTTTAAAATTGAAATTATTCGGAATTTGCGGTTTAGACTAAAATAAATCCAAAAAAAAATCTGCTGTTTTTGACAAAATGTATGTCTTTATTGACTTCTTTTTTGGTTATATTGTTAAATAAGATTTTTTGTTTTTATCGCTTCAATATAAGTATGCTATATTAACATGAATAATAACCCTATTAGTACGATTTAAACGTACTATAGGAAACTTGCATTATACGGAGTCCTTGTCGGTTCTTACATTTTGTTGATCGCGATGGCCACCCCGCGCCCCCGCGATGTTTCGAATATAGAACGCGCCGTTTCCGAAATGAGAGAACATTATTTTGAATATGGAATGCCTTGCGGGTGAGGCCACGTTGCGCACCACTAGCCTCGCTTCGAAATACGAATGTTTCGATGCATTTTTTTTTTATTCAAATAAGACTTTCAAATAGTTGAATCACTGGGTGTCAAGTGTTGTTTCATACTTTTAGCTGTTAATTTATATTTTAAAATTCAAACCACAATGATAACAAAAGTCATCGCATTAAGATTTCAAATCCTCTGATCTGAAATGGCTCGTTTAAATCAAAACATTGACCTGTGTTTGCATCAAACATCATCACGTGGGTCGATCTCGCCTGTAGTGTAGTGACTTACATTACACTACCTACCTACGTTATGTCATACATACAATCATATATCCAATCACCATACAATCGTCACCTCTTCTCTCTGTTTGCAAATCACAGGGCATTGTCAGATTAGCATTTCGAAGCCGATCTAAATTCAAACTTAGAACGTTGGTGGTCCTATTAGAACTCTTTGTTTATATGCCGCCCTGGTACTTAAGATTCATTGTATCGAAAGCGAATTTTATCTTATCTTAGCCATTAGGATCCCAATGCTTGACAAAAATATATAGAGGAAGAAAATGCTATCATTACTCTTTAGGTCAATGAAGTCATTGCTACAAAAATGTGTGAGTCTGAGAGTACGTAATCATTTGGAAATATCAAGACAAGGTTATTTTTCGC
The DNA here is from genome assembly GCA_947369235.1 of Udea olivalis. Lineage (NCBI taxonomy): Eukaryota > Metazoa > Arthropoda > Insecta > Lepidoptera > Crambidae > Udea > Udea olivalis. The sequence continues at coordinate 2,197,453 of OX376360.1, read as the reverse complement.
AACAGCTATCATGTTTGATGGGTGGCCAACTAATTTATTTGCATATTAAATAGAAAATGGCAATATGGATTAAACTATGTAAAAAATGACAAATGCGAAATTTTAAATACTTATTAGGTATAATTTTTCATTACGTAGCTTTATTTGACTTAGTTATTTAGTCACTTTACTACAAATTAAAGAGAGCTTAGAGTTCTAAATGCCCGACAAAGACCAAAGTACTCGATAAAGTAACGCCTACATTTACTCGTATTACGTTCGCATCCTTCCATATTTATCATTATCACTCAATGATCTTATAAATAAAAGGATTGTTTTTTTATCGCTCGACTTTTTTTCTGATCTAATGATGTTCATGTACGTGACTAGCGTGTTGAGTAAGTTCAGCGTTTAGTATGTTTGATTAAGAATATTCTACTGATATTTAGGGTGAGCGCGTCCTTCAAAATAAAAGAAGGAAAAGACTAGAATCTTATAAAAACTTCAAATAAGTGAACGTAAAAGTAACTTATTTCAGTTCCGGCATACTTCTGTTTTTTTTCAAATTGAATAAGAGAAGAGTATGCATGTAATGTATCAACTGAATAAATACTCAGTACCTTCATCTTTTTAAAGTTCGATTTTACACACACCATTAATCACAGCAACTAGAAAGTAATTAATTAAACTTGATTAATAATTATTATTAGTAATACGATTGTAGCTTCATAAACCTTGTATCATTAAGTCCATTGGGCACTGATCAATCATCACTGATAAGCGTTCACGCGCCGCCGGTAAGACGTCTATGCGCAGAGCGGAGCAAGCGGAGCGAGCGAAGTGAGCGAATTTAAGCCCCGCGGAAGCCGCTTACTTTAAAAGCAGCGAAGTTAGTTTCTTTGAAAGTTGGAATTTCTACGCCCAGGCGGTTAGGATAGGGTTGCCGGGCTTAAAAAGACAGTGACATAATTTTTGCAGGATGTTAATATAATATAGGTACAAAAGTATGCTAATATTTTTGCTGATCAGGTGCAGTTTTATTTCATGCAGATTCCTAAGTAATCAGCTTGTCGATCATCTGGTTTATTGAGTTAGTGTCCATGTTTTGTTTCTAGAGGTCATAATGTAAATTGATTTTTATTTGTAAACATCATATTAGGTGTATCCGACACCTATTCCAGGAGTAGTGCTTAGTTTGGGGTCAAATGTCATTATGACTGTATCCCAAACTAGGGTAGTCAGAGGCAAGTTGATTGTTATCGTCATGGTGAACGGAACACTCTGAAGCCCACGTTTCTACAGACATATTAGAACCTAACGTGGTAGGTGGTGTGGTGTTGGCCTTTTGCCGTTATTCGGGTCAGATAACTTTCGTATTAAGTTTAAATGTCCCTGATTATATGTTTTTTTCCTTATATTTAAGAACCTATAAGATTTGATTGGCAACCCTACAAGATAACGCACGTCTTCTGCGGTGGAGATAATTAAATGTATTTTTAGTTGGTGTTACGCGGCTTAATAATCGCGGACTATCTCTAGAAGGTGAAACAGTGAGGGTGCAACTTTGTTTTACCTTTAGGTAATATCTTTGTAAGTAATTCAAATTATTACCATAGGGCATGATGTTACAAGTGAAAGTGGTAAAATCTATAATGAGAATAGATTCTTGGTAAAATACAAATTGCATTGTGCAATTGGAATATATAAATTAAGGTCTTTCGTTAAGAAAATATGTGGTGTTTTAAGAGTAGGTATATACCAATTGTACAGAGACCATTTGATAACAACTGCAGCATATGACGCCCCCCTTCAAGATGGACAGATGATGACCTGATAATGTTCCAGGTTCCGTGCAACTTTTAAAAATCACTATCTGGTTTTCGCTTCAATTACCTTCGCCAATGAAATATTGCTATACTTTCTCTTTTATTTACATGCTAAATACTCTATTCGTTCCATACCATACGATCAGAATTTTAAGTAACAACGGAATTACTCGTCTGAGAAGCAAACGAATCAATCAATGACCACTTAACCGCAAGTACGTTACTTGAGTACCTACTACTGTTCTTCTCGAGCTGGGAAAGTGTTCGCGTGCAATCATTCCGCATAGTCGAGTACATCTCGGATTTTTTATCGATTAATACTCGGTTTCGATCGCGCTCGAATTTATGAGCTGTGGAGTACCGCTGCCTACTTACAATAATTTACGACTTGTTTAATTATAAAGTTATTAAGACGAGAAAATGGTACACATGTCTACTGTTAATCGGATCCGTCTCTAGAAATACCAAGAGATAAGAATCGAACAAGAAGTTTTACATCTTCAATTAAGGGAAGTGTCTTTTCAAAATTCAACTCCTAGGTTACCGACTTTCATTCTCTATGGTCGAACTAAATTCTCCGCAACACAGTGATAATGATTTACGCAGTACAGCACCAGTAGCTACAGAAAACAAAAGAAAAAAGAATCTTTCCCATTTCCATCTGGCGATTGTTTACCAGGCGAACATAAAGAGGCACAGGTGGACTGGTCGTCATTTGCATACATAATCGTCGAGACAAAGGCGCGCGCGGCCTATGCCTCGCTTCGCTATGTGAGACCGCGCTTCTGCTTCCCCGGTTAGCATTGTAACAAATGCTAATACACATTAGGAATGTTTTTTAAATAAAAATTTGTTGGTAGTCTCGGTAGCAGCCGCACGGACGCCTCGCCATTGTTCGCAGTAGAAGAAGTATGTAATTACACGCGGGAACAGGAACTCAAAAAACGAACGTTTTTATTAACGAAGGCAATCGAAGTTGTAAATTACGTGATTACCAACATCTCATTAACATGTAAATTAGTTACAACCCACAACAATACCATAACCTAACCAGGAGAGCGCAACAAAAAGCGTTTTAAAGGATGAAAATTAATACCACAGAAACGAGGCGATTTTAATTAGAACTCTGCGCCTCGGGCGACCGCAGCCTGGCCGAACTACGCCGAGGCCATTATAAAATTAACTCGCGTTCTTATTTCGAATTTCGTCTTTTTGCAGGTTCTTAGAACTTTTGTTACCCTGGTATATTTTAGATCTATTTTTAATATGCAACTTTATTTATATTCCTACATTTTCCTAGCTTTACCGTTTATTAGGGATAAAAATATCCGTACCGACCCGTCCATATATCATTCCCATGCACAGATTTAACCCCCAAAACAAGACCGAAATCTCCATAGAAATTGTCTGCGGGCAAATATCACTGGTTCTTTTTTATCATACGAATGGCCGGACCTAAATAATACCACCCTTATTACCATATATTTGGGCATAACCACCGTGCCAGCCCGCGCCGCGCACCTTCCGGGCGGCGGCGATGTCTTTGCTTCACGAAGAATTTTATCAAGAATTTGGAGCACTGCTTTTTAAACGCCTTATTTATATAAGGTCTATGTAGAAATGCCGACCAATGGAGCGCAACTAAATACACCCCGAGGGACTGAGGGGTTGAAACCGAAAAACCGCAAGACAATCCCGAAATTCATTACACGCACTAGGAGAGCATCCTCGGAATTCACAATATTGAAATCCTTTAGCTCCCCCCCGCACCCTTCGCGCCCTGGTACCCGAGATATTGCGAACCCGATGTAAATGTCGCTATCATATTGCAAACTAACACGAATGAGTAAATCGTTCGATTTACACAAGCGATCGAATTTCCTTTAACATTTTCTTTGCATAATTATCTGTGACGTCACACTCGAAGCTTTTCAATAACACATTAGAGTCGTAAATAATGAAAACATATCATAAAACAATTTAGCTCGTAATCCCTAGTGTAATTTACGAGCAGTAATATCGAGGAGAATCAGTGTTAAATCATAAAAAGAGCACTTTACGGATGTATTAGCTAACACGGGCGGCTTTAATAACTATTATTAAAACCCTTGACGAAATTCCCTAATAATAAAGTCGAGTGTATCTCGGGGCTTCCGTTTATGCAGCGGTCTACGCTTTATGGCGTGTTGCTCTCGAAGCTCATGCGGCCTTGGTACCTACTTGGCTGGTTATTGCTGTTGCCCCTGGTATTGAGTTTTTGGATTATAGGTAATTTCAACGGAATTTCGAATCGTTTAGGCAGTAAAGAATTTAAGCATAGCTATTTTTGTTCTTTAGATACTATAGAATTCAAGATCACTCAAATTATCCGGTACAGAATTTACCTAAGTTTAGAATAACATGAACCAACATAAGTCACCAAAATAAGTTCGAGAAGAATTCAACAAAAAGTTGATAGAAACTGTTACCGACACAACAAAAACTTCATAACTTTAAGAATGGATGAAGCTCGCAAATAAATAGAAATAAGTCAAACTTCATAAGTGCAACTCATATAACTTAATTATATCTTCAGCAGACATTATCACCGCCGCAATTATCCGCAATAGTCAGAAAGCGGAAACCACAACACTTAAACTTCCCGTCAAACACTTCAGTTATTTAACCTTCATAGTAAACAGAGTGGCTACTTTAGGGTTGGTTAAGGGCTACTAAAGCTGGCAGTCGATCTCAGGCGTGATACACTCATGGCAGATAAAAATGTATCATTCCTTACAGTTTACGGTCCGCCAATCGTAAAGCGTCACTCCGAGCCACCAGGAGAACATGTGTCGTAAAGAGACCTCTTCGGCTAACAATTTCCTGATGGTCTGTAAATAGTAAGTTTATTGTCTTTTTATGAGGTACTCGGACCGTAAAAAGGAAATAAAAGAGCACCACCGATGGTGATAATAAAAAAAATAATTTTCGACTCATCTTCTTGATTATCCCGCTCAGTCTTACGGGAGCTGTGGGAGTTGGAGTGAGAGGGAAGCTTTTACGGCGTGTCGTAGCGATGTGACCCTTTCGACTGGATGGGGTAAAGGTCGTAAAATGGGAGCATAAGGATAATGTTTTGGGTTTCCTATACTGCGCTTCATTCATGATTTCGTTTTAGTACAGTCGGTAGACATGTAAATCGGATTGCTTTCACGACGTCAATGCTCGTTCAGATCAGCATTTGCCCTGTTATTTGCCGTATTACACCCCTTAATAGAAAATCGAACAACGAACGAGGCTTTAAGGCTGGATAATCAATATTTGGAAGTAAAGAGAGTAATCGCAATAAAAGTTTCGTTTCCGAATGGGAAAACGAACTCGGTAGGGTTAAACTTTCCCGTGCGTATGTTTTTATCGTAACTGGCAGGGGGGGTCACAGGCAATTAAATGCGTGCAGATTTAAAAATAATTTTAAATTCAAATTTGGAACGTCAAAGCTCATTCGACAAGTGCCATAATCCACAGCCGTAATGGCGGAGGGCGCAGTTCGGATGTAAGTTCCGACACTCCATTTGTTCAGCTCGGGCGCTTCGGCGACCGCATCCTAATTCTTAAACTGCCATCGCCACAGTATTATTCCCTAGAAAGGATAATCACTAATATTCAAATATTAACTCATTTTTATCCTCTCGTTCTGCTAACTGTACTGATTAGTACTCGTAAGTCCGAGACGACGAGTTTAATTCCTAGGTTAGGCAAAGTAAGTAGTAATAATTTATGGTTTTTGGAACTTATCCCCATGCAAAGATATCTTGATTTAAATGCCCTATTCTTGCCCTGTGGAGAGGTGGTTTGCTTACAGAGCCTAGTTATAATATAGGTACATAATTAGTTTCACTTAAGGGTTTTGAACCCGCCACTAAATGTATGTTTAGTCTCTGAAACATCTTCATTCCCACGTGGCCCTGACCTCCGAATCCAAGTAAACAAAGCTTGTATTATGACTTTCTGTTTACATATTTTTGAATATTTTACATTAGGTAATATGAATGACGACTAGGCACAGAACTGACACAAAATGTTCGTCACTCGTTCAATGCTACACCGAGGCTGCACTAAAATTTACTCTGATCTTAAACAAAATTTGATCGAAACTCATGACATTGATAGTACTATACTACGCATGCTACTCCCATTACTGATAAGCCTGTGTACCTGTTCGAAAGCAATTCTACAGACTCAAAAATAAAAATCAGCTTTCTAAATAGTTGGTAAATTAAAAAATGAAAGTTATTGTAATGAATCTTAATGGCAGTGAGAATTAAAAAACAATGCTTTGAATACTTCGAAAAAAGCTAAGATCCGAAATTAAAATTTGGAGCACCGTGCTTCGACAAGTGTCCGTAACGGGAGGGCGTCTTCCGACACTCCATTTGTTCAGGTCGAGCGGGCTCCGCATCCTAATTCTTAAACGGCCATCACCAGACCTTTATTCGTTAATAAAGTTGCGATATAAAAAGAATGGAGGCGTCCGAGGGGAAGACGGAAAGGGTAGGCTTAAGTGTGCGTTTAGAGTTGTCGAGGGCGTGCGAATTTGTCGCACTGGGACCGCAGATGTCAGACTAAATAGATAAGGCAAGACGTTCAGTTTGTATGAAGAAAACTCAATGCGCCACTTTTTCGTCGCTTATTGTAATGTCACATAGCGTTTGAGGGCGTCGTGGCGTGGTCGTGGAGGTTAAGCAAGCACTCTAGCTTGTAAAGCGTTTTGTCCCAAGTTTGAATCTGGCTAGAACCATCGTTGTGTTGTCATTGTTTTTGCGACTAACTCTGATGATATCAAACATCGATAAACAAAAAAACAAATCAACCCGGATAACGGCGGAAGGCACACCATTTACGTTGGTTTCTATTCTAATAAGCTTGGTGTGAAGTGAAACTTTGGCAAGCAATAGTAGATTGTTACACAAGGCGAGAAAGTTACCTTTTCAATGCACGAGATGGTTTGGCGCGCGAGCGTAGCGAGAGCGCTAATAGTTCGAGGGCATTGAAAAGGTCTTTCTTCCGAGGTAAACACTCTGCTTTTCATTACGAATAAAAGGAAATTAAATAAAAATCAGATACATACGTTCAACCAACAAAATTTTATTGAAACATTACCTACAACAAAGTTGATGATATTTCTATTTAAAGTTTATATTAAAATTAGAGCAATTGTTAAACGAGAGAGAGAGGTTACTTCCTGGGATGTTGATAGTTATATTTTTTGTGAAACTTGAGCATCTTGAGTAAATGTTGGTGATAGAAAAGGAATGTCAAAATAGAAGCTGACATTTGACAGTTATTTACTTTCAGCCCTAGGGCTGAAAGTGAAGCTCTCAACCCTATGCTCAGGCAACTTCAAGCGTAATTTCCGTGTATGATTGACGACACGATTGGCGTAGTGCGCTGTAGTACGGTTTCTCGCCTTTAATTCCGTAGTGTCCCGGGTTCAATCCCCGGTCAGGTCAATTCAGAAAATTATCTTTGCTGGCCTGGCTCTGGGTGTGCTGGGAGACGCCCCTGGCTTATTTCCTTGTGTGGTACCTCGTAACAACAGGGATATTTATCCCTACTTCGAGACCATGACAAGAGGTGTGTTTTCTGGCGCATATTTATTTATTTATTTATTTATAAAAAAAAATGAGTAATGAAAAGTTAGTTCATTATCGGCATTTATTTTAATTTACATCTGTGACTATGACCGTTCTACTGCGATGATCAAATAAAGACAAGATCTTGTAGGCTTCGCTTTGTATGCTTCGTCTTCAGATTAAGAGCATTGTAAGATGATGATTACCTTTTGATTTTCTTGTGGGGATTACAAACGATCTTTGTGGTTGGGATGTGTTATACACTAATTTTGTTATTTATAATTCTGTAATTGCCTCTTAATTCGAAGTGAAAATAAAAAAAATAAGAAAAGTAATTGGGTTATACTTACTTATATATTTTTAGGTTAGGCTTTCCCCAACAGTAGTAACGGGAGGAAGGACTGTACGAGTCTATAAAGACTGATAAGGACTTTTAGATTTGGCGGACGGACTCATACACGAGACTTAGACGACCACTTATGACATTGACGACACGCTTGGCGTAGTTAGCTTATAGCACGGTTTGACTTGCCTGGTGTCCTGGGTTCGATTCCCGGTCGGGTCAATTTAGAAAACCTTTTCCGAACTCCGAACTGGCTCGGGTTTGAGTGTGCTGGGAGATAGCCCTGGCTTTATACCTTGACTGGTACCTCGTAACACAATGATTTATATTTCTTTCGAGACCACGACAAACGGACAAAATTATTTACAAAAATACAAATTCAAGTAAATAGTGACGCGGCTGGTTCAATTACCAATTAAGCAAATAAATTTCTAGTTTATTTTAGCTTTTCTATCGTTACTTTTTTCTTCTGAAGCTCCTATTAAAAAGAACGTTATAATAATAAATAAATATGCGCCAGACAACACACCTCTTGTAATGGTCTCGAAGTAGGGATTAATATCCCTGCAGCCGAGGCCATTAATAAATTAATAAAAAAAAATATCCCTGTGTCACGAGGTATCACACAAGGAAACAAGCTAGGGGCGTCTCCCAGCACACCCAGAACCGAGTCAATTCAGAAAAGATCGTTTCCTGAATTGACTCGACCGGGAATCGAACCCGGGACACTACGGAAATCAGGGCGAGAAACAGTGCTACAGCGCACTACGCCAATCGTAACGTCAGATAATACACAAGTAACAAAGTTACTCTTTGTGGCTGAATATTAACGCTTCCTGTTAAAGTTAAAAGATTTAGTGTAAACTGGACTGTTTTCTAAAAATACTGTGTTGCGGTAAACGCAATTTAAGATCACTTGCACGGCACCATGCTGCGCATGAAGCCTCCCCTCAGTTTTCCAAACAATTTCAAATCTTTAAACAAACAACCTCGAATCACAACATCCCTCCTCATCAGATAGGCCTTAAGAGGCCATGATGGGCAGACGACAAGACGCCTATAAACCGGCATAGGCGTTAAATAGAACCTTAGAGGCCGTAAAACGCGTTTCCTAGCGGGCCCTGGGTTCTGATAGGCCGTTACGGGCCTGTTGCAGAATAGCATTATAGCAGACCTTGCTGCTACAATGATATCTGTTTCAAGAGTGAGATGAGAGCCTTATCTCACTATCGACACTTCTTTAAGAAATTCAATTGGTTGTTGTTATTTTCTTCGTAGTCTAGCATTGGAGAACTTCATCGTAGCATTCGAAATTTGTGATAATTTTTTGCAGGCAATTTCAAAATTTTTTCGATAACTTGTTTTTATATTTTTCAATTAAAAAATAAAATTTGCCGAATTTCTTGGAATACTAGCTGTCCATCAGCAGCTTAGCCAAATATAAGTAGCCCAAATAAAGAAAATATTACTTTAGCCTATGTCACTTGCTTACAAATCTATGGTATTTATTTTTTTGATATTTTTTCATTTAATGAGCATAGCCTATTATTAGTTATCATCAGAAGCTTCTTTTCATTGCGATAAGGCTTTTAGTTTAAAAGTTATAACATTATTTCTGCTTAGAGTACCACAATTTTTTTTTTTTTTAATGTCATAATCATTTTTCCTTCGATAAAATGGACTATAGTTTCCTATTTTTTAATATGTGCGCTTTAAAGAGATTCACACTGTATAGTATGAATATAAGATATATTGTTTGTGTAGCAAGTAAGTTTTCAGAGTTCACTTCCAGAGTTTTTAAACGCTGAACATGTTAATACGTAATTTACCAAAATAAAAATAGTAATATACAAAAAAATAACAGTAGGTCAGTTTACATTTTATTTGTTGCGCAAGACAGGAAAAGTCACTCTAAATCACAGTTAAAAAACCAAATGACAAGTACTAGCTCACGATATTTGAAATACGTCACTTAACGATAACGTTGGAAGCACTTAAAACAATATTTTGAGCGCGAAGCGTCATAAATAAGGTGGTGTCATTGTGCGCTTAGCGAAGCGATTTGAGATGAGATGATACATTTAGATATGTGACGGCGGTTGAACAGCAAAACTGTATTTGTGTCGACCAGAGTGACATGTTGAAGTCTTCTGAAACTGCAGGACAAATGGATTCTTTAGAATGTATTCGTTGCCACATTTGCAGACGAACCTTTAAGGCAAAAGAGTTCTTGGTTTATTTTAACAGCTAGACATCAAGACTAGAATGGTGTCATCTCCTAAGATGACATCTTCTAAGATGACACCATTCTTGTTCTAGCAAGTTCCGAACGGTATGACAGTTGTTACATGTCAAAAGACTTCACTAAAACGTCTGATCTGACAGTCATATCATCTTAGCGATATCTAACACACTCAGTAGTAATGTAAATTTAATATTGCCTAAGTTTGGTGCAGTATTGGCTGTCCCGTCCGCGGGAACGTGGCACTTTTGCTTCCGGTCTCATCACGTATGCACTGGCCTTAACACTGGCATTCGAGTTTGTGTCTATTTTATGTGTGGACATCTGGTACCAGAGTTTCTTAACCTAAAGTGACTAAACGATTAATCATCGAAGTATCTATATGTAAACATTGATTAGCTGCCGATCGGCGAAGGCTCTTCAGTCAAACTGCAAAGACTTAGTTTTTTGCAGCGATGGAAACTGCTTTGTAAACTGAATAATTTGTAACCAAATGTCATCTCAGAATCATCCGTGTCATTGTCGCGGGAGATTACCGAGTTACGTGTGTGTCTACCCATTGATCCCTAAGTGGTTTTAAACAAACATCATTGAGTCGAGCACAGGCGACCTCTTGTGCTGCGGCAAATAACACTCCGCCTTATTTATTTAGAAAAATCTAATCTCGACGTCGAGTGCTTTATCGCAGTATCCGGTAAGAGCCACCTCTCCAACACTCGAATGTTTTTATATCAAAATTAAACATTCTTAGCACACAGTTAGCTTTTCTCACGACTGTTACGAAACTGAGATTCCTTATAAAAATTAATGAATTCGGACGACGGATAGACGCGTCGCTCATTACTTTAACATGAAAAGATGCTCCAAATGTAAACGTCAAAGCATTTTTACGCGGTCTCAAGACAGCTGAAATAATGAAATACAAATGTCAGCGTGTCGGCTCCGTACTAGAGAATAACCGTCTAGTCTAAAAGGCTGCTCGGAAACACAACAACATTAATTAAGGCAAGTGACAGTTTCACACGACATTCATTAGGTATATCATGTCATTAGTCATTCGTTTCTATTTTCGATACTTTAAGTTTTTCTCCGACGCCAAAACTCGTGTCCCGCAAGGCTGTTAATTAATATCAACTGACGCACGCAGTGAAAGTCGAAATAGAATCCTCAAGGAACAAAATGAAACTTATGAATGGAGCTGAATGAACTTAAAAGAGATTCTCGTCTATTTAACGGTGCGACATTGTCATTTATCACCTGTGACTGCGAGGTCATGTGAAATGCGCGGGAAACCGCCAGGTCCGAATTGGCTTCCCATCGCTTATCAAATAGAGCCATATCGCATAGCACAATTTAAATCGCTACCCGAATGCATTATAAATAAAACATAAAACCACCGCAATAAGATACAATTTGCTAAACTGTGGCGCGTTAGCATTCGGCGTCGACGTCAAAATATTCAAATTGAATTGTGTCTCGTCATCGGCATACCGATGAATCGATTCGATTCGTTAACAAGGTGTTAGTGGCCGATCGTAACGTTTTTGGAATCGATGATAGCCATTGTTGTTTTATCGAACTCTTTTACGTTTTACACTATTGCTGTTATTGCGCTTAACGAATTATGACGAGAATTTAAATTGCCAGTAGCAGTTTTTCCAGCACGCAATTGCGGAGAACGAGATTTAATTTGCAATTAATTTGTAAGGTGCGTTTGCTGGTTTCCAGACATTCAGCTGATTCATGATTTAAATTTGTTTAAAGAGTTTAACATGTTTATTTTTAGATGCAAAGCAGTACACGGTAAAGTCATGTCGACTAAATTGAGACCAGACTTATAATCAATTAAATTATATTTGTACTTATTCGAAGGGATCAGTAACTTCAGTATTTAAACACTTAGTAAGAACTGTATAAATCATTCTGGACTACGTATGCAATGTTTTTTAATATAAAATATAAATGTATTTGTTGCTCTCTAATGTTTTTGGACTCGAGTTTTTAACTCTGAGCAACCTGAGACTATAGTAAATCTGTTATTTGTGGTCACTGGCAACTGCCATGTCGTTCACAGTAATAATAAAATATTTCATAGTGTGCAACATTTTTATCATCCCCGACTGCATAAACCGTCGAACCTTAATCGAATCCGAGTTAGGAAGTGATAAAAACAGAAATAAAAAACTTTGAACCAAACTTTATTTCGCCAACTGAGTTAGGACTTTAAAAATCTACAATGTAAGTGTCGGATAAATTCCCGGAGACCGTAAAACTGTTTGCGGGAAGAATTGGAGGGTATTTGTGCATAATCTCGGCCCTCAGGGCCCTCGTGGCCCTCTCCGGCGAGTGGCGGCCGAGGCGCCGAGTGGCACCAACTCGATTATGGCTAGGGCTGCTAGGGAGATAGACTTAAGATTGAGGACAGATAAGCATTCATTGGCTTCTTTTAGGACCACAAAGGCTGGTGACTTTCTGCTTTGTCTATCATGAGCTGCAGCGGCCGTAAGGGGGTTGAAATGAGAGCTCAGAATAGCAGAGGCCTTACGTGATGGAGTAAACGTGATGGGAGATTCTGATGAATTCAGATCGCCGGCGATTAGCAACTGTAGTTTTTTGGGGGAGGTAGGCAATTCACTCTCTATGGGTAGCTAATGATGAGGATAGTGTCTTTCCTTGCAGTCTCAAAACAAATAGTAATATAAAAGTCGCTTAACGCATTTGAAAAGCTAAGCCCATCTAAAGTAGCAACCCTGATTACAAGTAGTGCGGTAGGGGCGACTCCGACAACCTAACTCGGTTTGCTCGAGTGCTCGATTATTCGATTTAGGCGATTACAATACGTAAGTGTCGTCGAGGAGCCGCCGGTGGTTTTTTGTTGCATTTTTGAACTCGCCTTATCAGATTACTGAGAGGTGGGGACTTTTCTATTGCGGCTTGGAATCAAACCTACACTTAAACGGGCGATGGGATATTTTGCGTTAAATGGCAGTGTTACGGTTGTGGGTTGGAAAATGTGTAGATATTTTTAAGTAGAGTGAAAAAACGATGAATATAATTTTACATTATATACGTAATATGGTTTAGTATTCTAGCAGAGCCTGTTTTTATTGCCGTCTATTATTTATTGTTTTCCGTAATCTTCCGTATTGCTTAAACTATTCATATTGAAATTACTTAATCAGTACTGTTTTTTAAAAGTTTAGATAATTTACGCTAGAATCCAGTAACGATAATCAAAATTGAGGAGCCCGTACAAGTAGAGCTGTCTCTTTCTTTTCTATCGAGATTTGACAAGACAGCATCAATATAAAGTGTGCTCAACTTTGGTTAGTCATCACAATTTCACCTGTAGCTGGCGGCGTCTATCTGCTGATTATTGCAACAGCTAAAACTGTTTCTGCAAAGTTTTTACTAGAAGATGAATTTTGAAATTGTGTTAGTTTGTCGGCAGATAAGAACAGAGATTACTTCTAAAAAATTGACCCAATGCGGCGCCATCTTATCGCACATTGTGCAACACACCAGCCGCCGTACAGTACGTTGGCACACACTGACCGAGATTAGATAGTGGGTGTTCTAAGATCAGCTTCTAATCAGCTGCCGATCTGGAGATTTTTACGGAAAATATAAATTCAATTCACTTTTGCTGTTTATTCTAATGTTCAAGTAAAAATCCACTTAATTAAAGCACATGGCGTAGAAAGAAGAATTAGCCACAAAAAACAAAATGAGCTCTAAATAGGTATTCTGGCTAGAATTTAAAATGAAATCACACAATACAACTGTATTAATAATAGGCCACGAAGCCCTTGAATAGAATATCAAACTGATAACTTAACAAATATACTTAATGCTCCTAACTCAAAAGCAACAGCTGTTATTTAAAATACGAATCGATAATTCCAAAATAACGAAAATGGGCAACACAACACTTGTATACCATTTAAAACTGGAACTGGAACATTACCGGACGCCATGTGTCGAGTAAACTACATTTTAATGAGGTCCGAATCGAAAGGTGCGAATCGATTATTAGAGAATAATCGTAGTATCGATAATGTGCTAACTCGCATTACTGGCCGGTGCGTAATTGTGGCTCGCACGCGAAGTGTCTATCAAAAATGTTTCGTTTGGGGTCTTTTTGGAGGCCTACAGGAGGGGGCCCTGTGTTTGTTTGCCCATTGCACATGGTAGGAACGTATAAATCCCAACGTGTTTTTAGTCAATACTTGGTAAGTTAAAAATAGCAGTTTATAATGCATTATTATAACTTAATATTCACCGCCACTGCTAAGTTGATTTTGAAAAAAATACAAAATATGTAATACATACTTCAATGATGTTGAAGTATAAAAACATTATTTTGTCAACAATTTCAATTAAAATTTGAAAAATACTTCACATGTCCATCGCATCACAAATCCTTTAATTGAGCAGGAACAAATGAGAAATAAATAATCGATCTATCTATTTATCTATCATGGCATTTTCTTAACAAGTCGAAACAAAAATGTACTTACTGAATAGTAAGAAAAATAAGTATAATTAAGTGATATCTATAAACTCAAACTCAAATAACTTTATTCAAATAGACTTTCACAGTAGGTACTTTTAAATCGTCAAAGCAAGATATACTAAATAATAGACATAAATACTATAATAATATGATATATAAATACACACTATACAGACATAATGCGACTACCACCGCTATAGAACAGAAAGTAAAATTATGAACAAATGTTCATTAAACAATTTAAACATATTTAGCTAATCATAATACCAGAAATGAAATAATGCAATACAATAATACGGAACAGTGTAATTGGGGTGCGAACTGGCACTCGCGTTTCTTATGCACCCCCGGTGGGGATGGACGGACGGACACGCAAGCCGTCAATGTAGATAATTGTTTCATTATTCTTCTATTAACTCTGCTCATGCGGCCATTTATCTGCCAGGACTCAGTTCCCAGAGGTGAGAGGAGGCGGGGCAGCTCGGACTCGAGGATGACTTTTGTGTGTTTTATTGAATAGGGCCTTTTTTGCTCTGTAACAACCCAATGTTAGAAATAATTATTTTAGATTTTTTTTATTTTTAACATTAAACAATGCTCCATTTTATACACAAAGATAGAAACTAGAAAAAACGACTCAAGCGGGATTCGAACCCGCGACCATTCACAATCCGGGTGACTGCTCTTCCAACTGAGCTACGAGGCCGTTTACAGACCTGGCGAATTTATCTAGTGTATTACGTTGTAAGCCAACGTCGTTCCATCAATGTTATAGGCAAGCGCCTTTAAGTCCCGCTTGAGTCCCGGGATCAGGTCGATTTTTTCTCGTTTCTGTATTTGTGTATGAAATGGAGCATTGTTGAATGCTAAAAATAAAAAATATATTTTTGTATGCAATTTGCATCTTTTGTGTAGTGATTAATGATCAGAAGCTTTTTGAGTATTTTTTAAGGAGAATTCGTTTTTCTCATGTCCTTGCATCAAAGCAAATACTCATTGGGACCTAGCGATACAACGAATAACCAACGGACCATAAGGGAGCATTTCCACCAGAGATGTGCGAGTATGCGTTGCGAGGAATGTGTTTGTTAAGAACCAATAGAATCGCGAAGCAGATGTAAATGAAGTGATTATATTGGTCATACACATCTCTGGTGGAAACGGACCCTATTACTCCAAATAAAGTTGGCTTTCGATGCATGCATAGGCACTTCGCTCTAGTAACGGCCATGTTTATATGGCAGTGAAACATGGCCGTTACTAGCGACACAAGCAGGAGCTGCGCGTCACGGAAATGAAGATGCTGCGGTGGATGTGTGGAGTCTCACGCAAAGATCGCGTGCGTAACAAACACATCCGCGGCAGCCTTCGTGTTCGTGACATCGCAGACAAGCTGCAGGAGCCGCCTTCGTTGGTATGGTCATGTCTCACGGAGATCGGCAAACTACGTGGGCAACAAATGTCTGGCCATGCCGCCCTCGCCAGGTACCGGTAGAAGAGGTAGACCCGAGAAGCGGTGGCTCGACGTCGTTAAGGGTGACATGCGTGCCAACAGACTCACCACTGAGGATGCACAAGATCGCGCGAAGTGGGCAAGAAAATAAGAAAGGCGGCCCTGGGACCCCACACACCAGTGTGGGTTCACAACCGCGATAGACCGCACGGATGATGATGATAGGCACTTCGCTTTGTCCTTTCGGGCCTGTTTTTTGCAAACTAACTTGCATTCACAACTCCGCACTCCAGACCTCCAACGATTAAGATAAGCGAACACGCCACGTTGTTCGACTGACGTTCACAAATCCTCTTTATTTTGTAAACAGTAAAAAAGATTGCACTTTTGTGGTATTTTTAACCGCGTCCTGCCAAACTCCAGTAATTGCCGAGGTGTACGAGGTGGTCGTAAAGCGGTCGTAAAGAGCGGCTTTTAGCCGCGCGGGCGGGGCGTTCCAAACGCTAAGTCTTTATTAGCTCTACAAAGTGTGAAGATGTCTGTGCACTAGCTGTATTAGATATAGCCCATCCCTCTTTTGGCACGGTTAAAATAGTTAGTCATTTCAAAGTTTGCACTTTGATGGCAGCGAAATAAATAGATACATTTAAAATAAGTACTTAAAATGTCCTTCACCAGTTCATTTACTATTTGTCCGTAAATATGAATAGTGCAAAAACGTCGCTAGATATCGCTAGATATAAACAAGAGCCTTTTCCAATCTACAGAGATTTATTATAGTGCCCCCCCCCCCCCCCCCCCCCCCGACTAACCTCACGGTTATGCAGAAAGTCACACTATTCCTAGCACACCGTGCAGTGTACCAGGGACCATCTGCGGTAGGTCCTGCCTGTCCTTAGATATAGACAGTCTTTTATATACGGATACCAAAATAATTAGCTTAAAATATCATGAAAATGTGCAACGTTCTTGAAACATAACTTTCAATAAATGGCTGGGCTGTGAATGCTGTGATGACTCAAAAACTTTACTACGATCAACTAAAGCTCCGTCGGTGTTAACCTGATAGCATAACACCGTCCATGTGTAATAAATAACAAGTACATTAAAAAGAAAGTGCAATGGCAGCGATCCTGCCTTCAGCTCCGGAGATCCCCACCCACGACAAACATTTGTGTTTGTTGTATGTCTGAGTGTTATTATCTAAATAAGTATGTATTTAGGGATATTTAAGTATGTACTCTGCTTAGTTTGGGGTCAGATGATTTTGGTGTGAATTATCCCAGATATTGATATTTATTTATTTAATAGCAGCTCAACTGCTGATGACACGCATACAAAAACGTGACTATTATTTCTTGGAGTTTTAACAATTAAAAAAATACCCCCAACAGATAGGTGACCACCACGCTCGAAGAAAAACGTTCCACCCCACCGCAGATTCGCGTGCGTCAAATACTTATTGCTATTAGCGCCTCCGAAATAAATTAATCAACGTTGCGCATTTCGTTATTCGTTATTTAACGCTCTCGTTATTAATGGGCCCGTCACTAATTAATTGCATTTTTTATTTCTTTGATATTAGAGCTCATTCGATTTCTTTCTTGATTATTTTTGGCTGTTAATTTTAGAGTACATTAATAATTATGTCAGAGATACAACGTAGCTTTGAGGCTAGTTAGTTATTAAATGTGTTCGTTATTATTAAGTTTTTTTGTTGTAGCGAGCAATTGTTGGTTTGGTTGGTTCTATTTATATTATGTCTTCTATTTATGTATGTTTATTTTCATCTATTTATGTTGAAGTTTATTTTGTTGTATGGTATTTTATTATAATCAGCATCTGTTGTTGTTTTTAAAAGTAATTTATTTAGTTTAATCTCGTAAACTGTGTTTAATTTATCTGTGTGATCGTGTGGTTGACTGGTAGAGAATGCTCTTTGGCATTAAGTCCGCAAATTGTATCATTAATTTTGTGCAATGAAGAATAAATAAATAAATAAATTACATTAACAAATGAAACTGAATATTTTGAATACTAAAAACTATTCAATATTTTTCTAGAAGAAGTTATTTACTAAGCTGCAGTCTAATTACCTGAAATTGTGAACATTTTATTAAAAACGACACAATATTATGCTTTGTGCTAATTATGTCAGTCCACCAATGTTAGTCATGCCTACCTTGCAACATGACTAAGTCACACAAAATAGGAATACCAGTACGTCTACCACGAGTTGCCACTTTAGATTTACGTTATCGTTCGCGTAAAAATTTGTATTGGGATTTGTCATGACATGATATGACAATGTCAAATCCCAAAGATTTTTTTTACGCGAACGATAACGTAAATTTAAAGTCGCGACTCGTGGTGGTACAGGACATCGCTAAAAGCGAAGAAATTTATGTCAACCTGGTAATTGGGTGGACAGATAGTAGAAAAGCAAACTCAAATATCTTTATTTAAATAGACTTAATCAGTACTTCAAAATAGTCAAAAAATATACTAAATAATAGACATAAATACTTTAATAATATGAATAAATAAACAGTATACAAACATAATGCGACTCTACCACCGCGTCGGAGGAGTTGATACTTACTGAGAAGACCCGGCGAGAAACTCAGTAGTTACTTTTTTAATCTTGTTGTAGTTTTACAGTGAATTTAGACGATACGTTACCTTCTCAAACTTCATTTTTTTAATATTGCTGTCATTGATACTTTATCCAGTTAAAATGAATTTATTTATCATGACCAACTAAAAGTAAAAAAGTTAAAGTAAAAAATCATTTATTCACTTAAGCTTTTACAAAGCACTTATGAAATGTCAAAATTCACAAAAAATATATATAAACGATAATAGAAGTAAATAAAATAATACAATAATAGTACATATACTAAATAAACATAATGCGAATCTACCACCGGTTCGGAAGTTGCTTCTTATAATAATGCATTCATTTAGTTCAAACAAATTAAAAAGAAAAGCATAACATTAAATAAATATGCGCCAGACAACACACCACTTGTCATGGTCGCAAAGGAAGAATATGTCCTTGTGTTACGAGGTACCAGACAGGGAAATAAGCCAGGGGCGTATGCCAGCACTTCCAGACCCGAGCAATCGAATCGAACCCAGGACACAGCGCAAGCCAAGGCGAGAAACCGTGGTAGAGCACACTGCGCCAATCGTGTCGTCCAACAATAAAAATAAAAACTACTTTTAAAGTTTTGCTCCTGTGGTAAGGTCCCCAAGATGCTAGCAGCATTCTACCGTTGGACGGTTATTGATTTTCACTTGATAATATTTCTATCCTAAAAAGTCCAAGTGTCAAAAACTGTGATTAAAATACCTATTACTTTATCTATGACGGAGCGCGCCGCGGCCACCGCTTATCAACAATCTGGTCCCGTATTACGAATGTCAAACATTTACGAAATAAAAACAGGAGTAGCTATTTTATCTTTACTACGTTTACGGAGCTAATCTCGCAGATAATATTCAAAGCAAACGTTATATTCCCCGTAAAGCAATTAACGTGACGTGGATGTGTGCGTGATGAGGCGAAGTTTAAGCGGTTTATGGTTCCGGCGTATCTGCAAGCGTTCTGTTACAGAGGTACAGGGGTCAATTTTGACATCATTTTGGTTTTATGACACACGAGTTAGTTATATAGGAATACGGAACTGATCTGCTTTTGCACAAATGAACAGTTATACACGAAGTTGGTACCTAAGTTCTTTTAAAAGTGAGATTCCAAAAAATTTGCATAAACTTGGTTTTTTGGTGAACGGGGCCTTCTTAGATACACTATATTTTAAGTAAGATGTAAAAAGCTCATGATACCTTATCAACTGTTATTACTAAATGCATGTTTTTAGCGCTTACAAATCACGCAAATCTCTGGCAAACAAGTTTCGTATGTTTTATTTTGGTGTTCATTAAAACTTGATTCTTATAGCTATTAATCAGCTATAACGCAAAAAAAACAAACTTTCCAGATTACTAAAACAAAATTCCTTTTCTGTATTTCCAAGAAAATCACAGATACACAAATAGCAGCTAATGTATCTATCGACGGAACAAAGGAGCAGGTCCAGGAACTGTTCCGAGAAGCGCCCCGCTGGTCCTTTGATATGCGCGTAATAACAAATACCATCTCCGTCGGATGCTTCCGCCCTGGTACTTGCGTTACAGAAACAATGGCTGGCGTAGTAAAAAATAGACAGATCTCTTCAAAATAATTTTCTTTACACGTGCTTAGTTTTTCATTTTAGTAACACCTAAAAAAATTGTAACAAATAAATTAATTTTAAATGGAATCCGAAACTTATATTTTCAGAACAACTATTAAAAACTTTACCGAATACGTAAATTAATTGGTTATTGTTTTAGCTGATTTTTTACTCAGATTACTGCAAGGGTGCCAAGCAATGATCGGCTGATTGTTACTAAAATTGTGAGAAGTCTCAGTACCATTAATCATCAGAAATCGTAATAGATCATAAAATAAGCCGTCTCGGAAATAATTGTAATACTCATAAGATGAAACAATGGACAGAAATTGAGTACAGGATACGATCAAAGTTTTACGTTATTCGTTTTTTTTAATTTTGCTTTGTACCTAATGAGAACGGGTTCTAGTTTCTACCATGGTACTCAAACCAGCTCCATCTTTCCAACATGACATCTACTTATGCATAGTGTTCATAAGCGCTCATAAAAGTTGTAATACAATTCTTGTATACGCACTATTTTCTAGGTTTCAAATTAAAATCTAACGTCAGACCTTTTAAGTTAGAAATGAATGGCATCATCTGTGTGATTTATTAATATTGGATACGAATTTGTACATGTGCAAAACTATTTCTAATTTTGACGTGTATTGTACAGGAGAGTATAGGCAGGCGTCGGTGTTACACATAAAATTAAATAATAATGAACTAATCGCGCCAAGCGGCCCCTACGAACAATGGACCCGTTAATTTGTGCCCTTTGTCCGCCCGAATAGAAAATTTCATGTTCAACCGCCAGTCGAAATGGCGGCATTTTCGTTTTATTACGGGAGAGTTTAAATGTAAATCACCCAGCTTTGTATTGAGACAACGCGTTAACTCCGTATTATTCTTGACGCGGATTTTTGAATTCCAATTTCATGCTGACCGCAGATATTTAAAAACAAAGTCTTTGTTTAAAAAAACTTATCGGGTGTGTTATTTTAAAAAAACGTCAACTTTTCAGCTGCTGCCACAGAGTGACATGTGACGAGCGAATAAAAAAGAAGAAATATCATTGTTCTATTTTCAAAACGGCTCTCGTAGTTACTCGCCGGTTACTGGAAATCGAGAATTTCGGCGTCGCCTTTGATACGGGCGTTTAGCAGGTTACAACGTTGCTTGGAACCGCTTGTTTGTTTGTCTGGCTGTAAAACTGTTACGAATCGTAAACGATCGTGTGTGGCCAGCCCTTACGACGAAATCTGAACAGATGGACGGAGATCAAAAGAGTAGGTGGTGATAAAAAAGTTAATGTGAATTAAAAGTAACAACTCAGTACTAGAAACTGACGTTGAGACATAAACGCTCCGTGTTTTTCGTCTATTTTCTCCCTTGTTACACTCCATATATTCTTTCTTAACGCAACGCGTAAGGGAAGGGAAAATAACATTCCTATTTTCCAGGTATTTTCCGCACTCCATATTGGTGGGATTTGTTGAAGCTCGCGCGCGCGAAATCATTAGCCGCGGAATCCTCCATCGCTCCATGAGACCCTGGTGCCGCGGAGGGAACTATTGGCGAATTTTCTAGGATTTTCTACTTTGTTTTCAATCCCCTTGCGTTATTTTTATTCGTTGTGAGGACGTGGCATATGTATACAATTCGCACAACGTAAATTCCTAACTAACTAGTAAGTTCGAATATCTCAAATTACGCAAGTTAAGAACATTTAGTTTCCTCAAGTAATCGATGGTAATAACCGAATAATTATAACTCGAGCTAATACTCCATTATCAAACGTCTGCGACAGGCGGCGCAGCAGCGATACACCCGGATCGCGCTGCGCGTTATTAACCGGGATTACCGGATCCCTATCCCGATCCCCGGATACAGGGATTTGCTCCGGATCGGGGACCAGTGGAAATGATAAAAGATATGTGCGCTACGGTTACGGCTTACTCACGACTAAAAAAATGTTATTTTTTCCATCTTTCGTTTCCCCTACGTTAAAATTGTTAAAATCGAAATCTAATACCCTCAAGGGAGAGCGGGTGTTATAGGGCTAAAAATAATGAACATTCCGTGTAGTCGAGCAGGGGTACCAGGCGTGTATGAGTGCTAGAAGTGTAGGAGGCCGAGCGAATCCCATGCGGTATCAGCGGTACAAGCGATCGCACTTAACCGCGTCACTCGTATCATATCGCTGCAGCGCTATCAGTCAGCGTCGCGCGCTGCATTAGCTCTGTCGCCGCGTCAATAAATTATAGAGGACACCTCCGCGCGCCGCTGCGACCCTGGTCACTCGTGGATTAATGCGGAGAAAATATATTTACATTATAATCCTAATCTGTCTCCGTCTGTCCCTCTTATCCATGCTTTTACTAACACACTGTTTATCTACCTCCGTTAGTCAAGAAATTACATTGTAATTTTACTTCTTGTATTCACAAAACAGTTTTTTCTTGAACGATCCACGCTGAACTGGTTAACAAAATTCAAACCAATATTTCTTTAATAATTGCATTATGAGGCCCTGCAATTCCCCGCAACAGTAGAACTGGGTCTTAAATTGGTTGCATTGATTAATCTCCCGTACGATAATTACCTACCAGCCGCCGGGTCTTCTAAGACCCAAACATTAAAATTTTGTATTGCATCCAAGTCCTTGTTTTAAACTGTTGCTCTACAAAAAGTTACTGCAGTATTAATGCACTGCTTTTCTCAACAAACAATTTTTTCAGGTACTAAGATTACTTGGCCACTCAACTTGAACAACAAATATTAGTTCAAACTCCGTTCTCAGAATTCACAGACTGACGTATTAGAGGGCTGATTACCAGTAAGTAGGTATAGTCTTGAGTGAAGACTGTATCTAAGGACACGTGCAGTATGACACCCTCCAACCAAGTTCAACTTGGGGAACGCTATTGGGAGAAAAGATGCATCACGCTAAATATACACTTGAGACCAATGCCCACTGGACTGAGATAGACTAATAACTCTTTATAATTTTTCGAGATTGGAACTACGTGGCAACGCTTTTGCTAAAATCCAACGTTTCCTCTTCTCGATAGAGTTTTCAGCCAGTCGTTGAAGCAAATAGAACAGCATAAGGATGTTATGTTGAAATGTCAAAGTTAACTTGGTGGGTCAGGTATAAATAGTCGGTGCGTCAGGCGCTGCACTGCTATTACCGCGTATAGCCCCGCTTATTAGGACCGACTCCCACTCCGCAGCACGCAAGCCCGTTAGCATGGGCTTACATGAAGCTGAAATGGATTTATGATTTTAATTCAAATTGAGACGATGATTTCGGAATTTACCTCAGTTTACTGGATTGCCAACGCGTGAGTGAAACTTTGGTGCTGTGATATCCAGAATCTAAGGAAACCGCGTACCTTTAAATGGTATGCATGCTTGCTCGCTACTGTAACACAATAAAAACAACTTTCAGCAAGCATGTTTGGTGAAGCAGTTCCCATTAATTAATGGTTTAAGTGTATACATACATCAATGACATTGTTGATGTAACAGACCACAAATGCGTTTTGTTTGCTGACGATATTTCCATAATTATTACGTCAGATAAAACAAGTAAAACAATTACTGATCACGTTATGGACATAAATGGCACTATTGAAAAATTTATTGAATGGCTTGACATACACAATATGAAAATTAATTTAATTAAATCCAATTATATCCATTTTAATAATTATAAGAATA
Source organism: Udea olivalis (assembly GCA_947369235.1). Taxonomy (NCBI): domain Eukaryota; kingdom Metazoa; phylum Arthropoda; class Insecta; order Lepidoptera; family Crambidae; genus Udea; species Udea olivalis. Next base: position 2,173,536 of record OX376360.1, on the reverse strand, counting down.
TTAGTTTGAATAAGAATGACATACACTATAAAAACACTAGCATTGATGAAGTGCAACAAGTTAAAATTCTAGGATTGACTATTGATAGAGATATAAATTGGAAAGCACATATAGAAAATATTTGTAACAGAATTAATAAGTTCGTTTATGCATTACAGCAAGTTAAAACTGTTACAACTTTAAAAATTGCCATTGATGCATATCATGCTTATGTTGGATCCATATTACGCTATGGGTTAATTGTTTGGGGTAATGGTACCAGCATCAATAGAGCATTTATTGCACAAAAAAAGTGCGTAAGGGCAATTTGTGGTGTCTCGCCACGTACTTCCTGCCGACCCCTTTTTAAAAACCTTAGAATATTAACATTAACATCTCTTTATATTTATGAAATTTGCGTATTAGTACAACAGAATTATGAGCTATTTAAACGGGCATATCAGATATACCCTAGAAACCGTAGAAATCCTAATAGACTAGTGTTACACGATACTCCGAAGACGATGCAATATAGTAAAAGCTGCTTGACAATGTGTGTGAAAATTTTTAACCATTTGCCAAATGAATTTAAAACATTAAATTCGAGGCAATTTAAGACAGGGTTAAATAAATGGTTGCTGTCTAAGACCTTCTACCATTTAAAAGAATTTATAGAAGAGAAGTACTAGTTTCTGTTCTTTGGCGTGTCTTTATTATGATTGTTTTTCGTAATGTTTATGTCAAAAATGTCAAGTGTTATTGTTAAGTTAGTGAAAGTTTAATTGTATTGTGTTAATCTTAAGTTTAACATAATTATGTTTGAAAATATATTTGCATGTCTCTTTTATATTGACTAAGCATGAATGTTCTAAACTTTATTTTAAAACCATTTATACAATGTTTTATGCGAATAAATAATTCTTATCTTATCTTATCTTATGAAGATTACATTTTAGAACAATCCTAAATATTTTTTTTATATTTCAGACCCAAAATTAACACCACGAGTAACCGAGAGAATTATATCATATTTTTTAATTGGCTGCAATTTTATCAATGAGCATATTTTTTTCTTGTATCCTGTACTCTAGCCCTAGAGCTAGAGTCCGGTGCTGATTTAATAATATAGCTTAAAAAGACTCTTCACCAATCTGTTACTTCTTGTCCACTTTCCTTTTATTTCTAGTTAATTTTACTGACGAAATGCCTCATATTAATATATTAGGACCAATCAATGGTGTGGACCTCCTCAAGCTTAACCATAAAGTTCCTTACTTTCCCCATAAATATTATGAAAGCTCATAGCAAAGAAAGCTAAGCTTAAACTGTCCGTTAACTTGTTGTAACAGTGTTGTGGTTGATTCTCCATGATTCTGTGTAATTCAAATCAACCTGTTATTAATTCTATATATATTAGAGTAAAGTAGCAAATACAAAATTAAAGAGTAACGAAAGCGGATCGTATCGGCATGTAAGCCGGCATGTAGTTAGTAAGTGGAATCGTACGTACGTTTCCAAGTAGGGCCGCGTCACACGGGCCAGCGCTACTGAGCGGATCAACGGTGCACTGTCAACGGCTTTGGATTAATTTATTAAGAATTAACAAACGATATAAATCGTCAGCAGACAGTTAATGTGAGTCACTTTATCCGTAGTTTAGAATGAATGACTAGTCTGTATATACTGATCGCATTGCTCTGTTCCTCCTTGTAGGCACGAAGAACGACTTCAATCACGGCCATTAAAGGTGAAAAAACACATCGAACTTTCATTACTGCATTTTAGGTTCCTTACAATGTGTTTTTTTCCTTTCTCGTTGATATTTGTAAGAAAATAAGCTCAAGATAAAATCGATGCAGTAATAATTATATGCTATAACTTACAAATAATTATTTTTCAGACTACGATTAAATCGTGATATAGGGGATAATTGACGCTAATGATGACATTTTATTTTCCTGAACAAGAAGGCGCCTTGAAGCTGAACTTAGCCAATGAGCCTAATTGACTAGTTCTGAGTTCGAAGTTTTTTCTAACTAAAAGTTATCTAACTCCCGCTTAACCATCAGTTACGGAGGTCTGTAGAAGCCGGCGGTCGTGCCGCGCGGGACGGTGCGGAATGTAAATAGAATTAAAGCGGCCAACAGCCGCGCACGCCGCGACCAGGGAAACGATTTTTTCTAATGATTCATGCTGGATCGGTATGATTCCCGACTGCAATTTGCTAGATATGCTACCCTGGTAGCCGCAGTTGACTTACAAACTGTTTAATTGCAGATCGGCGCATTTTTAAGCATGAACAGCTTTTTTAATATCAGGTTAAGTTGTGGAATGCCTGGTATTTTGCTGGTTATAACAACAGAAAGCAAACTTTAAAACGCTAAGCTTGTGTAACCCATCTGGCCAGCATAGTAAGTTGATATGGTGTGAGCCTACATGGCGAAGACCTGTGGCTGTTAGCAGACACTCTGGTATGAAGACAGATGTCCGGGTTTGGCAAAATTGCTGGTTACCAAGCCAGTTCGTCTGGGTGATTCTTACAATGTTTATGGTTTCGTGCTTTGCAAAACAGATGATTGTTCTAGCTGCTGTCACTAGATGGCAGTCTTAAAAACAAGCTATGTTATGAAAAAACTTGAAAATCTCTAACATTTAGTTGAATCTAGTAAAAACGAAAAATAAATATAATGCAATCAACAGTTTAGTGTTAAAAGTGGTGGTTGTTGCCTAAATATAATCAATACACAACAATGTACACACCTTAAGACATAATCTTTAACTTTGTCCTCCAATAATACGGCTAGCGAACTCTTCAAGTTGTCAAATTTTATAACTTATCAGCTGTCAGCCTGTCAAATTTGTCATGATTATGACTGATAACCCGCTGGAGATTAGCGCACGTTCCGATCAAACGATTGGGTTTTATTAAAAGAGATTTTATTGTAAAAACTGTGAATGAATTTAAAATCACGTGAATAAATCTAACACCGCGTCTCTTGTACAGTTTCAACTGTTTTTTCTTAAAGAAAATTAGAAAAGAAAAGCAAATAAGTACTAGCGACCCGCCCCGGGTTTGCACAGGAGCAAATAAAATACTAATGTAGTTTCAAGGTCTTCTACTATAAAATTCGTTATCACACATATAAACCATCCCCTTGAATTACTTTGTATAATGTTGAAAGCCCTATTAAATTCCATTGCGTAGTTTAAAAGATGGATTTTAACGTGAAGTGGAGGGAGTACTATGTCTACCATGAGTTACAGGATTTCAGTACAGCGCAGTAACAGCAGGCCTCTGTCACTGCATGTACTTGCGTGCGATAATTACCTTCCAGCCGCCGGGTATTCCGTGACTCATTCGGCAGATGGTTGTCAACAGCCTCGTAGAGCGTACGCGAATTGCAGTTGAACTGACGCGATGACGTACTGTAAGTATTGACTACTGACATCCATATCGGACGAGGTGGCCCTGGCAATATATGTCTGTCACATGACAGCACGCATTTAGGACCAAGAATTTTTTTTTTTCTATGGATGTGCTAGAACTATTAGGTAGTAACTATTAAGTAATCTATGGTAACAGTAGTGATTCAAAATGGAACTAAAAATGTCATACAAATTTCTTAACTCAACGGTCGCCTTTTGCTTGACGTAAACTCATGATAGGCGTACACAGAGCTCAGCCTTGAATGCAGAGCCCCAACCCATGTTCACTTTTGAAATCGGCCAAATAGGCCAACGTGAACATGGTTGAGCAACGTCAAATGTGTAGTCCTTGGGACAGCAGTATTTCAGTCACTCATAGGGCATGGGGTTCTTAACCTGACAATTGGGTATGGTAACATTTTTTTTTTATATTTTGTTAGATACCTTTTACGTAATTAATTTTTTTTAAGTAACTAATTTGAATATTTTGTTGATCTTGCCGGTAGTTAATTTTTTATTAATTTTTAATCATTGCGAACTCATGACGTCACAAATTCACTTAGTGTTTCCACATGTGTTTTTTCCCTGATTCGTGGTAAATAAATAATGAGGAGAAAATTACTGATTTACAGCACTTACGGCTGAAACAGAGCTCGCCGTTCATCATGTAGCATCTCACGAGAATGTGAGAAGTAGACTTCAGATACAATTTATTTTGCCAAGTTCTGAAACCAAGCCCTATCTGAAAGGGTTGGGATTATAGCGAATGTCTATTTTAAGTCCCTACCCGTCTGGGCAATGGGTGTAAATTAATGTACGTATTAATAAAAATAACTTTGCGGAAAAATATTTATCATTTGGGGGAGTTTAAAATCTGCTATCTGGAAACACCATTAATACCATGCCGCAGAATCATCTAGCCAAGAAGGCTAGAAACTAAGGAGAGATAACTCCCTGGAAAGGGTTGGACTAAATCCGTATCCCACAGTGACGCATGCGCATTACGCTTCTTTGCCGCGATCCTCGCGAAGTGTCAAAATTGGTCAACACAACCTCGAAAATGTCAAAAACAAAACATATCGGACGTTGTGTTGTGACAACAAAAAACAACAACTGTCGCACGTGACACCGTTCAAAACAAAACCATGTGACCATGAAATGACAAATAGCTGCCGCTGCACATGCGCAATACAGCGTTTTGCCCGGCACAGAGTATACGACTTTCGGCCCTCGAAAGCTTACCCCCACTTCGGGAGTTATCTCTCCTCAGTCTCTAGCCTTCTTGCATCTAGCTAAACATCTCATGTATGTAACAGATCGCGTCATTTGATTGGTTGATGGATAGATTATCAACCAATCACGTGAAAGGACGTTTTATACGACCCAATGAGTTTCAACTGTGAGATGTCAATTTGATACCGTCAAGAGTCCAATGTACTTATTATTACCAAAATGTACTCTTAATAAAATATAGGTATTAAAAAGTAAATTATCTTTTTATTCTGCTAGCTTCACAGTAATAACAATTACAAATGGTTATAACATTATACCTATTCATTTCGCATTTTCACACTCAATTTTTAATGTATAATAAGTGCCATTGAACTTTTTGCTGTGCGAGTAATTTCACAAAATTAAATATGATCAATTTGCAAATTTGCTTTATTAATAACAAGCATCTACGTTTATTTGAGTGATGTGTTACGTAACAACAGTAAATAATCAGAATACTACAAAGTATTCGATCATGTAAAACTGAGTCCTACCCTTAAGAAAATATATCAAATAAATTATGGCTCGAATTTAGCTAAGACCTCCTACGACTTATGTGAAACTGTTTTTCATAGCATAAACTACTAATGAGATTCAAACACACATTCCATCTTTTATAACACATTAGTATACGATGTCATAAACATCTCGTAAATTAGGTCATTTTTGTCGGTACACTGAACAAACATTTCATAATGGTTTTAAAAATTACAATAGTCTCTTAGCTAGGTGTTATAATTAGGTAAATGAACATGAAATTCCCCGTTCCCAGGGCCCTGGGTTCAGGACATCTGGGATATGTGGGACTCGGAACTCCTGGGAAAACAGAGACCCCTACGCCACTAAAACGCAGAATGGAAGGGACCCGGTTTCCCCAAAAAGAGACTCCACACGGGACCCTTCACCGGAAATTTTAACCTAGGATAACCTACCAAACTGAGCAAAGGTTGTATTATAGATGTCTGATATGGGAGGATTACATACTGAAATAGATGCAACACTGAAAATGTATTTTTTCAGGTTCGTGTTGATACAGATTAGTTTTAACTAGTGAGAAATCCGAGTAGAGCCGGGTTGGGTTGCTAGTATCTAAATACACATAAGTAATGACACATGTTGTGTTCCATGTCACTGAGTTTCTGTTTCTTTTGTTCCAGATCCCATGGGTGAGTACATCTGCCGAGGAGGAAGAGCGATAAATCATGAAAGCCGTAAAAAGATCACGTTTACAAAAATTCCAATCTTCATAAAACTCAAAAATAATTACCTACACCAAGTTTTTTACACAAAATAAGTCAATCGGCCAACACTAGGAGTCCGGGATTCGCCTCGCGTCATAAACTTTGATTAGGTCATTAAAGCATGCTAATTTATTAGCGTTCGAACAACTCTCATTTGTAATAAACACACGAAAATAGCCCGTAAAATTTAAGCGCTACCGTCCGTTGTGCGACGCCATCACAAAAGCTTTTTACGACCTTTCTAAGTTTCGCCATTCGCGTGTAATCGAAAATCACCTTTACCACAATTAACATCAAAGTGCAAAATTGTCAGGGTAATAGAAAATACATAAATACCTCTAAACTCTACTAACACTGGATAGTTGCAGTGTATCATAATTTAAAAAAAGGTCTCGCGCGAATCCACTCGATTCGGTTTCAAAAATCAAAAGCGCGGTCAAAAGCGCGTTCGAATTTCAAAAAACGCCTCGTCCGTTCGGAAACGCGTATTTATTTGGCGCGAAATCCGCGTTGCATGCGAAATAAATTAAATTCAAACAATATCAATCGGACACGGGAATACACTCAGGCGATTTCGTATTGCTATTTATCATAAAATACGTACGCTGCTCGAAATTGACCGTTCCGTCTCTGTCTCCCGCGGTTCGTGTGACAAGGACGGTATGTGCGTGCTTTTTTCTTTGTTTCAAATCGTGTTATCGACTTGTCCGTCTCGTGTTGATTTGTTCGTGCCGGTATCGGCGCACAATATTCATTACTGGTAGAATGAGCTTTGTTTCTTCACAGTTGCTTGCGATCTGCATGTTTTCATTTTAGGCGTCGGGAGGCCCACAAAAATTTTACTAAGGGTCATTACAGACGCGAACATTATTATTATTAGTACTACTAGTATAGAAGACAAGAGGCTGATCCGACATTTACTGAATGGGTTCAATACATTCCGGTAGCAAAAAAATCCATCGAATATTGGTACCGTCTGTTGAAACCTGTCTCTCCACGATGAATATTTCAATTCAACCCTAGTAATACAATTTCCTGATTTGTCTGAATTGTTCCAATTAACTCAAATCTCAAAAATCCAAATTTGGACTCCATCAAAAAAAAGAAGGAGACATAAACAAACATTTTTAAAGATTTGTGAATCTTGACGAATCATTGATCAGCAGAAACACTAGTGATTAGTCTACCGCTACGGGGCCCTGGCCAGGGTCCCGCAGTGGCCGGCTAGACGGAACCCAATCAGAGCATTGTCTGCTCAGACAATCGCTCGGAAATTGTCCTGCTGAACCCTGATTAATGGTTGCAACGTGGATCGTATCTTCCATCTATCGGGCAACTTGTTAATTAACAATCGATTGATACCAGCCTGTACGGCAGTTGTACTTGGAGAAGAATTGAGATCATCGGAATGATGATGTAAGCTACTGTCGAGGAGTTAGTTTTTGTTTTTGCATTTTTCAGCATTGTAATGAGTACATCATTCATCAGATCTAGATTTCCGTAGAAATGAAGTAGCCCAGTGGATAGGGCATGCAGAAACGGACCTTTTTGAAGAATCTAAAATTTAGATTCCGATTCGTAAATCGGAATCGGTTAATCGGTTTTTCGATTTATTCGATTCTTTTTTATTTTTTTATTTATAATAGTTATTCAGTAAAGAAGAAACGTGTTTTAATTTATTTTTTTATTAGACTCTAGTCTAGACTAGTCTAGACTCTAGTTGTCGGATGTTGATATAATGATTATCGTGCGTCTAAGCAATAGGATCAGGTTTTTTTTGAGAATCGGAAAGAATCGCAAATCGATTCTGAATCATTTAGGAATCGGTTCTCACAAGACAAAAAAGAATCGGTTTTTCCCGATTATTTTGGAATCGGTTAAAATCGGTTTCATGCCCTACCAGTGGATTATAAAGTTAACGCAGGCAGTGGGTAGAGAGAGTCTGAAAAAAACCAGCTATTCGATGACAAACGGTTTTAGATGGACGACCAGATAAAAATCGCAAGGTTTCTACCATTGAGTGAAGCTCTTACTTAACTTATTTTTATAGTAGACTAGACAGTTACCGCAATCGCACCTGGTGGTAGGTGATGATGCGTCTATGATGAAACATATTATGTCTGTCTAGTAAATGCCTTTTCACTCTTGTCCTGTAGATGGTTCTACAGGACAATCTAAAGTATACAATCTGGTGATTGTATACTTTTGGAAACACAGGCAGCGAGTTCCATTTCAGTGTTTGCTTCATACCTTGAAGTTACTTTTTACTTTACTTGTTGCCAGCTAGTCTTAGCAGATATTGCCTAATGATTCGGAAAGAAAAAAACGCCCACACGAAAAAGACTCTACAAAATCGTTGGAGTCATTACAATGTCGATTGCAGATTCCTTAAGGATGACTCCGCATAAAAGTTAAAATATTTCTGGGCTAATCAAGTTCTGCATTGCAAATTGTAATTTTTACCAATCTATTCTGACGTGATGGCTTCTTTTCTGCGTGAGCCAGAAATGCGGTTCAATGAGTGTTAGGTATTCTAACGTTGCAAGCCACTTCAAAACAATATCTTTTTCTAATGGCAAATAGTATTTCAAGCCGCATTTGTAATCAAAATTTCAGTTTTAATTCAGTTTTTGATCTTCAGTTTAGTTGCAAGAATGAATTCAATTGAAATCTCAGTTTCCCTATCACCGCGTTTGTTATTGTTACTAATTCAGAGAATTTTAATTCAGTCACGCTATTTACCTATCAGTTGATCGTCAGTTGTAATTGTTCAATTTGCGCATTCGCACAGACAGACAATCTGCATCTCGCGTGTCGCGATGACACGTCGCTATCGGACGCAATTAGTGTCGTCCCAATTAGAGATAATGGGGCATTTTATCATCACCGAGCTTTGACGTCGGTGATGACCAATTAATCACGTCATCATTGCTGTTCATCTGTTAATGTGCTGATAGTTTGGACGAAATGTCAAGCAATTCCAGCTTGAAGCCTCTACTGATTTAGTCTTGACTAAAAAAACTCTAGTGATGAAAAACACCGATAAAAACCCACAGAACACGAATATCGGCAGTTCTGCTTGAGGAAGAGTGGGGTCCTAGATGTTCCGTTCCACGACGCAAGTAAAATTGCCTCTGACCTCTGAATTTTGGGTGGGTACAGCAACTGTCATGACCATGTTATGGATGACAGTTGGTTTGGTATACAAATTCACTAGAGATGCCTTGAAAGATGATGAATAAGCTAAGTACTAAAAATACATTACAGTACCAGACATTTTATTACATATAATATGACGATGCACAATTTGGATGGTGTTCATAGCGATGTGAATTGCGTTAAACAAAAAGTAAATCAGGTTGATAGAAACAGAATATTAAATATCAAGATGCACAAAATCCTACTAAAACTCGTTAAAAACAAAATGGCCAGTGTAACGCGCCGGAACATAAATGTCACCATCCTAACCACTTAACGAGAAAACCAACCTTAACGGCCAAAATAACAAAACCACTTAACATCTCAATAAAGCAGATTCAAATTACGAATTACAAACTCAAAATGGTGATCGCAGAATGGTTGTCACAGTAAATCATAATAACAGAAATGTTACTACCAAAAATAACCTCAAAAAAGGTAAAACTCCTTCCAAATGTCATTTTGACACGTTCAGGAACGAGCCAATCGCGAAAGATTCAAATTTCGAACACAACATCCAAGATGGCGACCTTCGCAGGCCGTTTATCAATCTTGATTTACGCGCCACGGCCGAGGTCGACGACCGCCCGAATTTCGTTCAGAAATGCACTCGGCGAGTAATTTATTTGTGACCATCTATTATTTTGTAGACTCACGAGGTCCTAAACACAGCTGACATTAATATATCATTTTACGCTACGGCGGCCTTACTTTGTCGCCGTCTCGCTCCAATGTACGGGCAACAGGGCCGTTTGAAAGGGACACCGCTAGTAGTTTGCGTTTTCACTTTTTATAGTAGCAATATATTTGATCAGCTGATCGCTGTGACGTTTAGTGCTCGTGTGTAGTATTTCATAATTTATATTAGTGTAGTTGTTTTTTTATAATAGTGTGCTAGGTCCGGGTTTATTTATAATGTTGAATATTTATCCGAACGTATTGGCGCGTGGAGGTGCCATAGATAATAAATTCACGTGGTTTCGGTGGATCGTGCGTGCATAAAACGGAACGTTACAGCGGAAAACATTTATAACGCATTTGAATATTTAAAATAACTATGAAATATGAAAACGAGAACCTGTTTGTAATATTTTTACGGTTCATTAATTTATGTGGGTTGTAGGCGAATTGTATTTATAATATTTACATTGGACTACATAACCGAATCGAATGATCTTTACGATTGTTATCATAACGTCACTAAAGTTGTAATTTTTAATATTTATTATGTCAGTAACAGTATGATAATGTATTCTGTTTTATTTAAATTCAGTAGTAGATAGCTTTAATAGCACTTCCTTTGCCTCACCGGTTTGTAACCAAAAATTAATATCGTCATATAGTAATATTGAAAAAATGGTGTTATCAAATCTACTATTGAATTAAAGAGCAAACAATAGCAATTTTTTAGTACAATTAGTACAAATACAAATGTCTTTAATGTGAAATGTAGGTTCATAGGTTGGTGTTAGGTTTGAAGGTGTCTCACTACATTCCCACCTTATAAAAGGCATACAATAATTTAAAGATTAAAATTTAGGTACAATTAAAATTACATTTTACTGAATAAAAACAAAATGTCAACATCAAATTTATTAAATTAAATTAAACTTAAATGAGATGTCAAGGCAAAGATAGAATAAAATAAGAGGCTAAATATGTCTTATCGAATGGAATTGACTCTAAGGCCCGTATTCTAAAACAAAATCTGTACTTGAGTATAGATCTGAGTGACGTTTTTGTATGAACTGACGTTTTTAAATCTCTACTCAAGTACAGATAAATGCTTGAGTATGATTCTAGAATAGGGGCCTAAAAGGGTTTTCTCAAAATCCCCAAAGAAATCACGAAATCTCGTAAAGAGACGAGTATTCCAATTGATTACCTCTTTTAACTGAAAAAATACAGTGAATATGACCTCTATCTTTTTACCAGTGATACTCGTACATAGGTTCGAGTATATATTCAAGCATTGTTAGATACATAATTAACCACTTAAGCGTCCACCCCTGGTAAGGCCTGTAACGCATTAAGTTAAGGCATTAAATCTGGCGGACTACCTATTTTTATAAATGTGCAATAAAGAATAAATAAATAAATAACGCTTTGGGCAGAACTCCACCTAAGCCACCAATAGTAGATTTGATTTTTTATTAAAAATAACATAGTTACACTTAAAGCGCCTACACACCGTTGCGTAACGCTACGAAAGTACAGTGTGTACGCACCGCGCAGGCTGCGTACTACGCACGTGGTCCCTGTAAATATTTTTGGAAGCAATCGATTTCCGAAATCCATTCTGTACCCTCGCTCCGCGCCGCGAACGTAGATGGCTTAGTGTGGACATGACGGCTGAAGGAGATTGTATGCGCGATTATTAGGTCAAAACCTTTTTTCGAGTTTTCGATTAATGGAAGTAAAGAATTTGTATTTGTATAAATATGGGTGATGATGAATAACACAAGAAAAAAATAAAAAATTAGGCCAACATGTATAGCATCATTGATGGTGAACTATTCACTATGAGTTGAATTTTATAATTTATTTTTTAACTAGAGCAGGAATTTCATCAAGATGATGATGACTAATACTAGCTTGCAAAGCTTGCTTCACGAATATGTTTTTTATATTTTATTATAAACTATTGGCTAAGCAAAATTGGACTTTTAATAATTGCTTTCTTTTCTTGCTAGGTCTTATCCCGTCTTTACTAGAAGGTACTGTATTTAATGTTATGTAATTAGCAGTTTTCTTTTAGATTAGCTTTTATTTTTTTATATTTGCATGATTTAGCAATTCCTTTGTATTAATAAGTGTTAAGATTTTTCACAAATATAAATATGTTTTATTTAAACTAAAATTCCGTGGCGTATCCACAGCAAGCGACAGGCATTACCGCGTATCGCACGCTCTGCTATCATTAATCTACGTGACAGTTCAAAATTTAGTTACAGAGGGCCCCGCTCCCCCGCCCCGCCCCGCCCGCCACGCAACTTTTTGAGCGATACCTATTTGGGATTTTAGTTTTGATCACTCAAGTTTGGCTGTATGTTTACGAATATCTTTGCTTGCGTAGGGTACTTGGGACTTGATAAGTGTTTTGAACACAGCCCTTCCCGGTTTTGAATGCTAGTAAATTGCATTGTAGAGGCATCTTTGGAGTTAAAAAACTGACACCAAGCTTACCTTGCTAGTTGCGCTTATCTTATTACCCTGAACTTTCTGCTCTACCAAAACATCGACCAACCGACTACATCAAAATCTGCTACGGTAAATCGTAGTACTCACTACAAGGGTCACAGGCATATACATGGCTCCGAAATTACCAGGGTCGCATAACCCGCGACGGGTTGTTACGAAAGTAATTAGCGAGCAGCCTGCCGTTGGCAGCGCCGCGGGGCGTCGCACTGGCGACACATCCAGCGCGCGCTGGTGCCCTTGCAGTGGAGGCACAGCTGATATGCTAGTCAGCTCCTTTAGTGCCGTATATTGGCAATCTAGTGAAAATACTACTAAATACATTTCTAAATAATAGCGTCAGTACAAAAACTTGGTTTCCTTTGAAACCTGAAAAAACTAGGTAGTCAATTTACAATATAATAGCTCATTATAAATATCCTTGGCGACACGGTTGGCGCAGTGCGCTGTGGCACGGTTTTACACCTTGATTTGTAAAGTGTCCCGGGTTCGATTCCCGGTCGGTTCAATCCAGGAAATGATCTTTTCTGAATTGACTCGGGTCTGGGTGTGCTGGGAGATGCCCCTGGCTTAATTCCCTGTCTAGTACACTCGTAACACAAGGATATTTATCCTTACTCCGAGACCGTCTGGCGCATATTTATATATTTCTATATTTATTTCTAATTATTTCCTATAAATCTCCTAGAAAAAATCAAAATTTAATTTAAACCTCCTTCATAAGAAGGCACAATCACAAACTCTTTCAATATCTCTACATCAGTGACAATCCAGTATTATTATGCCTTTTCTTAATAAATTCCTGCAGTCCGTATTTATAACCTCGCAGAGCGCAATTAGAGGTATTTTGTGTGTCATTGGCTAACGGAGAAAGTCTCCTCTGACGCTGAACGCGATTTATAGACCTCACAAGACGAGATTTGCAACTTGGATTACTCCGTCGCATTTTATTGCTATTTCACTTTCTAAACAACAACCAATGCCTATATTAGCAGATTAGTACATTTTCAATTTGTGTCTAAATAGTTTAAAGCGTAGCCGATGATTAATCCTCTTGAATCAGGATCAGTTGTGTTCGAAACATCGAACAACAGTTGAGATGTCTTTGATCGTGTGAGTGGGAGACCCAAATCTTGTGGTATTGTGGTGTAAATAAAAACCTATCTAACTGTAAGCTGATCGCAGCACTTCGGCGACGATGAGGAAGCACTATTACAACTCTTCTCCATTACAATTCTTCCTCAGCGCGAACAAGCGATATGAACCGTCATTGTCGGGCACGACGACCCCCTAACCTCAGAGACGCGCCCTGTGTCATATCGCGTTGTAATTTTTTTCTAAAAGTCGGCATGAATAATCACATTTCTCTATACATTCCGCATTTATTCGGGCATCAACAACTTACGCCCAAAACGCTCCAAGCAACACGGGAAAGTAATAAAAATGAAACCTAATTGTGCAGATGTAGAGTTCGTTTTCGATCGCAATCGGATAGGGTTGTGAAATTTATGAAAATGACGCCAGCAGACCCTCGTGACTGGCACAATTTTTGTATCGGTGTATATTTTTACCTTTTTTTTATTACCCGATTGCGGCAAAGGTATCGTGTTCTGCATATATGTTGGAACAAAGTTATGCGTTCTAAAAGCTAAATTGATTTGACAATGTGCGCTTAGACACGACAATGAAGTGCGAGTTATAGGACCAGCGTCATTTTGTTATGTATGTTTTTTCGCGTGAAGTAACGCGATATAGCGCTATGTGGAATATCAATCAGAGTTCCAAACGCAAACACTTTGAACAAACTAGATTTTATGTTGACACTTTTTGGGAGTAGTTCAGCATGGAGAACTATACAACTGGAGAGGGAATTTAAAACCGAGAATAATAAAATGCTTGTCTTTAGAATATAAGTCAGCTTTCAGATACGGAGGACGCTTATCAGCCAGTGAAGCCAGGTTCTTCTGAAACACCCTGGAAGGATATCGGTGATACAACGGTTTCTCAATATGTCTAGAAGGTTTTTTTTCAAAAAGCAACCACTCTGATAGATGAATCTACGGAACATTAATGTCTAAAACAACTAATCATAAAAAAAATTTATGATATCTTTTTTAAAAAAAAACCTCTACATAACTAAATAAAAATATAAAATGACCGGAAAAACACGATAATAATTTCCCCATCGCCTACCCCGTGGTTCCGTACAGCCGGCTGAACGTGCACGTCATCTGTACAAGTAGGTACAGTCGAATCAAATTGTCGTTATACGCCCCAACTGTTCGCTATTCATACTCCGCAGTGTATGTTCTTTTTTGGGGTTCGACTGTATCAAACTGGTGCGCTGTTTAGTCATGCTTAGGTCATCTTGAAATATAAAAAGGAGAGAGCGTCGTGGCGGGGGGGGGGGGAGGGGGGTTTAGCACCCCAACTCGGATCGTGAAGGCCCAAACTCAAATCTGGCCAGAACGAAAATACTCGTGTTCATTGTTCAATTTCCGACTAACTCTCCGGTGATGGAAAACGGCAGTAAAAAACCAAATCAACCAGAATCACGGCAGAATGCTCACCACCTACCACGTTGGATTCTAATACCATTGGTAAAAAGTGGGCTTCTGAGTGTTCCGTTCACCATGTTGGCAACATAAAGGCATCATCCTACAGATTTCCAGAGTAGTTAGATTGCCACCATCCACCAACCAAGCAAGCATGTCATCAAAACCATAAAATTAGAATAGGGTGTTAAACCCAACTAAAATTTTCTGACTTGTAGTCTATAGCCTTTGAGCCAGTCTCTAATATTGTCGGTATTTTAAAAACAGACTTGCCTCGATTTAGATAACTTACCAGAAGCAAGCCAGCCTTAAATCTGATAACATAACAACATAGCAACATAACAAACACAACCTATTTTTCCAATCTTCCAAAAATAACCAACATAACCGTGACGTCACCTGATCGATGACGGTCCGTCAGCGGAGTCAAGGCCGCGTTTGACAGCTGTCACCGCCGCTTGTCAGATCGAAAGCGCGCGCTGTCACCGTGTAATGGATAGCCCGGGGCCGTTGACCTTTCGTAGGCTTTTTGCTGATCTGTGCCTAAGTTTGTTTGGCTAGGAAAAGAATAGATAGGTACTCTTTAAGAGCTGAACATCTTTGTTGGAATGCTTCAATAAATTGGTGTTTGTATCTTATCATTGCCTAAACTCTTAGTGTATAGATGCTTTGCCTCTAGAATACAGACTACGTAAAGAATAGTCTGTTGAGAAAAATATATTGGATAGAGCGGCAATATTTGGGTATTTTGGGGAAGGACTGCATAATTAAATAATTCTGTTTTGTACCAAAATATTAGCTGCTTTATTTTATTAAGTACAGAGTGATTTTTTTTTGGAACAGCATGATATTGTCAGCACCAGGCAATGGCAGGCGTATTGACGATGCCAAAATAATCCTAGCGATTACAGGACTTTTATAATGGAGGCTTTAGTTTGTCTGCATATTGGCTTAATTGTAGAAGTAAGCAAAGTGTAGGCAGAAGCTAAAAGAGAATAAAACCGCCATCAACATCAAACTGTATTATCACATTCAATATATTCGGTAGGTATAGCTTTCAGATGACAAGAAACTGTACCATTAACGTGTATTGGAGGACATTTTCCTGACATTTGTTGCTTAAATCTATTACAAGCCGTGGAGGGCACTCGAGGAATCCGTCCCTCCAAACACTCACATAGGAAAACTGCCGAAAACAACCAACCAGCTGCAGGTCTAATGGCACTATCGATCTGCCGTACCTACGATGAGTTACAAGCCCACCCCAGCCAACGACCCCCGACTCGGACACCCCAAATACAACCCTAATCCAGCAAAAACAAGACTCAATTCACTCCGACGTAAGACGAGCATCTTACGACGTTTCAAAGTCTGCCGAACACGGACCCAAGATCAATAAGACACTAAAACACATTATTGTCCAAGCGATAATGGCCCTTATTTTTTAAACAGTAAGGCTGCACACTTGGGCGGGCGGCCCGCCCTGCCTTGGGCGGGCGCAATTAGAGAGTTTTCCGTTCGATTTTTGAAATTGCATTTTTTTTTAGATTATAACTCGTTGTTTCAGCGAGGAAGCAGCTTTTTGTGGGAATTGCTTGTAGCTTTTTTGCTTTTTCGGCGTTTTTGGCTTTTTGGGTTTTTAAAGAGCGAAGTTGGAGTGATTGCTGGGGGGAACTCGAAAGTTTCATGTGGAATGGTTTTGTTAATATTCACGTCATAGCCCATAAAAAGGCCTTGTTTAACACGTACACATCATGGGTCTCCTACTAACCATAGATCGCATCTTGGCACCAATACTTTAAAGAAATAGCAAATTAGATTTGTTTTCTCGAGGTGAGGAATCTTATACTGAGAGTATCGTTTAGGTGCCTCTGGGTTAATCACTCTAACCGTATCCCCGTGTGATCCCAGGTTCGGTTCTAGCCAGAATACCAACTGTGTGTTCCATTTAAAAATACAGATAGGATATCTGATAAGTAGTTTTACGATGAAACTGGCTGTAGCATGATCCGCCACTGTTAGAGCGTAGTATGATCTACGTTCACCTCTTGCTAGGAACTCATATGTGGTTGATTGTACAACAGCAAAGAAAAAGACGCCCACTCATACAGATAGTATATGTTGAATCGATCGGGGATCAAACCCGGCGCGGGACGCATCGGCCCATTAAGGAGATTGCTTTATGCCCAAGGATATATCCCCTACACATAAAAACATATATGACATATGAACAGACATAAAGACAATTGTATATTAGAGAGAAATGTTACTACGTATGTTAATCAGGATTTACGTTAACATTGTGAGAATATAGTCATTAAAATATATATAAACATCATATTAATTGCTTTTAGAAATACGGTTTGGTCTTTGTTATCGACGATATGAGCCCTCAAAATATTTTAACTAACAACTTAACACTAAGTATGAAAAAAGCCATTTAAGAGCGTTTGCTAGGGGTCGATCGAAAAACGTCACTTTTTTGTAAGATTTTTGTGATACTTTTATAAACTTTCTTTCCCGTGTTTTATTTTGCTTATATTATACTATTTAAAAACACACAGAATCGTCAATATTCGTTACCCATTAATTGCTCAATAGAAAAAAAATATACTGAATAAGTGTGAGGAAACGCGAACTGTCAAAAGTTATAGTTATACTTAAAAAAAACAAGGCGCGAAACATAACAGAGAGAAAAAATAAAGTTCAATTTGAATTCAGTGATATATATTATTACGAAATATCCCAACACAGCGAAGTTCCAATCCAGAAAAATGTTGTAGTTTAGCCTAAAAAATAAAAAATAACCCTGGTTACCATACACCACGAGTCAACATCCAGTCTAAATGCCTCCAGTCAAAGGTGACGATGATGGTGACTGTGGTAAGTAATGATCATTCGCTGTACACTCAATTGACCAACTTAACTAACTGATGATCTCAACCCGTTGACGAAACGTTCAGGAATGTTCTTGCACTTTAGTTATGTCATTTTATCTTAATAAATACTGTCTAGATTTCTAGAACAATCATAGACCGCCAGAGAAGATTTAAGTATGAAATAAGTGAGGTACTTACTTAAATACGAGTATGTACCCGTCATTGCAAATATTTAGTTGAATGAACTAATGATCATGACGTTCGTCAATTAAACCACCAGGGTACGAGTACATACGAGTATTCTTCAGTTAGTATACATCATCGAATTTACGAGTATTATTTGTTTTTTTTTTGAAATGAAATGATAATTTTTTGAAATGAAATGATAATTTATTCGTTACAAATCGTAGGTAATTAAAGGTGGTAAATATTTTACAATCCGCTCCGATTCACCTTAAAGGTGTACGAATATTCCTTTAGACAAATAAAGCTACATATCATACTCGTAATTAAGTACGAGAACTTAATATTTCTTACAATATATAGACTTGATTTAACAATATAAAACACAATTTTTCTAACATTGAATCAATAATTACCAGCCTTGGAGAGCACATCGCTTAGAAAATGAGGAAAAATAGGCTGCCTATACAACTGACCGCGTTCTGGTAAAGGTAGGTACTTTAAGGGGGAGCCTATGTTAAAGCAATTAAAATCTTTCGAATACTGATGAATAGCTGCAATTTGAAAGTTATCACTCTTTATCTCCAAGTTAGCAATAATTGAACTCGTGACGCACCTTTTGTATCCTGACTAAAGTTTGTTTGGTTTAACTTAACAAAAATCCCAAGTATTCACCATCCTTGTCCTGATAAAAAATATCGAAATATCGGCGACAATGTCCACCTCCCATTTATACGAACGGACGTTTGGAATCTAAAAAAAGAGCACAAAGTAAGAAGCCTTCCGACAGCCGCTCAGTACCAGGGCCACATAAAACACTGAGAGTCCGCGCACCAGAAAAACTCCAAGTGATTTATCGTGAGAAGAGGGACATCTTCGCGGCCTTTATTTCGGGTGCATGCACAGGTACCTCCTGGCAGGTGCTGCGATCTTGGTATCCCGTCCTAGCGTGGATTATTTATATCTTTTCTTGGTTTTTTTTTTGTTATACTCGTAGACATGTTAGATTCCCCCTTTCTTTTATTTATTTTTGAAACGGTGTTCATAACAAAAGTAAAAGCTAATCGTGTTTGTCATAATTTTATTGTCCTCGGTGATGAAAAGGTGTCACTTCACTCAGACAACCAGACACTGCTGAACGTTAGTTAAAAAAACTGTGAAATTAAACTGTTTTCGAACTTTACTTTTAATGAATAATATCTAGAATTCCTGACATATGTTCAGAAATAGAGTATTCAATAAATTCATAAAGGTTATTCATTTGATTGCAATTATACGAAAACAAAAATATACCTGTACAACATAACAATAAAATTGAAAAACAAAGGAGACAGCAGTCCGATTCGAGTCGAAACCGACCACAATGGAGGCAGCGAATCGGTTAAACTGATAATTAATAGTGATTATTGAGTAAAAATAATTGTCGGTTTCTTCAAATTACGCCCCTCGAAGATCTAATTTCTGATTCACGCAACGACTATTATTATAAAAATCTGCCGTTTCTTTTATATCGATAGGGTTGTCAGAATCTAACGCTGAGAATATTATCAGCGGTAATTGCTCCTGAATATATTTTCTTACTAACGTTAAAATTTAGACAAAACTTTTTTTTTAAAGCCATCCTCTATCGATGTCCTTATTTTCTAGTAAAGCGTGAAACGTATAAAAACAGGAGGTATATATTTTTTTTGTTTTTTAATAGTGAAAGCCGTGTGCTAACCCTGCGGGCGATAGGTATCACAGTTTCGGGGTACCAATTGTTTTAATTTGAACCAAAAAGAATTATGAATCTGTAATTGGTATGTTTGAAAACAAGTTCAGCATTGTTCTGTTTTGTTGTTTCTAATTGGAGTTTAATTATCGGGTTTATTAAACATCAATGTCGGCCGGTGTGAATTAGTTTCTGACTCCGTTTTAGGTTAAATTTACCATAACTGGCTTTTCAGAAGTGTAGTTCCCATTTTTCGACAGCATTATAGCAAAACTAAATTGAGTACAAAATTATTGTGCCAATTTCAGATTGAAAAATGAAATAAGAAGACACTATGGCTTAAAATATTTAGGCGCATTGACGTATGTAACGGATCTACCTACGTATAAACAAACAGGGGGTAAAAAATTAACTCTAAACGGAAAATCTTCTCTAAGATATAAAGTTACCACAGAATATTCACACAAAACTGCAAAAAGTACTAAAATGTAAAATTCTTTTTGAATTTTAAAGTAATGTATTCCAGTTCTCGCCTGAAATAAGTTTTCCGCTCTACCTTTTAACCTGGTGCATATCTCGCTCCAGCCCATTTTCAGCGCTGAAACTTGGCCAACTTCCTACTTTATTTGTATTGACGACTGTCGCTTATAATAATAGAACTTGGCTCATTTTTACTCATGTTTTTTGCATGAGATATTATACAGTGTCACACACGAGCGGCCGGGAACGGGCATATTTAGACAATTTCCTTAACAAATCCCCAGCAAGGGGCTCGCCCCATATAAATAATATAGCATTGCCACCTCACCTCGCCCTTTCTGAAATTCGCCAGGTTATTACAATTTTTCGCGTTATGAATATCGTCGCGAGGAGCGCCTTAATATCCCCTCGGAGGGAGTCACACCTCAGCAATTTTACTTTAATTCTTATTTAGAGTGCCGCCTTATTTCGGTTACAAGATTTTTAGTATTTGTTTATGGCGTTAACTTGTTCTTCGGCGGGGCTATGGGGCCGTTTCGCTTTTTTCAACGATGTAATTCGCGCTTTATGTTTTCTAGTTAGTTTTGTACTTTCGGGGATGATGGAGACGCAAATTGGCTATAAGAACCGCAAAGTACTAGGACGGCATGGGATGGGAGAGATAAATTTTTAGAGGAGCAAAGGTCAAGGGTGCTTTATTTTTCAAAAATCGAACGTTCGCTCGGAGTCGCGCGGCGCGTCATCGCTCCACTATCAATCATGCATGCACCATTGCGCCGCGCGCTTTTGTTCGAATTACGAATTTCGAAAAAGGAACTTATGGCGGCGAGAGAAAATTATGGCGGTTGGGTTCTTTTTAAAATTCGAATACGAAATTTGCCCCCCGCGGTGTTGCCCGTGCACCGACAACGCGCTGCGTTCTGTAATTATCGTTCAATTATATGATTAAAAAGAGCATCGTATTTACCCTTCGTTTCCATAGTTTTATAAAGTCGATTAAAGTTTTGAGGTTCGGGAAAAGCAAAGTCTGTTAACTCTATTACGTGACAAATAATAATATACAGTGTGACACCGTTAAAAAAGTAAAGAAATTGCTAATGGTGTATGATATTGCCTCCCCTTCTGGGGTAAAGAAAGACTAGGGTGGCGACACCTTCATTCCCTGGAGGTGTTTTTTGAGTGGAGTATTTTTTCGTTTTTTTTTCTGTTTTTTGCGTAATGACGTGGAGGTCCTGGGAGAGTTGGTGGGATCCATTAGATGGGCGGGAAGAGCTTAATGTTGCGTTTTTTCGTCGATCGGAATCGGGCCTGAGCGTGCATGTGTCGCCGGAGGACATTAGCGCCAATTGTAATGGCTTTTTGTCTGAGAGGAGGGCACGGATGATTGTTGTTTCTTGTACCTACCGATTTCCCTAAGGTTATCGCTATGAACCATGATTCCATTAAGCATAACACTTTTCAGCAAAGTGCCTTGTGGTGTTATTTCATATTCCTTAGTTATTATAACCCACCCTATAAGTTTCAGAAATAAAGAAACAGAAGTAAGCAAAAGCTGAATATGTATTAACATAATATTTATTTAAAAGTGTTACTGTACTTTCAAAAACGAGCAGTTGTCTTTTTTTATTTTTTTAAGCAACAGTTTGAGTGTTCTGAATTTAAAATTGTCTTTTCAGTCAGCCAAAACGACAGTGTTCTAAATTCAAATTGGTTGTTCGCAGGCAAATGGTGTGGGTCGCGGCGGGAGTGGTCACAGTCGGACGCCGCGCGGCGGGTCTACCAGTCAGTGTTCCTGGGCAGCCCGGGTGAGTACCCAGGTAAATACGCGTCCAACCAGCCAGTGACCTGTGCATTCCATGTTTAAAATTTGAATTTTTCCTTTTTTTACAAAACTCGCAGCAGCAGACGACCTCTTTAAAAGAAAAGTAAAAAGAAAATTATATTTGAGCAGTGAGACGGTTCATGCATTTTAAGGAGCAGGATTTATTCTAAAGTGTAATTTTCTTTCTTGATTTTTCTTGTAAGAAAGCTGCTAGTTGTATTTCATATTATAAGAAGGTGGAAATATAAAGAGACGGAATAATGAAAATTCATCATTTGAAAATGGAATACACAAGTCACATTGATCAAAATTATTTACTTACATTAGAGTTTACAATCAAATGGTGAAGAAACATTTGACCATAAAACCAATATGATAAAATAGGTTTTGCAGAAGCGATAGAAGACAGTATGTTATTAAATATTATCCCAGTTAACCCGATTGGTGGGTAACGACCCGTGTAGCGCAGTGGTTGCAGATGCCAGTTGAAGCAAAACGGGTCGTGGGTTGCATTCTTCAAAAGATATGATCGGTTGAATATAGGTGCCTTTTTATTTCGAGTTTACATAACAAAAGAGAAGCCTTATATTGAGACTAGGATTTGGTGTCTTATATTTAATCACAAGATCGATTCCCGATCAAGGTTTAGATTTGTTATAGTCTCTGGATCTGGGTGTTACTGCATGGTTCAAAATGATTTAGTTATGTATATCATCAGTCTCTGCAACTGCAAACTGTCCAATTATTATAATATTACTCGATCTTCTTGAGCCATACAGGACATCTCTGAGCTGCGCCGGAAACGGCCAGACAAACATTTTGACAGCTCTGAACGACGCGATGACAGCCAAATCGTTCTGGTAATGAGCTGGCGACAATCGCGAGTTGCTGTTTTAACGTGCGAGCGAATAGATTATCGATTGGAAGAATCTGTTTTGAGTGCTGCCAGGGTTGACATTCAGAAGAACAGTCAACAGCAGAAGGTGATAATATAACGTGCCAAAATTGATGATTTGACAAAAACTATAAAGCTTATTAAACTACTAAGAGTATAATTGAGACATTTCATTCATTATGATGGATATATGCTGCTTGTGATAATTTTTTACGTATTTTTCATTCATAAAAACAAATTGGAAGTTTGTTCAATCATCATTTACTTTTGCTTGGACTGAACAATTAAACGAATATCTGCGACATCGACATTTAGAGTTTGTAACTGTGGGTCAGACATACCTATTTTTAAATACATGCTTAGTAAAATGTATAACAAACAATGAGATAAATGAAACTATGAATTGCAACCCCTAATAGCTACCAAAGTCTCTATAGATAAAAAAAACGGATTGCTTCGTGAGCTATGTTCCAGGTCTTAAGTACTCCTCCTTCTCTAGTACTAGCTGTCTGTCAGTGGCTTAGCCCACGTAGAATATTTCTCCCGTTAATATTTATAATATAAATATTGGTACGAGGATTTTTAAAATCGATCCATTAGTTTCCTAGCCTATTCAATACTGACAAACAAACAATCAAATCTTGCCTCTTTATTATATTTAGTATAGGTTAATATAGTTTAGAAAACCCTCGTGTTTGCCAGCCCTAGCTAGAGCGGGGCGCATCGATCATCGATGTTATCGAGTGCGCCGGCGCAAGGCCGCCCGAGCGTGTAGGGATGTACTACATGAGATAGAGAGATAGCCACACTGTGTCCTAGGGCTTAGTAATGCGCACCATATATTGATGTAAAGCCTGATTTCACTGTTTGAGTAATTTTTTTATTGCTTTTTATTGCACATCGACGAGTTTAAACTAAATTTTACCGTTAATAGTGTTTTTCGTTAAATCATCACTACAATCGTTAAAAAAACTCTTCATCTAGATTCTGATCTCAGATTTGACCAGGGCTCGGAGTATTGGTGGTTTGATATGACTTTATTATAAAATAAGCTAGCAAGACTCTCAAAAGATAGTTCTTTTGATAGTCTATCTAGCTAGCTCATTGAATAGAAAGAAAAAAGGAGACAAATATGGATATGGATGGACGGATATCTATATCTGTATCCATCACCAGCATTTATCATTATTTAACTACCCCTGTGCGATAGTTTAAATAGTTGTACGTGTATCTGATGTATTATTCATCACAATAAGTTGGGGAAGGCATAGCTGGAAGAGATTGCTTCTAGCAATAAGAAATTGTACATGATTTTTATATGTACCTAATACCTACTTGTTGTTTTCCTCTGTTTTTGTAATAACAAGTACTATCTTATCTTATAGCTGAACAAATATTAGGCAAGTTGACGTTCTTAGAAAGCCATGATTGCAGAGTATATTGCGAGAGTGAGAAAACAGAGGAGGATGAGTGTCTGGATCACAGAAAGTAAAAACGTGGTTTCTGCCGACTCCATGAGGAGTAGGGCTTCATGGTGTAAACAGGCTGATTTTGTTTTGTCTTCAAGAC
This sequence comes from Udea olivalis, assembly GCA_947369235.1. Taxonomy (NCBI): domain Eukaryota; kingdom Metazoa; phylum Arthropoda; class Insecta; order Lepidoptera; family Crambidae; genus Udea; species Udea olivalis. The sequence goes on along the minus strand of OX376360.1, from coordinate 2,149,128 downwards.
AGGAGTGAATAGGCATTTACTAGGCAGACATGTACCATCACAGACCACATGCAACTTACCAGCAGATGCGGTTGTGATCAAATGACTGCCCAGTCTATAATGAACAAAAAAAGCCGTAAGGCGAAATAGCGCAATCAGGAGGTGAAGTAAGTGCATTGAAATTGTCATAAATTCCATATAATTCCATCAGCACGTTGTAGATATTCCAGCCATTCGCAAGGAACGTTTTGCGGACTCCTTCATAATGCAACAGCAAAGGAGTGGAACCCGCTGCCTGCGCATGTGTCTTAAATGAGTTTTTCCTGTCGCCATGGTCTGCTGGAAGAAATCTCTTTCTAGAGACAAGCTAACCTGTACTTTTGTACTCCTTATTGTTTTCTCTGTAATTTGTCTCTTTGTGTACGAAATAATAAATAATAAATAATGTGTTTCCGAACCAATACAATATGGGTCTCTTCAAGACAAGAGTGAATATGCATTCACTAGGTGGACATGTACCACCATAGATCGCATCGTGACCCCATCAGGTGCGATTCCGATCAAATGACTGTCTAATAAAAAAAAATAAGAATTCTTAAATAATCATTACTTTGAGGCTTTCATACTAAAAATGTCTGGTTGACGTTGAAAATCTTAATATGAAAATTTGTTCAAGAAATTTGTTTTTACTTAAGTAGATAGTGTCTAAATTGCCTCCTAAAAATCACCCTTTAAGTAAATAAATCTTTAGAAAACGCTATTTTTAAAATCGGCTATTTCGCTGGCTCTCCCGAAAGAAGCTAAGTAGGTATACCTTCATTTCTGTGAACTATTCTAGCCTGTGGTATCTATCCGGCCATTCCAGCTCATTGTAATTCTAAATAGGTTTTATCTTAGCCGTTCATAATATGAAAACAAGTCAATATCGAAGCTATGTAAGATAATCTAAGATATCTGCAATGTAATCTCTGAAGTACAGAAACCATTTTGAATCTGATCTCTTTGACAGATCTTATCTTCACCGGTTTATTTCTGGATCATTTTGTTTTAAACAGGTAATGGCCGTATGCATGAATAAATAATTTTATTTTTGCGGTTTGAAAGTGTGTTAAATTATCGGTTTTCTGTAGATTAAACTAAAAACACATAAAAAATAGTATACATTTAATTTTATTTTATCCGTTTATTCAACACATCGAACCCACGACCCTTTGTGTCTCTACTAGCTCTCTCTACCACTACACTAAAAGAGTAACCTTAGCATATTCGCTGGGTACAACATTATCTAACCCATGATGAGGTTATACCAACCCTGTTTGAACTTTTAACCCTTTAAAATAATTTAAAAATAGATAAATATTCATACAGTCGAGAATAGTTAGTTAAGGTACTTTGAAGCAAACAAAGCCATGTTCTGCATTAGTAGGTACCCATAATTTTATTATAAATAGGCATTTGCTTTACTAGAAGAATTTCAAACATAATATGGAAAAAAATGGACAAAGAAAACAATAAGCAGCTAATAGTAAATCAATCTCATTTATTAAAGACTTCTTATTTTCATGAAACTATTGAAAAATACATCATCTTATTCACAAGAGTCCATGAACGTAAAAGCATCAAAACAAACCTTTCGACTCGCTCAAATTAACACACTACGCCACTACCGCCATCTATCCGTTCATTCGCTGAACTGCGGTCGTCCCACCGCCCTAAAACAAACCCTATCTCTGAGCACTAAGGCCGCAAGTACAATGGCGGCTTAAAGCACTTGCAACTTTAAAGAGCTCAGTACGAAAACGATATCCGTTTCACTCTCTCAAATGCACCTGTCCTACTCTTTTTGTTCACGTCAGCGACATTGCCCGTTTCCATTACACTATATTAATTACCGTAACATAGCCTGGCTTCGTCTGCATCGTGGTCACTTCGATCTTCTATAACTTTTAAGGGATGTAATATCTGAGAACAACTTTTACTTGTTTCTTCCCAGACCTTCAGCCAAAATTAGAAAAATATGCTGTCAGATAAAAAACAAATAATAAAACGGAAAAGTAAAATAGAATCGGAAGAAGCGCAGTCAATTTATTCGGAGATTCGTTACAATTCCGATTTTTATCTGACATCTTGAATGAATGCCGCGGAAGACGGATAACCGTGGATCGCGATACCGGCAAAAACTCAGTTAGAAAGAGACGCATTGCTGTAATCGAGTCCATACTTACCGGACAGCCGAGCGCTGCGAGCGAGCGCGCGCGATCCCGTCTTTACGACGTGTGAAAGAGATAAAACAATTCCTTATGTCGCTATTCTTAAGTCGTTTGCGCGCTCGAAATGGCACTTTACTTGCAGACATTAAGGTCGCAGTTTCATTGTTGTGATTGCGTATTGACGATTGTGGCGTATCGTAATGGAATGTTATAACTTCATTTGGCGGTATTCGTGATTAGATTCTTGCGCTGTAAAAAATAAGGTTGTTATTTGTGTGCGTAGTAGGGAGTAGTGACGTCGTAGGCGCGCAGCGGCGGTTGCCATAGCGACGAAGCGCTTTGGAATGCTCGGATCAGGGTTGTCAGTTACCAATGTTTTCTCCCAAATTAGTGAGCAATGAAAATAATGATTTCGGGAATGACTTACGGAAGCGTAGAGTACTTCAACATGCCATTTCGATACCGTAGAAGCATTTATACTATCCACAGTTATTGTGGGTTTATAAACTTGAATTTGTTGATGTTTTGTTTATTTCGTGTCTATTATTTTATTCTGCACAGGCTGTTTTCGTGATTATTCATTATAATAATCTTGACTATTTTCTGTAGCTTTTCAAAAGTGTGTACTTAGTGTTTATTTTAACTAGTAGGTACCTTTACAATAATAATATGCAATTGAGTATTGCCCGTGTGGCGAATAATAACGATACTAAATAAATGAATAAGACGTGTCATTTGTAACACATTGGTGTACGAAACGCAAAAGTCGTTTAATTATGTTTCATTCGTTGGTTCACTTTAGTTGGTGTTCGTAAGTACCTAATTAGAAAAATTAACCTTTTCTATTGTAAAAATCGATGTAAGTAACGTTCGATACTTATATACGCAAGCCTACCTTGGAAAAATGGAAGTCCTAATTTATGATAAGCTCATTCCAAATTCAGATTTTAAATTAGAAGACAGAGATGGCATTACGGCGATACGCGTGTGAGAGCAGTCGCGCGGAATTGCTCAATTTGTGTTCAATCTCCGAGTTCTTTTTTCAAAAATCCAATGAGACCGATTGCGTTCAATCCGCAAATTAGAGGGAATCTTTCGCTAACGACGGGAAAGTGGGTCTGCCCCGTGGATGTTGTTGTATTCAACTGTGAGATACTACGTACGAGCAAGATCCTGCAGAGCAGCAATCGTTCATACTGCTTTTTAGTGCAGCCGTAAATATGATGCTTTTCTTACATAACTAATCCATTGGTGGTCTACTTATTCTACAAAGAACCTCAACATACATATGCTTGTTTTAAATTCACAATTATTTTTAGCTTTTTACAATGGAAATCGCTGAGACCGTCACTTTTAGAAATATTAACTGATATACCTACATATTAGTAAAATATCATTTATTGGCCCACACACAACATATTAAAAGAAAAAGATAAGGAAAAGAAACAAATACAGAAGAGTACATCAAAACATAGTAAACAAACAATAAATACGCCTCAATGTGGGGCCAACGAGGACCCTGTCTCAGCATATGCTGCTGCAACTAATAAGCTGCAGCAGCGCTGGTATTCTGACAGGGCCTCGATGGGTGAACTCGTCCAGCTGCATGTAGACAGTATATTTTTATATTTGTCAGATAGAAAAGATATAAGCATAATATGGGAAGTAAATAAATAATAATGACAAAGGAAGAGAAAAAGTACATTCGATAACAACTGGAACAAAGTTTGACACGCTCTTGTTTTTGTAAAATTCACTAGGTACAGACTTACCCTTTACTAACTAGCCCATACTTAAACACTTATTTTGCTATTGCACCTTCAGATATTAACTGCTTTTTACTCTTCAATATCAATGTCAAATATGTTTTTTTTAAGGACAATAAGATTTTATCATGACAAATCGATTTAGCTTCATTCAGTATTTATAGTTGATTCCTGGGACTAAATTTTACATAGTGAAACTATTTAAATAAATAAATAAAATAAGTTTCTAATTCTCGTCAAACTCGAAAGCGTGCTCGCTTCGCGTTCGCTACTCGCTCGATCGCTCAGCGGGGTCACGCGCGGCTTCATTACGATGACCAACCTACGTACAACGTATATCTAAGATCGCAGATACTAGAGATACTGCGAATCCAACGAAACCAGTTTTTCTCCAGCTAAATTACTCCAGCTCTTACAATTTAAATAACAGCCGATTCGCTGCGGCGTCTAAACGAGCGTTAAAACGTTACTTTGTAATGGACGTCGATCGAACGATACGGACGGCTTCGGCCAACTACCGTATTATTTACTATTATTATCTTTTTATAAACGTCCAGGCGTTTTATTCGAAAGGGTAACATTTTACACGCCTATTCAGACTGAATTTGTATTTGACTGGATTGGATAAGGTTATCGTACTTATCGTACGGAGCTAGTGTGGTCTTGGATTCCATCCTGGCCGAATATCTTATTTTTGTTTATTTTTGTAGAAATATGATATAGTGCAAATACCCCACTTTTGATATAGTCATCAGCGTATGTTATTTTATCTAGCACTTCTGATACGGTCATAGTAAAAACATAACACGGAACGTGGCAACTCAATAAACGGAAGCAAACCGAACAAGAATGTACGCTCGTAAAACCGCCGTAAAACGGGCAATATTAATAACGTATCCATTTCGGTGATATCTCCTTACGGGGCATTGAGAAATTGTCACATGTCCCGTTGCAACTTAAATCGAAAGTATTATGCTTAACTTTTAAAGGTATTTGTGGTGGTCTCGTGCGTGAGAATGCAATTTGTACCGCGCCTGACCTGTAACCTGCGACCTGTATGCTAATGCAAGAATAAACTTCTCTGAATCACTGATTGAGGATACCGATAACTACACTCGTAGGTATCCAAGTTTTATGTTTTATGATGGCTCAAATAGCGAAATGACAACGCAGGAGTTGAAGCGACACACATCGCAAGTGCAGAGTAGGCAGCGCACCCACGTCTTCATTAAAAGCTTCAGCTTATCGTTAAAATCGATCTCGTTACGAACAATGAAACGCGTCGAAAAAAAAACCGGCCAACCGGTAAACGAATACGAGAAACGTAATCAGGGCGAACGTCGCACTAAATAAAATAAAACCTCAATCAAAAATCCGAAGGCATTCGGTATCATAACCGGAGCGGTGCGTCGACCCCTATGAAAACACGGCCGTGTGGGTTACACGGCCGCGACGGAAAAAAAACAAAAGTATAATAATGTAACGCACTAAGTATCCGTCTTAAAAATACGCCTCGATCTCTGGTGCGCGCGTCGCGGCATTAACGCGTCGGTGGAGCGGCTAGAGACTCCGGAGGATTTTGAACTTTGAAGCTCTGGTCGACGGTTGAGAGTCGTCAAGCGGTCAGAGAAGAGTCCTCGGTCCGGAGGGCCGGGGGTGCGCGGGCGGCGGGAGGGGGGCGGCCGTGATGGATGGCCCAATCAGGCGGCGCGGCGGTGCCGGGCGCTAATCGAGCAGTGCGCCCCGAGAGCCGCACACACGCGCACGCACACACCGATTACACGCAAAGCGCAACGAGAACCTTTTCGGAGATAATACATAATACGCTGCCCCGAGCGCGACCTCCGTCCGGTGGAAATCGATGGAAAACAGCCGAGACGGAGCAGGGGAATGAATAACTCCGTATTTACGTCTATATCGGCCGGATCGATAGCCACCAACTGTTGTAAACAGCGTGTACGAGGGAAAAAACGCGACCCCCCTACCTATTAGCGGCCACGTGACTAATTTCGGGAGCTGTCACCGCCAGAACCGGCGCACGTGGACGCCTGCCCTTGCCACTGCCACAATGCCACCATTCGCCATTCTATCAATACTCCTCGATGCTCTGCATCACCTGCTACGTAAACAAAACGTACAATTAATTGCGTCTCATCGTCGAAGGGATCTTTATAAATCAACGGCCGTCGCATTTTATCCTTAAGAGACCTTTCTCTAACTAATCCCGACAGAATTGAAACGAATCTAATGAAACGGGGCTCCGATAAAAAAACAACGCAACATCGGGATGCCCTACAATCATTTTAACTTTTTTCTGTCGTTCGCTCTCGAGGCGTATTTTTTTTGTCGTTGATTCTGTCTTTGGAGTTGGTTTTTTTAGTAGCTTTTCATAAATATTTTAAAATCGGATTCAGTCGGGGACAGGCGAGGCGAATGGATTAGGATTTAGATATTTCGGGGCGCGTAATTTATGCCTTTCTTTGTTGAGATATGAATAATGAGGGCGCAAGATGAATCTCCAGCTATCGGCGGCGAGGGCATCCAACTCGCTTGATAGTTCCCACTTTGTATCCCCTAGTTCATTATCTAATGTTTACCTTTTTAGTAATGCTCCGATTGATGGAATGAAATTAAATTACTACTTAAAGGCTATAAATAAAACTGTGATACCTTTTGCGTTATTTCTTTTCCCCCCTTAAATAGGGTCGAGGTTTCAAGAAATACTACCAATAACAGATCTTCAGGATTTGAAAAAAAAAATACAGTTCGCCGCTTTTGTTTTGATATTTCAGGTCAGGTCTTTGATGAGAACAATTGTAGTTGTCTCGAAAAAACGCAAAGGTTCTCATAGACTGACCCAGGCGCAATATTCGCAGTTAGTGATGCTTTATAATGCACTAGGAAGTATGGGTTCGATTCCCTCATTAAACTATCTTTTTTCCATGTCTGTTGCTGTTCAAATATCTAAGCTCAGTTTGGGGATTTTGATGTATGATATCCCAGATATTTGACGCTTTATGTTTCAATGTTGCTTACTTTCAAAAATGGCTTTCCTCTCTGACAGCAAACTCTAAAATCCCAACAACACCATCAGGTAATCTCCATTGTGCGTTCCGAAAATTGCCCTAATCTAATGTTATTCTAATCCAATTTGAACCGCGTTAGTCATTTAAATTCCAATCGAAATGATCTGAACCATAAAGTACCAGCAGCTATTCCAAATATTCGTCCATTTTAAAAGCTCTTAACGAAATTATTAAGCATCACAAAAAAGGGTCAAGTTGATGATTTACCGACGTCAATTTTGACAGCTCGTAGTTTTGTTTGACCGAAATTATAGTAATTTTATAAAATACCCATCTACTTATAATAAACGGCCGAAATGTTTGATGGGGCAGGTATTTTGTAATAGACCAAATATGTCAGGAATGTGCTGGCAAAGTGAGAACTTTTGTAAAAAAACATCTAACAGGAAATGTTTGCAAAATAATGATAATGATCTGTAACTTATTTACAACGACTATTGTATTCGTGTTTGTTAAAAAGCAGTTCACCTTGACAAAAACGAGGTCAAATAGTAAAACATATAGGAAAATGTATACTATTGATGATTCTCAGAAAAAAACATGACTTGTTTAGGCGTTTATTTTTAAATAATCAAACGAGAAACAAAAGTTTAATATCATGAGGCAAAGCAGCTGTAAAACAAAGGTCTATGCTATAGAGACGGTCATCAAACTTTCACATTGTCTTACAATCATCAAAAGATCATCCCCAATACCTACTTATTAAATGCAAATAACTTGCGACAGCCCTACCGCCCGCCCCGCTCCCTCAATAACTTTTTGTCGGCTAACAATATTTTTGCATCAAAATAAAGACAGCTTTTTATTCATAAGCGGCCGTTTCGACCGTTCAAAAATAATAATGAGTCGGTTATAAAAATCGCGAATTTATACGAACGGAGCCCAGAGTTTAATACGACTCCTTAAAGCGAGAAGTTCTTATCAAATAAACTTTGAAAACGAAAATTATGTCCCCAGCGAGAGGTCCCGATCACAATAAAAACGGGGATTGGACGAGATTAAAATTGTAATTCAAGTTATTTTTGACATGCGTCTTATTGCTTTTTTGATATGGTCATTCCGCGGCGCGCTTTTTTTTTATTTTGCGCGTAACTTTGATCAAGGTACGTGCGGCCATCGAGCCGATCCATCAGTTTTTTTGAGGGCAAGACTTTTTTGGTATCGATTGCACATTCGACTTAGGTAAAATAACCGTTAGTTTATGTATTTAATACATTGCGGTCGGACATCCTGAGTGATAGGTCGGATGAAGGCTATGTAATTTTAAGCAGATCGTGTACTATGGGTGTTAGACACTATCAAATCAACAGATAATAAATAGATACCTAAACATATCTTTGTGGTGATATACCCACTCTACATTTACCGCCAATGGCCGATCAAACGTGCCACTAAACAGCTTGCTTTATGGCCACGATGTGCATTACTATACTAGGCATTGATTAAAATGGCCGACTATAATCCGCGCGATTATTTCAAATCGCGCGCGTTACATCGGAGGTAATCTTCTATAATGGCGGCCGTGCTCTATGCCGTGATAGCTTCTATGGCATTATGGTCGGTACACGCCATTACATTATAGCGTGTTCAGTATTCGGAAGAGTGTGAATGTTGCGTTGAAGCCATTGGAATCAATTTAGTCTAACATAAATCTCTAATTACATAGTTGCGTGATGGTTAGAGATTTATGTTTGATTTAAAATAGAAGAAACTGTTAAAAAACAACCTAAATATTTAGGTGACAGGCCTAAGATTGCCTGAGTAGAATACTTTACGCAAAGTGTGGACTTCAGAATGTTCCTGTTGCTACTATAGTCACCTGATAATAGGACAAGCTCTGCTGAGTCTAAGCTAAACGTTAAGACCAAGTCTCCTTGTTTTCGGATACTTACAACCTTGGTGTCTTCAAGGCCAGAATGAATAGGCATTTTCTGGGTAAGCGTGTACCACCATCGGCCTCGTCATCGCTTACCACCAGGCGAGACTGGGGCCAAACGCAAACCCATTTTAAATAAATAAAAATAAAAGAATGAAAGTTTTAGAGATAGTACCTATCTCTAGCTAAGTAAATAAAATTTCAAGCTAGGCGTTGCGTTTACATAAATAGCCGGCTTGGCTTGTCAAACACGACCTGGCCGGACTTGGCCGAGAGCCACAGGAGCTGGCTGCGATGGCGACATGCCGCAAACGGAGTCCCATCCGAAAGATTGGATATAATTTAGGACAACCATCACGACCTTTTTTGCGGGAGAAACACCTGTGGTAAACCATGCATTTATATTAGAACTACAACCAAATACCACATACCTTTTTCTCAAAGTATCAGCTGACGTTTACAGTCGTTTACTTAGATTTAACTTGACGTGTACTTATTAGGCGGTCGCATCAGAATACTGACCACAGTACCGCACACTTATAATGCGTAAAAAACGCAAATAAAACTCGGCGGCGAATAAAACAAGTTAACGAGACGCGACCGCAGCGCCGCCGCACGGCGTTTTGTCGGAACTAGTCGTAGACCATCTGGCTGACCACATTCTTGTAACCTTTGTGTCTAAAGGTGCGCTTAGACCAAACGAGCGAATGCTCATTCTATACCTACTCTATCAAATTCTCTTTGTGTGAACAGAGATTTCGTTGTTCTATCTATGTTCACTGTAACTTTTAAATGTCTCTAGTGCGTGGATAAACCAACCCTGAATAAGTCTTTTTTACCGTTTCTTTATATTTTTGTGTATGTTTACAGATATTTACTACGTTCATAAGTACTACCTATATGTAATTGCATTCATGAATGCATAAAATAACTTCATGTATAAATATATAATTATCTCACTATCTCACACTACCCAGAAAATAGGTAATTTTCTCTTTTTAATCTTGTCATTTCCTCTACCTGCAGGTTGTCTGGAAGAGATCGCTTCCTAGCGATAAGACCGCCTACATTGTTCAATCTAAGATTATGTAATGCTTAAGTTAAGTATGATTTGTTGTACAATAAAGTTTATCTTATCTTATGTTCGCGGAGACCCTAGAGCACGAGCTAGAATGCTCGGTCTTGATTCCTCGTACTTTTTCGTTGGAATTCTTTTGGTTTTAATGAAAAACGAATTATCATTGACATCAAAAGATCTCGAAAGAATATTCTTGCTTCGTCTGGTCTCAATGCACCTTAAGAAGTCGCAGGTTTGACCGGCTTGTCCATTTGAAGTTGAAGTCCATTAGAAGGTGGTGGGTTAGGTGCCCTCAGAATAAACTTTCGTGAAAATTACAAAAATGAACATGACAAAAATCCTAACACCAGAAAAAAATATTTGGGCTAGGAATCTGGCGAGATGGTTGCATTGCAACCGGGAGACTGCTCTGAGTTGTTCATTTTTATAGTCCTTCAATCAGAAGATAAAATTATAGTATTGTGAATGGAAAATTACCCAAATCCAATAATATTTATGATAATGACTACTAAACTATGCAAAGATAGAACCACAGTAGTATAATCTTCTCAGCACTAGATGGCGCTTTTATCTTTCATTTGATTCAATCACAATTTTCATAATGCTTGCTTAATGTTTATTAATGACAAACTTGGGCATTGCTCTCTATGAAATTCAAAAAATGCTTAACTAACCCTGAATCAGAACCCAGGACTCGGACTTACAATCTGTCAGACCTTCATCTAACTCACGAATAATACTGAATACTCTCCTACCTAACTTAGATATTTTACCAATAACACACATTTAACTATCCCGAACAATAGGATTATTCATGCGGCGGTTTCCCTAAACGTTAACATTACCTCGTACACCGCATTCCATATTCCGTCGTAATTGAACATCGTATGCAAACGCCATCTCTTTAATATTTATGGCTCCCTGGTACAGGTGGATCCTCTGCCCTATTCCACTTATTGTTTACTTGTTTCATTTCTAAATTGTTTACTTGTTTATATTTCTGGATTGTTTTTATTTGGTAATCGCTGTGTCTTGGAGTATCGCCTACAGTTTTGGAAGTATATATTTTTTAGGAAATATTTAGCATGGTTGTAGAACTAAATCATATTGAGAAGTGAGAAAAAAACCTAAAATTTGAAGAATATATTTACACAGATTTTCTTGGTCGTACTTCTCATACCTAATAACCCGCGATTTTTCGAAATATTTTTAATGGTTAGAAGACTAAGGATGTCACTCAATAATTATACTTACATTAATTATGTTTGGAGTGCCTCAACTTGTACTAAGTTGTAATTCAAACAACGAAATTCTCGTCCCAATATAGCACAAACATTATCCATCTCTTCTCTGAAGCCGCGATGCATCAAAATAAATCCATGTGATTCCGCATAAATTTGCATCTTAACCACGACAGCATTTAGCACTCCATAAAATTAGAACAAAAGAGTCTGAGCCAATCAGCTCGTTCGTTAAAATTAATGACATACAAGCCACCGGATTAAAATAACCCAGGATATGTTTGTGGTGTGAGAGAAAACACTGGCCGTTGTTAAGAAGGTAGGTAAAATATTTGGCAAAAAAACGAGACAGATCCACTTTTTAAATAGGGAATTTGTGACCAAACTGTCAACAAAATGCACAAATTACTAGGATTCAATATACCTGATAATGAGGAGTATGGAGATATAAATGGCACTGTGAGTGAACAAGACACATACCAAGGCTGCGGTCCGAATGTACAATATTTCAGTTGTTTGGATATCTCCTGTATTTTAGCCTGCAAGACAACGTTTGGAGGTGATGACTTATCCTTCAATCATTCTGCTTGTGTCTAAAGGAAGGCAAAGTGAGTTAGTTATTGCAGGGTGCAGAGGCCGTTCCGAAGCGCTATCGGTAGCGTACTCGTAATTTGAAAATAACTTAACATTTTTGAACGCGCCACCCAGGGTTAACTGACTTCCGTGCACATTTTTTTTCTTTTGCTTCGTAGTTTATGACCTAAAACAAAGCTCTAAGCCCGTGGAGCTAGAGTTCAATCCTTACCTTGTACGAGTATACGACGTACTTGATGTATTTTAAACAATAAATGCAACTCTGGTAACGGGCTACGGTTACCGACCATGTTAAGTTCTAATACTTAGAAAAACGTGGGCTTGTTTCCTTTCAGTTAATAGTAACGGGGAGCTTGCTGAATCTGACTGAATAGACACTATTCATAATATTCGTGAGTGTATAATCATTAATTTTAATAACCTAAAATTCTCAAGATTTTCGCTTGAAAATAATTCACGGAGAACTGTTTTTGTAACCAAATCAATGTCATGTACTCTTTTCTTAATTGCTCATTAAGAGTCTAGGAATCCCATCCTATTTAAAATACCTTAACTAAACCAACCAGTTCTCTATGTAATCGTTTATTTTAGCAGACATTTCAATAATTTATTTTGGAACCAAACTAATAAGATTGCTTCATTTAAATCAAAATATTTTGTAGTTTGGATTTTTTGCAAGTCCATTCCGAGTGAGAATCGAACGCCGCTGCATAATAAATCGATTTATCATTGTCCCAGCGTTTTCTCGATAATTAACCATCATTATCTCACACGTAAGTTAATGTAAACACACGCGTAGTTATCTGGTATTATCAATTCATCTCGAATGGCCCGGTTTTAATTAAATCGATTATATGAGGACGAACGCTTGTTCGTTATCGATTATTAACAATCGGTGTTATTTGTTTTCGTCGAGTACTATTTCACTGTCCGTGTCCGTTGGAAGAATCGATTGAAGTTAGTGTATAATCATATTAATCAAAAAAATCTATTTCGTTTCATTCAGATGCCGTACATATTTTACATCCACAAATACTGATACAAAAACAAACACATATAGACACGTATTCACGGACGCACAACTGGATCAAGGGTCCAACACTTCCATTATTTGTATCAAGTCACCGCTGCAATAAAATAAATGAGTATTGGCTTAATCACCACTCTTGACCAATACGGTGAGTAGTGATCAATAGCAAAGCACTGAAAAATTCGGAACAAACTTTCCCTGATCTGAGATGTCCTCCCCGGACTTCCGGATTCTGGACCACGCTGGTACTACTCGGCCGCGGAGGCATATTTTGCTTTGAATGATTGAGAATTGTCTTTTTAACGTATCAACCCTACGCGTTCCAGTAGCAGCGTTTGCGTCAGCGTCGCGGCGCGTTCCAGTGACGTCACGGCGTCGCGCTGCGCGAGCGCTTGATCGATGTCGCGTCGCGCGCGGCTGAAGGCATGACGCATTGTCGCTGTACAGACTCTTGCTGACACAAGCCTAAATAGCCATGATGATCTAAAAGTGGCTGTAATTATACGGTAGCTTGTGACGCCTTCAGATGGGTGACCAATAATATTTCAATCATAATGTTTGACTAGACTTGCTTAGATATTTCATTTAGGCTCGATTTTTCAATTCTTAGTTTATTCCCCAGATAGCTAACTGAAGAATAAAATAACTGGTTGTTTATCAAGCGAATAGATATTTTAAATTTTTCAATCGTCTTGTCTATGTACTTATATCTATAACTTCGCACCAACTATCCACAAGCGAGATGCACTTAAACAATCATTGCAATGTTAGAATGAAACAAGACAAAAGTTGATATTTGACAAATTGACACTGACGTATAAGAAAAACAACCTCAGCTTTTTTTGTTGTCTAAAGTTGTGGCAAATAATCTCAAATGACACACCACATAACCTCAAAATGTCAAAGAAAACGCATAGATAAATCTTATCCAGCCCCTCAAGAAGCAGATAACTTTATTACTCAGTTAGCGGCTTTATTCAACAGATACCAACAACCTATCTGACCATTAAAAAATTGCAAATCTTGTTAACCTTCGATTAAACTTTATTCTACAGATAAATTGCATTATCTTAGGATTGTGAAAAATCGGCCCTTTTCTAATGTAATGTATGGAATTAACAAACTCTCTGGTCACTGGTCTGACAGTCTCTGGGTATGGCATTATGTTCAGTAGTAGACTTTTGCTAAATAGGTAGAGTTTGGATTGAATGGGCTTAGCGTTAAGGATTTCTTGAACCCAAAACCAACATTCCCCTAACAAAATGTGGGTTTAACCTATGTCTTAGCGCTAATATCTCATAAAGAATGTGAAAACTCGGCTGAGTTTGGAGTCTGACGGATTTTTAAAATGTCCTAAGTAAAGTGTACCCTTGTGTGATGGAAACCAAGAACAACGAAGGTACTTCAAGCACCCAGTCTGCGCAAATATCTGCTAATTCTCATAAAGCTAATGGCCGGTTGGAAAAACAAACCTACTTGCCACATTGTGCTGCGTGCTGGTAGGTCCCCTCATAACGTCCTAGTTAATCTGCTTGTCGTCTGAGTGTTGTCAGCATCAGGCATGTCTCCAAACAGACAGACGGAATTAGCTTCCAGCGGCCGCGCGGAGAGACGTGTCGCGGATTGTATTTAATTTAGTCGCAATGCACTTGAAGTGGTGGACCTGAAAATAATGGTAGAACAATGTTGATGACGGAAAACAATGTTTATTTGAGCCGATTGGCAAGATTTTTCGGCCAGTCATTGATATTGATGCGAATACCAACTTGAAAGAGCTAAAACACGATGCTGTTTTGTTTTTAGTAAGATATCCAGAGCTTGTTTTTCATAATATGTCGCCTGGCTAAACAAACAAAAGGTCACATAGCCTTGCATTATAGGCAACTTGCAAGTAGGACCTCTGGTGTTTCAAGTAACAGTATTCTATCAGACGGTTAGAATCCGAACGCTCACATGCCACAGTTATTAAAAAAACATTTAAGTTACTTTCGAAAGGCGACAAAACATCTCGCATTTCCCAGCACCTACCTGTGGTTTCAGCGCGTCCCACCACATCCATACGTCTGGTAACCCTTCCCTTCTATATTTAATTTCGCGCCGTCTATACATTACATCGTAACGACGTGGGCGGTTGTGGCCAACTTTTTGTCCCAAAGGTGGGCAGTGGACCACTCATTTGTATGTCCCGATTACGCGAGGAACGCCTCCGTTTCTTTTGAGATGTTTATATCGAAAGGATTAGTAATAATTTGCCACTTGAGAGCCACATCAAGCTACTTTTTCAATTCAGATTTTTAGTAGATGCTTTTGGTCATATTCTGTAGTAATGACGTTTATTTGTTACTGGTTACGTACCAGGGACCTGACTTTTGAACAGAATTTCATTGGTTAAGCACTGCAGAGATGTCAAACAAGAAAGATGTATTAATTTAAAGCTTTAGGGTCCAAAAATTTTTTGTTACGTTAATGTAATGCCAATGCTAAGTTCGAGAGTTGCCAGGTTTCTATCAATTAAAATCCATCTCAAGAATATGAAATATGCGAAAAATGTGACCAATGTTGACAATTCAGAGTGACCGCCAATGGTAGCAAATCCGAATGTTCTTACTATGCGCAACCAACTTCATACTTCACTGACAAATGTCGATGACATTAGTCCAAAGACAAAAGACTGGCAGTCGGGTAGATCATAGAGGGCTCTGCTGTCGGCCATCAGAATCAGAATTGGCTCGTCTAATTGACCGGGCTCGACGTCGAGCTCGTAAAGAGTGCGGTTTACGATAGCCGAAGCATCGAGCCGGATAAATCAGGTGCGATGTTACTGTCAGTGGCGTCATAAATGGCCAGTGTTGCCATTAAAAGGCTCGTTGCCACGTGACCTCAGCTACTCTATAGCTAAGCAACATCTTCACAGGTCTGGTCTGCACTTAGATGGAAAAAAGGAAACCGGATTAAACTTTACTTTTGCCATCAATGTGTTGAACTTTAAGTTGGTCTCGGGTCTATTTGAAGAAAGAAATTCGGATACTAATCTTTTTGAGCTTCTGCCACGTAAACGTATTTTTGTATAAGCAGATTTGATAATTTTTCAGTCGCCTTTTATTTATTCATATCGAATACTTCAAAAAGTCACTGCTTGTCCAACCAAGAGCACTCTTAGCTGGCAACCCTCTCGGCATTTGCGATCATTTCTCCCGGCCAAAATAACCTGCGCACGCGCCACCAAATGCACTTTTGGTCGTTTCGCGCGTAATCCCGGATTAGCGCGATGGATGTCGCCCGTTTCGGTCTCGCGCGACTAAATAAGCTGATAATATTCGTACCGTAGTAATAGGCTGGTCGAGTAATTATTGTCGCGCGTTATGCTTTCCTGGTAGTTGATGAAGTTGGCACTCTGGAATAAGGAAATCTAAGTCGGATCAACTTTATAGCAATTTCTGAATATACTATGACAATGAACTGAACTCTTCCGCGTATTTTACCAATTTTAGGTTAAAAGTTGGAACTGCTGTGATCTCTCATTAAACATGTTAAACACAGTCTTCAGTAGTTAGACCAAAAAAAAAACCTTTCATGTTTGATAGAAAACCACCTCTCATCTCACCTCTACCCGATTCATTAAACCATTTTTCAAATATGCTAATACAAATGAAAATTTAGGTACGTCTAGCATATGTAGCGTAATACGAGTTTAAGTACGTCTTTTTTCTAAAACAGACTTTACTATATTCTTGTAGCAGCTGCGCAATAGACTCAAATGTGGAAATATAGTACTTAAAGTTCCCAATTATTTTTATTTTATTGATGAACCTTTTTTCCACATTTTTGCTAGAAAACCATTTTAGAGGACGGTCATACTTCGAATTTTAAGTCTAAAGCGAACGACAGCACCCTCGCAGCGTAATCTGTCCAACTGCCAACGTTACTTGGCATTTGCCAACCTTTGGCAACCACCGTCTTTGAGTTTTTTGGCGTGCGCTGATTTCCCCTGTATTTGACGTGCCAAATTCTCATTTCCCGTAGGTAACTTTAAAGTTCCGTCACGAAGAGATATTGAAACGGTTCATTAAACGTTGGGATTTTTTTATAAATCCTTAACATGCATTCGCCGTGCGATAGTCTAGACTGTATTTCTGTCACGTTCTTATTCAAATAACAGATTAGCTAGACGTAGTACGTACCTCTTTTGAATTCTGAGTTCCTAGTGAGCGGTTCTTATCCGGAACTGTATTTTATAAATCAGAGCTCATTGCATTCTGATTGACAGATAGAGGGCGTTAATTAGAAGTCGATTTTCGAATTTAATGTAACGTAAACGTTTATTGGTAATATCCAATCATCTTTAACCCGAGGCTATAGGAGCCATATTTCGTTAAGACTGCAGCGCGCGAGATGGGATCGCGCTCGCCTCAGTATCGAGTGATCAGTGTAAAGGCCGATGACATCGTGCGGTTTTTTGATAATATTTCCAGTTGGCTCTTTTTGTTTTGGTATTAATTTACGTCTTGAGATATGAGGATGATACTGCAGGTAAGCGGCTGGGCTACGGCACGCCCACACGTGTAACTGTCGCGTTTGCAGCACACACATGTATAAAAGGTTGTTTGTGACTCTGTCAGTCGGGTATGTGTGCCGGAATTCTGCGTAAATGTGGATGTTTTGGTTGCAATTCGAAAACAAAATTATTTGAGCGGGATTACTTTGCAAAAAAAACGTTTCGGTAGGAATTCAAGATGTTTTGCGACCAGGGAAACTGAGTGTGACTTAAGCGACCTCCTTTGGAGTTGACTCAAATAACTCCGCTTCGGGTGAAAAAATAGTAGCTTGATTATATTTTATAGCAATATCTAAGCTTGGCTATCTCCTAAAATTAACTTCAGCACTAGGCGAAAATGGGAGAACATCGTTTCTTTTCGACTGCTCGTCAATGACGAGGATCTCTGGACTGTTACTGTTTGGGTTGTATGAAAGGGTTTCTTCTTTCGTTACTTAACCCAAAAACACGTTTAGCCACACCTGGTGGGTGGGTCTTTTGATGTATAATTATTGCAAGACGTGAAGCTAGCGATTCGCCTGAAGCTAAACAAAAGATGAGGTTTCATAGCTTCCATTGATTTCTTAAATAATATTTTCAGCGAGAAAGCAATGTGTGAATTCCGCATTTATCTCGTAATAAACGTTTGTCTATACGTCCAGCAATTTTTCCCGCCCACGCTAGTCGCGCGCCGATACCAGGAGCGCATTAATCCAAGGAGCGCGGTGTGCGGCCGCTCATATCTCGTATTTATGTCCACCTCCCCGCACCCATGAGCGCTTGGTCCTTGCAGGGCTGCGACATACTTATGCCCTGGTACTTACTTAGCTCTGACCGTTAGTAGACGTGCCACAGATCAAGAGGGATCAGATCAGTACGTCTACCACGAGTTGCCACTTTAAATTTACGTCATCGTTCGCGAGAAAAATTGTATTGAAATTTGACATGACATGACAATGTCAAATGCAATTTAATAATGTAAATTAGAGTGGCAACTCGTGGTAGACGTATAGATGAGGGTGACATGATAGGACTCCGCACCTTCTGCGTAGTATGTAGGGCAGAAATGAGAGGTTAGGCCGCAGTGTTACACTGTGTGAGATATAGTGTCCTGTTAATTTTTATAATCACTAAAAACTAAAACTGGCCGTTTGTTAAGATTCAAACACAGTACTTAGTAGGTATAACCTACTTCACTACACCAGCATATAAAAAGTGTTTTTATAATTTTGAAGTAGTGAAAAAAATCGTTCATCTTGGCCTTATATAAATATCTAAATATCACCATCTTCAGAATGTCTCAAGCCCTGTTTTGTCAACCCTAACTTGGGTAACTTTATACTACTTGTTGTTGATTAATCCCTGGTAAAACTCTGTCTGTGTGACACGGCCATTATTTTTATCACAATCGTCTCGGGTTTTTGTGTAAATTATATTATTATTTATAAAGTGACAAGTCTTATACATCAATGAAAAAACGTTATATTGTACAGAAGTTACATACTAAGAAACATTTTATTATTAGAGGTGAGGAACCAACTGATGAGAAAAATTCTGGTTTGGGGGTTATTGATGGTTAGTGCAACATGAAACAAAAGACCTTATAAATGTGACAGGTTTCCGATGAATACCTTAACCGACTCTAACTTCAATGAAGAGTCGTTGAAAATTCATAATAATAAACTAATGATTTGAATATGAAGTTACTTAAACCCCATTGCTTGGTACCGCGGCAGTCGGAGGGCTAACCTAATCCATTGGCATTCGTCCGACGCAATAATTAGCATTTTGATGGAGTAACCGAATCTCAGTCGCGTCATAAATGCACCCTAGACTGCAGATTAACCCCATTTAGAGCTGGTTCCCTAAAAGAAGTGGCGATTTTATAATAAATTTACAAAGTTTAAGCTTACGAATTTTAAATGTTTTGCCTGCTTTTAATTAGTTTCTTCTTTAAAATTACACTTTGTTTCATTTTTTCATTGTAACTAAGTTGATTTTTCCTAGTGTCTGATAGAATTACTAAGTAGTCGATTGTGGACAGCCTGTCCTACAATAAACCGCGACCATTATCAAGATATCCACGCTACCGTTGCAATCGAATCAAATACATTATAACATTTCTGCCCCACCGGCAATCCTCCGCGATGTGCCCAGCCCACTGCCACTACAACTTACCTGCTGGGCTCGGTGACTTTAGTTTCACAGATTGGTATGCATTTGAAAGTATATGTTTAATCTTAACTTCGCACTTCCCTCGATCGTATCTGCTTTAATAACGCCAGAACCTGGATTCGCAGCCCTCGGGTCGAAAATATGCAGAAACGCTGCGGGTGAATATTAAGCGATGTAATTTTGTATAATATTCTACAATTAAAATTCAAATTGAAATCAATGCGCGGATGAACGGCCGCTCAGCGACCGCAGGGCTGGCAAACTCATTTGAACTTAGGAGACTGGTAAGGAACCATAGGAAATTACCGAAGGTCTGGCACAGAGGATACCTATCTCACAATTATCGTTATATCATTGGCAGAAGCTATAAAAACAGGCAATTTTTGTATTAGTCAGATTTGTGGCTTGACTATACAGACTTAGAAATCTTTTTTTTTTAAAAACTTTACTAGTCTTAGGCTCATTCAACTAGTCTCCTTGAGTACATCTTACACCAAGAATATTTGACGCCGAATAAGTATGCCTCGCCCAAGCAATGGCTTGTACATTGGGTGTGGGGATGAATATTTGAAAATCCTTAAATAGAAAATGCCAAAATCAAGAAATAATAGAGACTCTTACAAAAAGATAATATACATAAACTCGAAAGCACCTATATCGGAACAGTTTTATGTCACAGATACGCGTTAGCCCACAATTGTTGTTTTACAATAAAAAATTAAAAAAATAATTTCCACAGCCCTACCATTGCACACTAGGGCAGGCGGGGCGTTTCGAGCCACCGCCGTATTTTTAATCCTTTAGCTGGTCCTGACGGGGCCATCTTGGGCGTTTCCACTCGCTATCATTGCCCACAGTGAACAGTCAAATAGACATTCATTATAAAAAAAAAGTATTTTTGAAGCCTGAAGCTGGGACTTTGAGTTAAAAGCTAGTATTGGCACATTTGGCGTAATCGCTGGTCCATCTCTATCTCTGTGTATTGTTTGTATTATCTAGTCTGCAGGCCTTCAAGGTGAGGATGGCCAGCCCAGTGATTCGTTTGAATGACTGGGCTTGTCCACCTCATATCTGGACCTCACGACCGCTTTCCATCAGGTGGAGTGAGGTCATCTTGACGGGCAATATAAAAAAAAAGTAAGTTTGTGATCAGATATTTTAAGTATATTTATGAGCACCCACAGTGCAAGCTCTACTGAGCTAGCAAAGATATTTGTTCACATAAATATAAAAAAAGTCTAAAAAGATCTCAAAGTGTATGCTGACCTAGCATTAATATTTCAGCCAGCGTTAATTTTCAGCCCCATCAACTCCCCCAAAGGTCTGTTTACTGTTCATGTATCTCTCAGCGGCGTATAATCGTTGTTTAACCGTCGAACAATCAAAGTAACACCAATGGCGGCCGTAAAGATTGCCACCTGAGTTCCGATCCGTCATAACTATCGCCATCAAACCGTTACACACGGGACGCGTAAAACGGAACGTAGTGTTGGGAAGGTTGTGGGGTTGAGTGCGGAGTCTTGGGGTTTTTACCGATTACGGCGTTTAAACAGAAACATACAAAACATAGGGATATAAAAAATCCATAAAAATAGCAATGGCAAGTAGATAGGTACCTACCATTTAAAAATTGTTTCTAAACAAAGTACTAATATTTTTAAAACTTATACGGTATAATCTTGTATATTGAAGGAAAAACCAGCAGAAACTATCACTTAAACTGCCCCATTCCCATGATAGATTAAAATGCATTTTCTATGCTTATATTTTCTGAATAGCGTACTTATCTACCTACTTGTTAAAAAATCTTCAAACAGTTATTATAATCATTGTTTTATCTCAGGTTACATGATCATGGGGGCAAAAAGGCTAAAATCCCAATAAATAGCTGCTTGTTGAATATTATTGTTAAAAAAGATGTCGAACGAGTTCCGAAAAACTCCCGATTTATGAAGGCTTCTATTCCAACATTTTGAGCTTCGACTGCACACGTAAAACAGAACGCAGATCCAAACATTGAGTGTACAAAATATCCGCGGATGCGAAGTTACAGCTCTCTTAATGGACCATAAAAGCACCCCATAACTTGCTATCCGGCCATCGCGGAGTGTTATTCCCTCTTAATTGGCCGTTCCGGGCGGAATCGTCAATTTGAGATATTAAACTAATTTTCAATGTCGTGTAATCTGCCAGACGTGAGAGGGCGGGAAAAGCAGACGGATAAGCGTTTGAGACGAACGTTCCATTTTCAAACCGTTTTGTTTTTGACATGACAGTTGAAAATCGGAAGTTCCTTATTTAAATAGCTATTTTTTGAAATGGCCGGCGTTGAATTTTATAGATCTTTTAAACAATATTTTACGGCTCTAGGTGGTCGCACTTTTGATCGCAACCAAATTTTATATAGAATATCAAATTATAGTGAAGTGATGTCAAAATTAATTTGTCGATGAATTGTAAAGCGAAAAACTATTGATATTAATGGATGTTGACTAATTCATCAATCCAGGGATCTCGAATATGTGATATATATGCCCGCCCAGGGATTTGAACCCAGGACGTACGGATTGTGTACTGAGAGCTCATATTATAATTAAATTAAATAACGCAAATATTTATCCTACACACAGCCTACTACAGACGCTAGTAAACTGTTTGTATTACAAAAAAAATATATAAGAATACTGGCAAATATAGATTCAAGAACGAGCTGTAGAGGCCATTTTGTCAAGTACCACATCTTAACTTACATTTTATTGTATGTATTAGAAACTTGCATTTTAGTAAAAAATAATGTACACTGGTTTTCACAACATTCCCGTCCTGAAAACTTAAGGCCGAAAAAACAACTAGCTAAAACATATTCTAAATTGCAGATATAAAACTCTGGTCCTTATTCAATGTCGATTAAAACATCTAATTCCCTTCCGGAATCTTTAAAAAATGTACAGGAAGCCAACGTATTTAAAAAAAAAGAACTAACTATATACTTGGCTCAGAAATGTTTATAGGTAAGTACTCATTGCAGGAGTTCTTTGATAGGGAAAATTTGTTAGAAATAAGGCAATATTTTATTATTCTAATTTGTATGGTAGTGGCAGGATTAAAAATAATATATTAATTTTATTTTAGGAAATTTTAATTAAATGCTTAGTAATAAATTAAAATGTATAATTATATTTGTAGTGCCCTTACAGGTTTCTTGTTTGAAACTACATATTCGTCTTTAAGATCTTTGTACAACAAGAAGAGCAAATAAAATTTTATGATTTATGATTTCCTCTCCAGACCGATGCAAGAATGCCGAACGAAATTTATCCTTGCCAAATAAAACCTGTGAACTCTCACCCTGGAGGCTGGAAAAACTGCCACCCCATCGCCAATTAAGCATGAACCTGTAATTAAACGCCGCGTACAGCGCTTGCTCATCAAACGCGACAGTCGTTAAGCGCACGCAGCGAAAACGCTGACGAAACGCCGCGTCGACGGAGCTTAATGACGGCGGGATAAAGCATTTCAAGTGTTGCATTTTTCGGTAAATAATGTACTGTGTAGTGCTGATGGTGTTTATTTTTGCATCGTAGTGTATTTAATTGTTTCGGGAAGTTAATCTACTTAATACAAGCATACTTTCAAAGAGCGTCGTGGCCTAGTGGTTAAGCACTCCAACTCAGATCATTCTGGCCAGGACCAAAAATCTATGTGTTCATTGTTTAATTTCCGACTAACTCGCATCATCTCATGGAATAGTGATGGAAAACAGCGATAAAAAACCAAATCAACTCGGATAGCGGCGGAAGGCTCACCACCCACCACGTTGAGTTCTAATAATAATACCATTGATGAAAAGTGGGCTTCTGCGAGTTTCGTTCACCATGACGGCAACAGTCACTTGCCTCTGACTACCCCGTTTGGGATTAAAGTCGTGATGGTATGTATGTACTTTCAAGTAGTAACACCTAAACACAGAGTGTTTGTTGTTTTTAACTAAATAAAAGTATTTCACAACGGTTTTTTTCTCAATGATGTAAAAAAAAAACAAATAAATGTGCATCCTGGGTAGGTCTTGAACTCAGGACCAGTTACATAAATGGAGGAGACATACTTCTAATATTTTCAATCGGAAACAGTTGATACTAGACCGTTTTTATGATGCATTCCTTAATTTCTGGAATGTGTATTAAATAAAACATTATTTTAATACAGCTTTAATTATAAAAAACTTAGCCATCGCTTAGCACTCCCTTAAATTTATATCCAAAGTTTGTATTCCCACGCAAGCTTGACTCACCCAATAATCTCACTACAGCCTTATGCAATCGAGTCCCAGTTGACACCAAATCAAAAGGCTGTAATGCAAAATGTGTTTTAAAGCTGCAGTAATAAGGACTAAGGTTAGTGCAAATTTGGGAATGGTCCGGGTGCCAATTTTAATTAGCCCCTCCCCCCCGTCTTGCGCCCCCGCTGCCCCCGGCGCCCCCGGTGCCCCGGGGTGTTTGCAATAGGAGGGCCTGCAAGAAGCCAATCCATCAAATCGGGCGCATTACGACACCAAGGCTGTCGTGCGTTGACAATATAACGGTTGTCGATGAAATGCGTGATGTCGATGACTACTTTTCGACGTTTGGAGGATGAGAACAATTCTAGTTCTGACATTAAAAAATTGTTAAGAGATTTTTGAATACATGAAATTCAGCGTGGTTTAGGACATCAGCAAACGAAGAACTTATGTTAAGGTTTAGGAATTCTAAATGGTGATCCAGTAGTTGATGTACATACAATGTATACTTAGCTGATGCACTGGATGATTTGGCATCCTAACGAAAAAGTTGATATAATATAACTATTAATAAATATTTAAAATGTTTATATCTCATAAACGAGTAATTAGGGTGATTAGTATAATATACTCGCATCAAGAATAGTGGGTGATTATTCTTTTCAACTACTTGGGCCGAAATTTGTTTGCAATGATAATGTCTTTTGCCTTGCAATGAGACAATACTTAATTTTTTCTTGTGTTGATTATAATCATTATAATCGATATAACCTTTGCCCCATCACTAGCCGCGCGTGCTTTCAGTTGATTGGCGTAACTCGATAGTCCTGCACTCATTGGCGCTGCGCCGGAGAGTGCGATAAATCGCGCCCTGCGACCGCGCCGCGTGCGAGACCATAGAGAACTATGATATTTTGAGATCATTAACTTTTAAAGATCTGCTTATTAGTAGCTGAATAAGTTGTGCGAAAAAGTCAATCTGCAAATTTTTAGAAGTAAAAATTTAACGTATTCTTTGCAAACCAAAAACTCCTTTGTTAAAACTAGACATTTCATTTAGAAACGCTTTCGCTAAATGAATTTGACTAGTAACGCAACTTATTTTGAATCTCCTTCAATCTGAGTTTTAAAACAACGTTTTAATGCGAAGCCAAATTCGCTAATGATTCGCTATGAAATTGAATTTAACGTGAATAAACAATGTTTGCACATTGTTCAAAGACTTTTTAACCACAAATCGTGCTGTATATATTGCAGATACTATAAACAGAGTATGAGACGTAGCGATGTAGACTGTAGTTAGCCGCAGAATAACACATTCTAACAAAAGCTTCAGATTTTGATGTCGAAAGCTCCTAGTCCCCCAGGCCATAGCGCGTGCCAGCGCACCGGAGCTGCGGATTCGGTGTCGGGTTGCGGCAATCCGCTTACATGAGACAAACACCGCCGGATTAGCAATCACGAGAATGGTGAATGACCACCATGATGCCAATCTTAGTAATAATGAGGCCTACTAAGCCCCTCAAGAAGGTGGAACCAACACTTGGAAGGAAAGCGATTTCATATAGGCAATAAAATTATGCATTTTCCAAGCAAGAATCAGAATCACTTACATTGACGTCAAGGATAAAAAACAACTGAGTGAGAGATGTGATATTAAAGATTGTATACCAACTCATTTATATTTTATTGCATTTGGCACTTGTGTTCAAGTATCAAATTCAGTTGAATATGCCCACTTTCTTTTTTAACGCCAAAGTAGTTTCAACGCGCGAAATTTCGGATGCAATTTCACCTTCGTAAATGTTTCTCTTTGCAAAAGAAACTCGATCTCGCATTTCGTTGCCAAACAACCATTGGAAGCCATAAAAGCAATTCTATTACATTAGACTAATTTAAATTCTCTTGACTTTTCACACGCATCCCTGTTTATGTTTGTACACAGCCATTTGGGGGTGTATTAGTGAAGATTAGGGTTCCGTACGTGTGTGTGCGACCCTAAGATGAATTAGGGGATTACACACACTGCATCATGCAACTGCACTCTGATTTTGCACGCTGATACGTCTACAGGATGATTCTAAACAAAGTCCATTAAATCCAGAAAAAAAAACCATCTTCACTATTTCTATTTCCTACCTCTTTTCTTTTACAAAAACTAAGTTTGACAATAATAGTTCGCATACGAAGGATTATTTGAAATGAAATCAAAATCAATACCTATTCAATCGTTTATCAACACATTTGTATGCATTTAGTTTAAAACGTACTAAATTTCACCAAAATAAATCTCCTAAAGCGAATAAAACAATTACACAGACAATAATCCCGTTGTTTTTGTCAAACTGTAACCGTTTTATTGTGTCTTGTACACCCTATATCGCGCAGGGGTGCGTCGAGGGGCGACGGGTAATGGCCTAAGAGTAATTTTATTACTTTGCCCCTATTACCATCACAATGTGCATGCCACCGGTCGCATACGATACGCGACACTCGATACGTTTGCCACTGACGTTTGTCGATAACAACGCGAATGCGCGCATCTCTATTCATGACTTCATTATTTTTTTGAACTAGCGTCCGTTTTTTCTCTATTATATGTTGTTTCTTGTGTTATGCCAGTGTCGAATAATCAAATATTATTATTATTATAATATTATTTATTCCAGACGTGGAACGCTCTTCCAGCACATGTGTTTCCTTCCTCTTATAGTCCCGGGTTCTTCAAGCGGGGCGTGAAAAGGCATTTCTGCAGGCCTTCAAGGTGAGGATGGCCAGCACAGTGATTCGTTTGAATGACTGGGCTTGTCAACCTCATATCTGGACCTCACGACCGCTTTCCATCAGGTGGAGTGAGGTCATCTTGACGGGCAATATAAAAAAAAAAAATATTATTTAGCCTGTGTCGTTGTTCCAACTGACTGTCGAGAATGCATCTGTTTTTATCAAAGTAGATGACACAGATTACAGTAGTTTGTATCTTTACGAGTATACTAGTTACATAAGTTGATATTTCAAATATATTTACTCGCACCAAAATATAAGCCAAAAATAAGTAATAATTTATTATCTTTTTATCGCAACACCACTTTTTTTAACGGCACCTGTATTTTTATCGCTCGGTTTCCCCGAATGTACGAATTGTAAACAGGCCAAAAGAAACATTAAACAGAGTCGAAAAGCGAACAACTGACTTGCAGCGTCCATTATTAAGGGCACAAGGCGCGCAGAGTAAGACGGAGGTACACTGTACTGATTCGATTTGTTCGTGCGCCGATGAATATTTGATACGGCTCAGTGCACACTAATTTGTTTATCGTGTTCGCTGCGCGCTGCTCTCCTTGTACTCCGAACTCAAAATACAATGTTAATTATTCAAATGCTCACGGAAAACAGTATTCTTCAACTGTTTTACACGGTGTATGTTTTTAGTAAATGGTAAAAACTGGATCGATTTATTCAGCAATCTTTTTGGGATGTCAAGATCAACTTCAAGTCCACTCGTTTCTAATCTAGAGCTTTCTCAAAATCATCTGTTATGTTATTCCCCCTACGTTTTTAATTAAAATATGATAATTGATATTGAAGCCACTGCATGCTAACATTCAAATGGGCACTGAATGAAGTAACTGCATCCACATTTTACATTGAAGAAAAAGCAAAAATAAGGAGTGTGGCTTACAATGTTTATAAGTTACCAATTTGATTAGAATTCATACATTTCCTTAGCTCGTAATATCTCTAACAAGCTAAAGCATCGCTATCCAGCCAGATGCAACATAGACGCCTCATTTCGAACGCCGAGGACGGTCCTACGTCGCACTTAGTTGAAACGAGACACACCAAGAATTAATTAACCGTTGTACGTTAGATACGAATCAGTGGTGTGGCAGGTGATTAAATAAATACAAGTTGGCGTTTCTAATTAATATGCCAGACGCACCACTGATAAGCGGGACGAGACATCTCCCGCGATTCCTGCTTGCCTGGTGCTCTGCGATTAACACATTATTATAATTATGTGAAATTTGTCTTGTCTGGACGTGGAATGAATACGGAAAAGTCCTAAGATTATATTTATTAATCGTACATGTTTAATTTATGTTGCAATTACATTTAATGTAGTTTAATTTTATTGATATTTGCGTTTTACTATTTTACTATGATTTCCGAGCTCAGTTAATGAGTTTAATCACAGTGCAGGGGGGACACTCGCAATTTAAGTTCAAGAACATACTTATTTTTTTGGTCTACAATGGTCATTAATATTTTAATGCAAAATATGTATATCAAGCATTAATTCAATTCCGATTCACTCTTTATCAACTTTATCATTTCAATATACCTAGTAATCGTAAAAATGACACATAAAACACCATTGAGCTGTCTAAGGGCTTCCTACACCATGAAGCTCTTCGAGCGCATTGTGGACTCTTGGATTCGACAGGAGTGTACAATCTCGGAGTGTCAATATGTGTATCGACCGGGTCACAGGACCACCACGTATTTGCCTTGAGAACGCTCATGGAGGGATACAGACTGAAGAATACACCTCTGCATCTCCGTTTCTTAGACATGCAGAAGGCCTTTGACTGTGTCCCTCGTGAGATGATCGGCTGGGCGCTGCGGTCCAGCGCCGTTCCCGTAGTCTTTATTGACATCATCCAGGACAGGTAACACGATTCCAGTTCCATAGTCAGGACTGCGGTTGGTGACACGCTTCCCTTCCCTATCACCGTTGGAGTACACCAAGGCTCCGTGCTTAGCCCGTTTTTGTTCAGCGTTATATTAGAAGTGCTGTCAAACAGCATGCGAGACCACCACGAGCAACCACCCTGGTTGCTCATGTCTGATGATGATATTGCGCTAGCAGATTCGGACAGAGGACGGCTGGTACGACAATTGAATAAGTGGCAAAATTCACTTTGAAACAGCGGTCTGAAACTTAATGTGGCGAAGACGGAGTACATGGCCTGCAACACCACAAATACTCAGTCCGTCCGCATAGGCGTTGACGTGGTCGAGCGCACGGACCGTGTCAAATACCTGGGATCTGTGTTAAGCGCGTCCAGGGACATCGACAGCGACGTCAGAGCCCGAATTTCCGTGGCTTGGGCCAAATGGCGTGAGTTGACTGGTGTCATTTGTGACCCCAAAATGCCGATCAAGCTAAAGGGGCAGGTCTATAAAACCATCATTAGGTCTGTCCTTCTAGCTATCCCGGTTGAACCGGGATAGACCGCACGGATGATGATGATGAATCGTAAAAATGACACATAAAACACCATTGAGTTGTCTAAGGGCTTATGCAATGCACACCGTGGTAATTATTGTTAGGCAACATTTTCTATAAAAATAACATTGTTATGTACCTATTGACTGTTTTAGATGTTACTAGCCGTCGCAAAATGCTGCTTCACAAAAGACAGTGTAGAAACAAAACCAATAAATAGGGTTGATTTTTAAATAACTTTCTTACACTACACATGTTTCTTTGCCATCTGTTTGTTTACGTTTCAATAAAACTTAAAAATTCATTCAAATTAATAATTTTGTCACCAGGCGACGCCAGTAACGCGAGTATTGGCTCCGGAGAGGGTACGGGGGAGGAGGATGACGACACAAACGGCAAAAAGAACCAGAAGAAAAGAGGCATCTTCCCGAAGGTCGCCACGAATATCCTGAGGGCGTGGCTCTTTCAGCACTTAACGGTAAGTTGTCTAATTTCATACTTTCCTGGTACTCAGAGCGAGTATCATCATGTTTCTGTTATCCTGGTAGCACATGTGAATACACCGATACTCAATCATGCTACCCTAGCATACATAATCGAGGTTCTGTTGTCCTGGTAACACAAAGCACTTCATCGATTTATGTGATCGCAGCAGAGTCGCTGTGCTGTGATGATTGATATAGAAATTATAATGAAATATGAGTTTTTTTTGCTTCTTTAACCTGTACTAGTGACGATATTTAAGGTTTTATTTTGCTCCACTATTTGTTACCTCAGTAGAAATTTCTCAGCAATAGAAATGCATCTCCAATACGCAAAAAGTCTATAAAACAGGTTTTCTACAAAATATACGTCATATAATAATATGATGAAAATACGTTTCTCCAGATTACCTTCTATGTTTATGAGATTATTACCATACTACGAGTAGTTTTCGTAAAAGATGGCTCTGTCTGTAGTTGAGTTTGCCTTGCTGAAATACGTCTTTGAGATCCTGGTCCCTTCGTAGCACGATGTTGGTCGCCTTAGGTCAATGCTATTATGGTACCCTAGTACACGGCTTCGATATTCTGTTACCCTGGTACCAATTATGTGTTTTGAGGTCTGCTAGCCTGGTATAGACGTTCTATCTCAGGAAGATCTTTTTACTATGCTTGTATAGTGACATGGACAAATAGTGTACATACACACTGTCTTAGTGTAACTAGTGTCAATCTATCCCCGCTGAGAGCACGCACACTAGCGTATGTAATACTGGTATGTCAGTTCATGTCACTAACTACAAGCATAGGTAAACAATCTTCATAAAAAAGACAGACTATACTACTACTGATTTTTTATGAAATAAGAATAGTAGAACATTTATTAACTTTAAGGACATCTTCACATTACAATTTATAAAGTAAACACAAAAGAAGAAGGCATTAACAACAAAACATAATACAGAAAAAAAAGACCATACCATACCATGTTTAAAGAAATTATGTATTAAATACTGGTCTTTGTGAAATAACAAAATAACTTCTATGAGTATTTCTGCATTATAACAGTCATGTACATAAAGAATGAGTGAGTATACTCAACATTTTTCGAATATAATTCAATAACTGTCGTACATACAGTAAAAATGAGTATGTTGTGTATTACCACCAGGAAAAAGGCTTTCAACGTTGAATGAATAAATGCATCCATAACTTCAAACCGTGCAATGGTTTGCAGCGCCAATATGGAAAACTCAACTTGAATAGAAACAACTGCTTTCAAATCGTCAACAAGAGCTGAATGAACTGAAATTGCCATACAGCGCATTGGTGAAGTTAAAAAACAATGTGGCACACGCTCCGGCTTTTCAATTAAAATTTTCCCGCGAGAGCAATAAATTTTTCATCCCGTAGACAAAGCCGCTCAAAGGGTAGCCAAAGACACTGAAAATGCAATTACTGTGTATTCCAAGCGCCCATTCGGATGGATTCTTTCAGAGATCTATGTGATTGATGAATGAGAAAAAACACGGCATTAGCATAAAGATGTACCAGTGTAGTAGAAGCGCGAGGAAGTGCACGAGTCGGTGTTGCGTAGTAATTTCTAGAATGGGTTTTCGCGCGGGGCGCGGGGCGGGGGAGGGGTGCAATTTCATTACCGGTCCGGATCTGCGCCCATAAATCACCAGGGCCGAAGAAGGCGCACTCAGGTGACGCGACGCTCCTGAGCCTGGTATTCCTGTTCCATTCGCAGCGAGCCCGCCGAATCCCACTTTCTTTATGACTATGAATTCCCCGAATTTCCGAGACAATCTACTCGAGTTACAAGTGCGAATTTTAATTACACAGACTCGGAAAAGCTTTTACAATTAGCCTCATGTCTGAAATATTGAGACGGAAATTTATTATTGGACGGCATTTTCCGACCTATCTACCGAACAGATACCCGCGCCTCTATCTATAGAATATATGTCTATGGAAAAAGTTGAAGATTTATTTCCGTTTTAGAGTTCGAAGTTTAAAAAGTAACCGTCGACAATCGAATTAGGGAGCTTTTAGCGCGTTCATTTGGCGCGTTTTTGCGCATCGCTGTCCGCGCCCATTACCGAGCACCAAATTACTTATAATTGCTTCGCTTAGCGCTAAGTGCTTTCATTACGCGCCCGCACCGGTTCCGGTGTGGCCCGTGACATGTCAATGTTAACTCTGCACTTCGCCCTAATTCATTTTCGAACAATACAGAAAATAGAACAGTCGATATCGGCAGAAATTTTCTCTAAAACCGCATTGTCATTCGGCTCGACATGACGTGGATAATACTTCAAATTGGTGCGAAAAGACCATTGGACCCACACTGAGGCATGAAACTGCATAGCTGTCAACGTGACGTTTGTAATATTCATTCGATTACGCGTGGAAAATGGACGCACGGTGACAGCGGCACCTGAGCGGGCGGCCAATCAGCGCTCGCGATCCGCGATTGTTTCGAACAAATGAACGCGTGTCCCGCAAAGGTCGTTCGAATATGGAACGTTTGATTTGCGATTACAGCGGCGTACATGATGGAAGCGAATCAAACGCTCGAATTAATTCGTGCGAGAGACCAAAGAGGAGAGCTGGAGGCGAGTACGGAACGAAACCGTCGTACATGGCGCATTTAAATTCAGTGCAGCGCCGGCAATATTGGTAACAATCCGAATGTCCGGCGGCTGAATTTTAAAACAGCGTGATCTATGTATTATGGCGGCCATTCTGAATCGCAATGCCATTGATTTGCCAAGACCCTCTTTGTTCTTTTTCGCTGATGATAGTGGCACGCTTCACTGTTCTGCAACGAAAACTAGTCTTTTAGTAGGTGCCTTTATTTATTATTGTTGTCTTTTACCACTTTTACTGACAAGCATAAACGTAGCACCCAGAAATGACGATATTTCCTATATTGGTCGGTTAAGATGTCTAACTAGGGAGAAAAATGATATTTATGAGTATTGATTGTGTGATGTGTGTTGGATATAGGAAATTTATTCCTATTGCTAATCATTGATATACAATTCCTAGCCGAAGACTTCTATTTCTTGCTATTACTCATTGTGTAGTTAACATATCGGGCGCTTTGTCATGAATTTGTTTATGATAAGATTAAGCTGCGCCTGTGAACTGGGCTAGAGTGATAGCTTCTCGAGCTTTCATGGCCTTGGATATGCCTTGCTTCACTATTATTAATTTGAGAAAGTTGCGTGTATAAAGAGTATGGTCACGTTGGTCACCCGTCTGGTTGGATTTCACTAAGATCTGCGATCATTGCATGACTATTATGATATTAAAGTTATTCTTCATAGTCAACTAATAACGCAACAAAACTCATAAACATTGTCAAACTAAACTCAGCCTGCGACAGCCTGGTACATTAATTCCGCTAGGGCGCGCCAAATCTCTTAATACTTCATACCTGAGTCGCGTACGACGAAAATTCCCAAGAAATAATATTGAATAACGCAGCGGACTTAACGCCGAGCCCTGCGTAAGCCCCGGCTAAAAATAATTATAACGTTCGTAATCCTGAAGATTCTCGTCTTTATATTGTTTTTGGTCTGTATGTACATGAGTTTGTTGGTCTTGTTGTGAATATTTACGTAATTGGGATGGTCTTTTGATTTTTTGTGCAATTCGTCATTTTCGTCTGTATCTCGTTATCGCACATTAGTACAAAATTGCAAATACAAAGGCAAAGGCAGTTAATTAGAAAATGGTTTATGAATTCATTATTTACAAAAAAACAAAACTAATGTGATTAAAGCCAAGAAGAAAAATAGATCTTGGTATCATATCACTTTTATGAAGAGTAACTAACAGGAGTTGTAAAATACATTTATTATTATTTATTTATTATCAAAATATGAAAACATAGACTTTGTAACTAAAATATGTCCCGCAAAACTGCACAACAGTTTGACTGCCGGATCATCTTACAAAACATAATTTGAATAATCGGATTTTTTTAAAGTGAATGTGATTCTTTTTCTGGTTACTTTGCTAGTTCGACAATCTTTCCTAAAATAAGATAGATGTTTTTTACTAATTCACTTCTGCGTAGGTACCTACTATTTTCTCACTGACAAAGTAACTAACTTCTGCCTCATATTTATTAAAGTGTCTATTTGCATTGAGTAGATTATTATCTTTGTACTCATAGCTGTAACAATCTTGACCATTGAAAATATTGCTTTCAAGAACATTATGATTCATATGCATGTGTATAATAAATTCCACATTAAAAGACACGTTGCAGCATTGAGAAGAAGCAATTTTCCATTTCTATTAACGTTTGACGTTCGGTGTAATAACCGTAAAGTACCAGGCGGACATAGCTGGGAGACGGTGTAACTCTATGTGCATAAATATCGTATAAATTGTTTCTGAGCACACGCGGCTCCTCAAAGCGAACCCGATACTGGCGTAACCGAACACCGTGCGTCTAGGAATTCCGCATTTCGCAAACTATTCTCGCTGACGCTGTTGTCCTGGTGCTCTTATTGGTAAGGTTTTTTTTAATGCAAGTAAAATATTGCAGATCCTTACAATATTGTAAGGACGTGTTTAAAATTAATCCGTACTGCAATTTTTTCATGTTTAAAATTAAAATGGCGCAACTAACTTGCAAAAAGTGATAATTGAATCATTTTTAATTTTGATTTCAAAGGAACAGTAAAATGTTTGAAAAAAAAGTGTAATACAACAGCAAAATATGTAATGGGTACAATACATGTTTGCACTATTTTCTTATTAGAGTTGAAACCAGCGGGCGAATCCTCGCAAAGCTCTTATCCAGGGTCCGCCAACGCCGCAGTTCGCCCTCAAAATATGGCTCAATTTTGGGCCGATTTCGGTGTTAAAAATCTTGAGGAAGGCCTTCCCTAGCTTTATTTAGCAAAGGGCGCACCGTAAGTTAGCCGGGGCAGCGAGCAAATTGCAAGCGAATCCGGGGAACGAGAATTTATTAATATTGGAAGAGCCGGTGGACGCGGGAATTAAACGGTAGTCCTTTTTTATTCGGAGCGAATAAATACTGGTTGCGTTGACATTGCGTTTTGATGGAAATTTTGGCGCTAAGTGAGTTAGGGGCAAGATGGCGGGCGCTGACGACAGAAATACCGTTAATTTTGTGTCAATGCTCCTAAATGGTTTGCAAAAGGTAAATCAGGGCTCGTACATTCCTAAAGAGGGTACAAACAAATAAAGCGGTGGTAAATTGGTGCTTAATTTTTCTCTTCGTAATTCATTTTCCATTTGATGATATTTAAGAAATACATGATTTGCAACACTTCAGCTAAGATACCTAGTGAAGGCATTGGCTTTTTTTTGTATATTTCCAAGGAAATTGCGTGCCTGTACATGCATTGTAGACGATTAGCAACTAACACAGAATACAGACTAGGTCTATTTGATGATGTAGTATTGGTTTGAATTGTTCATAGTAACATTAGTAACATTGCCTTCACAGAAAGGAAACAATTATTGGTACCTAAACTCTCATAGCTCTGAGAATCAATAATTAGGAATTTTATCTACAAAAGAGGAAACGCTAAATAAGAACTTATCAGAATTGCTATTTGACATTAAGCCAATTGACATCCTTCTTATGTGTTATCAATGACGAAACGAAAAAAAAAACATATTAGCCTAATTGCTTTAAAATTTAGAATTGAGAACACACGAGATTTTCTCTTTCTTCTGATTTATTTTGATTCTGTTTATTTATTTTTACAATTTTGGTAACATTCCTATTCTTTCAAATCATTTTGTGAGTTTCACAGAAATCATTACAAATTTCCAAAACATTAATGTTTGACGGGCGACAGTCGGAATCCATCGCCGCACCCGACAGGAATCATTTCCTACCCGGAGAGCAGATTTCCGAAAACTACCCACTTTTTAAGTTAGCGACGTTTAATACCGCGGGGCTGCCGCCGGACAGGAAATTCGGATCTGCCGGAAATAGAGTGTGTAGGTGAGATAGTACCATTGAACAGTTCTGCAGCTAGAACGGGATAGAGAGCACTCGCCTTGCCGAAATCTTCAAAATTTGAATTTGGAACGGCAGAGTATTCTGTGCTATTAACTCGATCGATGACACTGGAGCTCGAAATTCAAATGCAATAAAGATGTGCGATTCTTATTTTGAACGTTTCAATTTCGAAGAGATTTGGATAGATGTACTTAAGTCTAATATTTCAATCCTACTGAAAACTGTTAAGCTGGAGTCGTTCCAAACTTTTAAAAAATAGAAAAATGTTCGAAACTGTTCTCATTATCCTGATTTCAGTTATTGTCAACATTTTGCCGTTAGTCATCAGTTGACACTATAATAATAGCCGAGTTTTTCGTTGCTTAATTAATACTGTCATTTGATAGGAGAGTTTGCCAAAAGGGTTTTCATGTTTGCTGGGGTAGCGGGATCTATTCCCGGAATAGATTAGGCAAGTTATCGTATTCCTTGCTTGCTTAGGATGCTCGACATCGGAAGGGGTGACGGGAGTTGTTGACTGAGACTCGGTAGCAGAAAAGATTACTGAAAAAGAGTCAATATTGGAATTGTAAGCGAGAGGAGTCGGAAATGACACTTTGATTTAATAAAACTTTTTAACGCTTTTAGTGCCACTTTCGAAGTTGCTTAAAACTTTCATACCACGTTTAATTACATTATATTTCCGTTAATTACATTTTGGGGTTCGCCATTGTAATAACGGAACCATAAACATTTTGCTTATACTTGAGTACATTAAAAAACATCGAAGGGTGAAGTACCTTCATGATTCGTATTTTTCACCTCCACTGTAACGTCACTTTCATTCTATCAAGTGAGATCGCGTTTCAATGTGTCTTACCTATTTTGATTTATCTGAGAACTCTCAAAGGTTCAAGATTCAAACACATCAAACAATAAATAGGTTGTGATACAGCGTATCATAATAATATTTGTTAGATGTAGCATCTTTACTTAGGAGCGGATAACTAGTAGTGTACTTGTGGGTATGAATGCACATCATAATAGAAAAAAATAATTCCAAGATCCAACGCCGCCGCGCCGATACCAATCTTTAAGTTCGCCGAAGCACCACTCCTGTCGAAAGGTCACATTAAAACTACCAATTTTTCCCATCACATCCCCAGGATGACCGCCCTCGTCCCCATCCGTGCTACATCCTGTAACCTTAGAAGCCGTGTCCACTCCGAGATACCTTATCTTAACGGCCCCCACCCCCACCCTAGGGGGTAGGACCCCGATACCCCGAGCAGATATGAAATGGGTAATTTTGGTCAGCCACGCTAACTACAAGACTTTTATTACACTTGTTTGTAATTGTTGGATGAGATTTTGACAGTCTTGTATTGTTATAGACGATTGTTGTATTTGGTTTGTTGGGGACAACCTACTGGCGAGTAATTTATGGTTTTGCAATGTAGTTTGGAACTAATAAATGTAGAGAACTTTTTATTAATAAATGTAGAGATTTTTTTTGGTATTTGTTTTGATAACTTAGTAAAAATACACATATTAAAATTAAGAACCAGTCAAAGTTGAGAATTGTGACTATTAGCACCTTTTATTGTAACTTAATATTATACCCATTCGAGTTTCTTTACTGTTAAATAATCAGTGAGATTCATCCTTACACACTAAATATTATTTTTCGATGGTCAAAATTAGAAATTTCATTCGGACCTACTCCTAACTGAACTTCCGAGTTTTCCGAGTTCCACATAGAGAAAGACCGAAAAAACAAAGGGTCCCATACAATAAGTCCTAAGTAAGATATTAACATTACCAGGGCACCATAAGTTAGCGACAAGCAATATCCTTTGCTGCGAAAAATCCTATGCGGATCCGCCTTTGATTAATGCATTGCCGCGTCACAGTTATTGCGCGCCCCTACATCAGGAGGTGTTATGCCAAATCTAGGGTATATTAAAAAGGGAGCGTATTTATGCCCGGAGATACACCTGGTCCCGAGATAGGGCCTCGATATATGGCTTCCTTAAATGCCGGTAGCAGTTTATGCGTTAAAGGTATTGTGGACAGGTTTGGATAATTTTAGTGGAAGTATCCGGATATTTCGAAGCGTTTGACGTACTTCACTACTGAAAGGCTAATTGTGTTAGTGTCTAGGTGTTACTGTCTGTTAGGACATTACCATTCTTTAAATTAATACATTCTGTCATACTGTTACACTCGCTCTCATAAGTATGATACTCGTAGATGTTAGAAGGACGTGCCCGAGATATTTACTTATCCCAATACCTATTTGCTTTTAAAAATAATAATGACTCGTTTTATCATAGACTACATTGTTATTTATAATATTAGCAATGCAAACAACTACCAACGTGTCTCTATCCCCTGTCAATACTTAAAATAAGCAATTGAATCACGTGATCGGAATAACAACCTAACAAGAGGGTTCGCCAATTTCCCCGCAAAACTTAAAAGATTCAAAAAGAACTAAATAGATTTCCACCTCAAAGGGCTCACCGCAACCCTTACGTCACACGTACTGAACACATAATTCCCCTTTCTTACGATGGCCGGTCGGTCTAAAGTGTACACTGGACAGTCCCAATGGACTGACCAGGCCGTCCAAGCTCCCTGATGAATTCTTGATGAGACCCTTCGATTTATGGGGTCCTGGTAGAGTCACTTACTAAACTTTGGTGTTGTTAAGAGAAAACTAGTGATACTTCAATTACTTACTTGACTAGGCCGTTGGAGCATTGGTTAGAGATTTTGTCTTCTTATCGTGGGTACGAATCCCAAACATTTCTCAATCAACACAATTTATTTCTGCTTATTTTGTGTCTCGGTGTGTAATTCCAAAAATATGTAGGTTTTTAAAAAATATGTGAATATTTAATATATTATCTCTGACCCTCTCAGGTGTTTGAACAAGTTTATTTTTATTTTGTTTAAAATTAGTATATTTTAATTCCTGTGTAAGCCAAGCCAGTCTACGTTATTAGTTTTGTTTTAATGATATAATTACTTCAATAAAAGGAAAAATTATGAAAAATATGTCTGTCATGTCAAACTTCAGAATATCGCCAAGATTTTAAGATACGAAAATGTCAAAAGTTGGCTAGTAAAAAAATTGTAATCTAATTTTCTTTTGTTTTGCATACAACATTATAATTTTCATGGCAGCATCCAAGTTGGGCAGTAAATTCGAGCCAAACTGAATGGGTTACACGCGGAAATTTTTCCTCGAAGAAAACTTAACATTTTCCCCGGAAAGTCGGTAAACTTGGTGCAAGTAATCTAAAGTTAGGTACCATCGCGGCAGAGGCTATTTAGATGCACATCTTAACTCGGCCATATATCTAGATTGTGAGGGAAGTTCGCCGGGCAACTCTGAAAGTGTTTTCCGTCCGATGTTTGCCTCTTTTTTCCGTTTACCAAGAACAGAAAATTGCAAGTGTGGACGTCGTAAGGCGGGTAATCCAATAAGACTTGCAGCCAAACGACGGCGTTCCGATTCCATCGAGTTAATTAAAACAAAGAGTGTCGCTGCAATTTATGCGCGCCTAGTACATTCGCGACGGAACATGGAGCATTTACTTCAATTTATCACACAAAATGAACACAACTTGAATGTAAATTAAGCATAGGCTAGATCAAAATCTTTTCCATTTCTTATTTTAATAGAAAGCTTGAACGTAACTTACTCACAATATAATATTACGTGGTGCAACGTCTCGGTTAGGTAACTCAATGGCGAGAGACCGAAATGCAGAGGTCCTGAATCCTAATCCCAGGTCGGGCACGGTAAAAGCTTCACACGGACCAGAGACTGACTATGTTCTAAAGAAAGAAAACTAGAAAAAATCTAATTTCAGACCTTGAAGAGGTAAGATCCTCCGCATTATAGTGCTAAGGTGTTTCTCAAACGGTTAGTCAGCCACAAGGAACGGAGCTCACCCAAGTAACCTGAAGGTGGTCCCTCACCTGGAGCCTTTTTCTGTTTCGATTCGATTTTAAGCATTACATAATTTTGACCGTTGTGAATTGTTGGGTTAATTAATACCTGACATGACGAACATTTGTCAAAATTGAACCTGTAATGCACATTTCAGATTCGATTTTGAGCATTTGAGTACAATACTGCCCCTGTTCCCTGTAGTCTTACCAGTAGTACTACTGGGAGTTTTCATCCCAATACACTTACTAGTAAGATTACACGGAACTTTGTTCCCAGTAGACTTACCAGTATAACAAAACAATATTATAATGTAGACCTGAATAGTTGTTGATGTTCCCTTATAAATAGGTATTTCCCCTATTCAGTGCATTTGACTATGACATATTATAAAACATTTTCCTTGACATCTTGTCACTTAATATCCATCAAAAGGCTCAAATTATTTTCAAATTAATTCTGATAAAATTATATTATACTCTAAAATGTGTGATATAAATATAATAAAAAGGAGACGAGGTGAAGTATTACTGTTAAATGGTTACCAGTATTACAAATTAAAGAGGTAGAAAGATGGAGGAATTATATGGCGATGTGCTCTATATCGTAAAAGCAAATGCGTGGGATCGGTTATCAAAACAGTACACATTGTATCATCAAGCTGCACACTGTAATGCTCGGTGCTTTTCCCTCACCAACGTAATCTTCGAATCTGTAACATTACAGTTTGCGCACTGTAATGCTCGGTGCTTTTCCCTCACCTAATGTTCGAATCTGTAACATTACATTACAGGCTAATGCTCCAAGTGAGGGAGCACCTTAAGCCAAGCATGAGAGCGCTTCTCCAGACATTTTACTCCTAAGCTTTTCAACTGGCTCCATCTTACTTGTAAGCTATGTAAACATAAAACTATAATCTGTTAAAAATAAAAAAGAAGACTGTGACCATAAATAATACGAGTCTCGGCCGGAACACACGAGCATATTTATTTAATTTCAATAAACACCCGCTTTGCATACGGGTGGTGCGGGCTGATAATGCGGATTGCACCGGAGTATCGCGCAGGCGCCGTGTGACGTGGGCTTTAGACGGATTTACGTCAGTACATCTCATTTTTTTTTTTAAATAATACCAGCCGTAGCTACTAATATTCAAACCCGCCTTTTTACACTTGCAATTGCATCGGTAAGGTATCACTCAGGCATCATCGAAGTCGTTGGAGGAAAACCTGCCTGCGCGCACCTCCTGAGGTGAGCGCCTTTTTAGACCCCATCTAAAGAGCTCAATGCATTTTTTTTGGAAAAACCTCTGCCTCAAACTTCAATACTTAAGTCTTGGTAGGGATAATTTATATCTTTGGAACCTAACTGCACGAGATGATAGTGGGTCTAGAATGTAGAGATAGGAAAATTAAAAATAAAGAACAGAAGCCATTTTTGAAAAGAGGTCTAGATTGTCCGTTTCCGTTTTTAAATAAAGCTAAGTGAATTACAAGTTCCTGTTTTTTTTAGGTTTTGCTTTGGAGACTACCACCGACAGCATTTAGTGATTGTCGAATAACTTCGAAGCTAATTTATTGTACTTACTATTTAATAAGCCTCTACTTTGAGATTGGATATCATTAAATTACCTAGCAATAAACTTAGAAACAGGCCATACCATTAGTAGATGACTTCCAAACATAACAATCTAATATCCATTTCATTGATATCTCGAGCCAACTCGAATTACCCGACTTACCCAACTCCGAAACCGAACCGTTTTTATCTATATCTCATTTCCCTGCCGGGTCACCGACAAGTCGTGCCTGCATAATTCCAGTACCAGGGGGCCAAATAGGCCGGGAGCTTACCTAATCAGGGCCCCGGGCGATTAACTCGAGACTGGCCGCGCGATAATGCCTCTCGCGCGATTAGGCGCGCTGACCACCCCGAGACTTCTGCTCGCCTGGTATGGGGGCACGCTCCCAAATAATCCCGGATTTTGTTCGACGGTGTTTGATTGTCAAATAGTTTTAATGGTATGCAAAACCGTTTTATGAGGTCGGTTTAAAATTCAAAGCCGTTTAGCTTTTAAAATAACAAAAGCTGATGCGCTTAATACACTATTCTTCAGAGCAGAGTTGTTATTGTGTCGAAAGATAGATGCTTTGATTGTGTTTTTTTCTTTGAGAACCAATCTCTAATAAATTGCTACTGTCTTCTTCAATGAAGGCTTTCAGTTGGGGCTCTTACGACTAT
This sequence comes from Udea olivalis, assembly GCA_947369235.1. NCBI lineage: Eukaryota > Metazoa > Arthropoda > Insecta > Lepidoptera > Crambidae > Udea > Udea olivalis. The sequence continues at coordinate 2,107,356 of OX376360.1, read as the reverse complement.
GCAAGTAGTATTACTTCAGTAATACATTGGCTGGTTACTGTATAATTAATCTGAACCAAAATGGATTAGAGCTCTTTCCGCTCTGTGCCATCGCTATTCTTTGTCTGTCTCTCCGTCTCAAAACTTCAAAACTGAACGAACTGCCAAAATTCGAACATAGTACATTAGCTGAATAGTGATGCGCCTCAAAAAACTATTCACTCTCTGTAAAAGGTAAGCTGATTCGTTATTACTGGCTGGCACAATCGTGGTCGGCAAGCAACTAGTAAATATTTCAGGACAACCAATAAAACGTGTTCCAACGCATGTATTTTGATCTTAAAGCCGCAGTAAGAGCGATCCGTGCTGTATTGTTAATGGTCAGTATCGCATTGATCGGAGATAGCGTGGGATCGATTAGGCCCAAGCTTTAGACCACTGCAAATGTTATAACTTTTGTATCCGTGTAAATTCTTAGTCGTTTTGTGATCTTGTCTTCAGAAAGCTTCTGTACCCCTGTGCTTACATACAAAACATGTACGAATTTTTATGTAAGCTACAAGCAAGCGTGATAAGGCGGATGCACGTATACTCTATTCAGCTACACGTCGTGAAAAGTTGTAATTATTTAGTTGAAGAAATAAACATTGTTTTCATTCAAAGTTCTACATTGTTGTTTCTTGTTTTGTTCTAGGTAAGTACGTCCTGAGTAAAAGGAACAAAATGCCACCGTGTACGGTAAGCCCCTTCACACGAGTTTCAAAAGGCCATCGAATTATCATTGAGAAAACAAACTGTTTACTATAAAGGAGACTTGAGAAATACCGACTACGTACAGAAAGGTGGCCACTATAGAAATAACTCGTGTTAAGCAGAACTTCATATTTTACGCTTATAAGGAGTTTAACGTCTTTTTGCGCGCTTCAAACACATCTTTAACCTAAAAAAAAACTAGTAAATTAACAGCTAAATGCTATAAAGATGTCAAAAAACCATTTTAGTCGCGTCGAGGTGGCTTTATAAGGTTTACAAGTTGAAAACGTAATGTTGCGGGTGACATCCCTATTAGCGGGATGAGGTACGAACTTTCCGAATGTCACTTTTATGACGTTTTGCGTCGCGAGAATTACTTTTTTATGGGTGTTATTTGCTTGAGAATCTTGAAATTGAAGTAGGGCTGTCAAAATGGATTGCGTATGATAAAACTAAGTGAAAGTTTTTTTCATTTGATATATTTGTACAAGAAATGCTTATCAATGAAAAGATAAGTTTTAACTTTCATAAATCTAAGAACACTGAAAATTGCAATAATTCGTCTCGCATGAACTCAAAAATTTGTTAAACAGAAAAAAGCTAATTTGAAAGCTTCTACTAGACGGTAGTCTATGAAACAATTACTTAGAGAGGGGTGTCTTGCCTCCCTAGTGGGGGGTAGGGGGTACCTGAAGCCATTTTCATAATGCACCGAGTTCTTCTTCTGGTGTTTAAACTTAACACTTTAAATAATTGGCCGCCGGTCCATCGTACTCAGGTGTTGCTTTTGAAGGGTTGGAAAACTGGCGAGTGAAAAAGTACATGCTTTGTTATTTAGAAATCCATTAATACAAACTTTCTATTTGAACTTAAATAAATAAGAATTATGCACCAGACATCACGTGTCCTAGTCTCGAAGTAAAAATTCTGGTGTGACTAGGTACCAGACAGGGATTGAAGCCAGGAGCTTCTCCCAGGACGCGGATATGGTTGAGTTTAGCCATTTGTATGCCATTTTTAGTAACATTTTTAATCACTAGTGGCACTGTACCGAAATCCTATAAAAAAACGTCAAAGCAGACGCTAGCGTCTGCTGTCATTGTTATAAACTCATGGTATGTACGTCTACCAGGAGTTGCCACTTTAAATTTACATTATCGTTCGCGAAAAAAAATTAATTGGGATTTGACATTGTCATGTCATGTCAAGTGTCATCCCAATTCATTTTTTTACGCGAACGGTAACGTAAATTTGAAGTTGCAACTCGTGGTGGACGTACTGGATACCTACTGGTGCTGGTATTGTCGGAAGTAGCAGAATAGGATTTAAAATCAATAAAAAATATATATATTGTCGTCAAGATGACCTCACTCCACCTGATGGAAAGCGGTCGTGAGGTCCAGATATGAGGTTGACAAGCCCAGTCATTCAAACGAATGACTGGCCTGCAGAAATGCCTTTTCACGCCCCGCTTGAAGAACCCGGGACTATACGAGGAACACATGCGCTGGAAGAGTGTTCCACGTCTGGATGGTACGACAAAGAAACGAGTCACCGAACCTTTTAGTTCGGGCCAACAAATGTTGAATTGTATGTGGAAGATATCAAAATTCTTGAAACAGTATACACCAAGATAGCCTAAACTAAGCACAGCTTGTAGTATGATTGTTACATAATGACATCAAGACACAAATAAAAATTATAAATAAATAAAATAAATTTATTTCATCAAAAACAAACACAAATGTTAGTCACATCAATGTTAGCCAAGCTAACCGAATTGATTAAGAATTGGATTTTATTCATAGATTTTTATTCCTACTTGAGGTAGAGACCTTTTTTGCAATTTGCAATATCAAATGGTTAAAGAAGGTAGTGAAAGATATCGCTGAAATTATAGATATTCATACCTGGTGGTGATTTAGTTATTTCAAGTACACTAGCTTTTCACCAGCATACTTGGACTATTTCTCTGGTTAAAATATAGCCTATTAATTAAAATATAGCCAATATTACTCACCGATAATGTAGCATGTTATATTAGCAAAGGAATTATTAAAATCGATGCCTTAGTTTTTGCAATAATAAGAATAAGAATAGGACAAGTCCAAGTCCTGCTCAGAAACGGTCAGGTCAGGAGTACCCATAATCGACGAGCGTGTATGAGAGTGGAAGAAGCGCAAGAGGTGTGTCAGGACCGTAGCAAGTGGAAAGATGTGGTATCTGCATACCCCGTTGGGATAAAGGCGTGGTGGTATGTATGTCAGAATAAAAAATATTTATTCTCCAATAACTACAGCAATTCTCATCATTAAATGTTGTGTACTAAATATGAGTGGACTTGCTGTCAGGAAAGTGTAATTGCCGGGATTGAGTCTACTCGTTACAAACAAAACTACAAATCTTTCCTCTCTATATATCAGTATAAATAAATGCCAACTCGAGTAATAAAAAGACTTATTGCACGGTAGTTGACCACTTACTTCCTGAGACAAGAAAACCTGCCAATTGGCTATTTTATTCGCCAATATACCATTGAATACAATCGTTAGCTGTCAATAAGACAGAGAGAGTTCCGGGTTTTACTCCCGGACAGTTATGGTCTGGAGTGATGCCATTCGCATAAAAACCTAAATGCATTCGCAATTAATGTCTGGCTATTTTTGTTTCAGGATAATTAATTCATCAATTCCGCCAATAAGTTCTTAGAACAGTTTAATTATAAATAACAGTAATGGCTAGAGCTTCAATAATAAAACGTATCTTAATGTGTTCTTGTGTCTTACCTTAATTGAGTTAATCGATATCATCCGATACTGCAGATGATAATAAATATTTAGGATAGCTTAAACCAAAGTCATTCTGGCTAAGAGTCAGAGATTGATAAATATACCTACTTAAATATTTTAAAATATAATGTATACATACGCTCACCACTATTTCCCAAACGGGGTAGTCAAAGACAACTTGACTGTTGCCATCATGATGAACGGAACACAAAAGCCCTCTCAGAATATACACAATTATAAAAATACTTGCGACAAGAGCCTAGTTACCTAATAAATTGTGATAGACTTTGTTGTTGATCTATCTTTTACAAAATTTGAGGAATTGGGATATTGAATTATTGTTTGATAGCCAGAATCAATCAAGAATCAATCAATTAAATCAAGGATTGGACAGTTTGTGAGTGGGGATGCTGATCTAGTTTGCGGAGTGCCACAGGGCTCGGTCCTGGGACCAACATTGTTTCTCATTTACATTAATGACATTTTCAAAATGAACCTCAACAATACCAGGGTGTTCTCCTATGCCGATGATACTGCCATGGTTATTGCGGGTAACTCTTGGGTAAATATCAAAAGGGATGCAGAAGCCGCTCTCGCTATTACAGCTCTCTGGTTAAGGCAAAACCTGCTCACACTAAACACGACAAAGACAAATTACATGTGTTTTACCATTAATAGACGAACTCAACCACATGCTAATTACAGTTTAAAAATGCACACTAGCAACTGTACCGATACTAGTAATTGTGGTTGCCTAGCTATTAACAGAGTTGCCTTCACCAGATACCTGGGAATCATGATTGATGAGCGACTCTCATGGCACCCTCAGATGGAACTAATTGCTGGCAGAGTCAGGAAGATGATTTGGGTCTTTAAAAATCTAAGATATTCTGCCAATGTAGACCTTCTGCGGAAGGTCTATATTGTCCTAGCACAGTCACTAATGATTTATTGTATACCAGTTTGGGGTGGTGCATCTAAAATGAAATTCCTCGAAGCAGAACGCGCACAAAGACTATTACTCAAAGTAATGTACTTCAAGAAGATGAGGTTTCCTACACACGCTCTTTATTCTTTGGCGGACGTTCTGACCATCAGACAGCTGTATGTATTACACACTATCTTATACAAATACAAGTCACTACCTATTGATATTGCTGTATTACACAAAAGAAGAAATTATCATGTAGCTTTAAGCAATAAATGTAAAACTCATTTCGCAATGCAGCAATACTCTTATCAGGCTTCACACATTTACAATCGCATTAATAAAACTCTCAAAATATACACTAGGACAACTTTCGAATGTAAAAAGCTCGTTACTGATTGGCTTAAGGCCTTGGACTATGATGAAACAGAAGACATTATTGTGAATCTGAGTAAATAGAGTAAGTAGAACGGTTGATAATACTAAATTTAAATTTAATTTGTTGATTTGTACCTACTTAGTAAGCATGGCTAACTTGCATAAGTGTGAACCATAGGATCTATCTTTTAGATTATTACAGTTTAAGATACAGTAGTAGTACATTAGATAAACTGATAAAGACTTATAAGTTTTATAAAATTGTAATTAGCCTACTTATGCCACAAATGTACCCGTGCTTTGTTATGGGAGAGTGGCTGCTCCTGGCACAAGTGTTTTTACACTTAATAGGAGTATGTCAACCTCTGACTATTGTAAACCCTCTTTGTTTATGTTAATAAATATTTTCTATTTCTATTTTCTATTTCTAATCAAACGTCTCTTTACCGGCACCACTTGTTTTCTGGCAATAAAAGTATTTAAAAGTATGTACGAATTTGTTGGAACATCTATCAAATTAACTGAAAGTGCAGCGCCCCGTCACCCCCAATAAACTTAGAGGCCATTCCGTAGTGCACTTACCCCCGCAGCCGTATTTCATAGCCAGGTCTTAAACTCAGATCCCGGTCTAGGCAGACTGCGCTCCGGCGGGTGACATTAAAAATTCACTTTTCTGTGTTGGCAGCCTTGTTTTCTTATTTGCTGGTGAGGGAAATTATCGTTTTGTTCTGAGTGCAAAGTGTGAGCTTCTACGGTGAAACTGTCAGTCTTTTATGCAACGCGACAGAGATGCTTATATTAGTACCCCTCCATCATCTTCATCATCATTCGCGGTTAAGAATGTCGCCTGCGGAACCTAGGCCTCTTTTTGTGTTGTAGACAGTACAGAGGCAGTCATTCGTTCACCATCTTACCTGGTGGTAATGCCTATGTGGTCTCTGATCTCTTAAGATTTTCAAAAACAGTTGTAGGTTCCCTAAAATATGTACAACAATTGTCACACGATGCATATTCCAAATCAAACCAGTCAAATGATCTCTGTTTCAAAAATGATTCCGCCCAATTTTAAGGGCTACGCCCTGCACACTTCGACTTACTTTCCTGCAACTACTTACTTGAGTTTAATTTTTATACAATTTTCGTACCTAATATAATTTGATTCAATCACGTTCTACTAGGTTCTTAGAACAGTTTAATTATAAATAACAGTAATGGCTGGAGCTTCAATAATAAAACGTATCTTAATGTGTTCTTGTGTCTTACCTTAATTGAGTTAATCGATATCATCCGATACTGCAGATGATACTACCTACTGGGGGATCCATCTGTATCTACGGTATTTCCTTGCTAAAGAGCTTAATCCTAGACCACGACGCATAAAAGCTAAGATGCGAATAACAAAAGTTTGAAAATTTTGTGCCAATGTTTTCGTTCCCATAAAAAAGGACATAATATGCGATATTTACGTTTGCTATGACAAATAATGCATTTTGTCAACGTGTTTATGATAATCCGCCGAGGAGTGCGACTCGTAAACAAGCTCCGTGTCCGAGCTTTTGGGCTCGCCTTACTTACAGGGTGCTCACTTTGGGCCGACAGCCAAGATCGCAGGAAATTAAGATATTACCTTACAGTCACTATCCAAATTAAATAAATAAATAATAAATATGCGCCAGACAACACACCTCTTGTGATGGTCTCGAAATAGGGATAAGTATCCCTGTGTTATGAGGTACCACACAAGGAAATAAGCTAGGGGCGTCTCCCAGCACACCCAGACCCGAGTCAATTCAGAAAAGATCGTTTCCTGAATTGACCTGACCGGGAATCGAACCCGGGACACTAAGGAAATCGAGGCGGGAAACCGTGCTACAGCGCACTACGCCAATCGTGTCGTACAATTGTTACAATCATCATCATTTACAACCATAATACTCTCGCTTTTGAACGTAGGATCTGAACGACAGCCTTGCGCACATGTTGAGTTACGTTTACCATTCCTCTCTTCCGTTAATCTTTTACCTCAACTCAACGGCTGTATCTACAGATAGAAACAACAACGGCTGTAATTTTTTCACACATGTGCTAATACAACTCACTCCATTTGGTAATGCTAAGTAACTTACTTTCGTACTGTCTCTATAAAACCTGCCAAATGTAGATTAGTGATCACATTACTCGGGCATGGTCGCGAACAAAGTGAGAATTAATTTTGAACAACCTGGTGTATGAAACCAGGTTCTCAGATTTAGACCTAGCGTCCTCACTCAGCATTGAAATGTGGAAAATGTGCGAGGAAATGCTAAAATGAAGTGAATTTGCAACACCCTGTACGAGTGGGCGTGTAAAGCTCGTCGGGCGCCATAGCTCACGAGGCGATACGATCGCGATCCGTCGTCACGATACGTCCACCGGCCGATTGAGACGTCTGAGTCCGTCCAGCGCCCGTGTGAACCCGCCTTGCCGAGGAAACAAGATGTCTGCAAGTGAAGTATTGGCTTTCACTAGAATTCTGAGTTTTGGTGTATGATTTCAAACGCAAGGTTGACGATGACCTGATGGAGGTCGCAAGATTCCAGTGGATGTAGACTGTCCGCAAGCGACTGCTCTGGAAATCGATGCGGGTAAAATTGAAGAGACAGTGGACAAGGCACATACGCTCTTCCAGCATGTGTTTTCTTCTTCCTATAGGGGACTTCAAACTAGTTTAGTGGTTAAACTGAAGTTCATCTTGACAGACAAGATAGTAGAAGGAGCATGTGAATCGTACAAAATCGTTAACTTTGACTACTCTAGTTTACAACTTAAGATATAAACAAAAAACGCTCCTCCAAAGAGCTTGCGGTAGCGGCCGCTGTTGTCTTTTGTCTCGGAACGGAAATACAGGGATGTTCCACGTTTCCCCTGACTCTCCCCTGGCCCGCACAACCCCTGCCGATCATTGTGCGCCGCCGATAACCCTGTCAGGCGCGTGACGGAGTGCCGCGTATCGGCATTGTCCGCGCGGGCGTGTGTACTCAGCTTTATGCACTCATTAGATGTTAGTACGTTCATATTTCTGGAATAAATAATTTTAATTCATGGAAAGATATTATTACGCAGCATCTAATTTCCTCCATTATCAGTGAAGAAAACGGGGGTTTTGAAAGTAACTCTTTTTGATTGCTTTTTACGTGAAGACTTTTTTGATAGAGACAACATTTGGAATTAGAATAGAAGTGATTTTTTAGTTCATTAGCAGTTAGACAGGCTACATATTTTACCATACACATCACGTCTAAGATTTATTTACTAGATATTTTATCTTTTAGAAAACTTTTTTTTTAAACTGAGGGAAATAGACGCTGCTGTGCACGCACGTACCCAAACTGAACTAAAACTTTTATCAGTCTTAGTTTCTTTTCAGTCTCAATCTAAAACAAACCGACTAGGTATAACATATACACATTCAAACACAATCGTTCCAAGTCAGTACGCCTGTCACAGGTGCCAGGGGATCATATCAACGGTGCGACTTCAAAGAAACTACAAACAAAGTGAAAACTGAACTTGTTACGTTTGATTAGGCGCGTTCTACCCGCCTCAGGGCGCGCTTTGTAACGCTGCTGATGTCTGCCGCTTTGAGCGCCGTTCACCTCTTGTCGATTTCTGCTAGCTTGGTAGTTTTGGATCGTTTTATTTTATGGTTGGTTAATTAATCTTGAAAGTTTGTTAATTATAAAACTATGTAATTCATTATTTTCAATACTACATAAACAACAGACTTTACTTTGAAACTTAAGTGGCATGTTTATTAACTTTAATCTAAAAGAAAACTTATAATATTAGTCCTAAATAAATACTCTATTAAGCAGCCATAGATGATATATTTTAATATCTAAATTTGTAGGTATGGAACCCTCAATTAGTCGCACTCACACTTGGCCAGTTTTTTAAACAGATTTCCTTACACCAAACACTAGACCTTATCTTTTGACGCTTCAGAACGCACTTCTTCGGCATAAGTAAAGTACCTAGCTTCCGAGAATGTTGACGAAAGAAGTTTTTGTGGTATTGCAGAAGACACCTTCAGCTGCTTGTTGTGTTTAGCTAACAAGACAATTCCAAGCCAATAGTTATGGCACACTTAATATCCCAGTTCCAAAAGTTCAATTTTAATCAAAATAAAAAACATTAAGTGAGAAGTGCAATATTGGAAAAAAACTGACCGTAGTATGGTCAGTTACAGTTTGACTGGCCTGTTGGCGCAATGGCAGCGATCCTGCCTTTAGCGCCGGAGGTCGTGGGTTCGATCCCCACCCATGACAAACATTTATGTGACGAACATTTGTGTTTTGTGTGTCTGGGTGTTATTATCTATTTATGTATGCATTTAGAAAGATTTAAGTATGTTTATCAGTCTCTGACGCCCATAGTACTACAAGCTCTGCTTAGTTTAGGGTCAGATGATCTTGGTGTAAATTGTTCCAGAAATTTATTCATTTTATTTATTTAGTTTTGTTGTACTACCTCGCACAACTAGACAGATGGAAATTTGATGAAAAAAAAATTATGAGAGTTAAATATGTATTTCTAAACCACTTTTGCATTTAGTATTGCATTTACATTTTCCATTCAGATTTGTTAGTAATAATAATAACTTAAAACTATGTTAGTACATAATATATGTAATTTTAGAGACTTATTTACTTTGCAGCTTGGTTCGAGGGTTTAACATGGACAGTTGTCCAATGTTCTAAAAACGGCCCGTCAAACCTTTCTGCAACAGTAAATTAAATTAGTTTTGTGCAAATGTTTGACGACACGATTGGCGTAGTGCGCTGTAGCACGGTTTCTCGCCTCGATTTCCTTAGTGTCCCGGGTTCGATTCCCGGTCGGGTCAATTCAGGAAACGATCTTTTCTGAATTGACTCGGGTCTGGGTGTGCTGGGACACGCCCCTGGCTGATTTCCTTGTGTGGTACCTCGTGACACAGGGATATTTATCCCTACTTCGAGACCATTACAAGAGGTGTGTTGTTTGGCGCATATTTATTTATTTATTAAATACCATTGATTAATTAAGCCCTATTGATAAAGCCATACCCTAGGTGAGATTGATTAGTTCCTTGGTTAGAGCTAACCACGAGCCAGACTCAAAAAGAGACCAACCTAAAAAGTTTAACATACCCACACGTTTCAATATTCAACAAGTACACCGCACAATGACTTGCAAACGCTTTCCCAATTTCCCCTTGATTTTTAGTGAATTTCCGTTACGCTCACATTTCGGAACGGCGACGAGCGGGAGTGACGTTATTTTAAACTTTAAACACGCTCTTCGAGCCCCGTTTTTTCCATCGACATGCTGTCGCGCGGTTTTGTCTAGCTCGCTTTATTCTAGGATAGACAGTGATTAGTCAGCCTGTTCTCACTTCGCCGTCTTTTTCCGTGTGTCACCGAAGTCCTTTCAGGATTCATGTCACATCACAAAGCCGATTTTACTCGAGTTAACCGATTGTTCGGCTCGAACATCGTTTAGCAACACTAATCGATTCGTTCGTTACGCTTTTTCTACTCAATAATGAGCATTTAAACAACCATATTCATGAACATTCACTAGCAACTATTGATTCACATATTTAGATCAGAATCGATAGCATGTAATTAATATCAGTCCCATTATAACCGATATCGAAGTAATTACGTACACCGTTCACAGATTCAGGCTCTTACACTAAAAGCCGCCGCCATTAACACGAAACATTCTATCCAAATTATAATATCAATTACCGATGCATTAACTATTCATGTCAGAAGTCAGACGTAGCAGAAACAGGAATCTCATATACGTAATGTTATTATTGTGTGAGAGGGATAAAAAGACGCTCCTGCCGGCGGGAGGAGGAGGGAGAAAGGAGGCAGGAGCAGCCGACGTCGGAGAGCTGTCAAAATGTCAAATTTCAGAACGTAGCTCGGCGCAGCAACTTCAAACGTGCCCCTACCGTTGGCATGCAGTGTACGCCCGCTACCAGCTCTAATATAGTTATAGCGCCCTGGTACCGCCGCCGTTAATATTCATGCATCTCATCCGACTCTTCCTAGGAACACGAAGCCATTTTCGTGAAAGCCTCGTCCGTTGCGCCACTATGAATATGAATGAATGATTCTGTTCGTTTCTTGGATTAAACTTTTTAGATGCATCCATGCGAGGAATTCGAGAGGAAATGTTTCCGAATTACATCCCGTAGCTATTACAGTCTGAAAATTCATCAGATGGTCTTTGTTAATTAAGGAAGTACTCGAAAAAGGAGAATTTAAAAACGCGTCGGCTGCAGCAGAATCAACGTGCCGTCCATTTGCAACACACAGTAACCGAGTAAAAACAAAATTGAAAATTCCAATTTCACGTCTATTTCCTGAAAAACAGGCGGTTTCTATTTCATCTCTCAAAACCGTTCGTCGGTGCTGTCGGTCTCGCTCTTGATGGGGGAAATTGGAACTGGCCGAAAATGAGAAGTAAAAGAAACACTGATGTTTGACGTTTCAATATGCACTCATCGTCGGCGCTCGAAAAAACTGCCAGTTAATTAATGTGGACCGTCTCGAAGACACTTTCCGAATCAATTTACGTTCTAAATTAAATCTTAAGATGTCGACCTCAAGGCTGTATAGAAATGACATCAAAAGCACTCAGTCTTAATAAAAACGTTGCGTATTCCGACGGGGATCTGATCTAACAAGCTCGCACTTGACTCGTGGTATTTACGAACGTCAATCACAACTGTCAAAAGTGACAGTAGTCAAATCCCGCCCCGTAATAACGGTAAAGGACGTTCCCAATTTGAAAAACACACGTTCCGAGATCGCGCGCGTGCTCGATTTGCCGATTAGTGTTATTTTTGAAAATGGAATCAGGGATCGCGTCGCCTTCGGGCGAGCCCGCCCACAACATGGCGGTTCTAATCAGCCGCGTTCGCGGGAAAAAGCGGAATGATATACAATTTTATTGGAGTGATATGTTATTACGGAGCGAACCCGTAATTACTAGCGGGCTTTAGGCGTGGGAAGGGATTAGAAAAAAATGTTTGGACGCGAGGCTCGTGCTTTTAATTGCCCGGCCCGCCATTCATGGAAGCGAATTTGATTTACGCCCGTCCAGGTCAATTAGACACACTAGTAAACTGATTTCGTATAGATTCCAAGTGTCTAATTTTATTGGTCTCCAAACGAAAGCTATTCTGATAAGATACGCACCTGTAAGGATAGCATATACGCGTCGAATACCTTTTTATAATGGTCAATACTGTAGATTGTATTTCTAGTTGCGTTTCTTACAGATCATTATATAATGAAACCTCGTTGATTTCAGTAAATGGCTTTATAATATAGTGTCCATTTGATGTCTTGTAAAGATGATTAATGGAATAACGGGTCAACTTTTTATTTTATTTCCTAGCCGTTGCTTGATGTTATTGCTTGTTAATTATCTAAGTTGTTATCCTTGCATGGAAAAACACTTCAAGTCAATGAGGATATTTATTTATTTATTAGATCACCAACAAGGTTACATTAAAACAAGGTAAAATCACTTACATACTAAATTTTCGTGCGTAAATGTAAACTTAATTAAAGGTGATAACGGCATGCATTAGGTGTCAACAGTACATGAAAACTAAATCTATAAAAATGATATAATAAAATGACTTCAAGAAAAGTGTGTCAGTGGTAAGTATTTGATGGCCAAGGCTGGGTAGGACTCCCACCTACGCGGTGCAAGTAGGAAAGAGGCCTTTCTTCAACCTTTTATGGAAGAGCATGGCGTCACACTCTACCATTTACATATTGCCTAATTCTGCCCCTAATCCAAGATTGTAATTTACGGCGCGAATCAACAAATCAACCGCTCCAGTGTCCGTCCGACCTTTGATCCGGCCGGACGGGCGATGCATCACCGGCCGTCTGCTAGACGGTGGATGCGGGTAGTAATCGCTGTCTTTAATTAAATCTAGACAGAACTTCGCTGGGGGAGAGTTCGGAAGTCTTTCTTGACCGTCGATAGTTTGAGCGTCCAACTCTAAGCTAAAAATATCGTTATTAAACTATTATGCAACTCACAATCACCAGAAATATGAACATTCACTGGCCCAAACTAAAATCCAGGTCCAGGGTTCAAAATCCTGATCTAAGCCCGTGTCTGTGGTACTGATAACAGCCCCATTTAGAAAGCGCATAGCGATAGTATATGAATATTCAAATACTTCCAAATAAAATGTGTATTTCTTCCAAGAAACCTGGCAAAGACACTAATGTTAGCCTTAATAAAATTCGATCACTTGCTCTTGCTTGGCTGCAAATTAAAATTGTCCCTAAACCTGCCATGAACTGCACTGCAGAATGTTGCTGTTGAAAGAGTATTTTATCATTGCAGCGCGTGTAACTTCTAAAAGCAGTTGCCTTTACAGTTACACATCCACCCATCCAAAATTAGAAGCAAACTAATCACTCCCTGCCGAATTGGCGACATGCCGAGGTCACGCGCCGCCCCGCGCCCCGCGGCGACACGAGAGGGGCGTGCCTGAAGTCCGATGTCTCGCGCAGGTGACAGGAGTCGCGTCGGAATGACGATTAGTGTTAGGTCGCGGATAAATTGTGGAGGTTGGCAAGTTGTAGAAGAGGTCAGGCTTGATTTTGGAGGAGATTGAAGAGGTGTGAGGGTCTAAGTATATTTGAGGACTGGGTTCAGGTCGAAACTTAGGGGGTCTACTCCGGTGCAACATTTACACAGTTTCGAGAAACGGCGATAGGATACTACGTGTTTCGGAGTAACGAGAGTGACAGTCCTACTCAAAAAAAAATAAAGCCACCTTGAGCGTAATCTTTCGATCACAATCCGAACTGGTGCAAATGACGATGTGGTCTATGTTTGTACTTACTTGTCTTAAGTTTCTTCTTTTTGTGGATGATCCTGTTGTTGATAGGTACTACGTAACAGAAGAGGACAAGACTATGGTCCACCACAGTCTTGTTCTGTCCGGAGCTGTCTTGCAATATTGTCTTGAAGAGATCCAACAAGGTCAAGCGGTAACGTAAAACCATCAAAAACTGTACGCAAACCGCTTCTTGCGAATAGCTGGATATTTCTTGACTGTGCCACGCTAGTGCCGCGCTCAGTACTTGTCTGGGCTCTTCGTTTGAAGTGAACGACACCTATAGTTCAGAAACGTAATCGAAAAGCTGCGAGGTTATTTAAATGATCATCACACTTTTGCACAGACTTCTCTGACACGAAGTAACCGCCTTTTTTCTGTACAAAGCAAACTCTACACAACTCTACACCATCGGGTCACAATGCGATGTCGCGATGTGCCCTATATAGAGACCTTCCTACATTGTGTCGGCGACAGGTTACGATCATCTGTGAGATTGATACACTGTTCCAACATGCAAATATTGGTTACACCCACGAATTTAAAGCTAGATATCAGAGTCATTGTTCAGTTCATGTGTTTATATATGCATTAAGTGACATTCATTGGAGCTTTCTTGAGGGTTTCTCATGATATATCACAACTAATGCGGTAAGAATAAGAGTGGCAATGATAATATTGATGTTTATTGATGTGGCCATGGTTAATGATGAAATAAAATTAATTATTATTTATTTTAATAGCTGAATGGATGAATTGGAACGAATAATGACACTCCGGTCCTGTGTGATACGAGTATTGTCGTCTATCGAATATACATTTATGAACGAACATCCACGACACAGATAGCTATAAGTCAACGGCCCCGGCAATTAAGTAAAAATATTAGTGTCTGAAATCACTATTATATTTTCCAAAACCTTGTTGAATTAAAAATGAACTGTCTAGCCAGTTTGTGTAAGTATTTAAAGGTGTTTAATTTCAGAGTGACACGTACGGATACTAAAATCACAGTGACACGATAGCGTTATTTCCCCCTAAAATTATGGACCGAGTGTAGAATGCGAGGATGCTTGCGTACTCTGTGGCGTGTTTTGGCGGGAAATATAGTGCACCCACAGAGTACAGATACAGATAATTGTTGCGTGTGTCATCTTTATGGGATTGTTTGATTGGGCTAGGCTTTTCTCAAAATTTATTTATCATATCCAATTTAGCTTAAACCAGGACACACCGTAGCCTGTCCCGCCATCACCGATGTGTCTCAAACTCTCAATGCTTAGCTAACCACTGTGTTGGCACACGAGGTCTTTATTCGAAATTAACGTCATGTAAAGTGTGTGGTAAGAAAGTAAAAATGGTACCTGCTTCTTCAATGTATCAAAGATTGCGCTTTTTGTAAATTTGTGTAAAAATATTCTTTATTTCTTCAGCTGTCTTAACTAAGTCACCTGTCATTACTTATATTAATAATAATGCGGTTAAATTATAATCTAAAATTATCCTTATTAAAATTCTTACAAAAGAATGTTTCATATTCAGTTATTTAAAAACAATTCACTTCAGCATAAAAATGAAAATACGCGTAAAAACAAAATTGCAAAGTTTGAAATGCATAAATGCATGGGTCAGGCACGCACGCATACCAACGACAGATTAGCCACGAATAATGTGGAATAAGCACCGACAAAATGGAAATTCCGTTCATAAGCCAGACAGACAGACAAGTACCAGGCTATCAGCAAATACAGGAGTCGTGTTTGCCGGCGCCAGATACCAGGCAAACATGGGATGCGTAGCGCAAACATTTGCCAGGCGAGCGCTTCCTGCCTCCTTTGGTAGCTCGCTCCTAATACTTAATGCGACCTCGGAAGAAAATTTATAGTGTTATTTTTTGTTATTGAGGAACCCAAAATTAAATTAGATTAACTTTCCAGCTCTAGCAATATTATTTGCTAACAAGACAACTGCGTCCTGTTTTTCTAATGTATGGTTTCTTAACACTGTTTACTGAACTATGCTGATAGATTCAGCCAACATATTTCTACGGAAGATACGTGTACAGATCGGTTCGCTGTGAATTGTACAGGAGAACATTCCCATATGAATAAACCCTGTGAAAACCCACAATGTCTTCCGAGAATAAACGCTAGTCTACATTATGTTTTGTATTATAAAGCCGAGGCACACTTGCGCCTTGACGCGCGTGAAATAAGGCCGCGTTCACACCGATAACTCACGACATAAAGGCGGGCGCAGACCGATGATTTACGCCGCATCGATATCTGTTAGATATGAAATTTGTCAGCGGCGGCGCGGCTGTTTATGCGAGTCGGCCACGACGAACGCTTTGCGGTTTGCGTTCGCAGTGCATTGTGACATGCTTTTATAAAATGTCAAAAACTACTATTTAACAACTAAGTATGTCACGGAAAGGTGTTCTAATGTTATCTTTGGAAGGAAAAATTCATACTTTGTTACCTATTCTACCTCTTTGGAAAACTTTTTCTAAGCTGTCGTCGGGCTCTTAATTATTTCTTATATTTCGATTATCTATATGTACTAATAATATTATAAAGAGGAAAGATTTGATTGTTTGTTTGTATTGAATAGGCTCCAAAACTACTGATCTGATCGTGAAAATTCTTTAACTAACAGAAAGCTAAATTTTTCAGGAGTGTTATAGGGTAAATATTATTATGATTGAACAAAACATTCAGTGAAAAATAATAGTAAATGTAAATCAAGTTGGAGAAACGCGGGCAAAATGAACACCAGCTGACAATAAGAAATAAGAACCAAGAAGTTAGTAGAGCATTCTACAATGCGCATGTGAGTTCACAAAAAAACCGGCTATCCCATCTTCGTGTGCATCAGCGCCAAGCTGATAGGAGTTGAAGAGGACGCCAAGACGGAAGGGTCGCACCAATCATCGTCATCATTAGAGCATTCTACCATCTCCCATGGAGTCCTAAAACCTAAGATATTTCTTTATATGAGTAAAACGCATTTAGTAACACGCATAGCCAGGTCATATCATTGCACACGGACGTGTTTATCAAGACTCAAGATAATCTTAGCAGTTATATTTGTGTTCTTTGGATTACTCCAAATTCCCTTTTTGCAAGACGATGACAGCAGAGGAGATGAAAGTCAGACCTGGGCCCAGACTCTGCTATTTAAATACCAATGGAATGGAGGTATTTGCATTGCGTGATTTTGACAGTCTTAGAATGGACCAAATGTCAAAATTATGTCATTTTATTACGATTCTATTAGCTGTTAAATCAGAATCGGGCCCCAGACTTAAACGATGTATGAAAGTGGGCCTAAGAATGGTCAACATCCTAATACAATTACTGATCACCTATACGCACTATCCATATCTCGACGTGTCCCGTCAACTGTGCAAACGGGCCGCCGATACGGACGGCATCGATTATTATTTACTCGATTATTTATTCGCCTGCGGCGCTAATCGATGCGCGACGCGTTTCATTTATGCACCGATTTGATTCGGACAAAATCATTTTCGGTTTTAATTTTAAATCTGTCTGCTTAGTTTTTTTATTGCGTTCCGTTAAACGTATTTGGTGTTTAATTATGAATACTAGAAATGATTTGAGTTACATTTTTTTATTTTAAAACTCGTTATTATATATTTTGACGCCTCCGTGGCCGAGTGGTTTTAGAGCTCGGCCCGAAATCCGGAGGTCCCGGGTTCAATTCCCAGGTCGGGCAAAGTGTTTTCGGAACATAGCCCGGGTTTGTGATCACCAACCCGCATTTGGCAAGCGTGGTGATGAAGCTAATACCCATCAATTGTAGCGATGACTTGATTTCAAGGCCTTTGCCCCGCAGTGGGACAGTTAATAGGCTAAATAATTACTATTATATTTAAGGATTTAAAATACCAGCAAAATAGTGATGAGAAAGAAAATGAACTTCGCTTACAGCGTTATAAAAATCTTTCCGCTGATTTATTCTGGCTTGAATTATTACTATTTCGTGAAGGTACCTGTACTTCAACATACGAACAGAATGATCCCACCGTAAATTGACTTTGCGAAATAAAGCTGTGAAGGGGTTGTTTCTTTGCCTCTTAAACTGTCGGCCTGGGAGCCATGAACATGGGAATCAGTTTTTTATTCACATAAAGCAGCTCCGGGCTCATTGTCACTCTATATTTTGAGATGAAGTGCCATTTTCACCAAGCTACACATTTTTTATTTAGATTTTATGCAAAAAACTGAAATCCTTTTGTTAGTTTCTGATCAAAAGAAATATATATTTCTTTATTGTTTTTTTTTTTATTGCGCCAGACAACACACCTCTTGTAATGGTCTCGAAGTAGGGATTAATATCCCTGTGTTACGAGGTACCACACAAGGAACTAAGCTAGGGGCGTCTCCCAGCACACCCAGACCCGAGTCAATTCAGAAAAGATCGTTTCCTAAATTGACCCGACCGGGAATCGAACCCGGGACACTACGGAAATCGAGGCGAGAAACCGTGCTACAGCGCACTACGCCAACCCTGTCGTCAATATGAAATTGAGAAACTTTAAGATAGGATCACCGTAGCTCCGAATGAAAATCCTGCCTATGCCGTGGGTGCTCTTCCCACCTAGGGCATGTCACATTCATGTCATGATAGTAGGAGTCTGTTCTGTATCTTGGTCTTATCATCTATTTTTATTTATTATTATTATTTATTTATTATTTATTTTGACGACCGACTTGGTGTAATGGTTAAGAAGTTGGCTACTACACCAGAGGTCGCGGGTTCGATCCCCGCACAGTACAAACATTTGTGTGCATGAACATGTCTGTTTGTACTGGTCTGGGTGTCTCCTATGTATAATAAGTATGTATTTACAAAAGAAAAATGTATTTAAGTATGTTTATCCGTTGTCTAGTATCCCATAACACAAGCTTTAATTAGCTTACTTTGGGGCTAGATGGCGCTGTGTGGAATAATGTCCAGGGATATTTATTTATTTAGTTAAATATTTTTATCAATACTAGGGATGATACAAGCTTGCATAGTTCAGGGTGATACATTCATTTATTTACTACAAGCATATTTAATAAATTCGTCATTCGTTGTATCTATACTACGGTGTCGGTGTTAGTATTTTCGGCAGTATTTGTAGTTAATTGTCAATCGGGCTCGCAGGGCTGACGGAGGCACAATGCCGGTTTTTCAGCCTAGCGTTATTTATTGCCAGGGTTGTATGCAAAACGCACCCGCGGCCATCAGGGCTGTCGTCTGGCCAGAAACATGGAGCTACAGCACTGATGCAGCGATTGAATTGTTAGATTTTAGACGGTTTAGATTACTTTCATTGGTGGTAGGTGGAATAGCTTTTCTTGAAGAATTTTGGTAATATTGCCCGGTAAATTTTGATTTATTTATTTATTTATTTATTCAATAACTTGCACACTTACAGATCAAAATCCAAGTCGTCTACAAGCTAGAAATACAATAGTAATAAATGTCGAAATTACACAATATAAATTACGAGCAATTACAATTTTACAATCAATCAAACAAAATTAATACGAAGTCCATTAAGATACATTTAATATACCATCACTATGTCAACGTCAGGTTCGTTACGTCACTAGGTAGGTTGATTTGTCACTGGCCGTGAAATTCAATTATCAGTTTTAAGCCTTATCTATATATACATCTATCTATACTAAATGGGTAAATGGGTAATGGGTAATGGGTAAAGGGTAAATGGGACTGTTGGAAGGGCAAGACCCAGAAGAACGTTTCTTGGGAAGTTCAAGATGTTCTCAGAAAGGGTCGGGTCAAGAGTACCTTTAACCGACGAGCATGTATGAAAGGACTCATGAGAGTAGAAGAAGCGCAAGATGTATGTCAGGATCGTAGCAAGTGGAAAGAAGTGGTCTCTGCCTACCCCGTTGGTAAAGAGGCGTGATGGTATGTATGTATACTAATATTATGAAGAGGAATGATTTCATTGTTTGTTTGTTTGTAAAGAATAGGTTCCTAAACTACTGGGACCGATGATAAAAAACCTTCACCAATATAAATGTTCATTATCAGGGAGTGACATTTAGGCTATATTTTATTTTTGCAAAAATATTTCTTTCGGATGTTAAAGGCGCTTGCCTATAACATTGATGAAACAACGTTGGCTTACAACGTAAAATACACTAGATAAATTCGCCAGGTCTGTTAACGGCCTCGGTAGCTCAGTTGGAAGAGCAGTCACCCGGATTGTGAAAGGTCGCGGGTTCGAATCCCGCTTGAGTCCCAGGACCAGGTTGAATTTTTCTAGTTTCTATCTTCATTTAGTACCTTGTTGAGACGGTAAATTAGGTAACGTAGCTTTTTATTCAGGCAGATTTGTTGAGGTATTCGTTGTCAAGAAACAGTTTAAGCAAGACACGGCATTCTGCCACATGTAATTCCCTATTTCACGACAGCCTTGCTAGAATCAATCTCTTGCCGGCCCTGGCTTTCATTCAGCATCCGCTGGCTCATGAATATTGCTTCTTTTACATTTATTTTACATTTATTTCGCTTCGGCAGCCGTTTGAGCGCGCCGTGCGCCCGCGCAGTCGCTTAATGACACGGCCTCCTTTCATGTCCCGATTGATATGCAAAACTCTATATTGTCCACGAGACAAGCATCAGACGAAAACGTTTTTGCAGAAGAAAATCTGCTTGCGAATCTAAATTGTATACACACAGATACGGCGATATTCGCAAAAATGGTCTTGTTTTACCAAATTGAACTTGAAATCTGTGACCATTCAAATATTTAACAACACGAAGCAGAAGATTCCAGACTATACTGCAGCACTGCTGTGTAGCTCCTGGTCAGGAAGCTACAGCTCATGTGTGTGTGCAGCTAAAGGCCATTGAGTTAGCCATTGTCTTGCTGACCATACAAATGTGTTCCCTGGCCTTACAGGGTCGGACACGTGTGATCGAAAAGGTAGTACGTGTTCATATAGGCTGCGAAAGAATTAATAAAAGCTAAATTTCACTTGGGTAAGTCGGAAAATGCCTTTTTATGACACTCGAACAAATAACAAGTCCAACAAAGACAAAATTGTGCGAAAGGACAAACCTTGAGAATGAAAATTAGTCACAGAAACCTGTCAGCGGACAGAAACACAATCCATTGTAATCCGGGACAGTCAGCTAAATAGCTGTGTATGTCCCATGTCCCAATTCTATCAAAAGCCCTGCAATTGAAATGACAGGTACCAGGCGCGGAGAGAACGCCAGGAGTTGTGAACGCACCTATCTCATTTCCTAGCCCAGTTGCGGCTTCCGAACGGCCGTCAGCGCGGCCTCTTCCGGCTCCACAGATTAATATCGACGCCATTTACCGTCTCACTGCCATTGTTTCTATTGGTCGATTCACACGCAAACACTGCCCGAGCCCGTCGTTGGCCACACCGACACCGTTCCGAATTCGAAGTTTAATTTTCAAACGTGCCGTCGCCGACCACAGTGCCATTCCAAATTCAAAATAAATTTAAAGCTGCCAATTCGCACGAGGATGATTTTTGCAAACACACCGAGGATCAAGGGCGGTTTGTTGTCACGTCCAAAAACTATTTTCGTCCTGCAAAACGGTCAGCGTTCGCTGTCCATTACAGATCTGCATAATTTAAAAGCGATCCTGTCGCGGTAACTCCCGAATTGGGCCTTTGAATTCTTTATCCACGTTGAATTGTGCTGCTCCGGCGGAAATGTACTACAGTCGACAAAAAAATTGACAGGTGTCGTTCAATTAACCCTAGAATCGCAGGAAGTTATTTTAGTCGTATTTTAAATTTCCTCGCATTTAACGGAGATACGATCTGTTACGGGCAACCTTAAATGTCAGTAAAAGAAAAAAAGTGCCGTTCAGAAATAGCGAAAAGGCACTCTAGTTCCACTTTTAAAAATAAAAAGGTTCGGTGGGCATGTAGTCGTTCGCACATAAACAAAACATAAAATAAATAAAGAAGAAGGCGCGGCAACAGAAGGATACACTCAGGGAGGGTCGCTGAGGGCCATCCATCAGGCGGTCACATCTCTTCGATAGGGTTAGGACCACCTCCGTACCTTTATGCGTCCCCGGTGAGAGATAAAAGCCCCATACTCGAGGACCCTAGTTTTTTGACATCTATTTGTGGTCGGCCTTTGCCCTCTAACGACTTTGCTGTCCCAGTAACTATTCAGTTTTAAAATTTATTAAGTCAAGTAAACTAACATCCCGTTAAATGTAGGGCCTGAAACTTTAAATTGAGTTGTCGCTACAACGGGGAACTGGCTTATCCACTGAATTAATTACAATTAAAGTGATATGTTATAGTAGCTATAAAAAATGTACGAGTATATGCTTTCCGGAAGCAGTTTTTTCCAGTCTTCCATCTTTCTATAATTTTCAGCACAAGTTTCAACAAACTTATAACAAATTCCTGATAGTATATTTTGGAAAATATAAATACACAAAATAACGCACGAATTTGTTTCGCAAGCCAAGTGCGGAAACTGCTTGCATATTTAACGGCTTAATCCGAAAACGCCACGTCTATATTGCATTTTTTTTTATCCATCACACATCGCGAATCCGCGGAGCGTTCGAGAACTAAACGCAAGAAGATGAGTCTCCTCCGAGACGCCCTCTATGATTTTTACGACACGTCCGGAAATCACCGGGGCCCTGAATATATTATTATTGTTATGGCAACACCGAACTGGGAATCTGTGAGTAACGCGCGCCCGGAATCATGCTCTACGCGCATATCATTAGGGAATTTCGGCTTCGGATCGCGCAGACTGAATTTTTCATCGCGGTTGCTTTTTTAAAGATTTATTACGTGGGCAAAGGCGTTTTTTGCGATGTGACGGGCTTTGCACTTTCTGCTGTATTAAAATCTTTGGAACGCTCTATGTGTGCTTTGCGTTCGGATATTTTTTGGCTCGTTCTAATTTTTTTTTAAGTATGTACGAATTCGTGTGTAACTCTAGTTTATATTGGAATGTTTGCTTTAGAGGTTATTTTAATATTTTCTGCTAGTAAAATCACGTCTCCTTTACCTCTTGTGGATACTGTTTAGTTTTTTTCAATGGTTTTGTTCCAAAATAAGGTTTAGCCTGCTTTATGTAAACCAGATACAACAGAGGCATGATACTCGTACATGTCATTTCATTGACAAATATTTCTGCTGGTGGCGACACCTCCACCACGACCTTTGTAGTCACAATCAACGCACCAACCTTTGCTCTATCTAATCGGCATATTATTATTCTCCTATTTTTTAGTTATTGCGCCTTTTAGCCTATAATATTTACTAACTCTTCCAAATTAGCGCTAGTTATATTTTAGTTATACATAGTTTTAAATTAAACATTTGTCTTAAAATCTAAAAGAACTCGCAGTCTCACAAAATCATATGATCCACCGAAAATCAAGCCATCATTCAGCGTTTCTTCGCTCCCACATCGTATTTACATATTCACCGACACCCTATAGATTCACGAGGCAACAAATGGATTGTTTCTCCTCCACACCAAAGCGAAATTTATAGTTACGCGATTTTTTCGCTCCGAATTTTTCGCTTTTCCGCGGGGGTCGCTTAGCTTTCTCTCTCGATTCTCGATTTATTGCTAACTTATGCCCGATATAATCGTGATTTTAATGCATCGCGTGATTTATAACGGTCGCAGCTCTCCGTACGGTATTGCTTTGCGAAACTTGATAACTCTGTGACGCTTATGACACCCTGGTGGATGAAGCTGACGCACATGCCCTTTTCTGCTATCCTCGTATGAAAATGTGACTTCGATGATGCCAAATGCAAAATAATGATCGCTCGGCAAATGTTACCTAGAAATTAAACCTGGATCTCTTTGACGGGAGGCCTTGCAGATTCCTTGCTCACTGAAGCACTTTGTTGTTATTCTATTCAGAATACTGCTATAAACATTAAATATAATTGGTGAGGATCGGTAAAAACTTAAAAAGGCTCAGTATAAGACGAACCCCGTTAAGTTTATCATTTCTCGCTTTTTGTCCTCTCCGTAATAGGCTTCATAAATTTTTGATAATGTTTTTGCGATTCGGACGCGAGCGGCGAGGACCAAGAAAAAGTCTCGAACAAAAAACTGCTGGTTATAATAACGGCGCGTGCGCATCTTAAGATTTTTTATTTGTCAGTGGTGGGGAGGTATGTACCACTGATATAGCTGGATTACATTATAATAACTTATTTAAGTTAAAAGTACAATAAAATATAACGTACATACGATTACGACTATAAGCGAAACGGGGTAGTCAGAAACGAGTTAAATGTTCCCGTCATGGTAAACGGAACAGTCAGGAGCCCGCTTCTCACCCAGCGTATTGGAACCCAACGTGGTTGGTGGTGAGCTTTCCGCCGTTATTAGGGTTGGTTTAATCACAAAGATGGTTCTGACCACGCGGTTCCAAGCTAGGATGCCTAACCCTTAGTCCACGATCTAATAATATAATGTAACATGAGCCACAAAAGATAGCACCACAGGGAGTAATCCTAACTTATTAATGCTTATTACTTTATAATAACACGTTAGCCGTTGGGTTAACATCAACAAACATAATCCCGGCTATTCCAAGACTTGAAATAACCGATCAGATTTCGATAAACCTGGCGCAGACTGTGATAATATAAGCATAATATCCTGCACAAATATTGAACTGTGCATTAGCTTAGCAGAAACAATGGCGAACAGACAGGCAAACAGACAGACGGACCTACCACGCGTTAGAACGCGTAGAATGTGCGTGCGCGCAGGTTTACATAGGTGCAGCACTGACAGTTGGAATTCAGGTGGAACGAACATGACGTGCGTAGAGCTAGTACGAGTAGGGTAGTAGTAAATCATTAGGATAGCAGCCTAATGATTTATAGTAGTTATTTGTTTAGCGCTACAGTTTTTTGATGATGTAATTTTGGCCGTTTATTTCAGGGCTAACATCAGCATTATATTTAATTGGCGAGAACAAAATAGTTATTACAAATCAAAGGATTTTAAGTTCGAAATGGTTCATTCAATAAGCTTGTCCATACAATATTTAACATCAAGATCAACAAGATTGACATTTTGTATGACGTTGCCATAGCAAGCAATGAAGTGACAGAACCAGGAACCACACATACGGATCTCATAGAACTGCAAGAACCTTTTTTAATTTTTAGCTAGAACATCTTCTAGGACTTTCAGGTCTTAAATAAATAAATGAATATGCTCAAGACACACACCACTTGTCATGGTCTCGAAATAAGGATAAAGATCCTTGTGTTACGAGGTACCAGACAAGGAGTTAAGGCAGGGGCGTCTCCCAGCTCACCCAGACCCTAAGCACTTCAGAAAAAAACGTTTCCTAAATTGACCCAACCGGGAATCGATCCAGGGACACCACGAAAATCAAGACAAGAAGCCGTGCACTTGGCCATTCGTGTCCTCATTCCTCTACTAACCTCTTACAGATTCTGTTTTATTGGAATACCATTGTATCCTGCAAATCCATAGGCCGTCCCACCTCGCCGTTTAGACTATCGTAAAACCCCGTCATAAAAGTGTGGGTTCACATCGCTCAGTGTCTCTAAATAATGTATTCATAGTGAAAATTACACGTTGGAGTTCGGCGCTACCGCGAGGGGGCGCTGGCTTCGATAATGTTTTTGTTATTGCCAATCGGTGCAGTCATAAAACGGATGCCGAAGATGTTTTCGATCTTCGCATTGGGGAAAATTTTAGGGTTAGAATAGCGAATTGGTTTTGACATTGCGCAACGGGAATTGCTGCAGGTGGTCCTGTCAGGGTTCAAATATGCCATATATTTTGGATCAGGGATGAAACTGTATGCTTGTCAAAGAGTTAATAATTGGAAAGGCGGTGGAGGGTGACGATGAATTCAAAAATGAGGAAACGTAGGGCAATGCAAAAGTTGCGATCTGTTTTTAACCCTTATAAGCATTCAGCCAGACCAATATATTAACTCATAGACAATTTTAAATGACAAAGTACCTATATGCTAAAAAAGTCATGATTCATCTCAGAAAAAATAAAATACTTCACTCTTCTTGAAACGCTAAAAATTGTCATACATGTATGTACTTTCAACTCTTTCTTTCCGCCCTTAAGAACAGCTACGTTTCAACATCCTATAGATATGGATCCTATCTTCCAAAATATTTTACTTAACTCCACAAAGCGAGCCCTCGCGTGACGTCACCTCAATCACGGCAGTCACGTCCGTGCTTTATGCGCGCGCGCCGTAACGGATAACGTATCAATTTCGCTTTATCGCATCATCTTGCCCGGACACCTAACCCGTTTAGATTTCCACATTTTGAATATAACTTACAGTGAACTTTTTTCTGCTGCCAGTATGTCTGAGTATGTGAGCGTTTTGTTGCAGTCCCAGGTTGACTCGAAGTCGTCTTTTCCAAAACACCTGTGTATTTTTGTGTCATGTATTTTGTTCCCTACTGGGGATGTTACTAGCGAATGTTAGTCGTTATATTTCTGTGACTGGGTCGTAATTGACCTGCTTGTATAGTCAAGTCAAAAATTAGTACCATACGCTCATAGTACGGAAGTTCATAAAAACTAAATAAGTTTGACTGTACTTAATCGTGCATTCTGCAAGTTCCACGACAGTCACAAATAAATAGTCGTTTTGCGCTCAACTTTGTTATTTTCTCGAAACGATACGTTAATCGATACTGTTGTTCTACCTACGAACGTATCGACACGGGATTCGAACCGGCGACTTAATAATTTACGCGCACGTACGTTACCTGAAGTACCAAGGCAGGATAAAATAGAGAAAGTCTCCCGCGGGGCCCGCTCGCACGGCAAAAACCAATAACATTAGGCGGTACGTGTTGCGTGCTTCTGTCGCCCTGGTGTTACGGTGTGTACACATGTATCTTTGGGTTAAGTTCCCGAAGGATTGGCGTTTTTGTTCAAAGTCAAAAGAGAATGATTTAAATAGAATGTTTAATTATTCTGTCAAAGATATGCTCTAAGTTAGTTAAAGAATCCAATAGATACATGATATTTACATGCGCGTTGCCATTTCCCTGTCCACTGCCACTTCAACTTTGCAGGTAGGAAAACGTAAATAAAAAGCCTTCGAGTAAAATGGGTAAAAACTAAATTGTTAAAGGCAAAGATATGATACACTGTCTTTAGACTGAAAGAAACAAAGCTAAAACGGTTTTTTAATCTAATCCGTCACAAATTGCTAACTCCCCTTCCAAAGTGAATTGAATTTAGTGACCATTATGTCTGATTTGCTCTTTTTTGTTCCAGCATCCGTACCCGTCTGAAGACCAGAAGAAGCAATTAGCACAGGATACAGGGTTAACGATACTACAAGTAAATAATTGGTGAGTGCTTTCTTTTGTCTTTTACCGAGGTTCACAAGTGAGAACGAATGAACCCTAAAATGTAACGAACAAGATGAAGTAGTCAGGAAAAGGTGATGTATTTATATTTAAATAGACTAAATGATATTTATATCCACAGTTCAGTAAAAATTAAAAAGAAAAACCTAAATTTAAATAATAAAACTAAAAACTACTTAGAAAATTTTGCCCCTGCGGTAAGGTGCCCAAGATGCTGGCAGCATTCCCCCGTTGCATAAAAAAGGTAACATAAAAAAGTAAAAGGTTACATAAAAAAGAGTCTAGTTGTAATTTCCAGGTAGTGTTGTGTTGATTATTCATATTCGCTTTTCTTGTTAAAAAAAACGTCTGATTGCCTCATTCATAACAACCTAGGCCAAGGCTACAAGCTCGTAGTTGGGCATAGAGAACGGGTGGTGTCCAACACGATACCTAAATACATACTATAATATCGTCCAACACAGAAACAATCACAAGTGTTCATCAAAATAAATAAATGTCTGTTTTGGGTGGTGATCGAAACCACAATCTTAGGCGCTTTAGACAACCTTTAGCTATTGCTCCAACGAGCCAGTGAAACGTTACACAAAACCATCTCAGCATCACTAAGCCCAACGTTAAGAACCCCATATCATATCCATTGTCAGTGTAATCAACTGAAATCCGCATTTCATTGCTTGAATTTCGCAAACACATAAAACCGTGTGAGTGACATTTAAAAGTTCTTATTAAAATCGCCGTTCCAACCAGGCACATTCTGCCAATACGCTGCCAGTATAGGCTGACCCTTGAATATTGTCCGATTTGTGCAATTTGCTTGAGGAAGACGTCAAGTTGCACGTCCCGGGGGTCTGAGTAGTCTGGCGGGTAAATGACATGATTATCTTAAGTGCTGCGTTATAAAATGTCAAATTTACGGCGCGTGCGCGTCTTAAGCTAGCATTGGAAGCGTAATAATGAGCGTAGGACTCTATAAACATGCGTGCGCTAGGGCTTGCGTCCGGATTTGTTATTTGGCATCTTATTTGCTATTATTAAATCCAGGAAATATTTTACTATCTTATTTTAAGTTATGAAAGACCGGTGCAAGATTAAACTCTCGTTTTCATTTCTTATCTTTAAATACCTTATAACGTCTAACGCTTGTAAAAATTTGTCTGGAAATCTTAGGAATTGTATGGTTCAACCATGGTCATAATTTACTTGACTAACCAATTGGCGCGATGATGAAATGTATTTAAATATAGTTTTTGCTTCGACGAGCTATCTTGACTAGTTGAGGTAATATTTTCAAAGATCACTGTCTGGCACACGCCCAATCCGACGATGATTTAATGTCATATCCGTACATTTTAAAACTTTCTACAGTACAAACTTCATTCCATGTTGCTCACCCGTTCCTTCCTTCTGCTATTTGCTAATTACATCTTTGCCTGCCAGTGTACTGTTACCTAACCTGTTTGCAACCAAATAATTAAAATTGTAAATTCTCAAAATCAACCCTAAATCGGACATGCGGACAAAAATTCCCACCATACTTTTCGTACGCGTGGGCGCCGCGCGTCTTCTCGTCCTGCAATAAAAAGCGCAACGAACGGTCTGCGCGGCGGACCAGATCGCCCGCGCGATTACATCTGCCTCTGCAAACTTTGTTTTGGGAATTTCTCGATTTGCTGCACTGTGATTTACATGCTGATGAGCTTTGACACGTCTGATGCTAAGTTACGCAAACTAATAACATTGACAAAGATTTCAGAATACTATTTAACAATATGTGGCTGATTTCACATGATTGACCAGAGATACTTAGAAATATTTATGACTACCGTTTTATGCAAACACTTACTACTACTTAAACACCGGTAGTAGAGTCACATTTTATTTGAATTGATAGGGACTTTATATTATTATTGATTGATTCAATTTGATAGTACTTGAAAACTGTCTATCTTAATAAACATATTCGAAATTCAAATGTTAAACGTACGTACGGTAAACTTCACACGAACCAGTAAAAAGAAAAGCATTTTCACAAATGATTACCACAGATATGTCAGATATATTTGTTTAGTTAACGATAACATTACTTAACGTCAACCTCAACGAGGTTCATCGATTTCTGAATAGAGCTAATGATTGACAAAAATAATAATAGCTTTTTCTCTAAGGGATTTCTTGTTAGACGAAGATGACTTTCACGGTACAATTGGTCTGTTTTATACATATGGATTTTAACTCAAGAGGTTACAATAAATTCTAAGATTGGGGAGAATTGAGCCAGCTTGTCCCACTAAACACGATGTATTTTGAGTTAGATTTTTGATACTGTCCTGGAAAAATAACCTTATATTAGCATTTGTAAAATGATGATACTTTACACTTGACACGCTGGATTTACAACTTGGTCAATGCAAGAACATCCGTTTTTTATTTACAAAAATATATTGCTATTCAGTAATTTATTCTCACCTAATACGGAACCGTGATCCCTGCGTGCTTTGACGTTTAATAAGCACTCGAATGGCTCACTAATGAAGGGGTCAAGGAGACCGCGCGGGAAAACGCGAGACGCGTAATGACACCAGTCGCCCGCGGGTTAACTCATACATCGAAGTTAGAAGTATCATTGATGCGATTTATTGTTAATTCCGATTAAGTTTCTGCTCCCACAATCATCATTTGCTCACAAAAAACTTATTGTATATTTTTCCTACTTGTAAGCGGTGAGTAATCAGTTGATTATTCGTATTGGGTAAGAATTAAAAGCACAGTTAGGACTTAGGAGTCATTGGTAAAGGTATCTAGAAATATTTTTTGTAATTTTAAATTTGATTCGATTCCGAATATCAGATACAGTGACAGAAGGGCTAGCTCATAAACTGAACCTTGCGCTAGATCTGTGTGTTTTTCCCGTCCCTAATCCAATAATTTCCAAAAATCAAAAAGCTCAGAAATATATGTTTTTTTTAATTTAATTTGAAACGTTGCACAAACGTATCATTTCCAAAAAAAATCAGCTATCTTCTCACAGCTAATCTCGAGATGTCAAAATCCCGTTGCGGGCCGTACATTGGCCTCACATCCACGTAGTTCTGTACTCCTGGTTGATGCGTGAGCGAAGGCACGGCTCAGCTGATTGACGAGGTCAGGGGTCGCAGCGAGCAGGCTTTGTCTAACTCTTCACGCCTATGACAGCCTGGTACCGCTAGACAATTATAAGCTTGTAATTATCATTTTTTAGAACACCAGTTTGAAACAATATTCAAATGTGTCCATGATTATTTATAACTGTAGACAGACAATTGAAAATGACGTGGTGTCCGTGGGTTTCTTTTTGTTGTAGTTTTAAAAAGGTCCACTATTAAGTATAATTGCTAGTTGTCGCCCAGTACTTAAGGACGCTATCAATTGTTAGAAACTTAACGTTGGACGTTTAGTAATATGAGTTCTGAGTGTTTTCTTTGATTATCAGTCGTTTCTGACGCATTTATATCAAATATATCTATGCTTTGTCTCTTCATTCGTGTTCGCTAATTACGCCGCAACAAAACGACAAGACTATTAAAAATAATAACTGAAAACTAATATTCCCAGTGTTGCCAGTTAATCCACAATAAACGGCCAATTAAAAAGCTTTCACCGAATGAAAAATTCATCGGGTCGCAAAAGCCCGCGCCAATGCTGCCATTAGAAGGGTTGAGGCTGCCCCTCTGTATGATCAGGTGTCGGGTCCCTGGATGATTGCTCTGCGAGGGTAGGATGGCCAGGGGTTCCTCAGTTGGGATGCAATATTAATATGTGACTTGTTTTGTTGAATGTGACGGAGTCAGAAAAAAATGGACATAACTTTGTCATTGTAGTCGATTTAATGACAACTTCATCAAAATCGACCCTAACACTTTTGATTTCATGATTCTCAGTTGTAGATGTATCAACTTGTGATAGATGGTAGCAGTGTAAAGCTCTCCATGTGGTTTACCGCACCCAAGTTCTGGCTTGCAGCTTTTTGAAAATATAACTGATTTCGGGTTCATTCATGAGAATTGGTTATGTAATATTCCTTATGTTTCCTATCGTTTGTCAATGTTATCTGTGTCACTATATTGAAATGAATATTTTTTCAAGTATCGGAAAAAATAAGGTTTGCGATCTTATATATTTGAGATTGAATTTATAGTGAAATTATTTGCATTTTGTTCAAGACATAAATAATTTCTTATCTCTAATGTTCCTTGTTATGTGGTGTCCGTAGCCACCGGGGAGTCAAGTGCGCTTTCATATTTTACTATTATACGTTACCAATTAGGCCCTGCTCTCCTGGTACGTATGACGCTATTATGATATTATGTGCTCGGTAATATGCTTGAGTCACCGGCTTAAGTGTTTGGACCATAATAATAATTAATAAGCAGAAACATTAGACGTGTATTCTTTGGTTAGTAATATTAACTCTTAAATATTCAAAAGCCCGGATATACAGATCAATTATATTGGAAACGACTCTGTTATTGAAATCTTTTGCAACTTAGATAGGAACAATATAGAGTTCAGTACAAAATCTCTTGATTTAGTTTTATTCCGATTTGTAAAAGATAGCAATGATGGCAACATTACTAGTAGGAAAACAGTTAATTCAATAAGCATTAGAGCTAAATAACTTTACGGGGCACTAACAATAAACACGGTCTCAAATTTATTCTAATCCGATATTGAAAGTAACGGTTACTTAGCCACCAGGCGCACATAACATTGATGCAAATGTCCTGTAATTACGTTACGCGCAGACAAGCTTGTATCCGAGTTGTATCAAATTCGAACGACCTCCTCCGTGCCTCTGGGAGACTGGTACCGAATTAATGGAAGCACCCTAATTGCGATTGTATGGAGATGCAAATTCGGCGAAGAATGGCAATGAGGAAGTGTCACCGTCTCTTATTGTTGCGCTCCTAGTACTTGTAATTGATAAGGCGTCGGCGCTCGGATTTGAATTTTAAATTTGGAACGTCCCGAGGGAGATGAATAGATTTCCTCTCGCGTTTGCGGATTGTCGCTTTGTTTTTAACAAAAGAAATGCTCGTTAAAATAATAGTTCATTATAAAGTGACCAAGACATCATAGTTGTTTATTAAAATGGATGAGGGTCGTTAGGACCGTTTCATACGTTGACCGCTTGCGTAAAGCCACAGCCCGCATTTAGTTAGCATCGGCCTGAATTTGTTTCTGCCGGCATTTATTTAATCTGTATTTTATTCAACAAGGGTGCTAAGGCCAATGAACTCATATTCAAGTTCACATGCTTTGTAAAAAAGAAACAACATACACGTATTGTGTAATAACACGATTAAACAAGTACGATTTTTTAATTTTAAAATTACATCAAAAATCGTTTTAATTTTAATTTCAAGAATAATTATATTGTAAAACTCTTTTGTTTGAGACTATCTTTATTTTATGCATACGTTGAATTTAACAGTAATATAGCTGTTTTTGCATCCCATGACAAGGTTCCATGACTAATTGAAAATTTAATTCCAATTTCCATCACATGACAGCGTTCGAAATTCAAAATGTAATTCGACCTTCTTTCCTAAAAATTCTTCCCTCTGTTGTTTATTCGCTCGTTCACCGTTCACTGGCTCATGTATTATTTGCGGTGTATCGTTCGTTCCATTCGACTCCTTCCGTGTCTTCGAGAGGTGGATGTTTAGTCTGTACTCTGTACGTTAGTTGTTGCTAAGCATGTTCCATTGCATTATTTAGTCGAAGCGATTCGTGTCTGTTCTTGGTGAAATTTTAGAGTGCATTTGTTTTTTCAATTATGTTTTTGTTGTGTAATGATTCGGAAAACATTTTGTTGGGAGTAGAGGGTAATTGCTAGTACAGTGGTAAACCTGTTGGAATTGATTTTTCATTTGCAGGTTTTGTAGTTTAAATATCGAAACCGTATAAAGAGAAAATAAGAAGGCGTATAAGCCTAAATAAAGCCCAAAAATTAAAGCAGACCTAATGCAAAGGGGCAAATATATTGTATTTTCATTCACATAGTTTCAGTGATTCTAACTAACTATTATTGCTAGTTTGTTTGTAATTTTGGCTCCACTCTATCTAAATTGAGAGATTAGGCTATCCAAATCTCTCAATTTTAGCACACCGCACACAAATAGGTCAATCCAGAATATCCAACAGGCATATATTATCCAGAATAAATCTTTCATAACCCATTGTCTCCCCTTAACTGACGTCAGGAGGCGTCTCGACCAAATTGGACATGCCGCCGATATCCACAATAGCTTACCCCGCCATCCTCAGCTTACCGACTAGACTGCTAGGCTATAGATAGCCCGGGCTAGATTATAGGCTTTCAGGATTACACTTGATTAGTCCTCAATAGATTGTGAAGGGAAGCCGAGATTATTAGCAAGGGATATCAGATACAGTGTCCGACATTCAATTTAGTGCTTCGGTATTGCTTTTGTCGTTTGTTTGATGGTGATTGAGAAATTAGATAGATTGTAACGGAGAACTTGATTGATTTCGTGGTTGACATTGTAAATTCGTATTTATTCGTTCATATTTTTAAATTCATTTTGCCAATATTATGAAGCTGAAGAGTTGGTTTGCTTGCTTGAACGCGCTAATCTCAGGAACTACTGGTCCGATTTGAAAAATTCTTTCAGTGTTAGATAGCCCATTTATCGAGGAAGGCTATAGGCTATATATCATAATGCTAAGACCAATGAGCCCAAAGTAACTATTCCACGCGGAAAGAAGCTAGTCTCTGACAAAGACAAATAATAAAGTTATAATATAAGTTTGTCGACCGACTTGGTGTAATGGTTAAGAAGTTGGCTACTACACCAGAGGTCGGTTCGATCCCCGCACAGTACAAACATATGTGTGCATGAACATGTCTGTTTGTACTGGTCTGGGTGTCTCCTATGTATAATAAGTATGTATTTACAAAAGAAAATGTATTTAAGTATGTTTATCCGTTGTCTAAACACAAACTTTAATTAGCTTACTTTGGGGCTAGATGGCGCTGTGTGGAATAATGTCCAGGGATATTTATTTATTTTATACAATAAACAAGTAGGTGATACAAGCTAATGGTTATTACTAAATTGCAATGGGCACACATTAGGTGATACATTAGGTTCTTTGAAAGGATATATGTAGTTCAGTGGATGTTAGATGCTTTTTTTTCGTGTCAAAAGACACTACTAAGATCACAGAGAAGAAACTTTAATAATGTTGCATCTTTGTCAAACAAATTGCATAAATTCTGGTGTATCAGAAAAATCATTACTTTGTTGTAACAGAAATCTTTCTGTTCCCTAGATCAGAATATTTTAACTTCCTATTCCATAAGCGGTAACTAAATTCATGTCACGTCTTAAAGTTTCCACTCATTAAATTTTACAAGTCTCCGATTACTTATCGAACTTTCAATTTGGGTTTCCCGAGCGAATCGTGCGGAAAATCAGGCACTCGTCACAGATTTTCTTCTGTTCCTACAACAATATGAGTTCCGTAGGGATAACCATTGCTATTGTGATGGATGGTGTTAACAAAAGATGCCTTCAAGGACAATATTTATTACAAGTAATAAAATATAATTTAGGTAACCATTCTTTTTGCGTATTCTAACTCATTTTCCAATCCGGCATAAAATAATAATAAAAATCTCTTAAAACACAAAGATATTGCTAATAAAAGCAGAACGACGTGTTTGGTCGTACCAGGCGCTCATAACCGACAGGCGGTAGCACAGCCAGGAGCCGTAACAGCGACCCATCAGGTGCTGACGGATCCCTCGCATATGCCGGCAGTAACAATTTGCCGAGATCACAGGGGGCCGAGTGACAGCGATGAGCGGTTTTGCACACCCTGTTTTTTTGTTTACTCACTGCAAAAGTCGCCTTACATAAAACAACTGGTAATAGTCTACGGTCAATGAAAGATTAATCCGAATAATTTCTAAAACTCGTTTTTTACATATTTCACTGTTAATTACCATATATTTATGAGCCTATCTAGTTTTAAGCAGTATGCAATATTTTAACATTTGGCTTCATAACTGTTGTAAGAGTGCAACGATTTCATTTGATATTGATATTGCGTGTCTGGACTCATAAAATAATCAATCCTAATTGGTTGCGATTTTAAATAGCAAGAACGATAGGTCGTCCTTAAGACGCGATTAAAGTATAGTTGTATTTGGTCCATTTTACATAACACAATTTATCTCACGACAATATAACTAATGGGGTAGTCAGAGGCAAGTTACCATAATGTGATAGTCCACTTTTCATAATGTGAGAAATAAATAAAACATCCTCACCGCTTGCACTGCGACCCCGCACCCGAAGTACGCCATAACCCAGTGTTATGAGTGATTTTAGAACGCACCGCCGTAAAGTCGCGCATTCAATGCTCGTCAAACTCCGCTCGTAGAATAGAGCACCTATTCACTCACTCCTTCGTTCACTTAGTATACTTTTAAGCTGGTTTTAAGTTAGATGATCAAACATTTGTATGTATTTATAGTCAATTTCATTTCAAACCGTGGTGTTTTTACAAAACCTTTTTTTTGCGTAATAATTTAAAAAAATGCTGGTATTAAAGAGGTTATAGTTCAAGCATTAATTTGGAAAAAAAAGAGCTTCCTAATTAAATTAACCTTAATTATTAAGTGTTGTACAAAAGTTAATTGGTCATCTAGCCTGCTTAGTACTAACTTTGACCAGTGAACTAAGTGAAATTGCACATAAAATACTTCTTTGATACCCGAAGAAGAGGAATTCCTTATGGCACCATTTGCATTTCCCCTTTTTGGGGCAGAGGCACGCGACACGACAGGGTAACTGTCGCAAAATGAAATACCAGCCCTGCTTAAGCCTCTATACCTTCTTGTGTTCATGCGGTCTTGGTCGCTTAAATATTTTGTAGGTTTTACTTAGATTAATAAAAAATACTAAAAATGAAGGTCGCTGTAGCATATTATATTAATTTCATGTCATACCTACATAGTTAATTAATTATCTGTTTATTTAATTTGGAAAATTCATATTTCATAAAAAAGTTAACACTGATTTAATGTACTTTTGAACTTCAAGACTGCAGATGTACGAGTATTTTTAAACAATTTGGAGCTTTATGACGTTCACTGCTAAATTATGCCTTCCACATACATAAATCTCCCAACATTCACCCTAAACAATCCACCATGTTGCTCTACATAACACTGATACGAGAAATACCCATTTTAAGTATTTTTTCTCAAAAGTTTCGACTAAAAATGAAAGCTTCAACAAGAACTTAGAAAAACAAACACGTAAGTACCAGCAAAACAGTTTCTAAACCTGCCCTTTAAACATCCAAGAGAGGTCGTCGCATAAAGTGAATCCCCTATTCCTCCAAACGGCCCATCGTCCGCTCAAAACTCTCAAATTGTCCATCAAGAATCAGTGTCGGTTTACGGCGAGCTGTAAAACAACGCGCGAACAACCCCTCCATTTTGTTTGCAATTTTCGGGAAGGTTAAAACTGCGACAGAAAAGTTTTCATGCTTGTGAAAGTTTGGACATTTTTAGGTTAACTCACATTCACATGTGATGTCACAATGCAAGCTTATTTGTTATAAAATACGTGTGACTAAGATAGGCACATATTAAAGTATACGCATTGAAGTATGTTTTCAGTGATAAACCTACCAACTCATAGTATTAGTAGGTACACATAGAACGAGCTTAATGCAAGATCTGACGGTTTGCAATGGACGTCATGTATAGCTGCTTCTTAAGATAGGATTTCAAAACAGTAGCTGCTATTCGAATTATGAAGAACTGCCTCGACAGATGTCGTTGGTAAAGCAGCACATCTCGCTCGCGTCTCTCCGACTTGATTTACTTAAACTATTATTGTGCACTGAATGTTTTGTTCAATAATAATAAAATATAGCCTATGTCACTCCCTGATAATGTAGCTTTTTAATGGTGTAAGAATTTTTGAAATCGGTCCAGTAGTTTCGGAGCCTATTTAATACAAACAAACAAACAATCAAATCTTTCCTCTTTATAATATTAGTATAGATGACTTAAAATATTAGTCAGAGTAATTATTACCAACACAATTCACACGGCATTAAGTACATTCATAATTTTGACACATTTTAAACACGCTTTTTTATTGTTACTTTTTCGTTTCTTCCTTCTAATCTACCGAATAATTTTTAAAAAATCATTTAAAACAAAAAGTGTCGAAACACAAAAGGCAAATTCCTAAACCGCCTATGAAAACGTTAAGGGAGTTCTCACCCCTTATCTCCCCATTGAATAAACGTCATTACGTATAAAGAATCAAGCGCGCCCGCGCAATCTCGCAGTTCCATCGGCCATCTTCGTTTAGTAGCGGTCCGGGAGTCCCCGCGCCATCGGAATCCATTGCTGAGACAAGGGCACAACCCCTAGGAAGGGTTGCCATCGTTTGTGGCACTGTGAGACTGAAAGTGTGAAATTGAGGCGAGATAAGACTGGCGTATCCACGGATAGTAACAGGCTTTCACGTAGAGCCTAAAAGACTTTGGTGAAAGATCACATTATTTCGGATGGCTTTAAGACGCAATTCTTAGCCAATATTCGAAACACTAAATAAGATCAGTAAATGAATTGATAGGCATTGATGTTTTTGCGCTAATTAAACGTCATTTCTACGACGAACATCTAACGGTAGACAAGAGACAGCTTAGGTCTTAACGCTGATTGGCTGTCGAAGCAACATCATCGTAAACTGACTAATAAACGTTTGGAATATCAATAATTTCATATTTCTATTCCTTCTGAACCTTTTTCTTTAACTTTTCGTAAACTTCAGAAGATTCAAATGCATGGTGTCTCCAATGTGAATCTCCATCAGGCCAAAACACACGATTGTGCGTCGCGTCGTCTTTGGTGCACTTTTGACGCCTTTAGTGCGTCGTGGCCTCGTAGTCGCGGGGCCTAAGTGGACGGGCGGGGATTCAGGGATATTTATTTCGTTTGGAGAAGCTTCAAATCGACTGAGGATCCTATCGGATCTAATTCATTATCAAGTTATCCTTTTTAAATGTATTAATCAAACTTACAAAATTAAGATAGTGCCAAATTTACCTTTTAAAAAAAGCAAACTTGCATGTTCTATTTAAAATACCAAGAGGACCTGGGTTGAAATTTCAGGACGAGTAAATTATGTTTTCCTTAGTCCCCGTGATCATTTTCTCAAATTTAGCAAGCATAGTGAATTGGCCACCCATCCACTCATCTAATCCAATAATTTTAACCACGCATCAATTAAGGCGATGACTTGATTCCAATGATTAAGGCTATTGCTGCTAAACAATATACAACACGATCGAAATACCTGTATAACATGATGAATAAAAAAGTAAACATATACCATTTAAAACACTACGATTGTAAGAAAAATCACACGCACTGGCTAAAGTCTCTCAACTAGACGGAAACAGAAAATCTACTTAGGAACATAACATAACTTAGATTACTTATATGCCTTTATAGCTACTAATAAATAATAAATAATAAATAAATAATAAATATCCCCGG
Source organism: Udea olivalis (assembly GCA_947369235.1). Classification (NCBI taxonomy): domain Eukaryota; kingdom Metazoa; phylum Arthropoda; class Insecta; order Lepidoptera; family Crambidae; genus Udea; species Udea olivalis. Next base: position 2,068,583 of record OX376360.1, on the reverse strand, counting down.
ACATTATTCCACACAGCGCCATCTAGCCCCAAAGTAAGCTAATTAAAGCTTGTGTTATGGGATACTAGACAACGGATAAACATACTTAAATACATTTTCTTTTGTAAATACATACTTATTATACATAGGAGACACCCAGACCAGTACAAACAGACATGTTCATGCACACAAATGTTTGTACTGTGCGGGGATCGAACCCGCGACCTCTGGTGTAGTAGCCAACTTCTTAACCATTACACCAAGTCGGTCGAACTACTACTACTACTAAATATTATAAATAAATAAATATTCATGCAGATCTAATTTTATGCTTTAATTGGCATGAACTTATTGCTGCGCATGCACCCACATATACATACACGCTCGCACGCACTCACGCACATGCACGCAAACACACACACACACACACACACACACACACACACACACACACGCTCACGCACGCACACACACTTATGGATGTTAATAACTATGAAAGAGGGGTAACTTCCTAATACAGGTATTTCCAAACTTAAAAGGAATGTTACCAAAATATGTTGTAAAACTAGTTTATTTGAGAAAAAAAACATTTTTAGTGTTTTTTTCATATTTTCATTTTCATTGCCTAACTTAGGGATAGCATCCAGGCTTATTTCTACCTTTCCTATCCTAAGACCGCGTCCCCCGCAGCATTCCCGCATGTGTAGCCGTGCGTCGACGCTCACTCCACAAACGGAACGATAAAACACCCATACCGCCGAAGTAATAGGACGGTAACTGCGAGAGATGCGTATCGGGCCCGCCGCGAATTTTACACGCGATGTTTACGCTTACGTCATGTCCTTTGATTCTGATCGAGATTTATGTACGCTTTGTGGCAGGAAATTAAAAAAATAGTTTTCACTCTCTTAATTTTAGTATTTGAAACACAGAAGAAATCTAATTTATTCGTGACACTTTAAAATGGCAATAATATCTACCTATTATTTGTCGTAAATCGTGTAACTATGATGATCATTACAAAGAAAGAAAAACACAGCAAGCAGACATTTCTGGTTGCAAAAATGTCACCTGCAACTTTTTGCATTCAATCAACATTCTTAGCTACTATTCGTCAACAAATAATGCTAATATAACACCCCATCACAAACTTTAAATTTATTTCAAAAACAAATGAAAATCTACAGAAAATTATAAATTACCCTCACCGAAAAACTAAACTGCATGATGACATTTAAAAGCATCAGAGAGCGAATTTTCCGAGAAAAATATAATTTATACCCAACTAAATGTTCTAAGTTATCATAAATAACCTCAGAATCTTGCAGCAGCAGTAAACACGTCGTTACGGCGAATAAACGTGAAAATGGTCCGCTGGTTTGATTACCGCGAGGTCCTAAGTTCTATTCTCGGAGTAAGGTGGAAATAGCCAGACGGCAACTACGCCATTGCTGGTGCAGTTCAACTGAAGTATTTTCTCAAGGAGATAGTTTAGTTCTTTAGGTTTTTAAAAAAACAATTATCGCGTGTAACGGGATGACTTATAACACCACGTTGGGTGCCAAAACACTTGCGACAATGAAGTGATTCAGGTTGTGCCGTTCACAATGACTTACCTTCAAACACAATATCCAGAATACAGACGTTAGCACATGTTAATGTCTAAAGACTCTAAAGGGCGCAATGTGACCGCATTTGACCCATGTAGGTCAGACAGTAAGTGTTAACTACACCAATGTCGCAGTAAAAGTTCTAAACCGTAACATTACAATTACGGCGAACAAGCGAATTAAACGCAAGAAAAACAATTACCTGAACGGCCCATAACGATCCTCCCCATAAACACGGGCAAAGCCTCAAAACCCTACACTCGTCAAAATAATTCATTTTAATTTTCTTTACGCGCTAGTAAACCTTTATTTTACGGCGGTACTACCCGAGATAACTCGGGGACTCCCTTAAAGGCCCTTATTTCTACTCCCTTTTAGTGCCTTATAGGGTTGGCGCCCTTTCTTGATTTTGACAAATCTTCCATCGTTTGTAGTGGATGATTTATATACAATTGAGCCATGAATTAAATTTTTAGTTTGGTTAAAACTCGTTTTTTAGAAAATTAAGTCACGTAGGTACTGATGATGGGATAACAATATTTAAAGATTTTAAGGGACGAAAAGGTTTTTTGCAATACCAAACTATAGTGACCTCCTTTAATTAAATGCAAAAAATGTATTTTTCTCCATTGATGATCTATGATCTAGTCAAGTCATAAGTCAGATATTCAGATAAGGTATAAAAATTAAGATGTCGATTATAAGAAGATAAAATTAACTTCGTCGCACATCGACAGCCCTAATAAAACTCCGTACGAAGAAAAGCAGTAAGGAAAGCGCAGCATCAGCCGTCCCATTCCTTCTTCACCACGTAGATAGAGATGCACAGAGCGATGTTGTGATTATGAAGAAGATTTTTTTCTCTTTATAAAACTCGGTGTACAGATTTCAAATATTCTTACAGAGCGCGCCGCCCGCAATTTTTTAGCGTCTTGTAAATATTAATTATAATTAAAAGGGCTTTTTGTGTTAAATAAATTATGGGCGAGCACTTCTTTCTAATGTTAATTAAATTTTTCCTTCCACTTTTTGTTTCAGGTAAGTGCTTTTGCCTGTAATTGCAAGATGAGAAATAGTAAGTTAGTGAGTTTCCTCAATTGACGTTAGGTAGAAATGAGCGCATTAAAATCTGAGACAATTTACACCAAGATCATCTGACCCTGATTAAACATACTTAAATATTTCTAAATACATACTTAAATAGATAATAACACCCAGACACACAACAAACACAAATGTTCGTCACATAAATGTTTGCCATGGGTGGGGATCGAACCCACGACCTCCGGTGCTAAAGGCAGGATCGCTGCCATTGCACCAACATGTCAGTCTTTGCGTTGCGATGCGAGTGAATTTTTAAAATGCTGAATCATTATTTCTTGCCTACTTATGGTTAAACTACTCACTGCTTTTACCTGTAATAGCCGTACTTTGCGAAATATTTCCTTTAAACATGGCAGATACTTAACATCACTAATACAATGATAAATAATTCAAAAAGAAGAAAAATGTATGAATGTATTTCGAAAAAAGTACGGCTATGTCCTTCAAAAAATCTATTTCATTTCTTTGCATTGCATATATACGTCGATGAGTTGACTACTCGCAGATTTTATTTTTTTTAGTTTTAATCCTTCGTGAGTAGATTTTCATAATTTTGAACTTACTAGGTAAAAACCAATTACATTTCTTGCGAGGAGGGATACGGTACTTACCCACCAGGTTTCCTTTATCGGACATTCGTACGAGGCGCTGACATTACTCGGCTCGTAAAGACGCGAAGAGGTCGCCTAATACGGCGTTAAGTGGTCCGGATCACACTCCCGCGTTTCCTCACGCCCAGGTACTTCACACATAAACTACTGATGAATAGATGCTTTTTAAGTTGTACTTTTTTGCAATTCTTTTAACACCTTTCAATTAATAAAACCCATGGTTAAGCTGATTGATCTACAACTTGGAAGTCGGCTATTTGATTAAGGTTATTTATTGACCATGATATTTTCTAATTACATGATAAAATATTATTGATGATAAAAAAGTGTTTGCCTTTAGATTGCGTCGTGTTGTAGAAAAGAACGCCTTTAAATCCACTTGAAGATGTTTGCACTAGGTACTGCTGTTTACACAGGTTGCGAACAAGTCAAACCATAGAGAACATGTACCACCTTTATCAGAAAAGTTGTTCCAAACAAAATACGTCCTCAAACACAAAATCATTTGACCCAGTGCAGCCACCCCTTTCACAGCGATGTCTTTCCGCACCACCGGCGCGTCATCATTTTTCACAGCGCCTCCATTTATTTTATCTGTGCACCGCACGCCCTGTCCGCCCGAGACGATAGCGCCTCCGCTGTTTCGAATTTCGAGGTTTCCGAACGAACATCAGCTGCTGAGAAGACGAGATTTATGGACGCGCCCATTGAGCCAGAATCCGACTGTTCGAAATTCGAACGCCCGCGCCATTCCATTTTCGCAATTTGAATAAAAAAAGTGTTGTGCAGTGCTTCAGCGTAATCGATACAACGCTCGGATTGTTTAATCGCTTTTAAATCAACAGCTCAATTATGTTGTTTTTATCCGATAAATATTCAATAATGTGGTTAAACATGGAACGTTTTTAACGCTTTCTCTTGTATCGTAGATGTAGTCGGTGCCAACTTAGCATTTCGCGCCTTGTGTGGCCAATAGCCACCTATGGCATTCTCAATCAATATCGGCGAGTTAAAAAAGTTATTTTTTTTAATGTAGTTGCTTTTTCCATTCTTGGTATTTTAAATGACGTTAGGCTTTTCGAAATGCTTCTTTCAGCTCGGTGGTCTTAAGAACAGTTCAGAATTATTACGATTATCAAACATTTGATCGCTACGTTTAATCCTACATGTAAAATGGCGGCAGAGTTTAATTAAATGTCAACATTCCAGCCAAAAGGGCAGCGCCTATTAGGCGTTAATTCATTCCTACTTGTGTATTTTGCAGCGAATGACTTACAAGTAGCTAGAGTAATTAAAACATAATCTTGATAATTTATCAGTATACTTGCCAGTAGAGTGTAATAAGTGAACGACGTACTTATTTAATAGCTAACTTATTAAAGTTAAGCTGTTTCATTCAATAAATGCAATTATTACTCTGTCCTTGAATCACAGGTTTTCTGTTTACTTGCAACCATATTACATAAATATTGTTAGTAAACAATGAAATGTATTTAAAATTTCAACAAGTTATTGCTCATTAACGACAATTCACAAATAGCCTGCCCCATAATATGGGAGCGTCTTAAACCAAACCTCTAGAAGGTAGGCGATAAATAAAGCGACAGCGAAAAAAGTTGATTTTAAAATCGTCCCAAAAAAGGTTGACGTCATTTTAAACGCCCAGCATAGCGGGGAGCCGGCATCAGCAAAAGGTCGCGAATTCAGCCCGTCTCAACATTTCCCTATCTCATTTTCCATTTGACAAACATCATTACATCTTCCTGCGCCGCCCTCGCGGAAATTTTCGGAAGCTCTCGGGCGCGCTCGGGCAGACTCGCCGGTTCCGGATGGCTCATTGTGCGTTTCCAATTTTAAATTTAGTTTGTGCGTCGATAGCTTTCTTTTTTATTATTCGAATATTGCAATGAAATTGGCCGGCATTATTTGCTATCGATTAAAACTTTGCGCAATCGATATTTTACTGTCGATTTATTAAGTTTGCTCATAAAAAAGTTCGTTATTTGTGCTTTCACTTTAAAAAGTCTTCAATGACGGTGGCCATTTACATAAGAGGTAAACTTGCAATCTTGTTAAGATGTTCATAATAATATGTTTTAATAACGGAGATTAAAAAATAGTAATAATCGATCGTACTTTTAATCTTAGGTATTACGGATTCATGGATTATTACTAAAATAGTAAAAGCTTTAAATGTTATTTCATGTAGTATACTTTCGGCTTAAAAACTTTTTGCGTAATCCCTGCACCTGGTCGATGCCGCAAGCAAAGTTAGATTTATAAATAACTGTATGTATACATAAACAGTCTGTCTGTATGTTAAGTTGGTATCTACTCGTGCAGCGCTTAATGAAATGGAAACAGCTGAGTTTTGAGCGCCTTTTGCGCGACAATGCTGGGAGGGGCAGGGGGGTATGATTAATTGTCCTCGAGTGGGGGCGCGATCGGGGATGCTTAGTGCATCTGTCTCAGGTTTACTTGTGTAGCTTGATGGGTAAAGTTCACTTCCATATGCGAAGGTGAAGTACCTTTACGCGTGAACCTAAATTATAGTAGGTATTTATGTTCACTCGTGTATTTCATTCGATGTCGTGCAACTTCCACGCTGCATATACCTTCTGATACGTACGAAGATCCAGGTTGGCTCCGAATTGAAGGCCCGTTAGTTATTTTTGTATTTTATAAATTTCTAGCAGATTTGATCAAACATTTTAGGGTTAGTGTGAAGATCGAACAATAATAGTTTGCCCTATAAACAAGCATCCGTTCTCTTCATAACGGAAGCCATCAGTCCTCTGCCATTCCATAAAAACGACATAAAACATTGCAACATCAACGATTCACAAACTACGTTTTTCACTTCGACACCATTTTATTAACAGGATCGGCGCGAAACAAATCTCGTAAACTAAGATGCGTCAGTCATAACAGCCGCGACCGTCTAGGAGAAGATTCACCCTACAATTTAACTTTATGACGTATTAGTGAGTTGTCAGACGACAGACGTTTATGGCTCGTAAAGCGACCTCTGTTCACTTGTTGAGTTTATGGTCTTACGTCACAGAGCGTCCGTATCCCCTCCGCGTAAGGATCACAACACTAGTCGGGCAGATGACGAGATTCGATTGTCACTTGTCTCAGCGCTAGCCTCGTCTGGTGGATTCGAATTAGGAACTTTCAGTTGATCGTCGCTTATCTTAGCATTCGGATTTCGTAATTACGAATACTACGATACAATCATGATTATTTTTTGCATTTTGGTAAGGACTGGCCCACTGACGCAATTTTTAGTGGCCCTGGCTATAAGCGCCAGGGGTCGTCTTGAGATTCCCTCAATATTCATGTGCAACATTTGTGTTAGTTTCAGCTGGTAATATGCACATTCTAGTGCATATTTATTTGATGACGATTTTTTAGCATCATTAAAACGCTCATAATTGGTTAATAGGGTATTATTATATCCTTATCAGCGCCATTGACGAGCAAGGTGCGGGCAAGCCTTAGGCAGCCCGCATCTAGAACATGCATTTCCCGGTTTCGCGAAACTATAATTACCAAAAGCGTCCGTTGAAAGACAAATGTTCGGCGCGAGTGTTCCGTAGGTGAGCCCGGTGACTTATGCTCGCCGGGTGGTTAATAGCTAATACGGCGCCTAATGACCGGCGCTCGTCTTGAGCTAATGCCCCGCTTGGGAGCGAACTGCCGTGCGCTTATGGTATCCTGGTAATTTCGGGTGGCGTCACTGCCATTTAGTTCTTTTGTCTGGTTGTCATTAAATTGAACTATTGAGGTCACGACAGTCTTCACCTGTTAACAGTAGCACTAGTGTGGTTTTAGTAAGGTAAACCATTTAAATTGGTGATAGCGTGATTTCTAAAAGTTTGATAATCCACTAAGAGATTTCACGATTGACTTACCCAGTACTACTAAAAGATAATACAGTGTTAATCATTAAGCATAAAACTTCAGTTAATCTACTCCAACGACCCCAACTCACAGTTTATGTAGTGGTAATTGGATAAAAATAACCAATCATAAACATTACACACCAAATGACTGAACCAAAACTGTCTCCGCATTAACGAGTGTTTAAAAATGATAAGACATAAAACGCGACTAATCCGTAACCCCTCATGCCCAAACATAAACATCATCCATATAATTTACTGCAAATAAAACTCTTTCACCAAACGACAGAGACGTAAATCATTCCAAAATTAATCCGAGGCGCCCGCGCAGCCAAAATGGCCGCTAGCGCTTGACGAAACGAACGTTTCTGAGACAGCTTTACGCGTCCAATTTTATAGGCTATTCTATTACAAAGGAATCATTGTTTTCACAATCTGACTGATTTAAAGCAACATTAAAAAATCAGTTTTAATTTTTTTGGCTTTTGGGGCGAGAATAGAGACGTTAGAATAGGGTTGACTCTGTTTGATTTATATTCAAATTAAATAAAGCTGTAATATTGCAAACACTTCATTCTCAATAGTACATGTGAAGACCCCATTAAACCTTGTATAATTCTTCTGCACAAACCAATCCCCAAAGCACAGTTAGGTTCACACACAGATACAGATATCACTAGTAAATAGTTAAATAACGTACTTGTCGATTTTATGGATATTTGCGCAGTGATGAAAAAAAAGTGTTCCAAATGAGAAATTTCACAGTAAATAAATAAGTAATAAGTAGTATATTTCCAAACTGAAAACTCACAGTTTTCGTTTAATGTGTATGAATGTCAAATTCTTATATAATAACGTTATTGTTGGATTAACGTTATTCTCAGCTGTGGCAACCCTGCTCAAAGTCAGTTGTAAAAATATTTGTTAACTACCGGTCACAGTGATATATTGGTAACTTGGCCTTTGATATTTTTGATAGCTTTTTAAAGTTTCAAATGTGTTTTATAGTTTCAATCCCTTTTTTGAATAACTATTCCAGGAATGTTTTGAATTCACGTAAGTAAACAATATCATAGCAAATGATTCTCTCCTTCTTTACTTGGTCCAATATAACATATGCTCGAATTTCTAGTAGTGTTTTGTCAAGGGGTCAGTCGGTTCTCCATCCTCAACTATAACCTCAGCTCAAGAGCTCACTGTTACTAAAATGAGTAGCAAAGAGAGCTCAGCTTATGCTGGCATTTTAATGCTACTAGGCTGTAGCTGTAGGACTAGACTATACCTCATAAAAAACTAATTGTTTTGGGCAGTAAGTAAACAGTGATGACACAAATGAGACATGCGTGGCGCTCTGACAGATAGCCCGCTTAGAACAACACGCCATTTTCGACGCACGCACACAGAGACATGAGCTTACAAGCGAAGTCAGTGAGCTTCGGTGAGTAGGAAAGTCGCACTGTCGCGAGTGTTTTTGTTTTTGTCGAACTTGTTGCAATTTTTCACATGATGAATTTTGTTTTTGGCCGGTTCTGTCAAGTAGATCCAGCAAACTGTTTCAACAGCGGTTTTTGGCTCCTCACCACTGCTTCACGGATTCTCCAATTAATTCACAATCTTCGGTTATTCTTGGGGTTCCTTACGCCAATATTCGAGATAAGTAATCTCCGCCCTAGATACCCGTATCTAACCCATTTGTCCGACACTCGGTTCGGCAAAGAGCGTGGCTCGGCCGTACATGGCGAGGCCCGCTCTGTTGCAAATTGTAACAACGCATTGTCTGCCATATACGTCTCGTATCGCGGGATCGAGTCCCGGCCCGTTATCGTGTCTGACATGATTATTTCGATTAAAATTTAAATTAAGTAGATACTTATTAATTTATTCTGGAACGTGGAAGTATTGCAAATGGTCAAGAAAAGGTAGGCCATAAGCATCAGATGCAGGAGTAGGATATCTTACGTTAAAGAATGGTCGATTTATAAAAACGATCATAGGAGAAACATATGAAAAAGGAGAGGAAGGAGGCCAGAGACGAAATGAAATGAACTAAGGTTGAGAAAGGGCTGGGCGCCATATCTTCTTCTCTGTCGTTTCGCTCTTGGCAGAGCGGTCGTGGTCACGTTGAGGCGTCCACATCAGTGTTAGATGCGGACACAGCTTTTTTCACGATCTACCGCCATTTTTCTCTATTTGCAGACTGACAGATGTAAATAGTAGATGTACAAATTAAAGTTGATGGCGGAGTGCCGAGAGGAACAGCGGTTGCTTCGCAGACATGAGCAGGGCTCTTAAATTAGTTGATGACGCTGATCATTCATTCAATCTAGGGGATACAAAGTAAGAGCTTCTCTAATATTATGTCATATCTGTAGGTGATTTTGACCACGTAGCCTCCCTACGCGGTCAAAGTTACCCGCGGAAAACAGATCTGTTGCCAAACTGAGCGAAAGTAATGTTAGGCTGATGTTTAAAACACATGTTTATCTCAACAGGAAAAATCTGGTTCATTTCCTCGTAATTATCAAAAACTGGGTAATCCTGAGCGTTACTTACGAGTATGTTATGATGAAAAAGGATGTATGCAAAAAAATAGTGATTATCAACTTAATCATCTTTTAGAATATTAGCACGGCTTTACAGAGTACATTAGTGCATACGTAACGTACACCCAGTAGTCAAGTGACGTGGGGGGTGGTGGTAATCGCTGTAATCGCTGTAATCACAGTAATCACTGCATCTCGCGTGACACTGCGCTGACATTACAGTGATGCGTTATGTGCTAGTATCTAAGTACAATTAGCTGTACACGAGGGCACTAGTGTCATTAGTACTGGATTGCCTGATGTAGTTGGCCTTTGAACTACAGTACCTGTAATAAATGAGTAAAGCAGATAGAAAATGCTCACTGAACATGTTACCGGTTACAAAAATAACCGATAAAATTGATGAACGCAATAGATATCGCTGCTCTTATTAGTTAGTTACTTCTTTTTGAGCTCTGAAACATAGTTAACATCAGCATCGAGGTCAAGATAATGATACAGAAGTAATACATAATTTGTATAGACTTTAGTAACTTTAAAGCTAAGTTTATTCGAATAATGTTTGGTAAAAAGCACACTTTTTTAACTTGTCCGCCCAACAGCACCATGAGTTTTAAAAGTTTAAAATTACATCTCAACGTTGCTGTAAACGACCAAATTTAAAAGCAACCCCATCGCCGAATGATGCGCTGACGATTTGTCAACACAGCATTGTGGCGGCGCTCACCGCACGCGCGCATTATAAGAATTACAACGATTATCGCCGATCGCCGAACGTTGTGCGATAGTTGCGCGACTGTTGTCGAGTGTCACGTCAGGAACGTCCTCTTGACCAAAATATTGCTGTTTTTTTCTTGTTAATAATGTTATTCATAAAATTGGGTTTCAGTTTTTGATTTTGGAATTCTAGTTTTTAAAATTTTCTCAAGTTGGTGTTGGTTGAGACGAAAAGTGAATATTTTTGATGAAACAAATTGGGAAACCTTACTTGGCGACCAGGATCAACTGTTTTAATCATTTTTTTAATCACCTTCTTTACCTTCGTTAAGTAGGTACGGATTTTGAGACAGGTAATAAAAACATTTGAATGTTACATAAAGTCATCATCATGTTGCAGAATGTTACTCCACAAAAATATTTGCCCCCCTATGCTTAGTATTCTTTAGAATTACAGTTTTATTGCGATCCTTCTGTCTTTCGCAAGAACGTCATACGTCGAGTAAATTGTTGTAAAACCACCGTGAAATTGCCGACAAATGTCAACTTGCGGTTATTCTCAGATTTGCGCACGTCACATCACGTGACACAGGCCCTTGGCAATTATGATATTATGAAAAAATAATTCGAAATCAGAACAGGCACACGACCGCGGAACCGGAACCTCGCCAATTAGAACACATTGTCAAACCGAAATTCGAAGCCCGGCAGTTTAAAAAAAAATCACAACCACTTGACATTTGGGTGGACGGCGCACTACACGGCAATAATCGTTGTGGTCCCGTTGCGGGTCAAAATAGTCCAATTTGTGGTCGCGCCGAATGACTTGAAAACGTCGTGACATTAACGCAGGATCTGCGCTCGCCGCGCGCTGATTGGCCAAATTGTTTTTGATTGCGCGCGCGTTTTGTTCGACTCGACGTAAAATAGTAAATTGCACGTAATTTCGAGAAGCGGTTGGGAAAGAACAATGGGAATACTTCGCGGTGCAACCTATTTGTTCCTTTAGGGTACGCGTATTGCTTGTAATTATTTATTTAGTACGGAACGTCTCGTCAATCTTCTTGTATACTTTTTTATTCTGGATTGTAAACTAATTTGTATGATTACGTATTATATCAAGATAAGTAGTTATTGTTATTTACTCGTATAACTCAAGCATGCGTAGTTTAAAACGAATGTTCATCAATGTTGATTGTCAATAATTTTATCTACAGACTGTGCTATATTCATTTATTTCATTTTGCTTCCGTTCGGCCGCGAGCTCCAACGATCTACCATTGAATATTTATAACGCACGTCCCATTATATTGTCGACATTTTGAATAATTAACAAGACTTTCCATTACGCGGCGCCCTAGCTGAAATTGCTAGACGTACTTCAGTAAATAACCCCGTTGTTTATGAATAGCTAGAAATGCAATCGAATTGAAAGCTTTTACCAACAGCGTTTAGCAATAGTGAGCATAAAGCATTGTCAAGCACTCAAAATAGTTCTATATTTACTAACAGCCCAGGCAAGCTCATAAGCTTGTATAGTATTTCTTTGAGGTTCTATACCACATCGTTGTTTAACAATGTTCACAATAGACATTGTGGCGAGAATGGCGACCATTTTCTTTCTCGCAAGCAAGCGTACAAAATAGATCACGTACTAGGTTCGCATAAGCAAAAGGCAGGTGTGTTACGCCACATGAGCCGGAATGTGCGGTAAATTTTCCGGATGCCTTCCCAATGATTTCCTCTGAGACCGCCGGCCCAGATACGGTGGATTTCGATACGATAACGCTTCTCAATTTCTGCTCGCCTGGTACCTCTGAAGATACTGCGGCCACGCCCCCCCTCCATTAAATATGTATAGGTACTATGGTTGATATTTTTTCTCTCTATGAGGTCCCCTGGGAGGTCATGCCGGGGTATCAATCGGAGATATTCGGGAGGTCGTATCTTGACAATAATCTGGGATCCCGCGTATTTGTTGCGGGATAGAACAATGTTCATATTCGGGAATTGGATGGGAGGTGTCTTGAGTAAATGTGGTACGAGATACCTCCTTATTTTTGCTTTGGACGTTTATAGTATCTACTCGTTTAGGAAATAAAGTGTTTCGTGAACTTGGTTTTACAATAAAACACTCCAGTAGAAATACGTCTTGTAATATGTAAGCAGGGTAAGATAATGTATGTATAAAAAACAAAATTAAATTATCGAACTTTGAATAATAACGTATAGAAGGATAGTCTTCATACCCGTCAAAAATTAAGCACTAATCTGATCCACGCCTGCGTGACTATTGCTTGATTACGTGCGGCGCACTTTGACATTGAACATTGCGGAGCTGTAATGAACACTGCAGAACGGTATGGCTCCAATTAAGGTGCTGCAAAACTTGGTTACTATATGTTATTATTCTAATCATGCATGAACTGCACACTCTAGCAGGGATCCATTCTGCAGTGTTTTATTATATCAGTTTGTACAACCATGCTGTCAACCGACTGGTAACCGTTAACTGGTAATCTAAAGTCAGTTCACAGCTGAGTCGAATTCTAGATACGCCTGAAAGCCCTGAAAGTTCAAAACAAGAGCGTTGAGCGTTTTCAATTAATACGGAAATCATTTCGTAAAAACCAGATTGTGAGAGGCAAAAGAAGCAGGTACGGTAAATAAGTAAAATATTCAAAAAGTCAATTGGAGAGACTTGCAATTTTTGTTAAAACTGCTCACAATTACCTTCACCGGTCATTTTGTCGTATTTATTACTACAGTTCAATATGTCAAATTAAGTGACATTTTAAAAATGAAAAAGCCACGCGATGCGGTTTGCCCGGAGTTCGCCGTCCAATAAAATATTTAAATGTAGGGGTTACCTGACAAGAATGATATTTTAACAATTTACGTAGTATATTCGGTTTGCAATAAATTGTTATTTGGTAAATATTGGAATAAGTTTTCTGTTAGTACTTAGTGTAAGTATTGTTTGGCGATAAAAATGCAAAGAAAACTCAAAAAGGTGGATTACATGGCAATAGGATAGCTCAAACAAAATGTACACTCCGCCAAATAAATCAGCTCTTTAGTTGAGAGCGTCATGGCCTAGTGGTTCAGTACCCGAACTCAGATCTTGGATCGTGTGGTCTCGAGTTCAAATCTGGCCAGGACCAAAATCTTTGTGTTCATTGGTAAAAATCCGACTCACTCTCCGGTGATGGAAAACATCGATAAAAAACCAAATCAAACCAAAAGCGGAAGGCTCACCACCTACCACGTTGGGTTCTAATACCATTGGTGTAATTGGGCTTCTGAGTGTTTCGTTCACCATGCCGACACAGTCTCTTGCCTCTGACTACCCCGTTTGGGATCAAGTCGTGATAGTATGTATGTCTGTTTAGTTGAAGAAAAAAGCAAGAAGGAATAAGAGTCAGTAACAGTTTGGATTTTGATTAAATAAATTAAATAAATAAAAATAAAAAAAAACTAGATTAAATCAATGATTAGTGTACATAGTAGCTTTCCCTGAATTTCATCTATATCCGTAACTCTTATGATTATATTCTGAAAACAAAACATAGTTTGCCGCTTTAAAAATCATTACATGTTGTTACTAGCTTCTGCCCGCAACTTCATCCACGTGAAATAGTTACTTTGGGCTAACGCTAATTACTACCCGCGACTTCGTTTACGTAGAAGGTGAAAAAATGTTTGAATAATACGTACGCTAAGGAGCTATTTTAGGTACCTACATCACTTTAAAACGTTAGGTAAAAGTAGCTTCTGCCCGCGACTTCGTCCACGTGGAATAGTTTCTTTGCGCTAACGCAAATTTTGACCTATAGATCCTCATGACTGCCCGCCCGCCTTGCACATCAGAAAAGCGCGCGCAGTACTTGTCCATTATTTTGCTGCGATGTTATTTTAAAACTGTTCATTGAAATCAATGATGTAAAGGACATTTTTTTTTTAAATGAATTACTTGTGATGAATAACGTATTTATTTGAATAAGGAGTAATTTCAAATTCATAAAAACACCTTCGCAAATAATGCATTATTTTAGAACAAATTTGGTGAGCATAAAAAAGAGTTATAGTGAGCCAACCTCAAAAGATAGACATATGCTGTGGCGGACTTTTTTTTGAACTTTTAAAGAGAAATAATTCTGTCATACTTGATTTTTGCGAAACTTTAACGCAGCGCACTCAGCGGAAGCTCTCAAAAGGGAAAAAACCCGATTTTGAAACATTATTCATAAGTACTCCGCTCCTATTGGTCTTAGCGTGATGATATATAGCCTACTATCTTTCCGCCCGCGGCTTCTCCCGCGAGAACTGCATTTCTGTAACATGTATATTTAAAATCTTTATAAATGGTAGCCTATGTGATAATCTGATGTATATGCTGTATTACTATAAAGTTTCATCTAAATCTGTTCAGTAGTTTTTGCGTGAAAGAGAAACAAACATCCTCACCAACCTTCGCATTTTTAATATTAATAAAATAGCCTTCCTCGATAAATGGCCTTTTTAACACTGAAATAATTATTTAAATCGGACTAGAAGTTCCTGAGATTAGCGCGTTCAAGTCTTCAGCTTTCTAAAGCTTAAAAAAATTTAAATTTATTTATTCGTCATCACAGGTGGTACAAGCTGACAAGTTATAACATCAAAAATAACACCATGATACGCCTTCTACGGCATACGAAATATACCTATAACACAATTGAAATGAATACAGTCTTTTTTACATGGGATTAGAATTACAAATTAAATCAAAAAAAGTCAGATTCAAAATAAGTAATTAGGTCAGATTAATGTCCACTTAATCACAAATAGTGTCAACACAGGGTTATTCTAAAACAAATAATAATAAATGAAATGTCTATAATTCAAAATTAATGCCCATGAAGCAGTCATTCAAATCATAATAACATTTTAAACTAACAATCTTGACAATACACATTTAAATCACACGCACACACATTTTAAGATACATTAACATTGTATCTAGTATTTCGGGGAAATGGGTGAAATGGTCCACCACAAGCGGACCGATCACCCGGCCTACCTACTGCCAGCGTCCCCAGTTTAAAAAATAATAATATAGTATGTATTTCAGTGGTTCAGGAAGTTTATTTAACACTTCAGGGGCCATTGTGAGTATACTTTTTCGCATTAATGCAGTTTTACAAGGTTTGGTACAAAGTTTGGAATTTCTTGGTCGAAGATTAGGTCCATGCAAATTTTTTTTCAAATAAATTAAGCTTAACGAAAATACACAATTCTAAAACATACAAAGACGGCAATGTTAAAAATTTTAGAGTTCTAAAATATGGTTGACAGCTTTCTGTAGGCTTCAGACAGCAAATAGCTCTAATCAACGTTTGTGGACTTAATTAGCAACTCCCTGTAAGGTTATATATTGCGGATGGTTACAAGACCAGTGAACAATGTTGCAAAGAGCCTCAAAAAATAACTATTTCGTGCAGAAATTCTGTCAAGTATTCTCATGCAATGAAATACAGTAAATAAACCGAGAATGTGTAACGGAACGTAAAAGTGACACTTCGCACTTGTATTTGTCACCATAACTATCGATAAAAGTCGAATCCATGTGGATGGGAGGCATCACACAAAAGGTAGTACTGACGCCCATTACATGGATTTGCCTATAAGTTGTTTTTTCGGGTTCATTCACACTTAATATCTTGTTGGTGAAGTTTTCATTTTGTGTTTTCCTCAGTTAAAACTATGCATGTCATAATTTTATACCTGCAATAAAACTAATAAGCCGGATTGATAACTTAGTGATGCTCTTCAAAGTAATAGGGCACGTTTATAAATTGAACTCAAAGAACCGTTAATTAACTTCTGACATCATAATTTGACAATCAAGTTGTCATTGAGGGCTAGCGACATCTATGTGCCGGAAAGGTCACTAATTGCCGCGGTTAGCGAAAACATTCCCACTGACAAGTCCGCTTTCAGTGCAGGTGTAAAATATAATATTTATGGGGTAAAGAAAGGGTTCGAATGCTTGTTAGCGATAATGAGGTGCGCGCGCAGTAATAAATAAGTTCGGCCGCCTGCCGCCCGGGGGCGCGGTTCATTTGCATGTTTATGTATTTCTGTGTCCAGACGAGATTATTATTATATTCTTTTTGTTTCGATCAGTCACCTCGCAAATACGCCGCGGGCGGAATTTGTCTAGTTCCTCTACTCGCCGCTAGATGGCGCTTTGAAGATTTCTGTAGAAGTGCCGGTATAACGTAGGGAGCAAAAGTGCTGTGTCATGGTGACGCGAGGACGCGCTCGGCTCGTTAGGCTGACGCGGCGGCTGTCAGGTTTTTGACA
This sequence comes from Udea olivalis, assembly GCA_947369235.1. Taxonomy (NCBI): domain Eukaryota; kingdom Metazoa; phylum Arthropoda; class Insecta; order Lepidoptera; family Crambidae; genus Udea; species Udea olivalis. The sequence continues at coordinate 2,051,763 of OX376360.1, read as the reverse complement.
GTTTTCGACAGAGACATCGATACGCCGTCGCTTCGTTACCGGCGAGGCGGAGCTGACCGGCTCGCTAGGGATGTAGATATAACTAGTCGGTACTAGACTATCGACAATACTTTATGTTGAGTGGTCTGGGTCAGTTTCATACTTTTATTAGTTGCTTTATCTGTTTTGAGAAACCAGTCAAGTTAGTTATCTTCATTTTCATTGCAAAAACACGTTTATATTAGAATTAGTAGTTAAAATGCAACAAAAAAGTTTAAAACTTAGTAAATTTGACGACACGATTGGCGTAGTGCGCTGGAGCACGGTTTCTTGCCTTTATTTCCGTAGTGTCCCGGGTTCGATCCCAGGTCAGGTCAATTCAGGAAATGATCTTTTCTAAATTGGCCTGGGTCTGGGTGTGCTGGGAGACGCCCCTGGCTTAAGTCCTTGTCTGGTCCCTCGTCACACAGGAATATTTATCCCTACTTCGAGACTATGACAAGTGGTGTGTTGTCTGGCGCCTTTTTTTTTTTTTTTTTTAAGTTTATTTATTATGGTTTGTTGTTTCTGAATCTGTCGTGCTAACTTTACATAGTATTAATTAAACGTTCCTTAGCATAGATTCCTCTTCAATAAAATTAAGCTACTGCTGCTTACGAAGTCTAATTACCTCACTAAGTATCGATAAAATTTGAGACATTTAATCGGTATTACGGCAACACTGGTGCTTATCGCGTATTTGTTGGTTTACGTCCGATTTGGGCGCGTAAGCGCATTGTTGGCGTTCCTTTGTGATGTTCAAATAGTGGGCATTAGGAGAATAACTATTATCGGTCTGTCGGTCTGTATGAAGAGCTTGAAATCGCATAAGTAATACCGGGTGATTATCAAACAACTTCCGAAAACGATATAGCATACTCACTGAGTGATGTAGAAGCTATCTAAGCGAAAATAAAATCTATTTAACTAAGGCCCGATTTTTCAATCCTCAGATAATACAATTTATCTGTAGAATAAAGTTTATTCGAAGGTTAACACGAATTTTATTTTTTTAATGGTCAGTTAAATGAGATGTTATCTGTTGAATAAAGCCGCTAACTGAATAATAAAGTTATTTGCTTCTTGAGGGGCTGGATAAGATTTATCCATGCGTTTTTTTTGACATTTTGAGGTTATGTAGTGTGCCTATATTATTGTAATTCTCACGCACACATTCTAATGGATATTTTTGGCCAAATCGACGACTCAAAGAGTGAGGAGGAAAGGCAGATACTTAACTATTTAAACGCTGAGCCCAATAGGAAAGATAGAGTTATAAAAGAGAGACCTAATAATTTTAGTACATGGGATGAAAAGGAGTTTTGGAGTGTTATTATAATCACAAACTTTTTACCAAAACTTTAGACAGAAAAATAGGTGAGATTGTTTTTCTTATACGTCAGTGTCAATTTGTCAAACATCAACTTTTGTCTTGTTTCATTCTAACATTGCAATGATTGTATAAGTTTGTGCATCTCGCTTGTGCATAATCAGTGTGAAGTTAGCGATATAAGTACATAGACAACCGATAGATAGCTATTCTCTGGTTAAAAGACGATTGAAAAATTTAAAATATTTATTCGCTTGATAATCAGCCAGTTTATTTCATACTCCAGTTAGCAATCTGGGGACTAAACTAAGACTTGAAAAATCGGCTCTAACTTTCATTTTAAGATCACCATACAAATCACTCGAACAGTCAGTATTTTTTGTATAAAAACCTTAAAATTAAAGATAATTGAAAAAATAATAATTTCCGCTCATATACATACTACATCACTTACTGAGAATACCATATCGTTTTCGGAAGTTATTTGATTATCACCCGGTATATGAACAACAAAATGAGCCTTCTGAACTTACTATCTAACGTTTGATGTATTACTTAACACAGAATAAAGAGTTCACAAAAGGACCGCTTTTTCCTAAATCTGCCCGACCGCTCAGGGTTACTACTATAATCGCACTGAATTTTTTAAATAAAGTAGGTAGGACCTACTTGACAAAACCCGCCAAACACAAATTCATCATGTGAAAAATTGCACCAAGTTCGACAAAAACAAAAACACTCGTGACAGTGCGATTTGCCTTACTCACTTTGTCTGTGTTCGTGTTCAAAATGGCGGTTTGTTCTTAGTGGACTATCTGTCCGTATTTTATTTAGTTAGACTATTAACAGGCTTTCAACAGTATTTGTCTAATAGTAATGTTTTGCCTCGTCTTATGGTAACCATTAACAACATAGGAATCACGAAGAGCTTACGAGAAGATCTGTTGCGGGAATCGAACCTGCACAATACGTAAAAGCGTGTTCCTTCCCCTATTTTCCTAAATCTGCTAAGCCTGAGTCTGGTCATATGTTGACTTCTCAGTGGCTAGTTTTTTTTTTTTTTTTTTAATAAATATCCCTGGACATTATTCCACACAGCGCCATCTAGCCCCAAAGTAAGCCAATTAAAGCTTGTGTTATGGGATACTAGACAACGGATAAACATACTTAAATACATTTTCTTTTGTAAATACATACTTATTATACATAGGAGACACCCAGACCAGTACAAACAGACATGTTCATGCACACAAATGTTTGTACTGTGCGGGGATCGAACCCGCGACCTCTGGTGTAGTAGCCAACTTATTTAGATGTACATCAACTTAAACCTAAACTTCCCTCCAGACTATCTAGTAGTTTTTCATAAAACATAAAGCCACACCAGACCACTTGAAAAATAAAACAGAAAACAGCGCTCGGGACGATCCATCCCAATTTCTCGTTCAATTTAAAACGACAGGTACCAGGAGAGCATGACATCAAGGAGACGCAATTTCGGATTCATAAGGCAAGCAGGTGCGACAGTACATCCCGTATTCATGGCCCGATATATCATAGCTAACGAAAAAAAAGAAAAAGAAAATGGCGGATGCCCGGGGTTTTCCCGCCTTGACGTGCAATTATAAAGATAATAACCTTTTCACCTCGCGCGTTTTTATTTGTCTCCGTGATTTATAACGGCCTCGGCGTGGTATCGGCGTGGACTATTTCGGCAAATATTTTTTTGTCTTTGTCAACAGAAGCTAAGTTAGAATATTGTTGGAAGCTACCCTGAAATATTCATTCAACGGAAAACTGGGAATATTGGAAAGAGCTTATAATAGTATTCAATCAAGCAACAAATATTTTTCTATACTTAAACCATAATGAAGTCCGTTAGATAATTGGTTTAAGGTCACAGCAACTTTAAAAAATATTAAAATTTCGCTTCGAGAGGCGTTTACATCAACCTTTACATAGGGGCACCATATGCTGTTAACGTAAGACACATTTTGCAAAGGTTGATGTGAACGCCTCTGTTCAATAACATTTATGAAAATGTTTTATTACAGTAAAGAAAACAATTAAATTCTTTATACTTTTAATATTTAGTAAAAATATAAAGTAACGACCGGTTCTTCAATGATAAAATAAAATCTTCATAAAAATCGTAATTTTCTAATCGAAGTTCCCCATTAATTAAAGATTAGAATCAGTCAAACATCCATCGCCTCGACGCCCTAACTTGTCTTGCAACATGAACGCTGACGAATTTAAAAACAAAACATTCAAAGGGGTTTTTTACTTTTTAAGGGACCAGTCAGAGATTATTAAGTTTTGATTCCCGAGAATAAATTCAGCTGGGACATTTTTCTCTTCGAAAAATCCGATCGCGATAAACGGTCTCCGAACGAAACAAAACAAAATAAAAATAACGGATTGGTGTCAATGGAAAAAATGATGCGTTCCCACGAGTGGCCGTGGGCCGCGTAAACTATTTTGATTAGAATGGCATTGCCGCCGAAAAGGCGCTCGCAAAATGGCGGCTGTGACATTTCTCAAGTTGTCAGTTGGCGGGCTTTTTGCTGCAGATTCCAGGCCGCCTTTGAAATCTTAATTCTGAACGCTTTTTTGGGATCGCCTTCGATTTATAATTGACTGATAGCGATAGAAATGTCTCACTAATCTAGAGATCTACTGACGGATATCCTAGTCCCATCAATTGATGAGTTTGTGTTAGGAAGGTTTTGCTCCTAAATCGGACACCGGTAACTAAATATATATCATTAGCTATGCCAACCACCGGGTTAGTAGAGACTGTAGGTGGGTGGGGACTATTCAGTGTGACAGATTGATAAATATACTCGTATGTCATCGTCTTAAGCATTATTCTCAGACCAAAGTACCTTCATCTCGACTTCTAGAGACACCTAAAATCGAACTCCTTCTTTACTTAACCCTGACAACGCAACTCCACATGTAAGCCTTTTGTAACACTGTCCTATAGCTTCATTACTCTCATACAGCCTTAGAATTGATTTTTCCTCCCGCGTTAATCATTAATCACACCCGCTGCGGTAACGCGATACCGCGGTACGACATTATCGTAAATATGGCCAACAAAACTCGCCTACCGCGCAAAAGGACGCCGTTCCCACCGCACTCCAGTCTTCGAGAATACGCGATGCATTATCAGAATTTACACTCGGCAATAACGTATAACCTAATCCTTCGCTTTAAAATAAAAGAACCACGTGAAACGGAGCGTCGATCAAACTGTTCTCTCTCACATAAATCAGAGGGACGCGAAAGAGACAGGTGGCAGGACGGCGGGCAGTCGATTTTACAAATGGGCGGGGCCCGAGCGAGATGTCGACATGGTAAAACAAAAGTGCGGAAGGGAGCATGCAAGTGCGGAGGGGGAGGGGGGGGAGCCAAGAAAAAGAAGGCTGGTTAATTAGGAGCGAGTTATTATTTGACTGCACTGCACTCTGTAATCGCTTGTCCAGTTAATATTACAGAACTGCAACCCTTATAACTACGTGATTGCTCCAGGTACAATGTCAAATCGTACCTATAGAAGAGCTAGGTAACCGTTTCAATTATAAACAAATAAGATGAATAATATCTCATCTGATCGAATGGGCTTTGGACTAAGCAAATGCATCAAACCAATGCGAAGTCGAACCAATATTTCCATTAAATACATCATCTAAGTTGTAACTTTGAATAAAGAGTACAGGGTCACAGCGGTTTATTTGTTGTAGCTTTACCTAATTTGCTTATTCAATTGTACCCAAACATAATTTTGACCGGCACTTATGCAGGTAAATCATCAAATTACCGGACATAACAAGCGATCTAATTGCCAACAATGGGATCGGCGGAACGAGCAACAAATTGCGCGATTCTCGATTAGCCGTTTCAACAATTTACCTATCACGCGGAGTGACAGCGCCGCGGCAAAGTACATATTTATGAAAAAACTTTTTACTCGTTGTTCACAGAATTTGTTTGATTCATTATGTTAAGGGCCAGATAAAATGGCCATGTTATTCGATTAAAACTAAAGATTAAAGAACGATAAAAAATATAAATGGTTAGCTGGCAACAGTTAAGGGTTGAAAGGCATTTGCTCTATCTAGCCTTTGTAAAACTGTCCAAACAGGACTAGCTTAGTGCGAATTTTATGCTAAATCTATATAACAAATTTGGGACAGGCAATTGATTCAATTATTAGTCATTTACCTACTTATGAAAGGCCTGAGTAGTCCTTATTTTATGAGAAATAGCATGGTGGTTAAAAAATAATTTAACCATTTAAAAAAACCGTTAAGCTATTATTACCCGCAGTCACTGACAGGTTAAACGTCACTCAGCAAGCCAATGTCACCCTTGACGTCACTTATATTGCCACCGTTGAATTAAGAACCATTATAACCTATAAGTGACCTATCAATTTGCAAATCGAACCTGTCGTGACTGGGTTTCGACCTAACTGCCAATTTTAATAGGTGAAAATCATGTAATTGCATGCAATCAAAGTCGGAGCAAAACAGTAATTTTAAATTCCTGCCCAGTAATTTTCTTTCGATACTCATTTCGGACCATTACGAAGCTATGTGGAGTCGCAATTTGCGGACATATGCCACGATTCCCGCCGACTGGGGTCCGAATTGGTTATTAGAAAGTTGATTCGTAGAAAATTGTTGGCGTGATCGTCACTGTGCAGGCACTTTCTTGCTGTGCGTGTTTTGGTTGATTTTACGTGATTTCTGAATAACACCAATACACTCGTATAATGTAGCCCAGAACTACTATAGCTTATACTATGGTTGTCATTCAGACATTTCGGACCTTGAAGAAATCAGGCAGGATCCGAGTTTCAAGGTCCGAAATTAGAATTTTTCTAGTTTTCAATCGTTCGACCAGGGATTGTAAGAATAGAATGAGCTCAGTCTTTGACACCCATAGTACAAGCTCTAGTTAGTTTAAGGCTACGTTATACGAGTGTCTTGACTCTTTGAATGAAATTAATGTGTAAGTATGTGTTACGCTCGATGTGTGGTTACAACGCTTAACGTAAACAAACAACCTGATAACCCAATCAGCTGATAAGCCTTACCAGTTCCCACAAACTACCTGACGTAATTAATAAGGCTTTAATTAATTTGATCCGTTTCTTTCTTGCAGGTAAGTGGAGAGATTCGCCTTTTTTGGTGAAGTCGCCGAGAAACCTATGCAGATCTGCAGATAAGTTGTCTTTGCCAAAGTTTTTTACAAAAAGAGGAATGATGGTGTTATGTAATGTTTGATACCTAATGACAATAGGTAAGCTTAAACGGGCATTTTTTCTGCTAAATGATATATCACAAAACATAGATAAAAGTTTCAAATGTCTCACTAATTTATTCACGTGGTAACTCGAGAACGTTTTATTTGTACAAGACGGACATAAAAAACTTTTGTACCTGTTATCATCTCCAGCCATTAAACATCGAGCCAACAAATAAAACGATCATAAAGGTAATAATCCAATTACAGCTTTTATTAACTACGTTTAATTTAATTAAAAATTACAAAAGTGTCCAATTTTATAGCTTTAATTCCGTAGGTGTCGTATCGTTTAATGTTCAACGACCAAAGAAAGCAAATCCGTTTCGAATCATGCGCATGGTAGATAACATGAGTCTATTTCACGCCTTCGAAAAGTGATTTCCTCTTTGTTTCTGTAATAAAAAAAGAACAATTTAAACTTTTTTGCGGCAGCAGACTGTAAACTGCAATAAAGTTTCAATGCTTTCAAGAAACATGCAGTTATCGTGCCACCAACAGAATAGGAAAAGTCGTGAAAAGGGCAAATCCCGAGTTAAACCACTGGCCGCCAGAAATAGGACAACGCAGCATTGAAACAATTTAAAAGTAAACAAATTCGAAAATGGAACAGAACAAAAAACGACGCAACAACGCAGTGGCCAGTAACACCTAGTCACGCCCTTATGTGGAACGCGATAAATACCCGGAGCAGTGCCCGAGTCACTCGATACTACGGCCTACTCGAATACTTGATCTGGGTATCGATAGCATCGCGCCGCGAGCGCGTATGTCACGCTGTCCGTTTGTACGTAACCGTATGTAATGGGAACTTGTTATTTTAACTTATGGTAGGCTAATGTATGTACCTGAACCAGTTTTTGTGATTATCTCTAAAATGGCTTAAGTCCCATCTACCTTTTTGCATGACGCAACCCAATAGCCATGTACATACACTGTAGAGTAGAGCATCAAATAAAACGCCCATTTAAATACCTTTACCAGTACGTAAATGAAGCTAAAAGTAAAGAAAAGAAATATTTTTTTAAATTAATAAAAAGTAAAGTTCAGCATTGTTTGCCAAAACGATATTTACGACATGTTTCCGATTAATTCGTTCCAATCCGGAACTCTTTTTCAGTAAAAAAATAATTCGACGTTGATTCTTTGCGATAACAAACATTTATTTTGCTGCAAATTGCAAGCAGAGAGAACTGATAGCTTAATATTATTGCAACCCAAATCATATTATCTTCTTGTTGAACTTTGCTCCTAAATAACCTCTAAAATATGAATATTGTACTTATCACAGAGTTTTATACTATTTGTCATTTTACTGCTTCACTCAAATAAAAGACATTGCAGTGCTAATGAATCACTAAACCCATGAATCTATATTTTTTAAATAATTTAATGTTCAAATGAATATTCTTCAAATGAATACTTAGGATGTGTCTTGATACTCAACACCACACCACCTACTGAGGTTCCTACTTTCTACCATGACCAAAAAATAAACATTATTCATAATTTCTGTGCTTATTTAGTATCATTTGGATAAAAACTTATTTGATATTATTTATTTTAAGTCAATTTTTTGGATGGTAAACTTTTTGGCCAATTGACACTGTCAAAAATAAAACGACTCATATTCTCAGACTCAAAATTATCTAATTGATAGAGTTAAAAGCATCATATAATAATTTAGGAAAAGGTCGTAGTTTCCCGATCAAACTGAAAAAATACATAGTACTTAAAGTTTAGGCATAAACGAACATTTTTGTTTAATACTTTCAGGTAAAAAGATGAGTAAACACTTAATCTTAACAGAAAATAACGAAAAAAAACAAATTGAATTTGCAATCAAAGAAAAATCGTAAAAACGTCCGCTCGCCCAAATGTGCGTCATGCTGTTTTCATTTCAAAAGCGATAACCTTCGTGTGCGAATGTGTGAATATGTCCTCAAAAATATTTAAAATTTAATCAACTTTGTCGCTTTTAGTCATTTTTTCATACATACTGTGTTTAAACGAGACATTTATTTTTAAATCTAATTTGAATCTCATAATTGGATTTGAATATCTACTTATGTACAATTTGAGATCCACTCACTCGTTTTTACTAAAGTATACCGAACAATAAAGTTCAATTTCGTTAAATTAACACGCGCTCGTGATTTGCAAGAACTATACCATAGTGGACGTTCAACCACCATACATAATTTTGCAAGCTTATGTCAATACTGACATAAAGTCAGCACGTTTTTGCCGTTCTGACCCACACTTCGTCCCTGTAGGGTGGGGTATAAGAGACGCACACCAATCGTGGTCAAAAATGACGTCATTGGCATAGGAGGTGCACGGTCAACTCCTACATCAATGTTAAAGACTATCAAACATTGCTTTAGAACCAGATCAGTTATCATTATCTCACTTAGGACCAGCACCTAAAAAAACCTGAATAAGTCCTTCACAAAGAATGCGATGAGAAACAATTTTTTACCAGCTTGAATTTATAATAACAAACGATACTTACAACCATTGTTGGGAAAAAGCAGCTTTCGAAATAAAATAAGAGGACAATAAAACAAATTTTCAATCGACAATTACAAACATTTACTTCGAAGAAAACGATCCCAGTTACAATCTATATGTCGTTATTCACCTACCGCGAGTAGTTAGGACACATTCATAAACTGACATTTGATTCTTTTGAGTCGAATTTACGCGGCCGCAGCGAGGGTCAACTCTTAACTTTTTTAATTTTACACTTGTTTTTTTTCCGTCTCATCCCGGCCGGTTCTTAAGTTTCCGATGTGATCTCCCGGCGCATACCGAACATATTTGATGTTATTTTTCGATACCTTTTTTCTCCGGCGGCGATATAAATTTGATCCTACACGTAAGCTCGGGTACGCGGGTGCTCGTTTTCGCTAAAGATCTCTTTCGGCGAAACCGTACAAGACACCGCAAGTGAGAATTACAACTCGGAGGTGTCGTAATTCTGCGCGCCGTTCGAAAGCGCGCGTGGAATTTTCGTTTCCGAGTTTCGGATTTGGCGGTAATTTCGTCGATTAAAGCGGATCGATGCGGGGTGTCAAGTGCGTGATGGAGTAGACGCATCCTGCGGGCGCGCGGTCAGCACGCGGGCGCGTCACGTGTCCAGCCGGCACTGCACGGTGCACAATGCTCCCCGGCTGCGTTGTTGTCCAACAATGCGTGAAATGCTCTGACAAACGATGACAGCCGCCCGGCCGGCCTGCTCCGCCGACCTCCTGCAATTTATGATATCCTATTACGAGATTTAATGACACTAAACGTCAGCCCTCTCTGTTTGTGTCGTCCGTCACGACAGTCCGGAAGCGCCGCCCCGCACGCCGAATAAACTTATGTAAAGAGAACAGAAAGGAGCCGCCCGTGAACAGAATACGCTCAAAGCGGAGAGAGGCGACTGAAAAATTACCATATCCCGTTGAGTAAACAGTTGCCGACAATCTTCCCGTTGTCAGCCGACGCAGCGTCCGAACTCGGAGCGCCAAATATTTGCCAGAGTCTCATAAATTTTGCGGCGCCCCGCGCCCCGGGATAACATACATAATGCGCCGCGCCACGGATCGGTAAACATATTGTAATGGAAAACGCCGTCATTGTTTACACTTTATGATGTCCTCGCGCTGTAAACTGATGCGCTGCAGATTCCCGCCCACGCGACAAAGAGCAACTCCAAAAAGCGATAAGAGGAGCCACTATTCAGGATCGCGCTTAAACAGGTCGCCAGATGGCGCTAGTTGCTCTAAGTTATCATCGTCTTATTAAACCCCCGGAGACGGTACGCACGCAGCGCGTAACTTCGCCTAATCCCGCTCCTAAAATATTCGAAATCCGTCAAAACCGTAAATCGTACCCGCCTTTTGTATGTGGGCCGGGGTCGTATTTACGAGGCGGCGGAGAGCTGCAGATAGCCCGAATTAAACTTGAATTTAAAACCATTTTATATTAGCTAAGCTAGCTTAGATCGCGCTGCGCCGCGCGCGGAGATAAGAGAATTGGCCTGTCAGACGCCGGATGATATATTTGACCAACATTTCCATACCGCCCCCACCCTCGCTCCCTTTCCCCTATTTTCATTTTGTACGTGTCTGCTCCGCCGCGTATCTATAATGTATCCTTTCTGTTTAGGAGTTACATTGAATAAAAATGCGAAGGTGAGAAGGGACGTTTGTAATTTAATTGGCAACATTCCGAGCTGTCAGAGGAATGATCTGTGAGTTATTTTATTTGAAAAGGCAAAGTCACAATGAGAAGACGAAACGCGTTCCACAGCTTATAAACAACAAAGTGACATTAGCAGGTCATTTCATCTTTTTAATAACTATAACATACAGTCCGTCAGATTTTTTAACGAAATGAATTTTTACATCAGATTTTAATACAGGCAGTAAATTAATGTATTCAAGAAGAGACATTATCCCAGTGGGATTGTTTTGAGATACGTTTATCGTGCGTTACGTAAGGTGTTACGGGCTATTCATGCGGTGTTTTTGAGCCACACTCATTTGAATAATTAAAAATTTGGCAAGAGTTCGTATATGAAAATGTCTGCACTCGTTTTTACTGCACTGCGCAGGGAATAATTGTTATTCGACTCATCGTATAATGACGGCATTATTTTTCTCTCTCACGTCATAAAGGCTTCCTTTGTTTCACCCCCTGACTGTTCGTTTTGCTTCAATAAATATTTCGAATGAACGAGCTTTTGTGCTCCTCTGTTAATATAAAAATGATTTATATTTTGATATTCATTTAAAACTTTTATTTCCATTTTCAATAATCACTTTCGTAAATATTAATGAAAATACTCTTAGCTGTCACCTATCAGTAACAATCCGACTCCTCCACCTTAGGTCTCCATCGATCGCAAACAATAAATAATCTTTGACGGTTCGTGACGAGCAATCTCACAACAACATCGCCTCGACGTCTCAATCAGGGGTTTTAAATCTTTAAAATCCATCAATGCCGGTTTAAATTTATTTCCATTGAAGTTTTCCCGGAAAATCCTTTTTCCATCGCCTTATCCGATAAATCCGTCCACTCCATTGTGGCGCTAATGTGCCGCCGGCATTATTGCCTGCATTGTGGGCGCCGATTTACTGCCGCGGCGACGTTTGATAACTGAGAAAATTCGATATGTTAATTTTCGTGGCCCAGCACCGTGGCCAACAGTGTACAGTGACAGAGGTTGACAATTATCGTCGGCAGATTTGGTAAACTTAATGATGGTCAATTTTGGAACCGAGAGAGACTTTTCGATTTCTACACAGGATGATCATTGAGTTTTGTTTTCTACGTAGATTAGGTGCTGCAGATTATTATGTATTTGAACATTTCTATAGACACTCTCAGGATCAAAAGAAAATAAAATGTTCGAACCGTGCAAAGTTTCCAATCCTCCCAAGCGCGTACCCTTAACGCAATGTAATGCCCTTTTGTAATAGAATGAAACGAAATTCTAATGGTGTAAATGACATAATTTTAATACAAAAAGCCAGTCGAGGATAATATCGACATTCCTAATATTTTCATTACTGAAAAACCGTCTCACTCAACCTCGACTTACATGTACGAGTGCATTGGCTTTCATGAGTAGATACATAAAGGAAATATCACCCTCTGAACTATTTCAGCTGCCCTATTTATACGTCTTCTAATCCCATATGTGACTTATGCTCAAACGTCGTGGGTACATCAAAACATCCCGCAATATACGGGAAAGGAAAAAAAGAAAATTTGGTCACTGCGACCGGCCATAAATTTGGCCGCGCGAATCGCTCTAATTCCTTTGTTTGCAAAACCGAAAACTGCTCCGGCATCACGACCCGACACGCGGAACCATGCTTCACTCCCTCCCGCATGACTGATTCCTGTACGTTAGAAAGTGACGGATGTACTTTGACAGTTGTCCTAACAGTCCCTATTGCGACGTCTTACAGCCGCTTTTCCGGTACCCCCAAAGCTCTATTTTAACTTATTGTTTGATACCTATTTCGTGTCCTGGCAGATTTATTGGGTAGGTATTAGCTGGTAATATTTGATAGGTACGTTTTTTGCTGGCGCGTCAATCTGCTGGAGCGAAGCCAAGAGCTTTGTTAAGAGCTCCTGAAAGCTTTCGCTGAGGCTGTGTTATGCACCTCGTCGTCCTAATGCTTTTTGATATTACGCTAGACTTTATGCTGTAATTTTCTCTGGAACGCTTCTCGCATTTTAACGCGACTAAATTAACTACCGAAGGTGCAGTTTTCAGGCGTTTGTAAAGTGCCTGATTTTGTGCTTTAAATGTCTGTCTAGGTTGGCTGAGCAAGGTATCTATCCTTTTCTCTTTGAATAGATCATTCAACCATTCAAATAATCTCTACCATTGACCGGCGGGAAATATAGGGAGCCTCTTGAGGCATCCTAGAACATCATAGCGGACTGACCTTTTTAGTTTAAGTTCCACTGAGTGAAAAGTATAATTAAGGGTGTTTCAATTTGGATGTCGTTTAAGATTGTGAAGTCGCTCATAACTTTAACCTGAGTAGAAATTTTATATGAGAACTGTTCACACCTGTGATACTTGATATAGCTTCTAAATAATAGGCCATATTTTTATGCGAATTGTCATCAAGGATATCACTACGAAGTGTGTTTTCCAACGACTCGAAACTTGAGTCTTACTCTTTACATAGTTCAAGAACCGAATCAATATCATCAAAATCTGAAATTGGAATTTGAATAATTAAAAAAAACATCAACTGACACCTACATTTCATTCTGCCAGTATATTAATGTTTCAAACTATGTCTATTTTATCTTTTTATTTGTGTTCCAAAGCAAAAAAACACTTAGATCAAGATACACACATCGTACAATTGAAGCTCGTCTTGATCCCATTTTATTTTAATTTCTTTTTCAACCCACGATCAGATTGCTTAGTCTATTAAAACTTCTACAAACTTGACGTACCTTTCTGAACGGTAAGCCATCAGATAAAAGTTAAAAAAACGGAAGAAGTGACTCTATCTGTGCCCCGCTAATACTTCAATTAAAAATAAAAATTATATTTCTTCCCCCATTGCATCTGTGTCAGGTGGATTATTGAGTGTTTTATTATTTTTATCTCTGAATACTGACAGTAAGCGTTTCTGCTGTAAGTGATGCAATAAACCATTATCTAAGCCTATCATGTCTTTTTAAATTCAGTCAGTTTAAAATTAGCATTGCTGAGTTCAAATGTTATTGTCAAATGAAATTTTAAAAGTTATGAAATAGGTAGATAGGATTTAAAATAAAAGAAAACCATAGTCAGAACACATTTAGAGTTTACTGTACTACTGTACTGTACTGTATGTAATAGGACAGGTAGAATAAACTTTTTTAAAGAGATTAGTCGTACATCAATTTGTCTTAGCGTGATTTAACTATAGATACAAACGATATCATCTTCCCAAATCTCTCAGTCTAGGTATCAACAAATCTAACAGTCAAAAGAAACAGTTATTCGTACAGATGGAATAATAAAAATAACGAGAAGCATTAATAAAACTATTTTATGAAGTAAAAACAGCGTCGATTCGCGCCATCAATCTCTGGTATCGGCGGTGTCGTTGATCCCGGCCCACGCGGCCCGTGGGAGCCCGCCATTTTTCGTTTTGTTTCTACATTAATTTAATTAGCTTTTTTTGACAGCTGTCAAAACGATTAAGAGTTTGAGTTATCAAAACGCGTGGCGGGAAGCCTGGAAATATATATGAACGCGTACGAACCAATTTCGATTTCTTTAACATTTTGAAACTATTCATTTTGTTTTACTGTTTTGAGTTCATCGGAAAAACTTTGTCATTACAAATTCGTGACACTCAAAACCCGTTATAAACCCCATTACACCACTTAAACATTTACACAATACCAGCAATTGCAAGTGACAGCAAAAAAGCTTATTGTGTCGTGTTTTTGACAGAAAATTGTTCTAACTCGATTTAGCTCCGGTATCACAATGAAGTTTTTAGTAATCACAGTCATTACGGAGCTCATTATAGTGATTGTAGCGTTTGTAGTTGCGCCGTGGGGTAATGATAATAATAATATCAGTTTCAATTGGTGAGCGGAACCAATGGGCTTGAGGTGCGGCCCGCGGCGGCGCGGAACGCACAAAAACAATGGAGACTACATAATATTATGTATTTACAAATTTAAAGAAAGTTTGCCTAATGTTGTTTGATGGGAGAGAAAATGTCTTTAAGCGACGGCAGCGCGGCAGGGAAAAGCGGTGAAAATCGCTAACACTTTGTTCTATGCGGATGATGTTTAACTAGCTAGGGGAAAATACTTATACTTGCGAGTGGTGAAACGGTTTTGCCATATGTTTGGGTAATACCGCTATTTTTGCAATAGAATTAGTATTTCGTAATTCTTCCCTGACAGTCCAACATTGCTCCTGCTTACGACTACTGGACTACGTAACGATTGCGCGTGTTATGCTGGTTCATAGAGCTTGCTCATAGTGGCAATATTATACTCTTGAAGTGATATAGACGCCATGGGATAACGCTCGTTTTTTTTTTTTAGCTGGGCACAAGCAGTATGCCTGTGGTATTCTCGGTATATGTATAGCATACGTCTTAGGTTGTTGTGGGCACATAACATGCATGCGATCACTTTGTGCGCGCCACGGCCGGCCAGAGCTCGTACTTAAGAAGTTAAGTTTACCAGTATTCAAATCTTAGATTTCAGTAGACTGGTTTCGTGGAAACTAATCGGGTACAAAAAATAAAATCTTAACATACTCGTAAGTATTTGTTTTCCATTAGACGATAGCATCACAAAAGATCCATAGATTATCCTGCAATTTCGACAGCTGTCAAAACACAATTGCGAGTTAGGAAACAACGACGAATGTGTGTGCCGTGACATTATCTGACCGTCATAATTGTCTATGGCCGCTGTCATTATTGTTGTTTATGCTCGCATTTGTGATTTCTTCGTTGATTAATGGACAGAAAGCTAGAAAGAGGTTAATTGCACGTCAGAGAACTCATATTAACACCGTGGCTTAAAATTCTTCTTTGAATTACTGTCATGTATTCATCCGAACACTTGTTTGAGAGAATTATTATTCGCTAGCCAGTCAGTTGTACAATGTTCCTAATAATGACACTCAATAAAAGCTTTCTAATATTTCCATGCTTAGAACTAAATTTTTGGTATAGATAATATTATTAACTGATATAAATTTTGTAATTGAAAAGAAATTACTGAAATACTCATTAAGAAACTGCTTGTGTTATTTTAGATCAATTTTTACGTTTAGCAGCAACAGCAACAACAATGTAAGTTTGCACCAAAATTCCCCAACATCTGCTTAAGTCAAGCCTCTGAAGTGTTTGTAAATAAATAAATAACAATCCTATTTGGCTGGCAGTTGAAGTTGAAGCGCTTAGGTCCGCCCAATTGCGGAGGGGAGGGAGCCCTCATCAGCTAATGACACGAGTTAAAAATTTACTGCTGGTTCGCACCTGAGCCTGCGTGCTGGTTTTAATCTTATTTGTTCGAAATGACAGATATATTTTTTAATTGTGAGGGACGGTGCCAGACTAGCTTTTAGATTTTGAACGGGTAGCGAATGAAATGCAGAGGTTAAAGTTGGATAGCTCGACAGCGTACAATGTTGCAGCGTCAAATAACAATAAAATATTTGCTAACAATATTCCATGTGTAGCTGAATTATCATGAACCTTCATTTCCGTTAGCTGATACTTAGTCCTAACTCCTACCCGTTTGCATACAAAAGGTAAACGATTTTTTTTTTTAATTTCATCAGAATGTGCTCAGTTCAAAGGATGTTGCCGTTAAGTGATCAGTATAGATAAATCAATTACAACATCATCATCGTGTTACCTCAAATCTCCCGCTTGTCTTTAAACAATTGGAAAAAATTAATGAGATAATGATTTAATTAATTGAACGTGGAATTGATCCCTTACAATTAACTTAATCGCTTCCCAGCCACCAGGGCTTCATAACCGCAGAGAATTAAACGCGAAAAACAAAGAAGTATTACAACGCAAGACAGAACAAAGATGCGTATTAAGCCTTACAACAATGGTGCACGAAAAAGGACAAAACAAAGGCCGGAGCCGAAATTTACGTTTAAAAACAACGTAAATACCTAAGCGGGATCGTATCTATCCTATTTAGATATTAATCTAAACGAAAAAGCAAAAGCAATTCAAAATAGGCAACAAGCTAACAGAAGGGACGGGCGGGCCGCGGGTAATTGGCCATTTATCAAACTGCGAAGGGGTTAGGGAACGCTCCCGCCGCCGCTGCCGCCCTGGTACGCTCGCAGGCGACGCAGAGATCTCTACACGCTAACAATGGAATTAAGACCACTTCCGAAAGAAAAACTGATGCAATGTAATCCCGAACATCTGATCGCCAATCAAGTATTTGCGGCTTCATTTTAACGATGACAGAGCCAACATGCCCAAGTAGAACTTAAACCATATAAAAATATCGCTAAATTTAGACTGTCGTGGATTTGGCTAAGGTAATCGATATTAAAGACGTAGCTGTATTTATAATGTGTTTGCGTACCTTCTGGTGCAAACGCAGTAATAATCCAATGGCCCTTTAGAAACGTACAGAAATAAACTACACGGTCGACAGCGGAGGGCCCTCTCGTAATTAGAACCGTAACTCAAACCGGCAACGCAGAATTAATCTAATAACCAATACAAACGAAATTTTCGCAAAGTAATCCGCGCCTAAACACACAGGTGGACGCGCCCCGCTCGATTTCGGATAAACCTCCATAAACCTGATTAAGCCCGGTTTTAAATTCAACATTTTGGGGTAATGAAACTTTCTTATCAGCGGCCTCCTTGTTTTGAATTATGGACGCCGCTTTATTTACAGTCGGGGGTGAACCACTACCTGCAGCATCTGATCTCCTGGTACTCAACGCGATTAACTCTTTAACCAATTTGAGTTTAGAATTGCAAAATAGTTTTTCATTAAGAACAGTTAGGTTCTAATAGCCCCCTACTTGGATTTGTTTTTCGAATGAATATAAACCACGGGATGTGTAAACAGAATAACAGACAACAATTTGTCACCCCAGCCTCGGCGTGATTGTGAAAGGGTAAATCCGTCTCTGCCAATCCACCCGTGTATAATTTAAGCCTTTGTCTATGGCGTTGTGATCGGAAAAGTTAACTTGTAATCTCTATGGTTACGGCGCTTTGTTTATACGAGTAATGGGGGAAACGAAAGCTCCCTGTGTTTATGGCGGCGAATAATTATTACGAATTGTTGGGCTTGCTTCACGCAAGCTTACGAGTATGTTTTGGTCGCGAAATAAACTAATAATTACTAACCATAATAATAAGCCCATAAAATGGGAACGGCCCAATTATAAAATACATTTATTTCGAAACAGCATATCAAGCAACACTTATGAGATAGTTAACAAAAAACAGCTTCGCCCAAAACGATAATTACGAGCGTTTTGACGCATCACATTGCACTCGCGACGATGCGACTTAATAACTCCGCAACCGGAATAACGAGATGCGAGATAAAGCAAAAACATTACGTAGCTAATGGAGCTCGTACATCGTTTTATTCTAAGAATATGATAAGCGACATCGCGGAGATAAAAACAAAAATGGCGAAGGCACGAAATGTGGTGGCATCACTATGCAAATATACGTCTTAATTGCCGTTTGTATCTTTACTACGATCTCTAGTAGGTTTACTTGCATTTCTTTAGAAACAATTATGTTAATGGGCAATAATTTATAATTAAATCTGTGTCGGATGGTTGCAGGGCGACATCATAAGCGGTTTGGATTTGTCGAGGAGCAGAGAGAGGCAAGTTTGCTTATAAATTGAGCAGCTGGTAACGCAGTCATACGTAGGCATTAGGTGGACTCAAATTAATACAGCGGCGCGCAGGACACCTGCTCCCGCTTCTTTCCGACGGAATTAACTCTGCCCAACAATGCCGGGGAAGTTTTGCACTGTTATTTTTTCCTCTGCGGCTATATTTCAAAGTGTCATAGTTAATCTTTTTATCAAAGTTGGTAAACGCGCAAGTGCACCCGTCCTCGCCCCTAATTGCGTTTAGAATTCGGAGTTTTATAACGTAATTAACAAGTTTTGATGTGCAGTTCATTTTTCATTTGTTTTTTGAAATTCTACTCAAGCTGTCTCTCAATTCAACTTTGAAGATAGAGTAAGTAATCGGATAGATGTATGATAATATGATTCATAATAAATACGCGAATTTTGGATAAAAAACAACAAATAGAGCCTTAAATTGATAAAATCCGCGTGTTAGCGTTGTATGAAAAATCCTGACTAGTTGTAAGTACTGACAGAACCGTATATTTATGCTTTTGTTAAAATGTTAAAATAATGCGCTGGGGAATATCGAAAATAGCGAAATTTCAACTAAAAACAGGACTAGGTGAATTAAAATCCCAAAAACACCAGAAAAGCTCACTAATTAAAATCCAACTGTTGTTTATTCAACGCAATTCGCAATACGAGCCCAAGCGGGGCCTAGGAGCGAATAATTTATATTTAATTTAAACAAGACGACATTGGTATTCGGAATACGCGCGCGTAATTAAAATTCCCACCGCGGTGGCGCTGCCCGCGCCCGCCATTGCCGCCCGCGACAGTTTTCGCGCCAATTTCAACGCGACCGGAAATTAATTGTGACAGCAAGACGCGGTCACATCCGCCTGCGTTCCGTTACAAGTATTATCGGACGGTGGTCGTTAATCCTACAATGACGTTCCTGTATCATTGCATGTCACCTGCATGATAAACTCGTCTATGAACAGACATTTTGATATTTACGCCAAGACATCGCACGTTTATCTATCAGAGTATATTCTTGCAAATTAGCTATTCCATCTTTATATTAGCATTGAATGACTTTTTTTTTAAATAAATTAATTGACATTCTAGAAATACATGGTTAACTAAACAAAATGCCACCAAATGAATTTTGTTTATCTTAAGTTCCTCGTCCACTTGATTTATACGAATCGATTATTTAAATGCCATCACTTGTCAGGGAACTGGTTGGCCATTGATGTAATCGAAGAAAAAAAACGAATATCATCGTCGTTAAAATGTTATAAAACGGTAAACAATTAATAAGTGTCAAGCTTAACATTTTATACGATAAAATCGTATTTAAGAGCGGCTTACTAATATAGAGACATCGGGTGAGCATTAACAGTGATGCTTAGTTACTTACATTTGCATTTTAGATGAATAGTAAAAACTCGAGATTTTAAAAGGTCACACATTTAAATTACACTTTGGCCACAAATGAGGTGATGAAATCTAAAATATTTATAAATGGAATCGCGATAGCGCGTCTCTGATCGCGGTTCACGCTTTTAAAATGAGTATTCTTTCTTTTTATTTATTTTTTTCACATTTCACTATTGCGGATTTCACGCTGGCCAGTAACAATTGTCCGATCTCGGGCGGCATCTCGCGCGAGACACATTCGTTGTGCGCTAAGGGCCTCTAATGGCCGGCCTGGACCCGAGCGGCCCTTAAAATTTTAACCATCCTTTTATTTATGGTCGCTTTTGTCTCTGATACAGCTATCAGCCGGGAAATCTATTCGTTATGATTTCATGCTCGCTGGATGCCAGCCACAATAGACTAGTAAGACAAATTTTCTTTCGAGCGTATGTTAATTTTATTATTGAACCCATTTGTCCGTCTGTTGATAATGAAATCGATTATATTTACTGGAGCAATTGTTTATACCAATGTCACGTTGAATAGAGAAACATAGCTGTTGCTGTTAGAATAAACTTATGTAGGTATTTTGAATGAGAACAAAATGGGTATTTTTCCAGGTTTAGACCACTGGCATTTGTACTCACAACTGCCTTGCTTTTATAACTTAACGTGCCTTTCGAAGTACGGAGGAAAGCCCAGCACTAATGTTTAGATGTTAAACCTGACTATGCCTGGATTGCTTATTCGTACTACATGCAATCGTGGCAGCTCACGACCGCTGAGCCACAGGCCTCTTCACTGGGGAACGTACAGCCTACTTTCTTTTCCATCTAACACAGATTTTTGAATAATAACGGTAAGAATAACTGAATTTCTTCAAATGATTTTCAGATTTTAGAATCAGAGTCATCTTTCAGCAAAAATGCCTACGGACTACCCCTGGGTCAGTAGGTATGTGGCTGTGTGAGTGTGGAATATTTTGGTGGGTCCAGTCCGCCTTTAACCGGACTAACAAATCTATGGAAGAGACCTATATCCAGCAGTAGATGTCTCATGATGCTGATGATGATTTCCTCATCATTAGCAGGACTGGAATCCTTTACTTTTACTATTAACTATTTGTAATCACTGCCGTAAATGGTCTAATTACAAGTGAAATATCACGTCGTTGGACAAAGTGGACTAATGAGTTGTCGGAGGCACGATAACGCACTGCCATCGCCGACATTAATCAAACGACAAATACGCTTTTTAAATGACCACAGATTATGACAAAGTTTAGGAAACGGCTGTCACAGTTGTAATTAAACTGTGATTTGAATGATCGATAACATCATTACCTTCCTGGGTTTACCTTTACGATGTCAACAAAGCCTAGGAGGAATAAACGAAAACGATTAGGCAACCAAGATTTCTGAGAATCGCCTCTGATGTAAAATGGATAAACTAACTTTGATGTTTTGTAGGTAGGTAAGAAGAATTCTAACAAAAATAAAAAAAATAAAAATTCACAGTGATCGGTAATGGTAAGCGATAATATGAACTTCTCCCATTAGTGATTAAGTTGAACCATTTAAAACGGCTTCCTATCAAATATTTAGTTCAATAGGTATTCTAGTTCGGTCCAAAACAAATTTGGTCAGTGATGATTGATAACATCCAAAATTGAAATTCGATTGCAACAATCATTCAATTAAACTAAAAATCTAGTTTGAATGTCGTCGAGGTATTTTTTGCATTGTTTAATAGCATCGTCGCGTGTACCGCGGCCGAATTAGTGTCGCGAAGGTTAATCGTCGAGTCGCAATCAGTAAAGCGCTGTCCTGATTAGCGCTTTCGTAGCATTTTACTTAAGCGCTTGCAGCGGCTCGCAAATGTCGCGGCGTGCATCAGTCGGCTAACGTTCTTGTTACGCAGATGTAATCGATAGGGCTGCAAGCCTGTTAGAATATTTCAAAGGAGATCAGTTACGAATCCCTGATGGTATGACTCAATCTATGCTGCTGCAGCCTCCATACCCATATTTTCGAACAGACAATTTTAAAAGTGCGACTATGGTTAAGGAATTTGGATAAGCTACTACCAATTTTTGGAACGACACTCAAAGCCAAGCACCACCTAAATTTATG
Organism: Udea olivalis; assembly: GCA_947369235.1. Classification (NCBI taxonomy): domain Eukaryota; kingdom Metazoa; phylum Arthropoda; class Insecta; order Lepidoptera; family Crambidae; genus Udea; species Udea olivalis. The sequence continues at coordinate 2,029,674 of OX376360.1, read as the reverse complement.
ATGTCTCTTAGTGACAAACAAGCTTTATGTTAAAGGCCTGATGTTTCAGAATTCAGGGCATACAATATTGAATTGATGAATGTATTTTTAAAGTAGGGTACTACAGGCCACTTTTTTTAATAACAATCCCTCTTGCCGAATCCACTAACTAAATTCGGTTGATAGACAAGCGTAAAATCCAATACAATCGCGGTGATTTACAACGCAGAGCAAAGGAAGAATTCCCAAGATAAACACATTGATCGAGGAGGCTCTCAGCTAGCCAGCAACGCGACGTTCCGATATCTCTTAAAACTGGGCGCCATTTTGATACATTATTTTAATGGCCGCACGATAGTGCCTTTACTGCCGCACCTGTGGAAACGTAATCCACTTGCATCCACCCGCCGCCTGCTTATTTACCCTTAACTTTTGATAAAAGCACCCATAAAATTTGCACATAATACATTGACACTCTTATTTCTGTTTTCAGTTGCATGTTAATTTATTATCATTGTAATAGAGCTCGTTATTTCAGGTATCGTTATTATTTACCGAGCAGTTTGAGTATTTTTATTATCTTTCTCATAACTTTTATATTTTTTAAATAAGTGTTGACATTTACTCATTCAGCTTCGTTAGTCCACGATATTTTTCTAAATCCATGTTTGTACAACAATATGGAAGTTTGTTGTTTTACATATCAGCCGATCACGGTGGCTGATGCATTGTTTACCTTCCCGTCGATTTTGACGCCCGCCGACGTCGGCGCAAACAAACATACATGGATGCTTTCACGATATTTATGTTATTGCTACTGTTTATAAATACGAGTATTTTCACTAAAGCTCATGCCCAACAAAAGAAGAAAGATATTTTTGGATGGTGAACGTTGACTGATAAAATCAATCAGTAATATTTTTTCTGTAAAAAAATTAATCATGAATGTGATTCACGCCAATTAACCTTTGTTGTAACCCTGTTTTCCTACAAAATTGGTGAAGGTAATCTGAAGCAATTATACAGGAAGTAAATACCAAAATTGCATGAATTCATTTCGTTCTTTGGAAGTCGTATTGGCTGGCTAGAAGCACGGTTTGAAGTTTTAAGAAAATTTGGGTCATAATTTACTGTGAAGACGCTTGGCCAATGGGAACTGGCCTTTAAAATTTATGACATCATGCAAATATTCTTGTATTGTCTAGTACTCCAGTCTAACCAACTAACTTTTAATTACAAGGAATCTTTCATTTATACAAGTTGAACTAGAATTTAGTATCTACCTTTAGATTTTACTGTAATTACACAGGCGTAAATTTCAACAACATCTCTCTTACTAATTATATTAATTAAGAAATCGGCAATTAGTGACAAGCACCAGGCGTACATAAGACAGCCGAATGTGGGTGCACGAGCGTCGGCCGCGGCAATCCATCACGCTAAATTAGTTCGCACGCCCGCCACAGCGGCCGCTCGGCGCCGCTGTCGCACTCATTAGTGGTCACCGCTGCCGACTCATTGCACCCTGGTATTATGCAATCATTTCAACAGTGACGTAACATATAATATTTTATAATAATCATTACATCTAAATAATTTATTTATTAAACTATGTGTGACACCTGCCCTGCCTTAATGTGTCTATGAAAACTTTACCTTGGGTTCGCCCTCAAGAAATTAATTTAATTCATACTCCATTGTTTTGTCTATTGTTAATTCAATAAGTGTCAAGACTCGGACACACTTGTGCTATAAATAAGGGCGCACCTCAACCCTTTGGCGATATTTAACGCGAATAAATTCGGCAGCAAGCGATCAGCGCAACATGGCGCCGGGTCGACCTATTATCGCAGTTGCATGTAATCCGCGACCCCGTCTTGGTGTGGCCAGTAGATAAACAATAAATGACGAATAAGAGGACAAATAACCAGTAATCCCAATTCAAATATTTTACGCGAACGATAACGTAAAATTAAAGTGGCAACTCATGGTACACGTACAGAATGCTGTTATAAGCATTAAAATGTCTGTCAATTTAGCAAGTTTCATTAGCTAGGTACTATAAAATTAGTTGCCTTATAAAAAAAGCAGCTTCTCTCATGTGAACTTTTAGAATCATTACTTATTATCTACTAAAAAGTAATTAAACTTAGTAGGTAGTCATGAAGAGATTTAATCAAAACTTTGATTGATACAAAGGAGTGGTATTCTAGGCGTTAGTTCTCGTGGTCAGACTAATAACTTACGAAGAACTTCATTGAACTTTAATTGTTTGGTCTTTACGTCCTAGGACTTATACAAAGATGTTATATCAAATAAACGCCTCTGACGTCCAAATTCTGAAACAACCATCAAAGTTGAGCAACTCTTATGTGTAGCCGTCATTTTTGTTTCTTCTGACAGAGCGCTCAATTTTTTGAACTACGAGTATTATGTTGCATTTCTAGCTAAAAAATTTAAACACTTTCGTGTTTTTGCAACGAAACAGATTATTCAACAAAACGTAGTGCTAAAAAAGGTAAATCAATTTACAGTTTATTTATTTCTTTGCAAAAAACCGGATAATGTTAAAAAATAACAGTGTGGAAAATTAACAGTGCTCAATTTTGTTCGACGATTTCAATTCAGGGGACAGGGCAGTGTAGCTAAGAGATAGCATGATGTACTACCCTGCTTCTCCCAACGTCTGGCACTGCTAGAGACGGTCGCGCTTAAACTTGTCTGAAGCAGTCTCTACCCGCTACCGCCTATCCGCCGCCCGCCGGCCTCGTGGCTGCGCGCCGTAAGGTTCGACACCATCTGCGTCGCCTGAGATATTTACTGCCGATTTATGCCGCTCTATCTAATTAGTCCGTGTTCACTTTATTTGTTTCCGTGCGAATTCGCGTAATTATCAACCATTACTTACACTTGTGGTACAATTAACACCTTATATTAAGTTCCTACGGGGAATAAAAATGACAACACGTTAATTTTGCTTCTATTAATGACTCGTAAAACCGGTGGACTTACTTTGAAAAAAAAAACTATAATCCACTATTTGTAATTGTAACTATCGGTAATACACATTCATTACACACCATTAAGATTACTGTGTGTATGTCCGAAATACTCGTGAATAGATATAATTGTATTTTGAACAAAAAGCAACATAACAAGGTTTTAGATATTACAATAGGTTTGCCATACTAAAATAGATTTTGCTAAAATACTAAGGCCAATACAAAACGCTTTTATAAAGCAACTGGTTGTCCGTCAGCGGTTTCGCCCGCGAAGACCGTTTTACCCGTCAAAATATGGCCTATATAAAAAATGGTGTATGTCACTCGCTGCATGATAGTGTAGCTTCATAACATATTTGCTCGTAAAGGGTCTCTTATTTCACCAATTTCAATATCGTATTGTATCTCATTACGTACGTGTGCGTTATTGTGATGTAAAACGCACGAGTTTTTTTTTATTAAGGTACAACGCGCGGCTTATCAAGATGCTCCGTCTAAAACGAACGGTACTCTTTAAAATCTTAGCAAAGAGTTTTTATTTCAGAAAAGAGGTCAATTAATTTAATTCCTCGCAAATATGTTATAAAACGTCGAATGACATACGTGCGCTTTGATAATTACAGCCTCTGCTTTCTTGTCGCCCTCGCCTACGGCTCGGGCTAGCAATATCGCCTCAGCTGTAATTTTCAACTTACCGCACCTAAAACATATTGTCGAAATATTTTTTTGAAAGGTTCTGAGCCTATTTATGACAAACAAACAATCAAATCTTGCCTCTTTTTAAATACATATTTGTATAGAAAACTATTGATTTATTACACTCTTCTTAAAATTAAGTAAGTTTGGAATTATACAAAGATTTCCTTTAAGGGACGCTCAAAAAGCTTAAGGAACTACCATTCACATCACTAGGATTTTGGGGGGATTATTTCAATTGTCGTCTGCCGACGCCGTGATTAATCTGCCAGGGTGGCACAAACCTGCAAAAATAGTCTCGCAAATAACGCCAGAGGGAAATGCCTCATTTTAAGACTCGGCTCCTTAATCCTATGGACGCCTGGTAATAGCCGATGCAATATATCGCGACCCCTGGCCTCATCGCGAAATGACTTACGCAACACATGCCGCACGTTAATTGTCGGGTCTGATTCGGACCGATGTTTTTATTCTAATAATCGAGGGGAGCATTATCGATTCCAGTTGTACTACGCTCGAGTGTTGTGACGAATCGGACAAATTGTATCGCAGACGATTGTTTTGACAGAATGAAAGAATGGGATTTGGTGTTCAAGATAAATTGCGTTGACCCTTCGCCCGACGACCACCGTTAGTTAGCGTTACCCCAGATTTTCAAAATGTCATAATAACCAATTTTGTCTTTTACCACCTATATTTGAAAGCTTTCGACAAGTGCAGTGTTTAAAACGTCAATTTATAACAGGCAGTCAAGAACTGGCTGATAATTGAGAGTATTGAAAGAATACGTCCATAATCCAAATTCAAAAATGCACTTATTCGTTCGTAAGCCGCGTAAAGACGATCCCTGCTACATCATCGAGGTCTTCCGTGCATGCATACGTGGCTTAGGCCGCCATAACCTCTGCCTCCTCACTTACTGGTCGCACCTATAATTGCCTGCTTTGGGGCAGTTTGTATGCGCGCCGCCGTCGCCGGATTCATGAAAAATATTTATCGTCCTTCGGGGGCGCGTGGATTAGACGAATTTGCTGCCAGCTACGTGACAATCGCCGTTGTTTTCCCAACAGCCGACATTGACCAGTGTTATATTGACTTCGATTTTTTGGAGTACCTATCGTAAATTTATACCTAATCTATTTGCAATAAAACTGCAATTTGAGGCGAAATCAAGGTCTAAAGCTCAGAGCAGCATCATTCAATAAGTCAAGTTCTTTTACGTGTCAGACAAACTAAATCGCATAGAAGTCCGTTATTAAAAAAAAGGATAGTTGAGTTATGTCAGTTGATTGCTTTTTAATAAAATTATACCAAAATGGCTACAAATAAATAAAAAGTTAGACGTCCTAAATGTAACAAGCTTTATTTTGAAGATATTCCGAATGCTTATCTTGTTTGCCCCTGGGAAAAACAAGGAACGCCGGGATAAAAAGCTTGAATTCAGCTATCAATCACCAAGGCAGCATAGGTATCGGAGCGGTGGATCCGTCCGTCTGTCCGTACTGGCTTTGCGGCTTAGTGCGCGGAAATTATTCACCCTTTCCCGGTCCGACAAATCGCGCAAATCTCGCCAAATCTTTTGAGATGCAGCGAAAACTATCTGTTTAAAGATATGAGCGGGATACCAATTCGTCTACTTGTATTCTTGTTTATTTATTTATGTATTTATAAGGTACATCAACAGTATACATATAATACATTAGTTTTAAAATTAAAAATAAGTAATTCTTATATGCATACCCTTAAGAGGCGTACAGCAATTTCGGAAATCGGTACAGCATTTTTTAACAACTTACTACTGGTATAATTAAATATTTTCATTTTTGTATAAAGCTTACATAATAGAAATAAAAGTATACAAATCAAAATTAAAATAAAGATAAAAATAAAAAAACAATCAAAGATACACCCCCAGAACCAAGCTAACTTGTCGTGGAAAATGTCAAACTCTTGTTATGTAATTGGTGTTCTTAGGTCTTACTCATTTATATATTCTGTAATTTCTTTGCCTGATGAGTGAATGAGATGGTCAGCTAAAGGATTAAAGCGCAGTGTTCAGAACATCTAGTCACTATACCACCAGTGGCTAACTTTCTGGTAATGGAAACCTTAGTTCTGCAACACTACACCAATAACTACTAATAACTCCAATAACACCGATAACGCTTGACGAAGAGTTTTCCTTCCTACACAACGACACCAGTCAACAGTGACCACCTGGTGTCAAAAATAGTACAGCAACTACATATGACACCAATGAATTTGCACTTCCAATCTGGTCAACAAGCCCATGGGTTATCTCGCGACTGCAAGCATTCATCAATTCAGGAGGCCCACCTACGAAATATCGTAAATCGTTAGGCGTTAAAAGAGGATATGAATTTAAAATGTATCTAGATGTTTCGTTTTTTGCACCATATTAAATTGTGCAAAATTGATAAACCTGTTAAAATCAATAGTTTTTAAAGACATTAAAAGTTTTCCAAAACTTCGTAAATATTGCACCGGATTAGACCTCCTGATTAAGAAAATTGGTCGCAAACGTCATCGCCATCCTCACCGCACCGCGATGGCGACGGGAAAACAAGTTCCTAATAATGAATTATGCCGAATGTTTCGGGTCGATGCGGTATCGTGCCGAACCGTATTTTGCGGCCTTGCGTTCATTCCGCGTCAGATTTGTTCTCCATTTTATTTCTGTATGTAGATTCGGAGAACTTGGCCGTTATCCGTTGTCTTCGTACCAGCGGGGCGATCTCTCTGCTGTATTTGTGCGACGTACTTTATGGAAATGACGTAAAATTTTTGAAAAGTTATTGAGAGGCTGTTTCGACGTGATTTCATAATAACAAGGGTTTTATCGGCACCACGTTATATAAATATGGAAACGACTTTTGACAATACATTAGCATGAAATTCCCTTCACCATTGTAACGCAATACCAACACGCATAGGCCCAACATTTTGATTTTAACCAAAAAAGACCCTGTAATTCTTTAGGTTTTTTACAATTTTCCATACGATGGTCAAACCGATTTTCAAATCTGTGACTTAAATTTTCTAAAGACATTTTCATTTCCTACCAAATCTGTGGGTTTCTTCCAGAAAATAGGCAAAAGGGTTCCATATCGGAGTCCATATATCACCGCGGGTACCATCCCCTCGCTGGAGGTGAAGGGAGTGACCGTGGGCTATCTGCGCGGCTTTATGAAAACTAATGCCTTCATTTGGCCGGCACCGACGATAAGCCATGTCGCCCTGGTACCTCGGGATTACAATTCCGGGATCCTCCGGTTCCGTTCTGCACCCGATAAAAGTTTAGGGATGAGTTCGTGTTTGTAATTTAAATTAGAAATTAAGCGATTCGAAAGTAAACTTTAGAGATTAACGGCTTAAATTAACCACCTACCTCACTGTTTTGCCTCAAGTTTATTTTTCTACAAGTATCCGGTAGCCAATTGGTGGGTAAAAATGGGTATCTACTTCAAGATTCCAAACTTTGAGCCATAACCTATTAACAGTACATTGGAAAAACGGTCCTGATCACGGCAGTAGACACCAGCTGCTATTTCAGAGAACAAACGTTGCCACCATCTTTGCTAACTTAACACATTCACGAGATTTGAACCTTAACCAGTCAGTGAGAAGATATAATTTTCTAACCTTTCAATTTATAAGGGTAGGACACATCTATACTGGAAAGATTTGTTTGTTTGTTTGTTGGTATTGAGTAGGCTCGGAAACTACTAGACCGATTTTCGAATATCTTTCACCAATGAGAAGCTACATTATCAGGGTGTGACATAGGCTATATTTTTTTTAATTTAGGCTATATTTTGACGGGAAAGACAGTCTACGCGGGAAAAGCTCTGACGGACAGTTAGTCGATAAATAAAAAGAAACAAACCAGCAGAAAACGGGAAGTAATAGCGCATACAAGTGAGCAAACAAACTAACCGCACCCCAATAGCACAATTTATTAGCAGCTGCGGGGAGGAGGCGCGGGGCGCGGGGCAGGTGGGCTCGCAATGAATTACCTTTTTCCTAATTAAGCTTTAATTCGACGATGTTGAGACTCACCCGCCCAAGTGCACCGTTTGGGGACGATGTTGTTTTGTTTTTTATTTATTTTCGCAACTGCCAGGTTTTGATTTAGAAGAAAGGCCTACTGCATGCTTTCCTAAATACTAAACTATAGTTCTTGCATATCACGAGAGCGCGTGAATCTAAATAAATAAATAAATATCGGGGCCAATTCACCAAGATCATCTGACCCAAACTAAGCAGAGCTTGTAATATGGGCGTCAGAGACTGATAAACATACTTAAATATTTCCAAATACATACTTAAATAGATAATAACACCCAGACACACAACAAATACAAATGTTCGTCACACAAATATTTGTCATGGGTGGGGATCGAACCCACGACCTCCGGCGCTAAAGGCAGGATCGCTGCCATTGCGCCAACAGGCCAGTCAAATCATCGAAATTAAACTTTATTGTTCGGTATTAAGAGCGTCAGCGCACTCGAGAAATGATTGTACTGTACTGTTTTAACAGTTGCCTAAAAGTGTACAATAACATACCTTTTTCACTTTTACTATTATCATGAAGGCCATATTGATTGCAAGTCTTAAATTTGACTAGTTTGAAGTTTTTAATATACAAATACATGTATATGAAAATAAATTTAAATAAATAAATAAATAAATATCCCTGGACATTATTCCACACAGCGCCATCTAGCCCCAAAGTAAGCTAATTAAAGCTTGTGTTATGGGATACTAGACAACGGATAAACATACTTAAATACATTTTCTTTTGTAAATACATACTTATTATACATAGGAGACACCCAGACTAGTACAAACAGACATGTTCATGCACACAAATGTTTGTACTGTGCGGGGATCGAACCCGCGACCTCTGGTGTAGTAGCCAACTTCTTAACCATTACACCAAGTCGGTCGTCGGTTTATTATGAACAATACAACATACTATTGCTTCTATTTGTTTAATATTTGATTACTGCCAGCATTTTGGGCAACTCTATGGCGGTGTGGTGTCTATTATTAGTGGTGGGCCATTACTATAAATATATAAGATTAATTTTGCCACATTAAACTTTACTTCCCTGAAGACAAGATGCTTGTGTTTAATGTGTATAGATATAATCCCAATAAATTAATTAATTTTGAAGTAATTAAGATAGTTGCAACACATTCACGTAGTAGTAACTTTCCAATCCGGAGTCACACCCGATAAATCGTTTTAATGAACTAGATTCCACCTTGCGAGAAGTTTCATTTACCCCTAAATTACAGTTGCAAATGATTCGCCAGGCTGAATTCTTAAGGGATGAAATACCGCCTCCGGACATTCCTGGGACCTGGTGTCTCACAGTCTGTCGTTATTACATTAAACGTAACTAATTAAAATCCAAAGAAAACTCTCTTCGTTGGGGTAAATTGTAATCTAGACAGAGTTAAAATTATCGTAGTTATACGTCAACGCCTATTGACGTCTGTTAAGATTGCAAAAATTCCACGAGAAGTTGCTAGCCACCCTGCTATTGCCATTAGAATAGCAAATACTTAGCTATTTACTCAATTTATACTATCTATCATCATCAGCCATGCATGATCTTTAAGTTATAATAAAATACTAAATTTTGAAGGTCATGAAAAATACTAAATTTTGAAGGTCATGAAAAATACTAAATTTTGAAGGTCATCATGAAATTCTGTAAACTGATGAAATTAACAATACTTGTAAAAGTTTTACGTCGTAATTCATAGTCTCTACTCGTACTTATGATTAGAAAATTAAGTCATAATCATCCGTGCGGTCTATCCCGATTGTGAACCCACACTGGTGTGTGGGGTCCCAGGGTCCGCCTTTCTTATTTTCTAGGCCCATTTCGCGCGGTCTTGTGCATACTCAGTGGTGAGTCTGTTGGCACGCATTATAAAATTAAGTAATAACATGTTATTTCAATGGCATGCAAAGAACTTACGTAAGAGAACGTTTATGTAAATAACGAACTCACATCACTTTCAATTCTACGGGAATTCCCCTCCAAAAATTCCTGCGAGCTGTCGTCTGCCCTAACTCGTTATTTAATTTGCTTTAACGTAATTAAAATCCAAAAACTTCAAGTCTAAATTAAATTTCATTCGCTTACCTTATTCTTGGGCTGGAAGGTTCATTTTCGCGTGGCTCGTGTTCCCTGTTCAGGCCCGACGTGTCTCAGGATCCAAATGGGCTTTTTAACTTTTCCTATTTAGGGAAAGTCGGTATCACACAATAATAATAATGGGACCATCGGCCTATCGCGAGGGCCGGTCTATTATGCTCTCAGGATCATAGTTGGTCTAGGACGTGATGTAATTACGCCTATTCGTTTATTGGCTCTTGGTAAAAATTGGAAGGATTAAGTTAGAAATCTGTTTCTTTCGGCTATATTAATTAAATAAATAATCATAAAGTAGCTGACCGAGGTCTTTTTGGTAGAATCAACGCATGAACCGGTGGTAGAGATACATAATGTTTATTTATGATATATTTTTTTTTACGTCACGAGCGCTTTTAACATTTATTTATTTATTTGAATTCAACAATGTTTCAACAGCGTTTATACAACGAAATAGACAATAACATTACTTGAACATAAGCCTATTAAAAGAAACATACTTTGTTACGTAAAATATTAACAATAGTATATAGGTAATTTTTCAAGTTAGAAATGAGAGACACAAATTGAATTGAATATCGCAAGATATCGTGCAGTGTGAGTGAAGGGTGTGCTTGTGTGTAATGTGTGTATGCGTATTGTCTTGCGTGGTTGGTTTACATGGATGCTCGAAATGAGTAGTGAGTAGTGAGTCAGGTCTTTTCACAATCTCTTATATCCAGTCAAATTAATTCCCTAAATTGATTTTAGATTTAAATTCGATGAATATCCAGGCTAGGATATGCGTTAATGCCAGGTAACCGCTGACTAGCTGGAAAAACAGATCATATTACGAAACTGCCCGCTACGCTAAGTCTAGGGAATGAACTTAACAACTGCTATAAGGGATTGTAATAGGCCCTGGCCTCAAACTAAGCCGAGTAAAATCGATTTAGACGTCAGGGACTCACAAACATACTTAAATGAATAGTACTAATAGTTAACATCGCCCAAACACAGACAAAGCACTTAGTGGGACGGGTAAGAAGTCGATTAATAAACAAAAATATTTTTAACACACTTGCTCATAAAGTGGCTCTAATTTCACCGCAGTTAAGTAGGTACATAATGACACATGTAATCAAACTGTGACTTTTTCATTGCTATTATTCACAAGTGAGTTATAGAGTTTTTTTATTTTATTGGTTGAATTGCTTTGTTCTTAGAAAAAGTTTCGATACAAAAAAATAAGTGTTCAATAGTACAAATATATTTTTATTTACAAAATAAAATGTTTTTTTAGTATTATTTTCTTCACAAGTGTGTTGTAAAACGTCGTATGATATACGTGTGTATTGATGTTTACCGTCCTCGGCGCTCTTAAGACCCTCACCTAAAGGCTGCGGTCTCAATGGCGCCTCAGCGGTAATCACCAACATCACACACTTGTACCTTAATGTACTATTATTTACCAATTTACTAAGTAATAAATCTATTTTCACACAGCATCTAAGTTGGAAAGGTGAACGATGCCAGAAGTCATCTCTGCCGCGCTTCCGAACAATAAGTATCGCAACATTTAACCCTCAAAAGATAAATTCACACAACTCGTATAAGGCAAAAGTGGTCGCGTCGCTCGTGTTAACCCTGCACCGGCTTGCTGGTCTATAAGGCCACTGGCCATATTCGCGATATATCACGCCAAGATCGAACTGGGGCTAACCTGCTGTTGTGAATAGGGAGAAATATCACAACCAGCGGATTCGTTCCATTTAACTCAAACTCAAATACACTTTCACAGTAAGTACTTTCAAATCGTCAAATTTAAAGCAAGATATACTAATTAATAGACATACTTACTATAATAATATAGATACAAAAATACACAGTATACAGACATAATGCGACTCTACCACCGCGTCGGAGTTGTTTCTTGCTGAGAAGACCCGGCGAGAAACTCAGCAGTTACTCTTTTAAGCTTGTTTTGGGTTTACAACAGGCGTTAGTAAAGTACAATGTGTCGTTTTGATACAAATAAACCTACTGAGTGTCTTATCTAAAGAATGTACGACAATGGACTAACACAGTGTTTTAATGAAGCTTTTAAGGAAACATCTTTTAGAACTGAAAGAATCATCATATTTGACAAGATTACAACAACAGCTCCTTCTCTAACTCAATGAAAGATACTATGTTTTTAAAAACTTAGTTCCTTTGCCGAGTTAACCCATTAAACAACACAGTAATAAAACAAGGGGTCTTGTGCCCCAATGGCTCAACTAACGCTTAAATCTCGTTACAATTAGACAAATCTGCATACAAAACCCATTTATCACCGGCGCATATGCATTTTTGGGGTTCCCTATCGAGAATGCACACAATGCAGTACTTGCGTATCATTTGACACTGCGTCAACCCTTCTCGCTGGCGGCAAATTAACAAATCTAAATCTCCTTTTATGATTTATGGGCACCCCGTTATCGAGGTCGGCCATTATGTCCGATACGAAATAACATTTATACAAATGTAAATTCGCTAGATGCGTTGTCTCTGTTGTAGTTTAATAATAATATCGCGTTAAAATTGCTCAGTTTTTGTTTGTGAGTTTTGTAGCGCAGATGGCTGCTTTGTTTATTGTGGAATTTAATTTTGTCAGGCTTTCGCTTCGGCGTTCAAATATTTGTGTGAAAGCAATAACGCGTTTTTAGCGTTCGAAACATAGCTTTACATTTGTTATATTTTTCCAGAGCGATGTGGCCTAGGGGTTAAGCACCCAAACTCGGATCACGTATCGTGTGGTCCCGAGTTCAAATCTGGCCAGAACCAAAATCTTTTTGTTTATTGTTAATTTTCCGACTAACATAAATATCGATAAAAGAAACATATCTACCACGTAGGGTTCTAATACCATTGGTGAAAAGTGGGCTTCTGAGTGTTCCGTTTACCATGACGGCAACAGTCATTTGCTTCTGACTACCCTGTTTGGGATAAAGTCGTGATGGGATGCTATGTTATGTTATATTATTCAACAATGTTAAATATGGGAACAGAAATTGCTTGTCTTTTAGAACTACAAAACATTACTCAGCGCACGTAATACGATTCAAAACATGTGTAAATAATTATGTTCCCTTGAGGTTGGTCGAGAAAGCTACAAAAACTGCTCTCGTGCAAATAAAAACGTTAATCGGCTATCTTGTAAAGAAATTACAATGAAATTAATTACAAACCGGTTCCTTCCAACAAATGCAAGACAAAATCCCCCATTACAAGTAAGGTACTCGTAACACCGCTAAACTCCTGTAATTACAGAAATGGCGTCATAACCATGAGCACTGTCAAAATTAATACACGCCGCGATTTTGCTTGCCCCGGGAGCGTCGTAAAACTTGCCGTTTTTATCCCCGGGGTCTCCGAGACCCCCGGATGAAGAGTTAATGAACTAATCTAGATATTAACAATACATTAGACGCATCCGACGTCAAGTAATTACTTGGACCCTTGAAGGGATAGTTCGTCCCTAACCCGGTGTTCGACGCTAATTTTGAATGTCCATGCCGTTTTAGTGTTAACTGGGGACGGAAGAGGCGTTTATTAAAATGTTTATTCTAATTTGAATGTTACCTTTTTGTTGTCTCGGAAATTTACGTTCTAGATTGATATTTAAATTAAATTTTCTTGTTTTTGTTGCAGACGCGTTTGTTGTGATCACGAATGATTGATAGTTTTAGTATTTTAGTGCATTTTAACAATAAAAAGTTGGTAAATAATCATCATCTGTTTACAAAGTAAGAACACCTTGTATTTGGGGTTTGAATACTAAAATACATGCACATAATATTCTCAAATAGGTACTAACTTTTATATCAGTTCTGGGTAGGAGCAGTAGAATTAAAAGCGTTAGTTGGGGGGGATCGCAAAGGTTGCATTTTTGTAGGATTTTCGTGACTATTTCATAGAACAAATTAAACTTAAAATTTTTGCTCTATTATTGAATTTTCTAAAATTAGGTAGTCGCCAATTATTTGCAGAATTTAATAAAAAACCGGTTTTTTTAAATTGATACAACACTTAAAAATTTACTGCACTCAGTTAAAGTTATGATCATGAATTTAAAAGGTGCATTCAAGAATAGAGAGATCTATTATACTTAATTTGAATTCAGCTAAATAATCACGAAAACCTTAAAAATATGCGACGTTTACGATCTACCCCAAACGCAAAAAGCAAACCCTCTTAAAAAATCTTTGTAAAAGTAACTTTGTGCAGCAAGTTGAAACTGATAACAATAAACCCTATATAATAAATAATAAATCAATAAATATCTGGAACAATTCACACCAAAATCATCTTACTCCAAACTAAGCAGAACACATATAGGTTGTTCGAATGTTTAACTGTTTGAATTTTTTTTAAATATAAATATGCGCCAGACAACACACCTCTTGTAATGGTCTCGAAGTAGGGATTAATATCCCTGTGTTACGAGGTACCACACAAGAAAATAAGCCAGGGGCGTCTCCCAGCACACCCAGACCCGAGTCAATTCAGAAAAGATCGTTTCCTGAATTGACCCGACCGGGAATCGAACCCGGGACACTACGGAAATCGGGGCAAAAACCGTGCTACAGCGCACTATGCCAATCGTGTCGTTTAATTAATGTCAATCAAAAATGAATGTCATATCAAACGATTTTTAATTTAAAAAATGATGTCTAGTCCATACCACTCGCACTAGCAGATAAGCTAATGAGACATCGTAGTTTCTGGTTTCCCAGCCAGAATACATGAATATAAAGTCGCCTTTTTTCACCGTCATATCGAACACAAACAATGTGAAATTTCATTCCATTGTTTACAACCGTGCGAAGGCTTTCCACCGGGTGAAACGTCAAAATTATCGGTTGATTACAGCGAACCTAATCGAATCACGAAGCAATCGCAGATGTATCCCGAAACAACCGGCATTCGTTCCGACAGTTCATTTGTAATGCACCGGCCGGGATTCGTTACTTATTCAACAGACGTATAACATATTGGCCAAGTAATTGTTTCAAAACCCGCACACTTCTGATTTACCTATGCTCTCCTGGTACTTTGCGCTAATTCGCCCGTGTAATTGTGATATTATTCGCGCTTCCATCCCAGGGGAAGTCTCAACGGAAATTGCATCTCTTTCTAATTTCATACCAGTTGTATAATTATGTGTTAATTTGTTAATTAATTTATAAATTTTGTTGTTTCAGGTTTATCAACGCAAGACGTAGGATAGTACAGCCTATGATAGACCAGTCAAATAGAGCAGGTAACATTTTTCTTGTACATCTACATTATGCACTGTTTTATGCAGCTCTTTTACCAATCAGCATTTGTGAATCATTACTTTTTTATCGGTATCTGTTTATGTATATTATTGATGATTATGACTCAATGATAAACAGGAATATGAAAGTGTTATTTTTTACAATTAATTTTTCAAATCTACTTAAATAAAACAAAAAAAATACCATCACTTTATAACCAGTTAGGCCAAATGGTTGGTTAGAGGCTGCCTTTAAAGTAGTGCATAGTTATTGTTCAATACTTATTAAATAGTTTAAGAGCAAGTGTTCTGGAAATGACCTGCCAATTTTTCACTACTTTTTATAATTGACTAAAGTGTAAGTTTTATTCTCAGAAAAACAATTATTTGCGACTAATTGTTATTTACCGCGACTTGTTTACTATTCCTAGGATTTCAAAAACTTAGACTGTGTATTCGTAGTTAAATTAAACTAAAAGACATCTATGTTAATTTTCTGTTTGCTCTGCAAATATAAGTTAACTTAACTTAGGTATTCGATTGTAGAGCTATGACCTAATTTGGACAATATATTACTGAAGCTATTCATTACGGTAATTCAATATAGGTGTTAAACTACAAAAACCCGTTAAATTTTATAACAGTAAGATACTCGTAATACATTACCTCTGTCTACTACGATCAAGACTAAAATCGAGTTTGCTGACCGCAAGTCTGTTTAAGGAATATGCAGTCGTCCGCTACCCCACGGGACATCTTCGGCTTTTAGCGTACCTTCCTAGACTTATGTATCCTTGGTCGTTACCAAATAACGAGTTATATCTTCTCGTTGAAATTTACTTAAACTACTACTACTTACTTACATTACAATAACCTCCTCTTCAAATCGTAACCACAATTATTAGGAACTGTAATCTACTATGACTAAAGAAACTTTGCCTAAATGTATGATCTAATTAACCAAGCTTAAGACTGAAGCTATCTCGGCCAGGTCAGTTCTGTACACAGAGTAACAGATTCTACCTACATTTTGATTAACCGACCGATCAATAGTGGAAACTTTGAAGTCCAAAATTAAGTTAGCTGACCGCAAGCGGCTTCCCAGTATGCAATTCCAGGGGCAGCGCGTCTTTAGCTTTTAGTCCACTATTTCAAAGTTATGCACTCCTGATCACTGAAACCCACCTGCTCTTACAAAGTACTACTGCAGTTATTTTAAGCAGTAAATTTTTAAACGTATTTTTATAGAAATGCAAAATAAGAGAATTCCATCAATGTTGAATGTTTAATTGGTCTTTTAATTAACACTTCGAATGACATTGCACTAACGTGACAGGAAGCTAATAACGACTTAATTACTAAGAGCGGTTACAGGCTATAGCGTCTTTTTCGCGCGTATAGGTATCAACCAACATTAAAAAGGGAAATCAATACGATATAAGCTCGTTTGAGACCTAATCAGCTCTAAGAAAGCAGTTTCAAGCATCAAATCATGTAACCTATAAATTCGATTGTCATCATAGACTTTCATCAACTGCACTTTTTTATTTCAGGCTTTGTTACAAACGATAATTTATAAAGGTCAGTCAATTAGAAACGTACTTGCAAAAGTAATAACGAAGATTCTTTGCATCACAGATAAACCCATTTATTATTTTTCCTAGAACATGTTGACTAACCAAAACGTAGTAATTCTGCCCCTTAAAGCAGGCAGCAAAAAACCGCCGACAATATGGAATAGAATTACAAACGACCGTTTCTATTTTTACTTTGTAATTGTAGCGGAGTCCATAAAACGTCCCGGGGCCCAGCGAAATTCCTCCCTGGAAAAAAGGACGCTGCAGAAAAAGGGCTTACTCTTGCGAACGAACGCAAGAAGGGTAAAAAAGAATAATGTCCGAATTCGTTGACCCGTCCCGGGCGATCCATCAAGGCCCCTCGCGACTATCGGCACACTCGCTATCTGGGTGTGTGTGTCGGCCCTCTATTCGGGATTAGACATACTTCCCTTTTTGTCTGCCGTTATTTCACTGAACACATTAAATTTGCAGTTTTGAGGCAATTTCTCTCAGTCGCGACTCTAGTTTATTCTCAATTCGCAAATTAAATAAGCGACTGCGTTGGAAGCTGAACTATTAATCCAAAATGTTCCAGGAGATCCATCGTTGTTTCGAAATGTGCAGCGACAGCAGGATGTACGAGGATATCTCTCGTGCCTTTATTAGAAATAAGAGGTCTAGTTCAAAAATAGATGAATCATTGTTAGACTCCAGAGATGCGTATTGCATAGTTTTGGTTCAGTATGGAAATATTGTACACCGATATCTGGTTTGACAGTTCATATTAAAATAAACATTGAATCCCAGCTTCATCAAAACTAAACCGATTGATTTTATGACACCGAACTCGTTTACTAAGAAAATGCAATTTTTGCTTTGATCAAACCGCTCTCGATTCTTGCAAATAATAAACCTATTATTCCAGAATATTTCTTTTTTTAACCTATCGTGCACGTTTTTAATGAGCCAGCATCGAGAACCACGACTGATGAGAGCAACACGATTTAATCCCTGCGAAAAGCTCAATAAACGATTGGTCGGAAATAGCGTCCGATGGCGGCTCGAACGAATTGTAATTTACAGGCTGGCACGGTAATGGCGTCGCATCAGAGTGCAATTTATGCCCTTATAATAAATTCATTAGCCAGCGCCGTCGGTGCGGCTGAAACTATCGTACATACAGACTCTGACAGGGTTATGTCTGTTGACGACGCTCGTGTACGTGTGCCACGGTTATTGCACAGGGAATGCGGCAAAAGAACTGTGGTTATGAAAACAAAAAGCGATCGATTAAGCCGTCATGGCGAAGTAGAGACAGACAACGTACAGGACAGATAACAAGTTAACATACTTAGACAAAAGTAATTTCTAATGTGCCGCTAAGATGCTTTAGAAACGTATGTGTACATGGAACGTTGTGTCTATCTATGATAATGAAATAACGTCTGCGTCTAAAAAGCGCCTGAATTAAGCTACGTCACAGAAAAACTCGCAACATCAAGAAGCTACATCGACGATTAACCTTATCTTAGGACATTAAGTTGGCATATCCTGTGGATCCACTGCAGATTTAGGTTAGAACTTCGACTATGACACTACAAACAACAACTATGGGTACTACACATTAATGAGCACAAACAGCACAGATTGTACGAGTATTCAAATTAATAATTCAACAAAGACAAGGAATGAGCGATATGTCCGGGACGATTACTTATAAGAAAACAAAAAGTTGCTTAGTACTCAATCAATACGAAAAGTCGTGATGGTGATTTAATTTGTTATGTATGAAAGGTATCATTCAGAATCTTATTGGGACAGCTAGAAGCAACGAAACATGAGGTGGAAATATATTGTATTTTTCCGTTTTCTTGTAATGGACGGTGCAGATATCAAATGTCGCCATTTACAGTCTCGTATATCTCACCAACAGAGCCAAGAGACCAGGGGGAAGCCCTGAACGCACCAGGAATACATAACAGCGTCCGAGCAAATAATATAGTGATTGGAAAAGCGCCTTTTGGCTTGACCGCAGGAAATGCGGTGGCCATTTTCTTTAGTCCATTGCCAAAACAATTTTCCATCTATACTCCACCCTCCGGTTTTTCCATTTTCCGTCGGCAAACTTGGCCGCAGTCACATCCGTTGGATCGGGCCGTTTACGAATGCTGCTTTATGTAGCTCTTTCGGAGTTATGTCGCCCTGGTAGGCGCGATTAGAGAATGACGGCTTTATTAGCCTGCAGTTCGGTGAAATATAACTTAAACTGTCACTCGATAAGACGAAACTTTGAGACTAACGTTGGGTTAGTTCTTTTGAAGAATAAAATTGTGTTTTTATCATTGCCTTTGAATATTTACTTTGAGATTCTTTACTGATATGGTAAAGTTTATTATTCAGTTCGATGGCTGAAAATCACAGGTAGTTTTACACAATTTTGCTAGGCGGAAAGACTAACTAACACCTAAAGAAACAGTTTACATTTTTTAGTGGCCTGGCTGTTAGCGCTGGCGATATTAATAATATGAAAGAAACAATTGTGATTGTTTATTCAATCAAGTTCCCTCGCCGTCGTCGCTTGGCGGTGCTAGTTAATAAGGTAAATTACACTTTTAAGTCAATTAAACTGTGTAAGTAAAATAATACTTAACTCTCTTCTATGTGAGCCCAAATCGGTTTGTCAGACCTTTATAAAAATCGATCCATTATTTCTGTATTTGCACCATGCTTCAATGCAGTTTCGGCCCAAGACAAAAAACTCAAGAAAATCCGCATCTCAGCAACGCGCACTCAAGACCACCGGCACTAAATCATAGTTTCCTGGTACATAGGGGCGCCCGCCGGAGTCCCGTTATTGCTTCCTGTTGTCCTGGCGGGAGACGCGCTTCAGTGGACGCACTGTGATCGGAATCGCCTTATTTTTAGCCAACGTGCAAAAAAAGATAGATTTTCCAAAAAATTTAAGATAAATAAATATGAAATGATTGTAAAGTTGAAAAAAAATGTTTTTTTAATTCTGTGACCGCATTGATTGTGATTATTTAGCTTTCTGTTGGACTTCTGGCAGTTCTGGCCATTAAGCCTCTAATTTCACCTCCCGTCACTGGATTTAGTTTTTTGTCATAATCATCATATTCCACTGCTGGACATAGGCCTTCACCAATGCGTGCCATTGCGCTCCATCCTTCCTTATCCTTATCTTGAAGCATATTTTTCTGCCAGCCAGCAACCTTTCGCAAGGCATCGCTTCACCTGGCCGAAGGGCGCCACACACTTGCCGATACGCGGCACTCTAGAAGTAAAACACAGAAAACGCTTACACCGTCGGTTATCAGTTTTATGGCATGAGTGGCCTGCCCACTGCCACTTCAGGTAACTAATCCTGAGAGCTATGTCTACGACCTTAGTTACATCGACTGATTTGTCATATTCAAATCGCAAAAAAAGGAATAAGGAATAGTTCCAGGGTTGTAATGGTCTTCTGGCCATGTTTGTCCCAAAGCCGACTCTCGTGGCGCAATGGCGCGTGCCACATAAAGCCCCCAGCGGAAATCGGCGTCTATAATGGACGAACACCATTACTCCGCGATTGATAATCCGAGGGCACCGTGCCGATCGGAAGCCATAACAGTTTCGTGGTAAAATTGAGCGGATTCCTAACTTTTGCGAGCACAATTGTAGGCGTTATTGTACTTTTGATTGATATCTCTTTGGAGTTTCGATAATTTAAATGGGCAATTTAGATTTGTTTGTGGCAGTCGGAAACTATTCCTCTGAAAGGATAAGAAAAGTATGAGAATAAAAAAAAAATGAGTTTACGTCAGTATTCACAAAAACATAGCAATTCTACCTATGTGGAACTACCTGTTCTCAACTGCCCAGTTTATGGAATAAAAGCTTGCGAAAATCGACTGTCTACCTACAACAAGAGCTCAAGCATTTATAATACCAATGCAATAAAATGTAATTCTCCATCTGTAACTTCAGCATCTTGACAGATGAGGCAGATGCCTGAGCTTCACAGATGTGAAGCGTTCAGTTTCAGAAGCCGTTCAATATGCAACAATCAATGCACTTTCGTATCATGCAGGATCGGCACTTTCGCGCATTTTGGAAACCAACACTCGAATCTAGGCAAAAGGTTAGCACAGAAGGAGGTCATTTCCAAAGTCCCAACCGCATTGCAAACCCGCAAACAGTTTAAAGATCAGCTAAATTTACCTCTCAGTGTTCTACCCCGCAGTGTTCCCGCACGCGGGCCCCAGCGGCGCGTACAGTCCCGAGGCCACCATGGGTTACATGATGGAAGGTCAGCAAATGATGCACCGGCCGCCCACGGACCCCGCCTTCCACCAGGGCTACGCGCATTACCCCGCCGACTACTACGGACACCATCTCTAATGCACAATTGTACATGTAAGTATTGAACACTAAACTTTCTCATCTTTGGATATACAAGTAATGTGAAAAGTAAACAGCCTTTATACTGTCCCACTGCTGGGCAAAGGCCTCCATCGTTGAAATTGAGTCATCGTTACAATTGATGGGTAATATTGAGTGAATCACCACTCTTGTTGATCAATGAGTATTTTCATCATCATCATCATCCGTGCGGTCTATCCTGGTTGTGAACCCACACTGGTGTGTGAGGTCGCATGGTCCGCCTTTCTTATTTTGCGGTCTTGTGCGATCAATGAGTATTTTGACTGAGCATATTTTAAGGGCATATAATCTGATGTACAGACTGATCACAAACCCGGGCTAAGTTTCGATAAATCCGAAAATACTTTGCCTGACCTGAGATTTCAACCTGGAACCTCTGGATTTCAGGTCGAGCTCTCCGGCCACGGAGACGTTATATCAAAGATAACCTTTGGAAGTGAATAACTACAAAACTGAGACAAAATAAACTTTTGCAATAACGCCACCCTTGTTTAAGTGTCGATGTTTTTAGAGAAAATGATGAAAATATATTTTATTTCGTTTTCAGATATGAATAACAGTGACACCGTTAGGCCCTTGCCTGGGCGCCGCAGCTCGCCGCGCCCGCGCCGCCGGCGACGCCGCGCACGCTCGCGAGCCTGTTCGTGAGCGTGTACGCGAGCACCGCCGCGCCGCCAAGTGATATACAGGAGACAACTACGCTAATGTACATAAAACAAAACATTTTGTAATATTTGAAACAGTATACGATCTCCTAAAATAAGATTTAAAGTCAACTTTAATGTTTAAATTAAATGTAAATTAACGAGTGACACTGGACGATGTAATATAACTGGTGCAATCACCTAATATAAATAAATGGTAAATAATAAACGGTTTTATCACTCGGAACAATAGGAGCAAAGAAGAATGTAACAATAAAAATGGTTTGATATAGTTATCGTATAAATATTTATAGCTAATTGTGTATTGTTATTACGTAAATATAAATAATTGAATAGTTGTAAGTTGTAACAATCACTGGAAGTACTAGGGACGCAGTGGACAGATGGTAATAGAAATGGACATTTTTAAAGAATTGAGTATGAGTTGGGTGCGGATTTTTGAAGGATTGTGTTATGCGAGGCGTGGCAACACTGATTGCTAGACACTTTTTTTGTAATTTTTTAATCTTAATCTCTTTGAGTAACACTTTTTGCGTAGTTGACGAAAATAGAAAGAGTTTTAATACGATATGCGTTTGAATACACATTGTAGTAAATAGATATACATGCATTGATTTCTGTCATTTTAACCACTATAGTTAACTCACAGATTATATTTAGGCTCGAGCGCCACGCCGTCGTACTATCTATAACCAACGGTTATTGTATAACTGTATATAAATTTGTTTTGTACGTGTTGCTTCTGTTACCTACCTACTAATTTATTCAGTGAACAAATAAAACCAAGCTCAAAACGTACTTCTAGTAGAACGTCAATTTCTTCAAACATAATTTTAATTGCCCGCGTAGTTTGGTGATTTTGCGTTACAGGTCGAATACATATCTTTGAATATATATTTATTAACTATATTAATGGTATTGTGATCCTGATATCATTGTTTCACTTGCCTTCGTGTTCACAATGTAGCACAATTTGTAACCGATGTATACGATGACGAAATGATATTTTACAATGTTAAAAAAAGAGATTTTTAGGTATATTTTGTCTTGTGAATACCTGACATTGATTGCCTTCTACGTTACCAGGTGACCATAAGTTTTAATTATTCTCTCGTGTTTAAAGGACCACTGATTGAGAGGTCGAAGCGGGATGTGTTCAACTGAACGGAACCAATAAGAAATTAATGTTTCCTGTCTTAATCTGTGGTCTTTTACTTTGCACATAGATGTTAAATGAAAAACATGAATCGTGTGATTTTTGTGACTGATAAGTATTGTGAGCTTCTCCTAGATTACAAGTCATGCCGTTCCGTGGGTTTGAGATGTCATAACTTTACAGAAGAAATCGAAGTATTTACGTGTTTTCGGTCATAAAATCATGTCTGACGATGTACCACGGAGCCGTGACTCAATAATTCTAAATAATCATGAGAATACGTTATGGTAATGCGTCGCATTACAGCCTTATGATATGTATACGAACGGGAGCTATAAAATGTCTAAATGGTCCTAGCTACGGTTAACTTTTGATAGCGGAATAAGTTATCCGGAAACAAGCTTTATTCTAGGATAATTAAACCACCATATTGTCTTGTGAATCACGCGTGGAGTGGTACTCTTGCGGGGGCTCGAATCCGCGGCCAAAATTAGAATGTTTCATCGCCAGCGCCATCTCGAATAATATACAAGATGGCGCCCACAGAGCCCGACTAGAAAACCACGCCATAATTTAGTGTCTCATATTAGAAGAAAGTTTGTTATCTTTTTGTAAATATACTTATCAAATTATATATAATGTCTCTTTTACTTTGTATGATACCGTTTGTTTTCCAGTGAAGTCTCAGTATTAAAGGGTCAATAATTTCTTAAAACATTTCTTTCGCAACACCTTACTTTGTTGATATTTCCCTTTTATTATTGTTATTTGCATTGCGTGTAATATATTTTTATTAAGAGGAAAATCTTAAATAGTAGTTGTTAGGTATTAATGTATTAATTGAAGAATTTTATTTCGATTTTTCTCTTTATTATATATGTATATGTACATTATATATAATGATTTGAAAGTCATCAAGTTATTGTAAATATAGCTACTAAATGGACAAGTGCGTCGGTCAGCGGCATATTTCAATTATTGAACGGTTCGAGACAAAGTTAATTATATATTTGTATTGTATAATTTCGGCGAGGTACATATTATTATAAATATAAAATATACATGAATAGTGAACTGGTTTATATAATATAAAAATATAGTAACACCTGCGCTGACGAGACGTGAGGAAAACTGACGAAACTGTGTCGGCATTATGAATGCTACGAATTGTGTAAAAAATATTAAAACCTAAAAAAAATGTCTTGTTTCATTTTTGAATAACACACTCCTTTATTTCCCACACAACACAGTAATGAGATATTTTAAAATTTGTTATATTAAACACATTTTGACGAATGGGAATTAAAGTCGGTAGGAAATGTGAGGCATATTAAAAAAAAACAGTAGTGGCGGAAAAGCCTGGGCGTTTGCATGTAGTAGTACAAGTAAACGCCCAGGCTTTCCGCCACTACTGTTTCCCTACGGAAATCGCTCTACCAGGACATCGTCATGCACGGCTACGGCACTATGACGTCACACATTTATAGTGTTAACCACTCTTTGCGCAACCAAAACAATATGTGATCTTTTATCTGGTCATCTAAAACTAGCAAACTGAAGTTGATTTCCTTATCATCTAGCAACTTCATAACTATGCGATTTTAGGGTGTTATTTACAAAGAACAAGTTACAAGTACACATAATTTTCAATAGCTAGCAAGCTCTAATGGCAAAGCACAGTCACCAGACCGTTATTGGCCGAACTATGCTCGGCCGTCATCGGCCGATCAAATCAAACTTATATAAATGATCGGTACGCGTATACCAATACCGATTTTGTCGGCCAATAGCTGGCAGAACTACCACAGAGTTTCGATCGGCCGATGACGGCCGAGAATAGTTCGGCCGATAACCGATTAGGTGTACGCGAGCCGTAACGCTGAAGAATCCGTACCATCATCGGGTACTTAGAATGCGAGTTCGTAGCAATCAGAGTTCAGCCTACGCTGCCAGTCTTGCCCTCTGGCAACACGATGCTGTACGCTTGTATTGTGTATTTATTTAAAATCTTCATAAATTTTTGAGAACCTAGTACGGTGAACTTCAGAAGTGAGGATGATTGGAAAAAGGAACATTGGTTAGAAAACCTGCAGGAATAGCTGATCACCGTTAGAATTCTCAAAATCATCAGTTTTCGAACGTTTTATTATCATCGCTCATAAACTGCTGACTTCACATCTGACACAGACACAGTAAATCGTTTGCATAGCAATCTATGTTGTTGATGTCATTTAGTTTTTGTTTATTTCAACATAAGCTGGTATATCGTCTCCCTTGTTTTCCCTTAACACGAAAACTTGCAGCATTCGCTCAAAACCCTCGACACTCGCAAGTTGTCGACGAGGTGTTTGCGATCCTTATATACGAGTAGTTTGGAACTCCCAGAATTTATTCAGACGGAGAACTTTGTGTGCGCTCACTCGGCTGATCTCACTTGAGGAAATAAAATATTCCTGTTTGTCGATTTAAACTCAATAGCTTTTACTTTGTTTGAAAGTTGCGACAGTGGAATAAGTATGGGGAAGCGACATCCTTCAGTATAGCGGTACTGTTTGCTTTCGTTCTGAACTGCTTATCGAACTATCTAACATATGCCCCACTACCCTTTTCCAGTAACGTTTGTGCTATAGTATCCCTACTAGGCATCCCTACCTAAGGACCCTTTATTTGTAAGTTTTAAACCATTGACCACAGTGGGTCAGTCGTAGCAAGACCTTCAAGCTAGGTGTGCCGTAGGTATAACCAGTTACGAGTAAAGAGCTTGTCCAGATTAATTAATATTGGTTTCACCGTTGCTTACATTGCATAAACTAGCCTATTTCTCAGCAACCGATGTATGACAAAACGTGCATCTATCGCTCTTGGACAGGGTCTATGACATTCTCGAAAATGACGTGTAATGCCAACCTTAACCCACAAAACCATACCTTTACAAATAGGCAACAGACAATAAACATGCTAACGTCTCCGCAACGCCAATGCGATAATAGAGGTGCCATCTCGTTACCAGGAACACATAAATTGCCATCGCTGAATGTCGAATTTTCCTACTTTTCCTCGTGTTAGATTTATGGGCGATGGGTCGAAATAGTGGGAAATGTAATTGATTTCCAATCTTAGAAATGAGTTAGAAATACACTTTTCGTTCGGTAGTTAGCTGCACCGTACTTTTCAAAATGTATGTTTGTGCGAAAGGTTGTCAAAGTCGAAATATCTCACCCAGCAAATGATTTCAAACTATCATTATCATCGTCATGTTTTCTTGTAATTTCTCAAAGAACGATGTTTTCACTGCATGTAATGTCAAAGTTACACATTAATATTAGGAAAAATGTATTATGTTTAATAATGATATGTGTGATACAATTGTTCCTATCTATGGTTACTTTAATATGAATTATTTTTTTAATCATTTTAACAGTGACCTACCCCCTAAAACCCACAAAGATGTCATAGACTGATTTTAAGTAAAGATCTTAGTTAAAATAGGTTTTACCTCGCACAAAGAGCAAAACTAGCTAGTAAGTATAAAATAAAAATCGTTCTTAAGAAGAATCTCTTAAGAAAAAAAAAGAGCTTGAAGTCTTCTCGTTACCAGGGGTGCATAGACGGAGGCAGGTGGAGCGTTTCTTGCGGGGCGCGGTGACAAATGGCCGCCCGAGCGTCCGCGATACAATCGGTGCGTTGCTTACTGCGCGCCCGGACCAAAAAAGGTAGGGTTGGTGCCATAACTCAGAAGGCAAATGTCTGAGTTTCTGTTGTTGATAAATTGATTTTCATAACGTCATATTTATAGAGGGGATTAAGTAATGTAATTAACTTTAAACATAATTCACAATCAACTAACCAGTAATCTTGAATTGTAACAATGACCTGAAGACCTCACCTATGGAAGACTTTATCCAACAGTGCTAGTGGAATAGTTTATGCTTTTTGTGATTATCGTAAAAATGTATCGTTACAAATAAAGGTAACTCTAGGCAAGCATCTTGCCGAATGCGGGGTTTTGACTACAAAACCAAGCTATCTCAAAAATATCTGAGTAATTACGGTGGCTCAATAAATTACGAGCCGAACAATAATAAGAGCATCATAAAACACAAACAAAGCCGCAAGGCAGACTAGTGCTGAAAATAGTAGCAGCCCTGCGGCACGCGTCAGTGGACTCGTCCCGTTCAACCATTACTCACTGTCGGTCGCCATTTTCGTGCCCCGCCCGCTACGCGCTACAGCTACAGCGCTACGCCGTAGCTCGTAGCGAACGCTTACAGCTCCTGCTTCGCTTCTGTCCTGGTAATGTCATTGAATTAATTGTTACTAATTAGTACTTCGTTAATTATTATTTCGGTGTAATTATCTTAGATAAAATTTTAGATGATTCTACCTATGTGGAGGGAATGTCTAACGCAACAACAAATAAAGGCAGCTACAATGGTTGAGAAGTATCATGAAATGAAAACGAGATAATATCCCATACCTGTCTTATGGAGACCTCAACCAATGAAAGAACCACCAACTCACAGATGCAATACAAATATATGTTTCATAAAACGATTGCGAACCAGCGACCCTAAAATCATCGCAAAGCGAACCCAAACATAAACGCTTTTTCTTTTCGGGTTGATGGTTGCCGTACTGCCTCAGGCCAATGTCTATGAAAAGACGGTGAGGGAGGATAAATGAATACAGGTGGGATTGACCAACGGCTGTTTTGGCAGTACAAAGTGATATTCGTATGAACAGAGTCACTATTAAAAACATGCTTTGGTGCTATAGAGTAGTGCGCAGTGCAAGCCAGGCATCCTAGCAGCTGGAAAATAGGCTGACTTCAAAAAATATGATATTTACGTATATGCTTCGTTGCGTGGCTTTAGACTTACAGAACCCGATTGCACCAAAATCAAGCAACATAACATACAAATTGTAAAGTTTCTTGTTGCGTTTTAACCATAACTTTGACACTACTCGTACTTGATAAGTTCTGTTCGGGACAGTGTCAAATCAAAGTTATTATAATAACGTATAATTTACGCGACAGTGATGATTGCTAAATTATTATGACACTTCTAACTTAGGCTATCTAATTATTTTTTGATAAATTAATACTAAAAATTCGCGCAAGTAATTGCGCGAAATATTTAGATTAAAATAAAAAAGTATTTTTTTTAAAAACTCAACTAATTTCCATCTAACTCTAATCTAATATCGAGGGTACCAGGGCCGCAGAGACGTGTCGAAGGTGTCCAGTGGGCGTATCGTGCAATTTCCACTGGGCCTAATTTAAGACGGGACCGCGGCGGACATGTTTATTGGTTAATTAAAGTTTTACGCGGAAACAAACAGGTACCAGGGTCGCAGCGGATTACGGGAGCGTTCGCAAAAGTACGGCCGTGTAAAAAAACAGTGTAGAATACATTCAATTGTAAATACAGGGAAATCTTTGACCTATAGATTTTTGTACAAACAAGCACTTCAAATCTGAGTAAAAACTCCACTCTCATTTCCTTATGCAGACTAATTCAGACTATATCAAGAACGTACCAAGCTTTTACCGGAGTTTTACATAAGTAGTTAAATATTTGCCTGTACCACAGCATGGCATTCTCTCAAAACTACTGTGATTAGATTTGCCTATTACAGAAATAAAAAAATGAGCGACATCTTACAAACAGTTCGACACCTACCCTGTGATAAACCTTCGTGGAGGAATTTTAGATCCGACCTTCAGAACTTTTTGGTTAATTTATTTGAGGTGATAGTTAATAGCTAAAACTGTTAGAGAGTGCAAGGCCTAGATTCTAGACGAACATACCGTGAACAACGACGAAGAACGACGTTCTTAAAAAGGGTCAGGTGAGGAGTACCTATAATCGACCAGCATGCGTGATGATGCACAAGCTAAAGAAGCGCAGGAGGGGTGTAAGGATTGTAGCAAGTGGAAAAATGCGGTCTCTTGTCTACCCTGGGTTTTATTACCATCGCTTGTACTCAGTCAAGTAATTCCTTAAACTGAGTGCAGCGAGCAATTACGTCAGTAAATATCCAGCCTAGAAAAAGCATTAGTGCCAGGTAACCGCTGACTGGCTGGAAATGAAAGAACATAGTGTGAAATTTTACGCTACGCTTAATTTAGGATATGAACTTGGCAAGTTATGAGGGATTATAATAAGGCCTGTTGGGGAAAAGGCGTGATGGTGTATGTGTATGTATTTATTTAGGAGCGTCAAGGCACGGCAGTTAAGCGCACCAGGTCAAAAACTGTGTGGCCCCGAGTTCAAATCTGGCCAGAACCATCTCCGTCTTCATTTTTTTTGCAACTAACTCTTCAATGATGGAGAACACCGATTAAAAACAAAAGCCACCCGGAAGACCGCAAAAAGCTCAAAGCTCACGTTGCGTTCTAATGCGCTTGGTGAAGGAGTTCACTTGGACTGCAACAGCCTACTTGCCTCTGGCTACCCCGTTTGGGATATAGTCTTAGTGTCTAAACACACTATGCCGAAAGTACGCGACCGAAATTCGGCGGCTGATTTTACATTCCGACGTATTCGGCTGATATGACACACCAAAAGTTACGAATTTACGCGGCAGAAGTCCAGTTGCTCAACTTTGTGTGTGTATTCATTGTCTATATTTGTGTGCCCTACAGAATAAGTTACCGCTGAACTTACGCGAGACCGAAGTTACGCTGTACGCTATAACGCAACGCAAAGTAATTTCGGCATAATGTGTCATCAGCAATTCAAATAGCATTGCAGGCGTAATCATGCCGAACTTACGTCGCGTATGTTCGACTTAAGTGTGTTTAGACACTTACTTGTTTATTTATTTGACGCGGTGAATCTGCCGTCGGTACAGTATCAAAAACACCTGTTATGTACGCGCGGCGCTGAAACAATAAGCAAGTCGAGCCCCCCCCACCCCCCACAGTAATTAGCTGAATAATGGACATCTACCCGGTAATTACGCCAGTGAATTTACGATTGATTTACTTTAAAAGTCGTTTAGACGCTCCTGCAATCTAATCTTTAGTTTTACAGTAAAAGCTTGGGAATAGTTGATTTGATAATAATGTTAACAATACGCACGTGTTCAAAAAGATCAGGAAAGTTCATGGTATGAATTGACCCCAGCGGTAATCAATTCCGGTACACCATACAAGACAAGACGAGAAACCGTATTATAGCGCACAACGCTAATAGTGTCGTGAAAATGATGGCAGCTTTTCAAATTCTTCTAAACCAAAAAAAAAAGTACCTTATGAGACCTAGTAACTATACAGCCATCATCACTTGCATTGCACGATCTGGAGTTGAACCTGTGACGGCGTCATTCATGAGAACTACTGCCAATCAATCACAATCACGGTCTACTCTTTACAGGGGGTTCCAAGAATTTGTTAATTTAAACATTGAATTTAGTATATTAAACGTCATAGTTTATGCCACTGTCTCATACTTTGCAGTTTCTTTAAACATAACTTTCTAAATTGATGTGTTTTTACCGGTTACCCGGTTATACCGGGTGATTATCAAAAGACTCACTAAAACGAAATGGAAAACTTTGTAAGTGATGTTGTGACTATGTAAGTGAAAAATTTATTCATTCAATTGACTTTTATTTCAAGATCACCACACCATACAAAATCAGTCGAACAATCATTACTTATTGTATGAAAACCTTAAAATTAAATTCAAATAAAAAAGCATTTTTTACTAAAAACAGCCATACTGAGTATGCCTTAAAGTTTTTGTAAATCTTTTGATAATCACCCGGTAGATATACAAGTAACATGCACAGAATAAAAAAATAAATATTCACTAATATTGCAAAAGTTAAGCAAAATATACAATAATTTATTTCATCATCATCATCATCCGTGGGGTCTATCCCGGTTGTGAACCCACACTGGTGTGTGGGGTCCCAGGGTCCGCCTTTCTTATTTTCTTGGCCCACTTCGCGCGGTCTTGTGCATCCTCAGTGGTGAGTCTGTTGGTACGCATGTCACCCTTAACGACGTCGAGCCACCGCTTCTTGGGTCGACCTCTTCTACCGGTACCTGGCGGGGGCGGCATGGCCAGACATTTGTTGCCCACGTAGTTTGCCGATCTTCGTGAGACATGACCATACCAACGAAGGCGACACTCCTGCAGCTTGTCACGAACACAAAGGCTGCCGCGGATGTGGGTGTTGAAAATAAAATATTCAATAATATTGCAAAAGATAAGCAAAATATACAATCATTAACTTAATTTTTTGACGACACGAATGGCGTAGTGCGCTGTAGCACGGTTTCTCGCCTTTAATTCCGTAGTGTCCCGGGTTCGATCCCCGGTCAAGTCAATTCAGGAAATGATATTTTCTAAATTGGCCTGGGTCTGGGTGTGCTGGGAGACGCCCCTGGCTTAATTCCTTGTCTGGTACCTCGTAACACAGGGATATTTATCCCTACTTCGAGACCATGACAAGAGGTGTGTTGTCTGGCGCATATTTATTTATTATTTATTTATTCATTAAATAAACTTAATACAATCGGCGAAACATAATACATGGCTGTGTGTTTAGTAAAGGAAATTACCCATTGCTGGCCAAGCCCATGTACAAAAGGAGATTACCCATTGCTGGCCAAGCCCATGTACAAAAGGAGATTACCCATTGCTGGCCAAGCCCATGTACAAAAGGAGATTACCCATTGCTGGCCAAGCCCATGTACAAAAGGAGATTACCCATTGCTGGCCAAGCCCATGTACACCAAATAAAAAATCTACTGATTCCGGTAAAAATACAAACAATAAGAATAAATACTTCATTTTCTGGTTCTTTAATAATAATGATTTAGTATTCAAGTTTATTTTCAGTATGGCAAGTCACATTTAGAGCGAACGTCACTGTCACTAGTGTCACTCGTATTGTGTTTGTGAATATTTGGGCTTTCGATTTTGCAATTTGCACTGATATTTGTCCCAGCTCAGCTTTTGTTTCGAGAAATTAGAACTTCTAATGCTATTCAGGCAACAATAACCACAAAAGTTTTTCGTAACAACTGTTTGAGTGAAAATAACCGTTAAATAATGTTAATAATAAATAATGTTTTTGTTACAGTCTTGTCGAATTGACACCGCGTAATCTCTGTTGACACCTTTCGCCATGATGTTTTTTGTCGTGTGTTGCAATTCTGCTCATTGGAAATCTTGTTTGAACCAAGTAAATATAGCTTTTTATGAAAATTTAATATTTAAAAACTGTTTCACGTAGTTTTTCATATTTTTTGGTATGGTGTACATAGAGACCTGGTCAAGACTCCATACATTTTGGGACATCTCCTTTGTCGTTATTAACCTACATGAGTCTGCTGCGTCTGCCCATAGGCTTGGTGAGCCCATGGGCTTTTGGACCATGGTCCACACCAAGCCCCTCTTTCCCATTTGGCACTTTAGGCACGAGCCCAGGGCCCAGCGACCCTAAGGGCTCCATTCCCTGAAATCAGTTCAATACTCAATACTCAATTCTTTATTGCATTTCACAGTGTAGTCCAAGATCTTAAAATATATTTAAATAGTGCACCATGAACCCTGTCGGGCACAACAAAAATGAAGAGGAGGAAAACCATTGTTCATAGAAAATTAAATTATAATGCAACAAAATAATATTAAATTATATCTAATTATTATTTAGAAACTCGTCTAAAGGTTATAATTTAGGTACTAGATTATTATTTAAGTTTTAAGAATATTTATATTATATTTTTATATCAATAGTTTGGTTTTTAGTATTACTATTCAGTCTTCAATTTATGTTAAATGTTTATCTTCTAAAAATTCTTTTATAGTGTAGTAGCTTTTTTGTATTAGTATATTTTTGAGGTCATTAAAAAAGATCTATTGTTATTTATGTTCCTAAGGAATCTGGCAGTTTATTATAGATTTTTATAGACATTACTAATGGGCTGGAAGAGTAGTTCATTAAAATATTTGACAAGTCAAAAAAAAATATGATCTGTCCCACGTAACCACTACCTGCTAGTAACTTTTAGCAACTTGTCCCTGTCTCTTGTGTCTGTCGTGCACTACGAATAGAGTCTACATTTTTGGAGTCGAAAGCCCTTCATAAAGAAATGAAACTTCATTCACACTGAGGTGCTGCTGACACATATAAATAAAGTTAAATATGAAACCAGAAGCTTGGCGAAGACCTTATAAAAAAGCCAAACGGGGATTACTACGATAAAGTTGATACTTACCTACTCGTATATCTATACGATCAGACTCTACCAACATTGTAAGGTCCCTTTGGCCTTCTCTCAAAGCAAACCAGTCCGACATATATCAAGAAAAACTATTAGCAGCTAATTTGCAATCAATTACTAAACAACTCTTTAAATTGAACACTACATCATACAAAATGGCGAACCGCCTCCGACGCTATCTGCGTAAATCAACAATAAATGTTAGAAAATATCAGCATGTACGTAGTACATTAAACCGGGAATCGAAGCTGCGACCGGCGGCTCAAAGCTGCCTCCTGCTGCGCCCGAGCGCGCCTACCAGGAGAACAGCGCGCAGCATGAGCCGGCCTTTAAACCGCTGACGCTGCCATAAATCGTGTTTTTAAACCTCCCTCCCGCTCTTACTCGCCTGGTACTCCGTGCCTACATTCTACTAAATAAAGCTGAAAATTGCTTGAAAAATGCCCAGCAACTATTTCAAGTTAAATGGACCAAATAACTGGTTTGATAGCCGCCGGACTGTCCGCCGTTTTAACGATTTTTCGCGAGGAAATTTCCGTTTTCGCCGAGTTACTGTTATTGTGCGGATTCGGACTCATAATGCATGTCCGCATTTGTCCGCTTCCGCCCGCGCCCGCGCGTGCCGCTTGCAATTAATGGAACGAGCGAAACTAACAAACGTCCAGTGCCAACAATTCAAATGGCTCACGTCATTATGGGCCAACATCATAATGTAAAGTTAAACCAATAACATGATTTTAGCTCTAAAGAATTTCTTTAACAATACAAAAAAAATATATGCTTATTATCACGCAATATATTATCATAAGAGATAGTGTTTAAATACAACATGCGAGACATGTGCGCTTTATAACTGTATCACCTTTGTAGACCATGTTTTTTTGCAAATAAAGATTATCATTATCATTATTACAAAAAGGAACTCGTATCTCTATGGTAGGACAATCGGAAAAACCGAACTTTTTCGAAAACCAGAGGGAAATCACGAAACATCCGAAATGTAACATCTAATTCCGCTATTATCCTGGTTATTTTCAGTAAGATCGCGAAAACCTGGCGCTGATTGACCAAAATTTCAGCTCTTCCTATTATCAAACGACATCTCTATCAATAAAAAAAAGGACAAACGACAAAAACTGCTAATTCCAAGTCAAAATATTAATTAGTGTACATGATGTTGAAAATAAATTGCGTTACTATGACCGAACACGCTTGGTTAGCTGGCTTATGTTTTCTAGTTCTGGTATGAGCTTTCAGTAAGTATCACATACAGCTCAAGGGAAACACTGTACCATCCACCTCTACAGGCCTACTCATCACATGCAAGATCATAGTAATAATAGGTCAGCTTACACCGGCAGTGGTACGCTCCACGAGTAGCTTTATGAGCTGCTTCAGATTAGCATATACGCGCGTGTGAGTCCGTTTTCAGAGAAATTCATAGATTCCAAATATATTTGGAAAAAAAACCGTCTGGTATTTGAAACTTTGTTGTACTCGTAGTTACTGTTTGCGGAGAATTGAAATTCGAACTAAACATTTTCGAAAGTAAGATATAGGTAACCATGCAGGCGCGTACAGGCTTGCCTTTTTCCACACACGTAACTACGAGCATTGACGAGCTTATAAGCTCGTATAATCCATATAGATTCTGACTCACCACTACCGGTTCAAGCGAACACGCCGCAATAAACCCGTGTACGCGCATTTGGTATTTTGAAGCGTGCGTCTAAGCACGTACGCCAAAGCGATCGTATATGCGCGTAAAAAAACGTCTGCAACCGCTCTAAGCTGTAGACTATATAATGGTTCATAAAATCTATAAATTAAATCGTTCTTTATAGATTCGAGTTAAAAATTTAAACGTTTAAAAGTAATCGAACCCATAAAAGGCGAGAAATTGTATGTCATTTGTTTTTTATGAGCTAATAAAACAGCTGAATTATAAACGCGTACAGGTTGAGTTACGAATCGCGCGCCTCCAGAAAATACTGTCGCCAACTATCATGAATTAGCTGGTCCAGGCTACTTTTCAGCAAATGAATTTGATGTCGGGACGAAAATATGGCTTGACAAGTAGGAAATAAGGTTCCCCATTGAGTTATAAATACTTTACCGTAAAATTTGCACACTAAAAACTACAATAACTTGTTCAAAGTCTTTATTGCACCATGTTGTTACATAGATGTTAAAAAAACAATTTGGACGCAAACATGACCCTGCAAGGACACAGCAAATACTTATAATCTATTTATATTTATAAATGGTTAATTAAATTTTAATAATGATTTCACATAATTATTTTTTATTATTTATATGTTTTTATTGGGTTATATTATTGCGGTGGCTTTTTTTACAAAATAAAACATTTTCACAAACAAATCAAAGTAGATTGGTGAGAGTGGCTAATAAGTATTAAAAAATACCCAAATTAATAATACATTATTCATCACGCTTTCCTCTGCTTGATAGCAAAGGTGGTTAAGAACCTTCTAGCCCGAATTTTAGAGCTTGCGAGTCTTTTTTAGAGTTACTTAGACCCTTTTAAAAGCTCGATTCTGCTTCAGGACTGTCGTCATAACACTCATAACTACAGTTCTTCCATAGAAGTTTTGTCAAGTGCCTGAACATACTCGTATTAAATGAGCCTTGTTTTAAAAATTAATAAGGATTTAAGATATTTCAAAATATTGAGCTTTCATAGCATTCATCAGGCTTGAAATGGGCACCGCGCGAAGAGGGCCAAGAAAATAAGAAAGACGGACCCTGGGACCCCACACACCAGTGTGGTTCACAACCGGGATAGACCGCACGGATGATGATGATCAGGCTTGATATAGCCTCTTCTCCCATTTGACCAGCAAACTACAAAGAACGTAGTGGAATCTTACTACCACCAACATCATAATAACTTAAATATTGTCATTAAACCAATAAATAAAATAAATAAATAACCATGCGCCAGACAACACACCTCTTGTAATGGTCTCGAAGTAGGGATTAATATCCCTGTGTTTTGAGGTACCACACAAGGAAATAAGCCAGGGGCGTCTCCCAGCACACCCAGACCCGAGTCAATTCAGAAAAGATCGTTTCCTGAATTGACCCGACCGGGAATCGAACCCGGGACACTACGGAAATCGGGGCGAGAAACAATGGTGGTACATTTTTGTGCAGGTGGTAGGATCGAACCTCAGACTATTCACTTTGCAATTGGGCAAATGATTGTTAGTACTACAGATTGGCTGAAAACTTGCAAGGCAGATGAAGCAGTCTAGTATGATATAACCCGATTTTCATAACTGTGCACCTCGAGGTGTCAAAATCGTTAGATTGGCAGCATTTAATATTAGCCGCCCGCATACTTCCTCACAACTCCGCTGATGCGCTGTCGGGTGTGAGCGGAGTGGTGAGGAAGTTAGCGGGCGGGTGAAATTCAATGTTGCCAATCTAACGATTTTGACACCTCGAGGTGCACAGTTATAAAAATTGGGTTATAAGCTCACAGCAAAGTGCCGGCATCTTGAAGAATATAGCTGTATGTTATTATTTGCATAGAGCCACTCTTTCCATTTAGGCACTTTGGGCACGTGTCCAGGGGCCTCGCGATCCTGAGGGCCCCTTAAATCTTTTTTTTTTAAATATAAAAACAAGGTTAACTAAGAATGAAATGTATATTGCTTTAAAAATTTGATTCAACAAAAGAAATTCAAGTAGCAACATAGATTTTTAAAATCATCCTAATGTATTAAGGCTAAGTGCTTCACTTAGGTAAACGGCTTGTAAAAACTACAATGAAGCATCTAAACACTCTTCAGTGCATCAGCGAGAACCAAAACCGTCTAAAGTGTAAATAATAGCTAAGTGCGACCGCAGACCGCGCCACAAATCGGTCGCGCGTCGGTGCCGCGACGTCGCGCGGATCCATCACGCGCCGCGGCGACTAACGGCCGTGTCGCGGGGTAGGGATGGCAAACAAACTCACAGCTTATTTAAAACTAAACAGAAATATAATTATGCGCAAAGATCTGTAAGAGATCTTTCGAAACGTAATAAATATCTGATTAAATCAACCTTACTACAAATTTTAAACACTACCTGGTTTTTGCAACGAAACAAAATAATAAGTTTAATAGTGTTTAAAATTTGTAGTAAGAAACACAGTAAGAAAGTTTAAAATGTTTATTAATACTAAACCAGCTTCCGTCAGTGGCTTCGCCCGCGTATACTATTTATCCCATTGAATATAACCTAAAGAAAATATATCCTATGTCACTCGCTGAAAAAGTAACTTTATATATTTACTTTTTATTTTACATTACCTACCATTCATTTGTATTTGTTAATTCATAAATAAATGGATATTTTCAATTGTCTCTTTCATTAAATATTATAAAAACTTTTGAAAACTTTCGTTCAGAATTATTCGTTCAAATGTCTATTTTGAAGCCAGAGGAGGGGAATACAGTAATGAATCGTTTGGATTATCTCTTAATCTCTCATGACATTATGAATCCCTGGTCCTGAAATAGGGCGCAAACTTTCAGGGCGGCTTGAGGAACTACAAATCCACGGTAATCCTAACAAGTCGAACCACGTGGCTGCAAGATTTTCATTCAACAAGAATCTTCGATAAGGCAAGATAAGAGAATTTGATACTTATATCATAAAAAAATACAGATAATTAATATAAATCTGTTTTCTGCATCTGTCTATACGTCCAAGGTGGACGGCCAGCCTATTTAGAATAAGAATTTTGTAGAATGCAGGCAATTTATTTTGTAAAAAAAATTAACTTAGTAAAGTAAAAGTAAAGTAAAAAAAGTAAAAAAATTCTTTATTCATATAGACTTATAGAAAGTACTTATGACAAGTCATATAGTTACAAAAAAAAAATTAAAGCAAAAATATACTAAAATAAACTTACATAAAATAATACTATGATAGTAAATATCATAATTAAACTAGTGACTCTACCACCGGTTCGGAGGTTATTTCCTATCGAGAAGACTCCGGCAAGAAACTCGATGGTTACTCTTTTCAGCAGGCCTTTCCCATAGCGCGCCTATGGGAAAATGACATTTTTTTACAGAATCAAATCTAGTTATTTTTGCTAACTCTACCCTAACAACGCTATCGCTCTTTGCTAACAACTGAAAAATCTCGCGCGCCACCGCAATAGGCACTGTTTACTGAACGCACCGCAACAACCAATAAAACCCAGCCTTAACACCTTCGCAATAAGACGGACTTTATTATGTGCCTTCAGCTATCATCTTATACGAGTATGTGTTTAAACCTCCAGTGAAGGCATGCTGTCCTGGTAAGTAAGACGATGTTGGGACAGTACCAGGACAATGCCCAAAGCCGTGTCACGGTAATAGAATTATATATAGATAATATTACCGTGGCCGTCCTTCGCGGAACAGACTTCTGAGTACCAGGCGCACAGAGAATGAATGCACGTTTGATAGACCCCCACACACTTGAACCTTATTTTATTTATCTTTCGTGCGTGGTAACCGAAGGTGGTAACACTAGTTAAGTTGAATGAGAACTATTTATTTTTTTACTCATTCCTTTGGCAAATGGATATTGCATTTTCCAAAAAAGAAAGTTAGAGTTGCGCAGGGGCGATGTGCGTGTGTAATATCTTATAGAACGTTACTCATGGTAATCGTAGTGTGGGTGCATGTGGCTAATAATTAGGACTGATATTTTGTGGATTTTTAAATTGTATGTTAAAAATATTACTCTGTTTTATTACGCAAGTATGAATATACATTACAGAACAGCAGGAATGCAGGATTACTTTAACTATGCTGAAAATAAAAACGAAAATTAAGAAAAAATATTATGTTTTATGTGTGAAACACATTATTTGAAAGTGTAGACTACCTTCAATTAATTAAATGAAAGTTTATAGATAATTGATTGCTGTTTGTAATTAATTGATTTTGTGACTGTTTGGATATTGACATTTGGATTTATTTACTGAAAATTAAATTCATTTAATTTAAATTTATTTATTTAAATTTTATTTATTTATTTTTTACGCTCAGTTAGATAAATTTTCATATTTTTTTATTTCATTGATCGGAGCGATGTTTTTGTATGTACTGACGCTATCAAATGTATATGCTCATAAACAGATGATTTACTCCCTACTTAAAAATTCACTCCTCGTATACGTAGGTATGTCCTAACGTGCATATTCGGGACTATACTCTCAGCTAAAGCTTAGTCAGACGATTTTTAATTTTGTTTTAATTTCCTATTGTATCATAATCACAATAATTAATATAACATTATAAAGTGGTAGCGTATAAGAGTTTGTATGTTTGATTACATGTATAACGAATTGTTATTTTGACAGTTGATTTTGGCATCGCAAATGGCGCGACATTCTGTATGTAACTATCCTTCTATAGGTGTAATTATGCTAAGGTTTGAGGTGTCTCCGAAACTACTAACCGATTTTTTTTAAAAAATCACCAATATAAAGCTCCATTATCACGGAGTGACATATCCTATTTTTTTTAATCAGCTCATATTTGGCGGGAAAGACAGTCTACGTGGGCGAAGCTGCTGACGGTCTAGCTAGTTGTATCATAATTCCCAAAATCAGCATACTTCAACCCGTTTTACTATGTGGAGCTATAGCTAAGCTTATGAACTTCAGGCCTAATATGCTCTCCTGGTACCTAATCTTCGATGAGATAGGGGTTTGATGAAGCCCTGGTAGTTTGTGCAAAGGTAGGTTAGGCCGAGATCTGTAGTCGTTACTAAGCACAGACTTATCAAATTCATTATCTTACTTATTGAGTATGTTAAAATGATTATTAACGAATACCTAAGGCGATGTTTAACTAAGACAAAAATAATTAACTCGGTAAGAAATAACTAATATACAGGGTGTCCCAAAAATAAGTGATAAGCGGAAGCCCAGTGATAGAGCATCACTATGGCTACCCGAATCACCCCCATGTATATTCCGCGATTTTTGGTAGCTAGATTTCGAGTTCCGATTTTTATTGGAAATTTTCGAAAATTTCTGGGTTGAGTCACTTTTTTGATCACTGTGACACCAGTATTTGACTTGAATGGTCCATTTTTTTATAGTTAGTTGAATACTAGGCCTAGTCGATTAAGAAGCATTTTACACTTGTAACACTGATTAATAATTCGGAAAAAAATATGAAACAGAAAAAGTGGAAAATACTGATTTTTCCTAAACTTTTGGAGACCCTTTAAATTTTATCTAATTGTTTTTCGAAAACTTGCCTATTATTCTTTCTTCTTTCTTTCTTTTTTTCTCTTTCTAAAAGTTTAAATCATGTAGGTAGATACGAGTACATCTGTTCAAAGTCTTAGGTTAAGACTAAGTTTAAGCTAAGCACGCTCTGTAAATCTCTGCATAAGTTTACTGTCTTCTTCAAAACTTTTTGATATATTTTAAACAACGATAATATAATTGAAAGCGGAGTAACTCTCTGTAAAAGCAGAGATTTGAACTTCTATGGGAGTTACACCTAAGAGGCGCTTGATAACCAACTTTCGTTAACACGTTCATTTTTGATACACCAACATTTTTTTTCGTGTCTGGTTTTTTGGCAGTCAAAGTCTTCGTAAAAAAACCGGTTAGTAAGTAACAAGGCAGAAGGATGTTCACCACGAAGAGTGTGTGTCACCATGTCCTGTCCATCTGAGATATATTGACAACGTAATCTAGAACTTGAACAAGAACCAAGTCACAACACTGTGTCCTTACTAAATCTAAACACATATAAGCAACTCAAACATCTTCTTCAGAAGCAATACTTCCTATAATAAACAACTGCTTCTTCGAGCGGATGGCGCTCAATTCGCCGAAACAGAATCACAAGCAGGCGGCGTTTTTGAAGAGATTATTCAATTAAGCTGAATTCATTACAGACTACATCGGCAATGTTAAAAACCTACGTAAAAGGGACTGCAATTTCTTTATTACCTCATTCCGATTCCAACTCTGACGGCCATGTCAATA
Organism: Udea olivalis; assembly: GCA_947369235.1. NCBI lineage: Eukaryota > Metazoa > Arthropoda > Insecta > Lepidoptera > Crambidae > Udea > Udea olivalis. The sequence continues at coordinate 1,988,424 of OX376360.1, read as the reverse complement.
TAAGAAACACAAGATAGATGTCGCCACTTCACTTTACTTGACTAATGAAAACTACCCGTAACAACATAAGTGGCATGAACTCATAAACGATTCTAAACCATAACGCTATGCATGTAGTGTTCTGAATAGCTCTTCGGACGGTTCACACAGGATTACTGGCGTTCGGTTTTCGAATTTAATTCCTGAACTTATTCCGATTTGAGACCTATTGCCGTCAAAAGTACGATGCATAATCTTACAACACAGAATGGTTTATGCGACCTGTTCAATACAAAGCGCAACCGATTGTTTACATCATTACTTTCGTCCTTTTCTCTCGTGCTCGATATGGATATCTCTGTCCCGTTCCCGGATACGTGACTGGACATTCAGATGTTCGCTCCTCGCGGATAATGGCTGCTCGGTTTGACAATAACATTAGTTCGGATAGGGACGCTTTGATTGGATTATTGAAAGATATCGACGTCTAGTGATTTATGATGGCCTGGTATCCGCCTGGATTTTGGTGTATTAATAACGTGAGAAAAAGAAAGGTCCACCATCTTTTCCGTCTCACAACTTTCGTGTGTGTCTTGCAAATTAAATGCCACTGAGCTAAAGATTTAAAAATTGTTTCTAAATAGGTAATTAATAAACTTAACCTTATATTCTCTGATGAATTAGGTCCATTGCAGTTCTGAGCGGAGGCCCTGTTTGCATTGTGTACATATTTACCACATTTGATAGCACTCACACCAAAATTTTGCAATTATGAAGGCCAAACCGACCCGAGGACAGCGACTGGACGATCCAAACCGACAAGCATCTATCGCTAAACTAAATCTCATAGCACGCAATGAGCCAGCATAGAACTACCCTACAAAATGTTGATAAAAAAACAACTCCAAAAAAACACTCAAAATTATGACATAATATTATCAGAGGCCTACAGTTTTTTTTAGGTCTAGGCCAGAATAGGTATCCATTCCTTAATGACTTACATATTATAATGATATGCTGGTACTCCTCGATACCTCGGTCGGTGGGTGTCGGTTCAAATTTTATTTTAAATAATTTTTACCTTTCCATTAACAATTGTATTTTTACAATATTACAGTGCCCTACAGGTTTCATGCGCGCTTCAAAATATTTTTTATATCTACCTACCACTTGATTATCAAATGAATATGAAAATATCCGTATTCCGTAGTCCGTTAAGTCATTCTCATAATATTGCTGTTTTAATCGTCTTGTGTTAGATTTTTCTATGAAAGTTAAAGTACAATTCCCTAACGATAATATTTTTTCTAAGTTCCTTTATATTAAAGGATTTTCTTTTTTATACGCACAGACGAGTAAGAGCTGTAAATCTTTACATAAGGGAAGGAACACAGAAGCGCAGTGAACAAAGAAAAATCAACCCTAGGGGAAACAGAATTCAGCTTTCGCCAAGAGGGGTACTAGTCTATGCCGTCAAAATGCTTCTTACTCGTAGTTTCGAACAAAGAGAATATAGTTTCGAAAGGGTAACGAAATACTCTTCTTTCAGTGTGATGAAGATGATACAATGAAGTCCTTACCGGGTAGAGTTTCATCTCGCAATTAGATGATCGCTCGCTCAAAAGCACTGAAAAGTAATGTGGCGATCACAGGTAATCTGGACGACACGGTTGGCGCAGTGCGCTGTAGCACGGTTTCCCTCACCTTGACTTGTGTGGTGTCGCGGATTCGATTCCCAATCGGAAAGTTCGTTTTCTGTATTGGCTTAGGTCTGGGTTCGCTGGGAGATGCCCTTGGCTTAAATCCCTGTCTGGTACCTCGTAACACAGGGATCTTCATTATCGAGACAGTGACAGTTTGTTTATTAATTACCAACATATTTTTTAATTTACCAAGCTGTTAAGTACTTAGGAATGGTGGCTATTCCGGTGTGTCAGTATTTGTACTAAATTTACTAGCCTATCTATTTATTTATTATTCTATTAATCCTGAGTGAATGGAAGTAGTTTCTAAATAAAACTGATGCCTTAAGTTTGCATTATTTTCTAGTCGGAATTACCAGACAAGGTAGAAAATTGATTTCCCAACATAAATCGACAATCCGAGGCAAGTATACGAAAGGGGTATGGGTAACGTTGGCGTCATTTTTGAATATTTCGCGGCCACTCACCAAACCTTATTATTATGAAAGAACATATCGAGGGGAACAAACTTTATATGGAGCACATGTAGCTCAAGTAAGGGAGATATTAGGTATTGTATTTTTAACTAACTACTCAATTGAACTTGATCTATACCAAGGAAAGGGTAAAAAAGCGGCATTATTTAGAATCCTTATGAGGATACATACGGATTTAAGAAGGCTAGTTTTCAATTGCCAGGAGCAATATTATGCTATTATTGTTCATGTATTGTGGGTAAAAGACTTTCAGGTGTTTTTCTCATGTACTGTCTCTAATGTCGACGGTTAGGAACCAAGGAGGCATTGGTTATTCATATGTTTTTTTTTTATTTTTATATTGCCCGTCAAGATGACCTCACTCCACCTGATGGAAAGCGGTCGTGAGGTCCAGATATGAGGTTGACAAGCCCAGTCATTCAACGAATCACTGGGCTGGCCATCCTCACCTTGAAGGCCTGCAGAAATGCCTTTTCAGTTTTCACGCCCGCTTGAAGAACCCGGGACTATAGGAGGAAGGAAACACATGTGCTGGAAGAGCGTTCCAAGTCTGGATGGTACGACAAAGAAACGAGTCACTGAACCTTTTAGTTCGGGCCAACAAATGTTGAATTGTGTGTGGATGACGCCGTAGTCCAGCACGCGTGGTACGGGAGTGGAAAGGTGAGAGTGGAATAAGCTGGAATAACTCATCAGAGCATTCCCCATTGTAGAAGCGATAGAGAACACTTAGCCTGGCAATGTCTCTACGCAATTGGAGAGGCTCAAGGGTCAAAGTTGCCTCTGGGTTTCCAATAATACGGATAGCACGCCGCTGCAACCTGTCAAGAGCTTCGAGTAGGTACTTGGCGGAACCGTCCCAGAGATGAGAGCAGTATTCCACACACGAGCGAACTTGTGTCTTATCAGACAGAGCTGCCCTGGCGTGAAGAATCGTCTCACTCTGTTCAGGACTCCGAGTTTACGGGATGCAGTTCTAATGACGCTCTCAATGTAGTCCCGCTGGTTTAGGCTATCCTTTATCGGTAGCGGGGTGCTCTGAAGAGTGGGATGAGAAAGGAACAGCGACGCCTTCGCTGTGAATGCACACACCTGCGTTTTCTTGGCATTGAACTCGACAAGATTGCATGCACCCCATTCTGAAATGCGGTCCAACACTCCGTCAAGCTCAACAACAAGACTTCGCCTCTTCTCCTCGATGTCAGTCTGCTTTGCCCCAGGGCGCTAGAAATAACGCGCGTGGACCGTGCTATCATCCGCATAGCAATGAATATTACCAAGAGATAACATGTCATTGATATGCAGAAGAAACAACGTCGGCGACAAGACGGAGCCCTGCGGCACTCCGGCATTAATCTGGAGAAAGCGTGATTTTCGACCATCGCAAATGACACGAATTCTACGTCCCTCCAGAAATCCGGCGACCCAGTCGCATAGGCGAGGTGGCAGACCATATGACGGAAGCTTGGGAAGAAGCGAACGATGCCATACACGGTCGAAAGCTTTAGCAATGTCAAGGCTGACGGCCAAAGATTCCCCATGCTTGTCCATAGCCTCCCCCCAGATATGTGTTACGTACGCTAGAAGATCACCCGTAGACCGTTTTGGTCGGAAGCCGTACTGACGGTCGTGAATGAGAGAGTGATCCTCTAGGTAGCGGATGAGCTGCATGTTTATGATCCGCTCAAACACTAGCTAAAATCAATAGCCGTAACCTCAGGGTTACGGCTATTGGACGGTAATTGGCAGGGTCAGACCGGTCCCCTTTTTTGTGAACTGGTTGAACGTTCGCCTCCTTCCAAGATAGCGGCACAAGACCCGAATTGTAGGAGAGGCGATACAAGCTAGTGAACACTGGAGACAACTCCGCTGCACATTTCTGCAGCACCACAGCTGGAATTCCATCAGGGCCACTGGCTTTCCTGACATCAAGTGACTGCAGTTCGGCACGAATATCACACTGCCCGATACGAATATCAGGCATTGTGGAGCCGCAATGTGGAATTTCAGGCGGCACAGCACCGCAGTCATCGATGCAAGAGTTTGCGGCAAAGAGGTTAGCCAGTAAATCGGCTTTCTCTTGCGGCTGATGAGCCAACGATCCATCAGGGAATCTCAGTGGGGGCAGCGAAGGCACGCAGAAGTCAGATTGCACGTGTTTAGCCAGTCGCCAGTTGGAGCGACTACCCGTAGGGTGCGTGATGAGTTCTTGGCCAACACGTGCAATTCGCTGGGCGTCTGCTCTAATGTAAGCCCTCTTCGTGGCCTTGGTGGCTTTATTGAAGGCTGCTTTTAGGGAGGCCAGGTTTGAATGATCATTGAGTGCCTGGGCCCTAGACCAAGCACGGTACGCCGCCTGTTTTTGTTCCACAGCTGCGGCATGCTCGCGATTGAACCAGAGACCAGTTTTGCTAGCACTGACGACATCAGTAAAAGGAATGTAGTATTCCATTCCAGTACTGATCTCGTCAGCGATAGCAGATGCACTCTCTGATGCATCCCTTTCTCCAAAGCAGCACTGCCGCCAAGGGACGGAGGCAAAATATTCTCGCAATCCGTCCTAATCTGCCGACGAGTAGTACCATAACCACCGCGTCACCTCCACAGGTTGTGGGGTAGCTGCACAAGGCACTGTAGCGCCAACCAGACAATGATCGGAGGAGCCCAATGGAGCACCAACCGACACTTTATACCCGGCTGGGTGACTCGCCAGCAGAAGGTCCAATAAGGAGGGTGTATGACCGACAATATCTGGTACCCGGGTGGGCTGGTGTACCAGTTGCGTCAGGTCTTGCATGAGAGCAAACGCATGGGCAGTTCGGCCTGCATGGTTTGAATTTGATGAGCCTAACCAGGACTCATGGTGGGCATCGAAGTCTCCCAAAAACACCATTTTGGCATTTGGGAACTGCGCCTGAGCGTTGTCTGCGGCCTGACTCGGATGTTCGAAGCGTCGAGTTGTCTCGGCGTCGCCTTTGTGGGAGCGGTATATGCACGCATAGACCCGGCTCGTGGAGCCCAGGTCAACGTGCACCCAGAGGGTGCAAAAGGATAGGTCTTCTAGGCAGCGGAGACTGCTACAGCAGACCTCCGCCCTGACGAACAGACATACACCGGATTTTGGTTGTAAGGACTCTTCCAGCACATAGCCGGGGTCAGGGCGGCCTATCTGTGTTTCCGTCAATATGAGCATCGCAGGCCTTGCCGTCTCAAGGTATTGATGGACGGCGTTGAGGTTTGCATGGAGTCCGCGGATATTAACGAACTCCACCTCAAACAGCGTGTTGGTGGGGGATGGGGATGCCGCTGTTTGCCTTTTTTTGTGCTTCTAACTGCCATAGAAATTGGAGAATGGGAGGGGCGTGAAAGGACGACTGTTATCGAGGCAATGAAAGACAAAGCGTGGTGCCCTGCATTGGTATTAGCCGTGTGGAATAGTGGAGGCCGATCCGCCGGACGGAAGGGCCCCCGTACCCCCTCGGGTGTCGTCGCCGGGCCCCACCGGAACCGGGCACCACCCGGCGCGACGAGCCACCCCGAGATTATGCGCGACCTGGTGGGGTAGCCTCCAGAAGTGGTTAGTCCCTTTTGGGCCCCTGTACTTTGCCGCGGGCGGCGAGCGGCACCACCGTTTCTACGGGTCTCCCTGGCCGGCCGGTTGATACACACTACACACACAATACCGCCGCTGAGGCTCCCACTGGTCCAACAATTGCCACGATCACAGTCCCCTGGCACCGGTTAGTGCAGTGCTGATCCCGGAACGCGACTTGACCGAGATAGGTCAGAATCACTTGGCGGGTTTTACACAACTGCATGGTGGTAACAACAACCGGCCGACATAAGTCTCCCACCTGGAGAGCAGATGGTCTGCTGCGAAAAACCCTTAGTCGCCTCTTACGACACCCATGGGAAGATATGGGGCTGTGGAAAGTATTCTTTTAAAGTGCCGCCAACAGCACGGCACACTATTGATATTGACTATTAGAAAATGTCTTTTCAAAGTCATTGACGTTAAGGTTGTTTTTCGAGATAGTTTGTAAATCCACTTCCTAATGCTAAATACTTAACATTAACTGCTATATAGACAGCATTACAACTATGGATATCTAACTTGAAATATTTCTGGATGTACTTTTATTAGAAAAATATACTCGACGGGTACATCTTGAAAAGAAAACCTTCCTCTTCTATTTTTGCATCCTTTTTAAGAGCTATTAGGAGAGATTAGCTCCATAAAGAGCCATTTCAGAACTAATATTTCAGTGAAATGAAGGCAAGAAAAAATACTTTAAGAAATCATACAATCATGTGCGAATAAATGAATTATCTTATCTTATCATATCTCGGCTCCGATATCACTTAGAACAATTCTGACCTCTCAGATATCTTTGTTTCTTAGGGTTCTATAAAACAGTGGTAAAATTATTGCTGGCCGCTAATAAAAAAAATTACGCCACGGGTCCATACAAAGTTACTCAAACCCCTTTGGAGAGTTCTAAATTTCATAATCTATCTTACAAAAAAAAGGTTGCCACGTCAGTTTAGTTTAGAGACTGGCGCAGAATTGCCGCTACATCTAGTCTGCAATACAGTGCAGCGGTCTGACACTGCTGAGTACGCTTCCTTCATTTCGGCATTCCCGCTCACAATCATTGTAGCAATGTTCCGGGCATCCGAAAGGCCGCGAGTAGTCTAGGGGACCGGAGCGTAGGAACGAAATAGATACCAATACTTCCAATGATGTAGGTATTGGATTTAGCCGGATTTTATTTAGATCTTGGTGGTCAAATGCTCATTCAGCATTGTATTCAAAATATTTTTTGTGGATACTTTCATTTGAACAGATTGTCAGGTAATAACAATTTGGTCTACTTTTAAATGTGTTTGGGTATCAAAACTACTCGTATCGATGTTTGATCATTAGAAAAAAAATGGAGTAGGTAATACTTGAATAACTAATAAAATTTACCATATTTAACCAATGTAAATATAGGAAATTCCATGAATAAACATAGAGTGAATCTACCACGATGAAGATTTAACTTACGACCCGTAGCTTAATCAGAAGGGTCACCACCAACCGCACCAACGAGTCAATAAAATAGAGTTAAAATCGCAAATTTTTCCCAAAGTGGGCTAAGTTTGTGACCAACCTCCAAGGCTCGATAACTAAGCAATTAACCAGCAATTGCAACGATGACTTGATCACAAGAAAAGCTTAGGTATTCTTTCACTACTGACAAATTCACACTCAGAAAGAGGATTGACTGTCACATGAAGGGTGGGAATTGAATTTAAGTAAATGTGGATAACTAAAGATTGAACTAAAGATTGAAAGAGATGCTCTGACAGGGCTACCATAAATGCCTCGCTATCCCGGTCTCCTATCTCCAAGCCTACACCCAGAGGGGGCGGGTGGTCCACCCCCCCCCCCAGTGACGTCGCCTAAGCGTGTGAAAATTACATTCCGAGAGCGCTTCGCGTATCTATCACTCGCGAATTTAACTTGTTCCAGATAGCTGTGTGCGCGCGCGCGTGTGTGCGAGAGTATATTACATTTTTGTCTCCTAGCATTCGTGGAGGGTTTGCCTTAATTAGTTTTATTGAAAGTTTTCTTACAGCAGAGCAGAGAGCAACTCTGTAGAAATTCTTCGTCACGCTATTAATTGATAATCCGAACAGGCTCCGGCTTAAACAATGCCAAAAAAGTAAAACTGTCAGCAGATTCTTGTCATAGGCTCTTGAAGAAGTCCGTGCTCATCGTTGTCCGTTGCTCATCGGCAAAACTCATTCTCCAATGTAATTGTCCCGCAAAGGAAACATAAGAAAGCGACATGTCCAAAACAAGCTGTGATTCAGAGAATATGATAAAGATAAGCTACATTGTATAAATAATATACAGGCGTATTTAAATTGAGAAGGTAACCTAGTAAAAATCAGGCGGTCTCATCGCTAGGAGGAGCCGGAGGATATCTTTCAGGCATCATCTCTTTCAGTCATGGCGTAGTGCCATCACATGCAATTCACATGTAAAAAATAAAGAGAAGTTATAAAAATCAGTCACTCCCACCTATAAAACCCCACAAGAAAACACTATAAGTAAATGTAAAAGCCTACCCTGCCAAGCAAAAGTAGCCGAAGCCATAATTGTATGAGGCAGCTTTTCCACCAGTGATGTGTGTTTAATTATCATGTAGGGGTCCTAGGAATAAAAAGACTTAGTTAACTGAATAATTCGATTTATTTGTTAAATCAAAATACTTTCAGACAAAACGGGCCGGGAGAAGAGGGCGATGGTAAAACAGCACGGAGCGTTGATTGGTTAGGACATCGTGGCGCCATCTAGTTTTTACATTAAGACTTAAATTCTAAACTATGTCGTTAAACAAAGTAGTTCCTACTTGATACGTTATGTATTTACCAATGTGCTATGCAGCCATGCTACGAGGATGTGCAAGCTACGAAACTATAAGGTACTATTTGGAACCGAGCTGCCTACTGCAACTGCCGACAGCACGTGCAGCGTCCCATTGTCACTTGATGGTGAGTGATAGATAACAATGGGACGCTGCACGTGCTGTCGGCAGTTCGGTTCCAAATAATACCTTTAGACCTTTTCCACTGATGCTATGCTATGTGAAGCGAGTAAAATGAGCTAAGAAGTTGCGCCGCCGCAAGGTAGCTGCGCAGCTCGAGCTATGCGAAATCTCTACAGTAGAGAAGGCACGCACAGCTCGCATCCATAGCACGCACCCCTAGCACGCATACATGTATCATCTTAAATAATTATGTAGTTAAATTCAGTAGCACAAAATTTGTACATCCACTATATTAAAGTTGATGTATAGTTTACAGCTTATTCCACCCTCACCTTTCCACTCCCGTACCACGCGTGCTGGACTACGGCGTCACCCACACACAATTCAACATTTGTTGGCCCGAACTAAAAGGTTCGGTGAGTCGTTTCTTTGTCGTACCATCCAGAGGTGGAACGCTCTTCCAGCACATGTGTTTCCTTCCTCGTATAGTCCCGGGTTCTGCAAGCGGGGCGTGAAAAGGCATTTCTGCAGGCCTTCAAGGTGAAGATGGCCAGCCCAGTGATTCGTTTGAATGACTGGGCTTGTCAACCTCATATTTGGACCTCACGACCGCTTTCCATCAGGTGGAGTGAGGTCATCTTGACGGGCAATATAAAAAAGATTAGTTCTGTGAGTTTTGATAGTAAAACCCCCGAAACCACATGTCAGTAGAAACAAAAGGGACTGCTTTGGGCTGCTTATCATTGATTATTGTTTCTGGATTCGGGGGTAAGTACATTTATTTTAAATTCATTCTGTGGTTTCCGCGTTATGCTGGAACCTGCAAGCAGATAGCCACAAATTCACGCCACTGCAACTCGCACTCGGCACTCAGGACGGTCGATAGGGCCACGGGTGCCACGGGGGGTAGGTAGCGCAGTCGGTTCAGCATTGGCCTATGTTCTGCTAGATCACAACGAAACACATTATATGAAACTCAACCAACATTCTTTTATGTGATTTCATTAGATAGTTCAATCGAGCCAAGTCACTCATTTGTTGAGGAATCCATCCAAAACCAAGAAGTTTGCAGTGCAGGTAATTATTTCAAGGAACTTAAACGTGTCTTAAACCGATTTCAGATAAGTACAACTTATACCAGACATTAATTTATTTAAGTAGTCAATATCCGAGTATTCCTAGCTCGTAGATCCTCCGTCATACTAATAGCGAGTTCGTTTTGTCTAACGCGTAAGTCGGTGCAATCAGAAACACATTAGGCAGCCAGCTCCATACCAGCTATAGCCTAGACCTAGCTATAAACCTAGCGCAGTTTAGGTACTGAAAGAGAGGAGGGGTCGCAAGTTCGGTTGCCCAGTTAAGACGAAGTCTAGACGATTCATTGATATAGGAATTCTGTCTCTCTCGCGCTTACAAAGGAATTGGTGATAGGAAAATTGGGTCTTACACGACATCATTCGTATTGTAATAATTATTCGAGTATATAGATAATAAGTTTGGACGACCGACTTGGTGTAATGGTTAAGAAGTTGGCTACTACACCAGAGGTCGCGGGTTCGATCCCCGCACAGTACAAACATTTGTGTGCATGAACATGTCTGTTTGTACTGGTCTGGGTGTCTCCTATGTATAATAAGTATGTATTTACAAAAGAAAATGTATTAGTATGTTTATCCGTTGTCTAGTATCCCATAACACAAGCTTTAATTAGCTTACTTTGGGGCTAGATGGCGCTGTGTGGAATAATGTCCAGGGATATTTTGATCATCCATCCTATCAGAGGGAGCGCAGCTGTACAATAGCCTACCAAATGATGTGAAAGAATGCGATACTGTGACCATGTTCAAAAGTAAGATCAAAAACATGTTGACACTATAGTTTCATTGCAATGGCAATTTTTATTTTTAACACAAAATAAATATATTGTTAAGTATTAATAATAAATAAATAAATATCCCTGGACATTATTCCACACAGCGCCATCTAGCCCCAAAGTAAGCTAATTAAAGCTTGTGTTATGGGATACTAGACAACGGATAAACATACTTAAATACATTTTCTTTTGTAAATACATACTTATTATACATAGGAGACACCCAGACCAGTACAAACAGACATGTTCATGCACACAAATGTTTGTACTGTGCGGGGCTCGAACCCGCCACCTCTGGTGTAGTAGCCAACTTCTTAACCATTACACCAAGTCGGTCATCAAAGTCTAGTATTATTTTATTACTATTTCATTTTTGTTTTAAATTGTCATCATAGTTAAATACTATATTTTTAATTGATATTGAATATTATTTAATTTTTAATAGGTAATTTAAGAAGCCCCAGCGGTTATTAAGTATTAATATTATATAAAATTTATCTGTATCTCATTTCAAATGAAACTGTTGTGTTTTTATGAGAAATGAAGTTCATTAAACCTATTCAATATTATAAAAAAAAATATTGAGAAAGGTCAATATGGTAACTGTAAATTTGTATCTTATGTATAACTAGCTTTCCACCCGCGGCTTCGCCCGCGTTGACAATTTTTTTCCACACGTTGTGTTACTTTTTCATACGGATCCCAAACGTTTTTTAAAAATTTCTATGCCTATAGCAATCAGGGATAATGCAGCTTTTTAACAGTGAAATAATTTTTGAAATCAGTTCGGTAGTTTCGGAGATCACCTGCATCAAACATGCAAACTCGAAAAATCTGCGAGATGTGACGTCACTATCATGCGTTCCTTTATATGAAGCGTTTTGGGCAAGTCGTTTTTTTTTATTATTAGAATTATATTAATAGAGGTTATCATGTGGAAGGTAGAGTTGCTAAGAGTTTTCGACTAAAAACGATTATAACTACATCTATACTTAATATTATAAAGCTGAAGAGTTTGTTTGTTTGTTTGTTTATTTGCTTGATAGCGCAAATCTCAGGAACTACTGGTCCGATTTGAAAAATTCTTTCAGTGTTAGATAGCCCACTTATCGAGGAAGGCTATAGACTATGTATCATCGCGTTAGCCCAAAGTAACTGTTACACGCGGACGAAGTCGCGGGCAGAAGCTAGTGAGTTGATAAACCGTTTTATAAGAAATTGCGGGCAAGAGCCCTGGCGGCTTATGGCCCATATTTAAGGATTTATTCAAAATAATCCTTAATTCATTATTTTCTAGGATTCTAGGAGATTATTATATTCCTAAATACATATTATAAATAACTAAAACCAAATTATAAATACTTATTATTTTTAAAAAAAAATAGAATCTAGCTTATCTTGAATAACAGTTATAGAAAGAATAATTCAAAATAATCGATCTTCTAAAGGTACTATCCTTAATTTCTTGTCAATAAAGCCTCTGTTGCAAAATTCAAAAAGGGTCGTGAAACTTTGGAACGCCAAAAAGCAAACAAACAGAAGTCGGATATTTATAGGTTTCATATGTTTAAAGAAATATTCAACTTAGCATACCAAAATCGACAACAAAAGAGCGTTAGCTGGGGATGGATCGAAAACGTTACATCTTTGACAGATTTTCGTGATTATTTCATTGAATTTAAATAAAACTTAATTTTTTGCTATATTATTATGTGCATAAAACTATTCAAAACGCATTGAATTGTTTAATATTAGGAAGTCGCCAATTATTTGCTAAATTAAATAAAAAACCGTTTTTTTTTTAAATTGATAAGACACCTAAAAATTGACTGTACACAGTTAAAGTAATAATTATGAAATTTAAGGGTGAATTCAGTAATAGAGAGATAATTTATACTTAATTTGAATGCAGTTAAAATAATTACGAAAACCTTAAAAAAATGCGACGTTTACGATCTACCCCAAACGCAAGAAGCAAACCCTCTAACCCAAGTATGTTATAACGTCTGATGATTTACGATACTGTACTTACTCTTCGTACGTTCTCAGCTTTAAAATGTGAACTACATAGCTTAAAACGAGACAAGTAGCGCCATCTAGCGTGCGGTAGCGGAACCAAAGCACGTTCCCTTCCGTCGACGATGGTTCTACTTGTGAATTTCTTGGTTCCAATTAAGTTTATATGTTTTTTCTATAACATTTATTCATAAATGTTCTTCATTAGGACAAGTAAGGAATTAGAATTGTTAGCAAAGTTTTGTAAATTTTGAACAAAGGCCCTCTGGCGAGACGATAACTAACTTGCCATAATAAATGAAATTTATAGGATGATGCCTTCTCAATCTCTTGTTCCCAGACTGTTTATTATTGTTAACTAAAAATGCTATTTCGTAATTTTATCTGTTAGTCCGAATCGTTTTGAAATACTTATTTAATTTTTATACTGACTACGTACACGGCTTCTAACTCAGTATTTTCAAAGATATTTTATTCAAAAAGTTCTATCGTGGGAAACATACAGGGTTACTTTATAAACACCATTCAAATTTTTTCCAGACATTAGGCATCAATCGAAGACAGCCTTTTTTAAAAAAATGGTAGGTGTTTCTAACTTTTACATTATTATATTTTTTTCGAACAGATTATTCATGAGGTGGTTACATAAGAAAAGTTGGAATTTACTTCTGAATAAAGCGCGGGCGGGTAGTTGAAGAGACTGCGAGCCCGCCGCCGCCACTCACGTCGCACAGTAAGTATCAACGAAACTGTAATTGTTTATACCTTAGAGTAGTTATAATAACATTAAGAACTCAACATTTTAGTACTGAAGGTTGTCAAACAGAAAAATATTTATTATATATTTTGCCATTTTCTCCATAGATTCTCATATTTTAATTTGGATGGTGTTTATAAAATAGCCCTGTATAATACCTGAATGAATACATGAAAGACCAAATCACAAACATTGCCCGAACTAAAGTAGGGGATTGGCTTGTTATTTAGATTATTTAGTAAACTAGAAATAATGAAGGCACTGCAAACACCGAGACCCAGTAGAACTGTGACGAAAAGCGACTTTTATTTCTGGGACAAATAATTTAGACACAGGAAAAAAACAGAGTTAAAACCGTGAAAAGCCAGGATAAGACGCTTGTATGCGTATAAATTGTATCTTTTCTTTGATATCCTTTTATATCACTTACTGCCACAAAGCGAGCCGAACTGCATTGATCCGATTCAAGAGTCAGCAACAAAAACTATGCTAAAGAGATGTTCTCGAGATCAAAGGGGCCGCCGGCGCGCGCGCACCGCTTTGTACATTGTACGCTAATGTGAGGATCTGCATGTCAGCTGGGTGACCGTAATTGAGAGGAAAATACCCCAATGGATGGTGATATTGGCTTGAAATGAAGCAAGGTCAAATACCTTAGTTAAATACCTAAAGCCCGAATTCTGAAACAACCATAGTTGAGCAAGCCCAAGACAGGAAGTCAAGCACTCTAAGGTTCTAGAGAGGCGGTTTTCTGGTGGCGAGGTATCCTTAAGGATTGCTGATAATAAATAAATAAAATGGGCGTAATATCATATTCTCACTTTTATCGCATTACCCCACGAAGATGTCAAAGAAAAAAAAAAGAACGTTTTTAAAACTCAGAACCTGTGTTAGAGCAACAGAATTCTCCGACTGAAAATGGGAGAAATCTAAAACTGCAACCCTGATTGTGTGTATTCAAATTTATACAAAATCATTCAGAAGGTCGGCTCTTAGGGTGCGTCTCCACCAGAGATGTGCGAGGATGGAACAATATGAAACAAACTGAATCTTGCGCACCTGTATTTAAAAAATGTAATATCTTACCCCTGCCATGCATTTATATATTTGAGTGTGCTGTCTTTGTCAGAGCAAACTTGAATTTGTTCAGATTTAGGACTCGTGAACGTCACAGAAACAAATAATATTTGATAGCCAGTAAAACCACTTCACTTCATCAAAGCGTCTTTTGCAATGCATCGCGTATTTACAACAAAATTCCCGAGGCGTTGCGCAATTTAGACAATATTAATATGTTTAAAAGTAAGCTGCATGATCTACTAAGCCAAAAATGTTATTATACCTACTGTTGAAAAAATCCTAAGCGAAAAGTGAATCATTGAGAATGTTTGTATTAAGTATGTATAAATAAATATAAATAAATATGCGCCAGACAACACACCTCTTGTCATGGTCTCGAAGTAGGGATAAATATCCCTGTGTTACGAGGTACCAGACAAGGAATTAAGCCAGGGGCGTCTCCCAGCACACCCAGACCCGAGTCAATTCAGAAAAGATCATTTCCTGAATTGAGCCGACCGGGAATCGAACCCGGGACACTACACAAATCAAGGTGTAAAACCGTGCCACAGCGCACTGCGCCAACCGTGTCGTCACCCGTGTATGTATCAATGAGTAATTTTAGCATTAAGAAACTTATTGTATGCCTTGTCAGGTGGGACGCTGCAGATCTATTGTCCATTAGAACACCTTTATTTTGTTAACCTGTGCTTCACAATGAATGATATTCTGATTCTGATTCTGATGGGTTGCGAGGAATGTGTTTGTTAGGAACCAATAGAATCGCGAAGCTAGGTGAATGAAACAATTCCATTGGTTCTTAACACACACATTCCTCGCAACGCATCCTCGCACATATCTCGTGGAAACGCACCCTTATCCTTATCTACTCGCACTGTTGCAAAAAAAATGTATTCCTAGTTTACCTAAGTATTCTATTTTAAATGCAGGATATACCTACTCTTCTGCAATGAAAAACTTGTTGAAGGACTATGGGCAATAAGTCTAGCAATTAAATAACAGCTTAGATCGGTTTCAGCCTAACGTTTTATGAGCGCGAATACGCACATGTAGGCGCGTACAGGCGGGCCTTCTGCCACAAGCGTAGATACCTAACTCTTTCGAGCGTTGACGCACTAATAAGAAAATCCTTATACAGAGTCACCACTACCGGTTCGAGCGAACCGCCACAATAAGCCCGTGTACGCGCGTTTGCTTATTTGAAGCGCGAAATGCATCTTTACATTATTTATTCATTTATTTACAACAAATCCACGGCACTTAACTTAACATATGTTAAAACCAGACAAATCCTACTGCCAATTAAGGATTTGAATTTTCTAAACTAAACTTTATACACTTGTGGGCGTTTATAGGCAATTTGTGGTGTTGAGTTCGCGTTGGTTGAGAAAAGCATGTATTGTGTGTGCATGTAAGTATGTATGTAATTTGGAGGGATCCTCAATGTGGGGGCCAACAAGGGCCCTGTCTCAGCATGTGCCGCTGCAGCTACAAGCTGCAGCAGCGCTGGTATTCCGACGGCCTCATGGTACCTATTCTGACAGGGAATCATCGTACGAACTACGCAAGTCTTACCTACAGGGGCGACAAGTCAATTCGAAGATTTATTGGTGCAATCAATTTATGACTAGGTGTTTACCTACCTTCATAATTGCCTGCGAGATGTGCTGAAAGATCAGACTAGATTGTACACTTAAAATTAACGGGCGTTCTCGTGCGCAATAAAACCAATATATAACCACAACTCCTCGAGTTATCTCGACTAATTTCCATACGAATTGGATTTATTTTTTTTCCTCGCAACGATTATGAGATTTCTCGGCGCGAGAGCAGACGAGACGTTGCGCCTGCGGCTGCGGTCACAATTAAAATAATTAGTGCAGACCTATTATTTTATAGGCTCTTAATTTTTTATTCTTTTACTTTGGTGCAGATACACCAATGTTAATAGCATGGTAGGAAATGCAAGAACTAATATTAGGCGCGATGAATTCAAAAGATGAAATTTGAACGGAAGACATGATAATAACGTTGACTCTTAGCGCAATGAGGAGACGTTCTGCTTAAAAGTTCGTGGATTAGAACTCTATTTATGTAAAATGTGACAAACCATTTTCTCATGTCTGACTATTAGCAGCACATGCTTGTTCAAATAATACTTACATGAATGTGTAATATACACATTTATTACATATTAAAACACACTTAAAAGGAAAAAATCACTCGCTGACAACGCTCTTCATCTTAGTGTCCCTTTTATTTAAATTGAGCAATATGCAGTTACGAGCATTGATTTAATATCCGTAAGATGTGAGTGAATTTGTAAAATACAATTGTATATTTTATCCTGAATTCATTAGTGCTAGTTGGATCTGTTTCACACGCCTTTTATTTTTCGCCCTAACTACTTTTTGGCCTTATTTTTTTAAACAAACCAGCAATTTGGGACTGATTTGCTGGTTAGCATCATGATCTTACTTCTGAAACGCACAGTATCAGCTCTGCTTGCTTCAGCTCAAACTATCTGTAAAATGTCCCAGGTATTAACTAATAATTGTCTTATTGTCTAATTCTGTTTTCTTGAATTTTAACGCTGATCTCTTGTTTCTTTTTTAGTGCGAACATGATACCTACACAGGCTGAAATTTTTCAGATCTGTAACCATGAATAATCCTGAATTCAGCAAAGGAACCTTCGTTCGTTAGGGTAAGTATAGACATTCCATTGCAAGATTATTAGTTCTCTTTTCAAAAACGACGAATACTCGATGTTCTGTATACAACAAGCAAACGCTCTAATCTATCAGCACCCTTAGGTTCTTATTGAACTAGATATCTAGGTTCCAAAAGAAATAACGCGAAATATTCAAGCATTTACCAATCTTTATCTACAGACAAAGCAAATAACGGTTAAATTTTCTGTCTCCCACGCAAAGCAAGCAACCATCAGTCAAAAGTTTACATTTCATTATACCTCAAAATAAACGTGCATTAAGATCCAAAAACGATACAAACATGATGTTAATTACTATGGCGAGAGTCAACGACCTCAAGAACAAAGGCTTCAGCGACCCGTCGAACGTTCGTGATCCTATGTAACTCATTATGAGCGATTTAATTTTATATTTCGGACCCATCCATTAGGCCTCCATTCACGTTCGTCTGAGAGACTGGTCAGACAGCGCGCCCGTGCCATGGACTTTACAAAAAAAAAAAGCGCGCGCTCGGCGCTCGCTCTGTGCCATAGATTAAAACACACGCTTATCTCTGCTCATACTCATTCCATCCTCTTCTAACTCTGGCCTCACCTCCTCACTCGATAATAAAACATAATTGGTTTTAAATGGATAGGATTGGCGATGGGGAGAATAATAACCGAAGAAGCAATTTACCGCGGCGGCCGGAGGAGCGCACCTCACTTATTAAAGGCTCCCTCTTCAGAAATTACTCTATGCATATTTATAAGCGAGTCTTTGGTGACCATAGACAGCGGTTTAATTTTTTAACGGCCCGTGAAACGCTTACAAACATAACCTCAGATTATAATATTGCATTTTTCGCTCATTTTCATTCAAATTAGTATAAAGCCCTCAATTTCTCACTTTTTGAATGAAAGGGAGGGTTAACAAGTTTGATGGGCTGGAAATTATGGTGATTTTAGGAGACTTCATTAATTACATCTGGATTCACTTGGGTACCTGCCAAAAATTCAACTCCTCACATGCTGTAGGCTTAGAATAATTACTTAAAGAAAACGAGTTCACGCGCCCATTTTGTAGCACCTTAATAGGAGCCATTTACCGCTTTGCAGTGTTCATTACAGCTTCGCAATGTTCAATGTCAAAGCTCGCCGCACGTAAGCAAGTAATGGTCGCGTATGTGTGGATCGGATTAGTGCTTCATTTCTGACGGGGCGGTTGTATGAAGACTATCCTTCTATACGTTATTATTCTAAGGCTGTGGGATTACTTGGCGGGGAACCTCTGGGAACACTGTTCAATCACAGGGTACGTAAAGTATTATTTTTTTCTTCATACGTAATCATCATCATTAACTTATATTGGGTATATGGTCAATGGCAGTTTTGTGTCCACAAATGGTTAAATCAAACCACATATTATATGGTAGTATGCGTTATTGGTAACTGTGTATTTTTTTGGCCTATTCCTCGCCGGCTCGGTGCGTTTTCGGTGCAGATGCGGTACTGAAACAAAAACGGTGAGGAAAAGGCCCTAATAAAGCTGAGCCACTACATAAGATAAGATAAGATAAACTTTATTGCACAAACTAATTATTACAGTTACATTTAAATAAATTAGGTGTACAATATAGGCGGCCTTATCGCTAGTAGCGATCTCTTCCAGGCAACCTTCAGGTAGAGAATCAGGAATAAAATTAAGTGGCGGTGCAAGTTGATAAATAACGAATTACTATAACATTAACATAATATAATAACTAGTTTACTATAAAATAAAAATAGACGTACATATACTTACATGCTTATCATACATATAAAATAAGGTATGGATTAACTTATAGGTGAAAGTAAACTGGAAAGAAGGTGATTGGGTCAAAGTGACAGAAGGTAAGCTTAAACTCGGGATTTGAAGATGGGATGTGATTTAGATAGCCTTATGGACACGGGCAAAGAATTCCTAAGCGAATAGATAGAATAACAGTGAAGGATTTAGAATAAAAGTCAGAGGAATAGGAAGGAAATGATAGAAGCAGATTACGGCAAGAACGCATATCTTCACCTTCGGCCGGTTGCTGAAAACTGAAACACGCTGTTTAAGATATGGAGGTGACCGCGGATCAAACAGGATAAAGTACAGCAATGAAAAAACATACATTACAACATACATTGCGTTTGGTCTAAGAAAAAAAAATAGAAAGACATCTGGTAGCAAACGCCCTGTTGGCATTAAGTCCACCGATTGTACTTTTTATTTTGTGCCATGAGGTATAAATAAACAAATAAAAACAGCTACTAACTGTAAAAAAAAAACATACAAAAGGCCGGCATCGCTACTTTTGCCATCCAATCAAAAGGTTTACAGAACTTCCTACCTCAACGATCATCAGTCATGTGCCCAGCTCCCTACCCCCTACCCCCTTACCTCGTTACCTACTTGCCTGAAATCCTGAAATAATCAGACCCAAACTTTTTTCTGCTACTGAGTTCCACATTGTACGATAGTCTCCTATAACATGTACTTATGGCTACTTACGAGACTAAGATTGTACTCTCTATCGAGTGTCTCGCAGGTTCGAGAAAATGAACAAGAATTTGCCTATCGTAGGGGTAGATTATATTCACAAACAGTGACAAATATTAATGTGACAAATATTTGTCTTTGTTGTGTGTCCGGGTGTTATTATTTATTTAAGTATTTATTCAGAAATATTTATGTACGTTTATCAGTCTCTGACACTCATATGAAACTCAAACTCAAATAACTTTATTCAATAATTATATCAATAATATATTAATTATATAATAATTATTTCAATAATATTATAATAGACTGTATCAGTACTTTCAAATCGTCAAATTTACAGCAAAATATACTAAATAATAGACATAAATACGATATTAATATGGATATTTAAATACACAGTATACAGACATAATGCGACTCTACCACCGCGTCGGAGTTGTTTCTTGCTGTTCTTACAACAAGCGTTAGTAAAGTACAAGCAGTGTGTCATTTTGATATAAATAAACCTAAATGAATATGAACAAAGACAAAAAAAAACAACCTTAAGAACACAAAATAAAAGGACATTTAAACAATTCAAAAGAAAAATTGTCAGTCAGTAAATACTAGGTACCTAATAACTATTACAATACTATTTTAATAAAACTGTTTTGATGTGATTTTTGAATCTATGTAGAAACTCAAACTCAAATAACTTTATTCAAATAGACTTTCACAGTAAGTACTTTAAGAGTTTAAGTAACTCACAAATGGTATTTGGAATTTTGTTGTAATAATGTATACCTTGCCCCATAAAGGATCCTAAAACTTTTTGTAACCTAAAGAGTGAAAGTGGAATTTCCATCCTTATTCCTAGTATTTTTGCAATGTATGTCACTGTGTTTAGTATAGAGCCCATATTATTTTTTCTCACCAAAACAATGCAATTGTAAATATAAGCTAGTGAGGATTTCCTTAAAAATCTCCCTGAGTGAAGCCCGTGCACGAATTATATCACGAATTATAAATAACCAAATCTCTCAATTTCCAAATGGTTTCACTGGTGAGTTTAACAGGAAAATAGAAAGAAGAAGTAAGAAGAGCACAGAGCTATTTGAAGCTACTGAAGGAAGCAATGTACCAAAAATTTAGTTGCAACATAAATAAGTGTCAAGGATTTGCGAAAACTAAAGTTATTAAAACATTAAGTTTAAACAGAGGTAAAATTCCTTAATATGACCTCAGTAGGTACTAGGAGTTTTTAACAAAGCGTCGTGAAAATGTGATGAGTCCTAACAAGTATCGGGGCAGTTTAAAAATTACAGTAGGTACCTAATGGCAAAACCAGCGTAAACGCAGCCCCCAAAAGATGGCCGCAAAATTACCATGCGCATGTACTTGGGGCGTGCCACAGACTTACATTAGTGAATTATTTCTGAAATCAAGGCGGCAATTAGGTGTAATTGCGAGCGCGCCCCCATGGCCCCTCTCCCCCCACTCTCACCTGCGCCGGCGCAGCGATCTCGTACGATAACATACCTGTTCCTAGGGCAGCCATCGATCTTGTATTCCGTGTATTCGTCGAGTTTTGAGGGATTTAAAGAAAGCGGGCGTGGTTTTCGATAGTGGATCAAAATTAAGGCAACTTTTTGTTTTTGTTTTATTGATTCGACGGGATGTTTTTTGGACCACAGAGTTATATTAAATAGTACCTACATAACGTAAGGCAAACCCTGGGACCCCACACCAGTGTGGGTTCACAACCGGGGTAGATCGCACGGATGATGATATGTACATTACGTAAGAACAACTTTACTGATGCATACCTGAATAGAAATCTAGTTTAATGTCCGCCTATTTATTTTCAACTTCGAAACCATACCATATATAATAAGATTTTTGTTTTTTCTGCTAATCAGGTACTAATGAACTAACTGTGAAAACTTTTACGAGAAAAATATGTTACTTATCCCTTTTGAGGTTCAATTTAATAACATAGCCCGTCGTCTTATGGCATTTTCTCTTAATTCTCAAAGGGAGGTTTTCCAAGTTTATAAATAGAATTGAGAGCTAACGTCAACTTTTCAATCACAACTGATTTAAGCTCAGTCCGCTATTAATTTCAAAAATGGCGTCCCTAACGATACTGAGACGCGTATTAAAGGTCACAGGGTCAGGATCTTGACGTGCACCACCTATGGGGCACATTACAAGGACGAAGATGGTGCACGATAAGATTCCTGTGCAATCGACCGCAGGATTTAAGGTCAGGGTCAAAGAATCTACCTGCATTATATGATCTGAACACATTTACAAAGATACCTAATACCTACTCAAATGTAGTGCTAATACGCTTTGTAGGACTGTTATCAGTAGTCCTACACAATAATTTTGGCAACTTAGCAGTTAATGGCCATAGCTAAGGCATCATCATCATTACAATCCTACCCAATTTCTGTTACCGACTTCGGCTCGAATTTCTAGACAAAATCTATTAATTTACATGTTTAAGCCATGGAGAAGACATGTGGTTTTACAAATACAGTGACCAATAAAATAGCCTCACAGCCGTATTATTCTCAATAAAATACAAGAGTAGTTTTACCATTACTTATTTACAAGTTAATCTAAATCACCCAGCTTACTAACTAAAACCTTAGACCGCTAACAGGTTTTGTCGAATTTATCTTTCACCTGCATCAGTTCAGACCTCACTCAATCAGAAATGCGCCGATCAAAATGGTAATGCATACATTTTGGTCCTTTTGCGGCCAGTACTGGCCACCATAAACTGCAACAAATTACACGTTGCTTTTATTTTTAATTGCTATGGACGAGCCACCGTCTTCGCCAGGGGCCTGACCCTTCCATATTTGAATTATAGCGCGCAAACACGTGATTGGTCGGATGTATTCGTGTTTATTATAAGTTGGAGTGAGGTATGGCGATGCCTCGAGTTCGAGGGGAGATTGCATCTGGAGCGAAATAGGCATAATTATGCAGTTATGCACCTTCAGTTGCTGAAGTCGGGGCGGGAGGGTTTTTAAGTGAGTTCGCTGCGAGATATCTACATAAAAAATTAAAGTGTGGTGAGCTACGTACTGGTGAGAAGGATCCGAGTAGGGAAACACTCACTTATTAAAAAGTATCCACATATCATCACGACTTTATCCCAAGCGGGGTAGTCGGAGGCAAGTGACTGTGCCGTCATGGTGAACGAAACACTCAGAAGCCCACCTTTCACCAATGATATTAGAACCCAACGTGGTAGGTGTTGATTTAGTTTGTTATCGATGTTTTCCGTCGCCAGAGATATTTACAATGAACACAAAGATTTTGGTTCTGGCCAGATTAGAACTCGGGAACACACGATCCACGATCTGGGTTCGGGTGCTGAACCACTGGGCCACGACGCTAAAAGTATCCAATTAGGATTTTTTAAGAATTCGCCTGCCCTATGGGTATATCTAGTGTTGCCCAAATGCAAGAACTAGACGAGACTTAGCCAGTCTTGGTCTTGGTCTTGGTATTGCGCTCCCAGTCTTGGTCTTGGTCTTGCAGCAAGAGTCTCGCTAGTTACCTTTATGCCTATTGCTATTTATTAACCGTTCATTTATATCTTATAACAACGTAACAGAGTAGGTACATTTGAGCTTGAATTAACATAACCATAGTAAAGACCAACCAAATTAATAAATGTCTAAACATTTAATGAGAAATTCGAAATATTATCTGCCACCGGATGGGGTTTGACCCACGACCTAAGCGATCCGTGCCGATGCTGTAACCAACTGAGCTATCTACCGTGACCTACGGGAGTCAGTCTGTTCCTTTAACGTTTACATTTAATTAGCTTACATGTGTTAAAATATGGTTAAAACAGATATTATTGACATTAACTTGACTTTTAACTTAACTTCAACAATTTTAGGAACATTATACATTATACAGAAGCTAAAAAATATATTGACGTGTATCTTTGGACCCCCCTGAATGTCTAGAAAGAGATAGAAAGACAGCCAAGGCCTCACCTTAAATGCAATGGAATAAAAGAGTTACACAAATTATACAATTTACCATTTATTTTAATGAAAAATAAAATACTATACAAATTAAATTATAGAACAGTATTCATTGAATTAACCATTTATTTAAATAAAAATACAACACAAATCAAATTACAGAACAGTACACAATAGCTTTGACATTACTTTAATTTATATTAATTCTTTTGACCACGAATTAATACAAAGTAACCATCTGGCTGACCCATCACTCAGCCTATTACTAATGACGCTTTATAAAATAATCTCTCAACAGATACTGAAGTGCAGGTATTGAATGAAAATCACGGGATCTTCGATAAAGTCGGATATTCTGTCTCATGTGTCCTACACCACTCTAAAATGTCTTCCGAGCTGGCTGCTCTGGCTTTACTTAGGTACTCCTCCAACTCGTCAACATCTAAGCCTTGAAGACAAGATCCAGATCCAAATGACGTTGAAGGACATGCATACAGTTTCTCAAAGTCTATTACGTCTTCATGTTCATCTTAATCAGTCCAATTTTCCAATTTTTATTTAAATATTTTTTGGAGTCCCTAAGCGTATACCCGAACTCCAATACTCCCTGAAACGACACTTAGTCCTAACTGCAAGACGCAAGAGTCTCGCAGGATTAGTCTTGTTCTTGCGCAAATCTTGCACGGTCAGTCTTGGTCTTGGTCTTGCTAAAGTTAGGCGGTCTTGTTCTCGGTCTTGGTCTTGCGAAAGTGCAAGAACAAGACCAAGACTGCAAGACCAAGATCGATTTTGGGCAACACTAGGTATATCGGGAATAAATACATATCTGGGACAGCAGCATATTAAAAAGCTGTTGACCTTCAAACAGGACAAAGTAAACAATTAGTAAAAGACTTACTGACAATTTAAACTGCCCCGTTGTGGTGCAATGGTATCAAATCTGCTTAAAGCACCAAAGGTCGTGGGTTCGATCGAAGATCGAAAGGACAAAGATTTTTATGTGATGAATGTTATTGTCTAATTATGTTTTTAATTAGAAATATTTCAGTGTTTATCGGGGACAAATTACCTTCACCTAGGGCCTCCACCTTGGTGTACCGACTTCAACAATAACAATAATTGTACCTACATTATATTATGGTATAAGTTAGGGAGAATACGCAATTATTTTTTTATTTTTTAGTGTTTTGTTTTGAAAAAGTTTTTTATTAGAGTTGGTTTTATTTTTTGTTAATTTTTTTATCTCAAAATTTTCACGCAACGCTCCCGAATAAAACAAATAAACAGGCTCAAATTCTAGAAAAGTTATTCCTATTGTGCAATTCCCTATACGCCCCAGTTACTTCGAGGCCTTCAAGATGAGGATGGCCAGCTCAGTGATTCCTTTGCATTACTGTGCTTATCAGCCTCATATCATATCTGGACCTCAAGACCGCTTTCCACATAATAATATAATGTAGGTACTCCATACACGACCGAACTCGTACTTGATACAAGTGGAGCAGCTGTTCCGGTGTGAAGTATCGCCGAACCTTAAAGAGGACAAGTTTTTTGGCAGCGGTTTTTGCTTTCGACTCAATAGAGCTACCAAAGTTGAGGTTAGACGAGAGTTCCATACGTAGGAGCTCGAGGTGGTTGGTTATCGGTATCGGTGCATTCAGGAAAGTAGGAGTCAGATTGAATGGACTCCGTTTGGCGGAGAACAAACAAGCCTGGGTTTTGTTGGCGTTGAACTCAACAAGGTTAGCTTCACCCCAGTCGGACACTGCTTGTAATGTTGAATTCATCGGCTCAACCATGGCCTCTCTAAGGGACTCAGTCCCTTACGTGCGCGAGCTTCAGCCCAGTTCTTGTACGCTGATTGCTTTACCGCCTCAGCAGTAGCGCACTGAGAGTTGAACCAACAAGGAGCTCGGCTATCGAGGGATACGTCGGAAAATGGATTAAAGTACTCCATAGCCGTACAGATCACCTCAGAGTTTAAAAACAAATGTTTATTTATTTTCCATTTGTTTGCTGGCTGACGCTACTTTCGATCTTGTGAGGCTCGAGCGTGGCCGATGGTGGCCGATGGCGCCCGATCGCGGCCGATAGCGCCTGTGTAGACAGTGCGCTTCTCTCGCTCGCACTATTTAGGAGTTCATCGCTCTTTCTTTGTCGTTCGGTGGCATATTGTTTCATTCATAATTAGCGTTGTGTGAGTTCGTGTGTATGTAGTTGTAAGTGCAAGCCCATATTTTATTCGACGTTTGTAAGAACGTACCGTATCTTCCTCTTTTTTATTTAATCTAAGCTTTAATGTATAAAACATAACTTTACATGAATTGGTAACATGTGTCAACGTCCCTATTGTTGGAGTTGGAGCTTGGAGCATGGAGCCTTAGAGCATTCAGACCGGAGACGTCACGCAAACTTATTTCTATACAAAAAAGTCTCCAATTTTCTGCAGGGGACGAGGTAACGGGTGTGCGTCAGAGTCAACACAGATGCATTTTTTGGAGACGTCGCTACACACGCACACTATGAAAATATTTAAAACTGGCATGAACAAGACGCACAGAAATACATTCTCACTCAGTGGCAACCTGTACATGCACGGATCTTATGTCAAATTGGAATGTCAACATAGTGCTTGACGCTATCGATTAATTTTGTCGATTACTTTTAATGCAATTCATTTCACAGGTGTTTTATAATGAACGAGCTGCCCAAACAAACTTCGTTCTGTCAAATATTTGACAGCTGGTGTCCATTTTGCCCGCTTTTTTTCGACTTGATTTACATTTACTATTTTTTTTACTGAATTTTTTGTTCAATCATAATAATAAATACCTTGAAACAATCCTGATGAATAATTTATAGCTTGACCGCTATAAAGTCGACCTTCCTGGTGGTGCGCGGGACGTGGGAGGGGGATGTTTTCGGCCAATCAATCTGAATGCTCTAAGCCAATCAATCACTACAATCAGTCACCTGTCGGCTACCGACAGCAAAAGACGTTCAACTACGAAGTACTACTCTACCTATAGTGGTTCAACGTCAAAGCTTGCGCGGTTGCAGCCTTGTCTGCTCCACATGTGAAAAATACAAAATTGCAATTGCCGAGTCTACGTAATAAAAAATTAAGAAGTCAATGCTTTAAAATGTGGCGAACTATTTTCAAAGAATGAAATTGGAACAAGCGTCTTCTTCAGGTGTGCTTTCCTTTATTTACTACATGGTGTTAATAAAGTTTTCAAAGTTTGATGTGTTTTGATTATTTTACATTGTTATTGCTATTTCGTTAGTATAATGTATTTATGATTTTTCCAGGTGAAGACCTTTAGGTAAATAAGACAGTTTCAGAGAGGCTACTGGCGGGTCTATGACAACTATTAAAAAGTAAAGTAAAACCGGCCGTATTTGGTCCCACGTCTATTAATTAATTGATTTTTAATTAGTTTATTTTTAATACTAAAATAAATACTAACACATCTGAAGTTATGAATTTCCTAAATAACAACACGTAGATTTTATTATACAACTACAACTATTGCAATACTAAATTCAACAACAGCGACACTGCCACCGGGTCAGATAAGTTTGTGACACTGTAAACGCTTCCACGTTTGACGTTATTTTGCTTTTATTTTATTCAAACAACAGGAAATCGAAGAAACGTAAAAAAACAAAAGCAAAGGTAAATTTTAACTGTCATAAGTGCTAATAAAAAATTCACCTTTGATAAATTTAAAGTTGGTGCAGCCCACTGTTCTAATCTCTTCTTAACATTAGCTTGCATGATAAAAGCTAAACTTTCAAAGTGCAGTCAGCAAATTGTGCTCTTGCGTTTAGGAGTCAAACGTACGTAACGTGTCAAAAACCGATATCGATATTTTGTTTGATTATGTACTGCCCTCAGCACTAACTTTGATGGATGTGGCCATGTTTTTAAATTAAAAGTTATTGTTATCGGAATATGGCAGACTGCGAAACAGTAACTCTTAATCAGGACTTTTTTATTAAATTATAATTATGACGGATCTTTGAAATACAATTATAGAATTAGCATTTAAAGAACCATGGGCAAAAATATATGGGATCTGTCCCTACCTACCAACAGTCATAGGATGCGTGTCAATATGTTTACTAAGATCCAAAAAAGGCTAACTACCTGTTTCAACTTCATAATCAATTGGGTTTCTTAAAAAAAAAGAACGTTTCGGGCCAATTTATTTATTTTTAAACATAATTCATTTCTTTCCCTTTAGATTCAGAAAAAACAATAAAAAACAGAAAGGCCTAAGAAAAAAGGAATTTCAATAATGCCAAAAATATATATAATAGTATGTATAATGACAACAAACTATGTATGATGACAACAAAAAAATTATATATACATATTACTCTTCTATTATAATACTGTTTAACAGCTCTGCTGGTAGATTAAACTCTGTATGGCGACCTATCGCCATGTACCAAATAATTGATATAACATGAGCACAACTTCCTATAGTGCGACTCCCTGTTGTGTTGTGAACCAACAGGAACACCGGCGACCGGATTCCATTATACAAGGTATCCAATCCAACAGAATAATCACAGTCCTTTATCGCGCCAAGTTCAAACGAAAAGCTATCAATCAGTCCAGTAAACAAGCAGGGGTCGTAGTTGTAAAGCCCGATGACACACAGAGAAATCAGACACATGAACGTACACTGCAGCAAACTGACTGTGACTGACATAAGTTGAATGAGACGTGAGCGCAAGGGGATGGGGGCGCGGGTTACGAGAATTTATAGTAGTACTATTATATATATATAAATAAATATATTATAATATTGTTTAACAGCTCTGATGGAAGATTTAAATCGGCATGTTGATCTATTGTGAAAACACATATATTAGTTAGAATTCTAGGTACATATTAGTTATATATTTATATATAAAGGATGTTATTTACCTGCCGCTCGTTGCTGTGCACTAATGAATAGAAAAATGACTAGGTATTTTGCAATTACTCCTCAATAATAATACCATGATACTATGAGAACCCCATGCATCTTGCCAAGATCTATCAATTGAGCTACATTTCATTTTTGTTGATGGGTGGGGACGAAACCACCCATGGTCCTTTATGTAGTTTGAAAATAAAAATGACTAATTTGCAAACAGTAATCTCTCGCTAATTCATTGTGTATCTTTTCTTAAAAATGTTATAATAATAATTAGTGATAATAGTTAATGTGAAAAACAAGTTAAAATTATGTTAGTTTATTACACTTTGAATGTTACGCAAAATATATCACGTACGATTTATCGTAACTAAAGTGGCAACACTTATTGATTGAAATTTATTGTGATTTTTTTCAAATTTTTATAAATATTTGATAATACTCGTAGTAAGACGAAATAATACTAAAAGATGTAAATAAACACGCTGCAAATCAGCATTTTTTGCTCTTGGCGTACCGCGTGTACCGTGACATGCAAATGTACCCATGATTCGCAAATATAGAACTTTGACTTTGACTTTGACTTGTGATCGCGCGTCAACTAGTTTTATTTAACCAGTATGAACGGCGGTCATGATGTGCAATTGACAGAGGGGAAAGCCTGCCAGTAGTGCCAGTGGCGTCTCCAGTCTAAAAACCGGGCCAGACTGTTGCAAACAAGCTTCCACCTTGGTAGAAGGCTTGTGGAGCGCACGGTTGGTGTTTGCGGCCACACTGGCAAAGAATTTATCTACGAGTTCTATGACACTGGTTTACAACAAGGCTCCCACCTCAGTGTGTTGTCGACTCTTCGTTTGGAAGCACGCATACAATATGGCTTTTTTTCTTATTATCTTTATTTATTATTTTCTTCTTCAAAATGTATTAAACCCCTTTTCTGATTGTACAAGCAAATTTAAATTTCAAGTTTAGAATTCCTGTAAACATAGAAATACCTATGCATTTGTAGTAGACAAATGCATAAAACGTCTCGAAAGTAATTTTGCTCCTATATAGTCCAATAAATTCACCTAAGACTTGTTTTTCCTGCAAAGACACCATTTTTGTGGTCCGTGAAACGTGCGCAACGGTCGCCGCTGCGCAACGCAACTGCCCTTGCGTGATTTACAACAAGCGTTTACACTGTGGAATCATGTTTAGAACGGCGATATGCACACGCTGTTTACAACGCGGGTCCCGTCCACAGAGGTTGTTGAAGGTCAAACTAATTTTGTTGCAAACAAGTGTTTACACTGTTGCAAACCGTCTGTGGAGACCGATGTGGAGGGCTTGTTTCTGGCCCAGCTTTATGCTCTAAGCATGGAGCCATCCATCCTGAATAGTTTTTGTTCAAAAACACAAAACAGGTAAAAGTATTTTTTTTTCCTTGCCACAAATTTAGGCAGTTTCCGAACGTAGTAACCGAATGTCAAAACAATGACATAACCACACTGAGCCAACGAAGTGCGGGTGGGAATTTGGGAAATTGCGATGTTTTCGTGATTTTATAAAGTTTTTGTATTAGTTTGAATACGACAGTGTTTTAATAGATAAAAAATATAAAATTTTCTGGGATGTCTTACACCCTGATTCGCCATTTGCGCCGGACGGCGTTACTTACGAAGCAATTACGATGCGAAACAACCATGACCAACCTAACACAAGAAGACTTCGTATTTCGGCCTCCCCTAGCCCAGTGGGGCAAAGTTATAAGGCAGGCTGAAAAGATAGTGGGCTACCCAACCTCATTCATGAACCTGCGATGGTTATTGAGCGACGAATTTGCCAATTTAGCGATGCATTTGCGAAAAGTTGTAAGTTGTTTTCATCATTTCTTCGTCCATAATTACGGACATTCTCTTTGAACAAAGATTACAAATAGTATTGAATCATAGTTGACACGAATTTTATGCAATTTTAGGCTTCTAAGTGCGTATATTTGGATTAAAATTATTATTATGTAACAGTGTCCATGTGATTGGCCACTGACCATAACAAGGTTATTTCCTAGTAGAAGGAAACAATAATTTACGTCATAGTTACACATTTCGTGTTTCTATTTGATGTGTTTAAAGAGACACATTTAACAAGCTAAACCATTCAATGTCATTACATGTAAATATACAACAACATACGAAAAAGATGAGCTAAATCACTCTGTAATTAAATCATTCTCTTTTTCTGATTTATATTTGTTCTATTACTTTTTAAAAGGTACAAGTTCAGCAGATGGTAACCAGTAATAACAAACTAGGAGCAATTAACTGGTTCAACTAAATTAAAATGTATTCACTTAAAAATTTGACCAAAAAATTATACAATAATTTCCATTGAGCATTTTTAGTTTTTTTACAATCTCATGCATTTAAACGATTCATCTCAAGTAATTATTACTTTAATGCTAAGTACCTCCACTTGAATCACTTACCTTGGTTTTGGTTCTAATTTTTTATTTGTGATAAGCCTAAATTATCTTGTTTTTTGATACATTGCAGGTGTAATTCAAGATTTAGCATATTGTAATAAATAAACTCACCTGCATATTACCACATATATATATTTTTTTATTAATTTCTTTGCTTTTCATAGGTTGACAGCAATCATCCAATCATAAAAACAGCTAAAACTGTCCTCTACAATGAGCACAACAACCTGCAGCCCTGGGGTCTGGTCATCCTGCTGCTATCCAAAGCGATTAATCCATCTTATACAACTCTGGAACCACACACAGTGTCTGAGAACCAGAGAATCCTTGCGGAACTTACAGAAATGATACGCACAGGCCACTATATACATAGAGGGCTACTGAATGTACCCATTGAAGACAGAGACAAAAATATGGACACAACAATGTTCGCAAACAAAATTGCTATCCTCATTGGTGACTACTTACTAGTAACTGCCAATGGGATGCTGGCTAGGTTGAAAAATCAAGACTTATCATACCTTATATCAACTGCATTAAGAGATGTGAGTGAGGGAGAATTTTTTGGTGAGAGAGATTTACAGAACATGCCAATACCAGGTAAACCTGTTAAAGCTGAAATTGATGAGTTTATCATATGCAGTGATACATTACCTTTAAGCACAAGCAGTACGCTTGGATCACCAATAAGAGAGTGGAGTTTACGGACAATGTATAATGGTGGTTCGCTCTTTGGTCGTGGCTGTCAAGGGGCACTTCTGCTAGCTGGCCTGAATCTACAGGAGCAGGAAAAGGCTTACCTATTCGGCAGCCATTTGTGTCTAGCGTGGCAAGCAGCTAGTGAACTACAGAAGCTCACTTCTGACAGCAAAACTACGTACTCATTAGTAAGCGCTCCAGTTCTTTTCGCTTTGAATGATAACCCAGACCTTTATGCAGTCATAGAGAAGGCAAAAGGAAATATTAATGATGTAGATTTTGAGGAATTAAAAGTAAATGTGTTAAAAACGAATGCTGTTGACAGGACTAAGGAATTATACTTGGAGAATGCGAGCAAAGCAAACCGTTACATAGAAATGTTTGGTGACAGTGAAGTTATAGACACAGTCAAAAGGTTAATCAAAACTCTTTAGTTAAAACTGTGTTTTAAATAAGTTTAGGGCAGGTTAGATTGTGACTTTCAATACCAGCTTTATCATCAATGATAGAAATATGATGTTTCTCGTGATTATTTCAGTTGGTAAACTAAAATTTTATAGTTGGTTATTTAATAGTAGGCTAACACGATGAAATGATGATTGTGGGATAAAATAAGTAATGGATGTAATTCACAAAATGTGTGATGATAACTATCACATAAAAAAATGAAAGCCTATCTGAATCAAAATGGGATTTATAGGATATGTAAGTACTTACCTATATTTTAAAAAAGTGAAGTTCCTAATTTGTTTTTATTGTTTTGGTCTCCTGTTTTAGTAAGCATTTTTTTTTAAATGCAGTTTTCTTTTTAGACAATGTTTTTTTTTTCTTTCAACTGTGTAATATTATTTATTATTAACCCTATTTATAGAAACTCAAATGCTCTTACAACATTGTTAACACTAATGTACTGTTAAGAACACTATGAACATGCTTTTATGTGCCACAGTGAACATTACATTAGCTAAATAAATGTTTACATAATAATTCAGTTTATATAAATATGGGGGCAGATTATCTTACACAGCATTTATATAAATGTTAGCATGGGCTAATAATTATGGGTAAATCTATTTTTGTAAATAAGGTTTAGTTCTATTTTAGATTTAATATTCCTAAATGTTTATGTAAAGATGTTGATGTAATGTGATAATAAGAATACAGTTTTTAACCATGTTATTGATTGATTTTGAATTTAACCTTGGTTTGGTAGCACAGAAACTTGGAAACCTTTTTCATCTGCCGTAGCAGGCATTAGCCCAATTAATGACTAATATAATGAACAGTACTGCCAGTTTCAAATATCATGTATGTAGTAACATGGAGTACATCTTAGTTATTTTAGGAAATGCCTCATCAATTAGTGTAAGTTGCAATTTCATTAACTCATGCAGCTGTCACACAAATACCTCAACAGAAATGAACGTACGTAAAAAACGAATGGATTGCATATCCGCCGCAATAATTTATTTAACATTTAAGGGCGTTGATAAAAATCAGCCCAGTTCCAGAGCGGCGACCGTTTGCCAGCGCCGATGGCCCGCGCTCATTTCCGCGCGCTTCCGTCATCCCAGAGGTCGACACGAAAACTAATAATTGACACGTTAATGAAATTGAAACTTGGGGCTTCATTATCCGACTCGGCAGATAGTGTGAGTGGCAGCATGTAATTTAAAATTGTTTCACTTAAACGCACGACAACATCATGTACGGTACTCGATAAATTTATAGATGCCTGCACTTCAGTTACGTTTATGTTAGTTGTTTACTAGTATCTCCTATCACACGAAGGAACAACATGATTATCTCCTTTAGCCAACACATTTACCGTTGACCTAATCTTGAGGATAAACAATGGACATCGTCTCAACCTTTAAACAACCAAGGCAACCACTCATAATATGTTCTTAATTGCCTTCTGACCAAAAAACATTTGTAGAAAAATATACCAGCAATCAAAATCACAAAATGTGCTCAGTACCTTTATTACTCCATGTATTGCACTGCTTCCGCGTGTATGGTCATCGCCATCTTCTGCAGAGACTGTCTGGCATCATCCACCGGGAACTTGTCACTGTACTTGAGAATAGCCTCCAACTCTTCATCTAAGAAAAGGGACAGATACTCAATAGCCCTGGTTCCTCGTACTGCGTAGTACAATTGTTTGTACTCCATTGGCTTCCCTTCCAATTTGTGTTCGAGAAGATACCCATAAATAGTCGGGTACTCCCACATAGCCAACGTCACTGGTGCTCCGACTAAAGAGTATGAATAAGGATGTGTGAAGAAATCTTTAACATCTAGGTATAACTGCCAGAGCAATGCCAAATGGCCTCCTAAGATGTATGCGTTACGTTCAGTCTCTTCGCTCCTGTGTGCGAGTTTCATAGCTCCTTGACAGCCTTTCCCAAGGATACTACCAGACGTGAGCATAGTCCGAAGCTTCCATTCATCTTTTCCTTGTCCTAGAAACTCATTGGAACCAAGCTTCTCAAGGTTATTTTCCGTCTCCCATTCGTAATGGCTGACGATGTTGCTGCCTGTGGATGGATATGTTTTTAACTCCTTACTAGGTCTAATATTAGTTTTGGAATTAAGTATGCCCATGACCAGGTAAAATAAATATGCACCAGACAACACATCAGTTGTCGTAAGGATAAATATCCTTGCGTTACGAGTTACCAGACAAGGATTTATTAAACAAGCACACCCAGACTCAAGCGAATTTAGAAAATTTAATTTTCTTATTCACCCGACCGGGAATTGAAGCCAGGACACAACGCAAGTCGCACTACAGAGCTCACTACGCGAATCGTGTCGTCCCTCGTGTGTCAGAATAACAGATAAGTACTCTTATTTATTCATTCTTAAATCATTATTTTTGCTTATAATAAGTCCTATTGACGGAAGTTATGAATGACTTGACTACTAAACCTATCTATAAATATAACGTATCTAATCTTACAAAACGCCACCGGTTTTGTTTTAAATAACTGTTATAAAGATAGAAAACTATTTAGTCGATACGTCTACCATGAGTTTGCATCACGTAAACTACGATAGTTGAGTAGGTAGGTACAGCTATTTGGCCAAGAGCCGCGTACGCACGTATGAACAAATTTGTTGCGTTGCGTGATACGCAACAACTTAGTTCGCACGTGCGGTGCGTACCACTAACGAACATTGAACACTGTTCGGCAAACCTGTTTGCGGCGATCTTATTTGTAAGATATTATGTATGGACGGTGTTCTATAGCTTTTACAAATGTTACATAACAACCACCACCACCGGCGCCGCCATAGCTATTAAGATAGAGTTCACGAATGTTGTGCGCGAACTCGATTCGAAACATGTTCGGCTTTATAAAAGTAAAAAAGTTCATGTTCGAATATGCAGTCCATACATACAAACCAAATGTTCATGTTTGATGTTTGTGTTCCCTATGTTCGTGTTCGTACCTGCGTACACGGCTAATGGTGTTATGGTAGGGGGGCTCAGTTCACTGCTTATTTTATTAAGTTGGTAACCGTTCGTGTCTGAGTTAAAAACTGTACCTTTAGGTATTGTAGGAAAAGGATTGTTCATGTTGTCATGTTCTCCAAAGAAATCCCCTTCAACCAGATCCCGCAGTCCAGTTGATATCAGCTCAGTCACCGCATTATTGCGAAGACTACCAAGGTTTTTCAGGCACGTGGCGAGTAGATAATCTCCTGGCAAAGGAATGGGAACTATATTTTTTTGAAAGATTAATTTGAGAATGAGTTGATATTAAGAAGTGGGCAGGAATAAACAAAAATATGAAATAAACTCAAAATTGGTTTTTGACTGCTTTAGTACCTAAGACTGTGAGCTGATCAAAGGCCTCCATCATTAATCAAGTCATCGCTACAATTGATGGATATTGGCTTAATTACCACGCTTGCAAGTTGGTGATACTGATCACACACCCGGGCTATGTTCTTAAAATCCGAAAACACACTGCCCGACCTGAGAATTAACCCGGGATCTACAGATTTCGGGCCACTCGGCTAGCTGTAAGTACTAATTCGACTAAAAGACTAGGTAATCCACTCGTGAACATAATCCTTAGCCATAAAGAACACATATTGAGCTGAATCGAACAAACGTAATCTCGTAGGTAAACTCTGCTCCTTGTTACCAGTCTCAAGCTAACCAGTAAGCAGCACGATCTTGTTCCCGTGCAGCAGGTCTTTGTACTTCTCTGCATGCTTCTGCTTTTCCTGCAAATTCACCATGGTCTTGTGAATCAGGTGGCCGGTCCGCTTCATCTCGACTATTTCAGCCACTGCCCTCTGCGAGTGCAAAACTCCTGAGTCGTACTGGTCCCTGGTGAAATCCTGTAGGTTAAGCTCTTTTATTTTTCTCCATTATAACACCAAAAAGTTGTTGACCAATTCAACGCAATCTCTCAACCTCTAACTGACGCACGAATATAGGTACACTGCTGGAACTAGTTTTGGGTACTACAGGCACACTGGTAAACCCTGCAAAATATTATCGTCAGATCGGTTTTGTCTATTGAAATTAATGAACTTAAAAAGGATTTACAGTATTCCGATTTAGATCAGATATGCAATCTGATATAGAAAATAGACATATTGTGGAGTTTAAAATCAAGCAAGAGTTGTGTGAAGTGACAAAATGTTACCTGAGGGTTAAAACCAGCTGCCTTGGAAACGAGCAACACGATCAAGCCCAATGATTGAAGGTTGCTCTTGGAGCCAATCAGCAGGTTCTTCGCAGACTTCAGGAGAGGATGATTAGAACCGACCTTTGAAATAAAAACGAGACAATGACAGAACTGAGGAGCGAAGAAGAAAGAAGGTAATCTCGTACATACCTAATCAGATCTGAAAACTGTTACAAATCCATGCATAATAATAAAACATTTACCGATGACGATGGAAAAAATAAGATAAATTTTCTTCCAGCTTCTCGTGAAAACTGCTGGTTGGATTACAATAGAACTTTGTTTACCTACGTATCCACTTTATGACACACCACCACGCTTTTAAAAACTTAGGCCCGTATTCTAGAATCATACTCAAGCGTTGATCTGTACTTGAGTAGAGATTTGAAAACCTCAGTTCATACAAAAACGTCACTCAGATCTAAACTCAAGTACAGATTTTGTTTCAGAATACGGGCCTCAATCGGCCTGACATCACTATTTTCATTAATATACAAGGTAATTTGTTTGAAAAGCTAATTACAAGCGGACGAAGTCGCTCGTAACAGCTGATGTCAAATAAGCTCACCAATTTCCTCAAATGTATGGCGGTGTTGGCGATCTCATCGTTGAACAGCCACCGCAGGTTAAGGAACGAGGTCGGGTAGCCCACGATCTGCTCCGCCTCGGTGACCACATCGCGCCAGTCCTGCTCCTCACTGCCCACTCCGAGATTCCAACCAGAGTACTGACGAGATCTAAAAAACAGTAACATAGCAATTCCTATGTAGTGTCTAGGGGCCCAGGGTTTCTAAGTCCGGGCCTGGGTGTAGGCCTTTGTTTGGCACTAAGGGCCCTATTTCATTAGAACCTCATGGTTAAGCAAACAGCTGGCGATTCGGTGGCCTGGCAACAAATTGGTAGCCCAACTAAGCTGATACCAGGTAAAACCTACCCTGTTCTTGATAATGATCAATGATTTGCCTATAGTAACGCAATTCGTCAAATGTCTGTTATTTGCGGATGACTTAAAACTGTGCTATCCTATAGCAAACGTAACCGATTGCGAAATAATGCAAAATGACATTGATGCAGTTGTTAAATGGGCTAATGATAACCGTATGTCATTTAATAGAGCTCGATCACGAGCACCCATCGTGTTCTCCTATAGTGTTGCAGGGGTTCCTCTCAACTGGGTAAATGAAGTGAAGGATCTTGGTATTAAACTTGACGCTAAACTCGACTTTAATAGCCATATTGTTGCCATTTCTAAGCAAGCCAACAAAACCTTGGGTTTCATCATGCGTACTGCCTCACAGTTCCAGGACATTAACATAGCGATATTGCTTTATGACGCATTTGTACGCAGTAAATTGGAATACGGGTCAATCATCTGGGACCCAAGTAGTGCAAAAAACACACTGCTATTAGAAAAAGTCCAAAAGAAGTTTGGTCGCTTTTTATATAAAAAAAGGTATGGATATTATCCTTTTTTGTATCCATCATTGTTTATAGCCGGTATGTTAGGCCAAGAAACGTTGCAGCTTAGGCGTAAGGTGCATCTTTTTGTCCACTTCTGCTTGCTGCTTCGTAATAAGGTGGATAACCCTGAGACCCTGCACCGGTTAGGTTTATATGTGCCGCGAAATTATGTTCGAGGAGCTGGTCGTAGGCGGCACCGTCTGTTCGCGGCCCCCGCGGGCCTGCGCACGCGCCACGCCGGCAACACCCCCGCGGCTCGTGCTGTTGCCCTCTTCAATAAAGTCCTAATTGAGTTCCAGGATGCTGACATATTTTATGACTCAGTATCCACATTACTTCGGAAAATAACTTTCAATTTGTTTTTTAAATGTACATTATTTTACTCTAAGCTCTTTTGTTTGTTTAATCGAAGTATTTGTTATTGTTTACTTTTCTATATTTTTGTTTTTTTTAGCATGTAAACGTGTTGGCTTAGCTGTAAGTTTATATTGTAAATGAATAAATAAATAAATAAATAAATAATAAATAAATAAAATAGAAATCATCCATACAACAGTACATGTTGGTGGCGCGACAGGGTGGCGCCACCCACCATGGTGTCCTAACGAAATAGGACCCTAACTTATATTACGTAAACAATACCTACCTGTTTTGTCCACATGGTGGTGAACAGGAAAGAAGATGACATCTCTTCACTATCTGATTTGAATAACTCTGTCTGTTCTCCAGAATTCGGTCATTACTACCCAATTTTAAGACTCTTTGTATGCCAACGGTAAATACCTGACGCGGGACAGTGAAATTTAAAGCTTTTAATGTCATTATTTTGTCCAGAAGAAGAATGGAAATTATATTTGTTTATTGTGATTACATGAGTTTATCAATTTCTGTTATATTTCTGTCAGATAGACGGTTGAATTATAACTTTTTTTTACCAAGTGCTTTTTGGCTTGGCTTTGCCAAAAAGACTGATTGAAAGAGTCCGCAAAAAAAGACTTTACTATCTAAATAATAATATGGATTTTACTAAGAAGTGCTCAGGTTAGATCATGAGTAAATTCCTGGTCGCTTAGTAGCAAATAAATCCGGGTAGAAACAGCACCCCGGTTAGTGCGTAAAGAAATAACTAGGTAATTTCTCGTGAAGCTACAATGGCTGAGATGTTCTTGTTGCTTCGTTTCTAATTTCTATCCACATACATACCATCACGACTTTATCCCAAACGGGGTAGTCAGAGGCAAGTGACTGTTGCCGTCATGGTAAACGGAACACTAAGAAGCTTACTTTTCACCAATGGTATGAGAGCCCTAGTTCTAATTTCTATCCAGTTTGAGAATATTGGCAGACCGAAGATCTAATCGGATTGCAAAATACCTACTCAAACTATAACCATATCATGTTTACCAGCGGGCTGGACAAAGGTTTTTATCATTGTTTTTAACTGGATCTCCTCCCTTGTACAATGCACATACCTATTATGTTACTAAAGTGCTGTACAAAAGGTACCAACCACACTTTTCCTAACGCCGGCAACCTTTTTTTTAAAGCGCGAAATATAGACCGGTTGTCCAATCACTTTAACGCCAAAATTCGGCGAGGCTTATAAAAGGTGCAAAGAATATTTGGAGTCTACCTAGACCTTCCTGAACCATAAGTCCCTAACTCAAGAATTTCCAGTTCCCGCACGCATGGTTCTCCATTATCCGCGGAGTTACGGTAATCCCGGCGCGTCCGTCAAACCTAATGGCCTCCGAGGGGAATTAAAAAGCTGACTTACTGTCGTTAGCGACACCACACGTCGCCGTATCTTGGGGATTAAACGTCACTGTAAAGCAGGACCATTGATAGATTGCGAGACGCATTCAGACATAGGTACTTATTTCTAAATGTAACTTAATCTAACCGATATTCTTATATTTACGCGAATACTATAGGTACATTGAAACAATGGAACTGAGCAGATTCTACTCGCCGTTGAACACATAATATTTTTTAACAATTTCCAACCCAGCATTTTAATTTTACTGATGCCTGATAACAGTGGTAACCTTACGGAGTTTTTAACTTGATTTGTACATAAATATGTGTATTGGCCATGGGCATATAGAGGTCAAGCATTTACCGCCGAAGATAGTGGGTTCGATTTTAACCCCGGAAAAACATTTAAAGATAGTACCTCACCTAGAGCATTTTCCTGTAATGTAACGTTTCAGATTAGATTTTGAGCATTACATTACAGTAATGCCTCCCAGACATGACGACCATTCACCTGTAATTAACATTTCAGATTCGATTTTGAGCATCACATCACAATACCGCCTTACAAAACTTCAGGGAATTATCAAAATATTACATATTGTACGAGTATCATCAAGTTGCGTACCTTAATGCTCGGTGCTTTTCCCTCACCAACGTAATGCTCGAATTAGGAACATTACAGTTTGCGCACTGTAATGCTCGGTTCTCATCCCTCACTGATGTAATGCTCGACTCTGTAACGTTATATTATGTGCCGACTGGTCACGTAGTGAGATCAGGCACACACAGTGTATGTGTATAAGTTCGTATATAGGCCTTAGTAGAATTATAATAAACCAGACTATTACCAACTGATGTCTCATTTCACTGCCATCCCGTCTGTGGTTATACATTACAGGAAAATGTTCCAAGTGAGGGAGCACCTTAAGGATATGAATGGTTGTTCTGTGTCTAGTTGTTTTTTTTACTTGCTTTCGCGGATCCGAAACTACTCGATAAGTTGGTCTACTTAAATCAATAATCCTAATTTAGAGGAAAAGCTCTCTTGCTGTGTTACGAGAGTCTCACTCGCACAGAACACGTGGTCCCCGTGGCGCAGGGACGGTGTCCCGCTGTGCGGCAGATCGCGAGTTCTGCGATAAACGTTAGTATGCTTATTCTGCACAAGCCCCTGAGGTTTTAATGAGAAAGGCGCAGATTTTAACAAAGTCAGTCTAGTCTCGATGGTTGAAAGCCAGAATACTTAGCCCAAACTCAGGGCAGTCTTTTTCCCAGGACAGAAATAGCATGCTTGCAGGTCGTTTACAACCGTCCAGTCTGTAAGCTCACTCTATGTCTATAAGTGTTCATCTTATAGCTGGAAATGATGATGGTTGTTTGTTCAAGTTGTGATCACCAAATTGGTACGCGTGTTTATTAGGACTTCGATGTAATCATCATCATCATCATCCGTGCGGTCTATCCCGGTTGTGAATCCACACTGGTGTGTGGGGCCCAGGGTCCGCCTTTCCTATTTTCCTGGCCCACTTCGCGCGACTTTTCGATGTTAATGGTTGTCTCCTCGTCGTAACTCAAAATTATGGCAAGTATTGGTTTCAACTGCGATTGAAAGATGGCCGTCTATCGTACTCCGTCACTGGGTACCTAATCTAGTCGTTGACCTTATGATTTAAGACGAACCAACTTCTTGCCAGAAGTAACTGTGTGTAGGTACGTCCGTCAAACACGCAGGTGCGTAGGGTTAATTTTTTAACGAATCCTTTTATTCGAATTTCAAATTTGTAGCCCCGAGGTGCCAGTTGTCGCAATTAAAAAAGGCAAATGCTATGATTAAGTTAGGGGTTTAATCGCTGGCCTTTTATAATTGTTATTAGGATTCTGGCTGGTACCGACGTAAAGTTGGGTCAACTAGTAGGTTTTATTATAATATGCCTAAAAATATTCCTGTTACTTTTTCTTTTACCAACTCTTTTCAAGGATTATTTTAAACTACTCAAAACAAAAAAAATAGTTTATGAGTGTCTTTATAATTTGGGATAACCTTACAAAGACCTGTTATTCAAAAAAAATACATTTAAGTACAGTAGGTACCTACTCATCAGTATTTCCTAACAAACCACAAACAAACTACTACGATAATCTTTTGCAGACAAACTTGAAAATGATATAAAATTTGGACAGTTTTATTGTTGAAAACAACGCTGTCTTTTTTTTTTTTTATTTACCTAACTACTTACCTACCTAATAAGATATGGACTAAAATGCAAAAATAATGAAAATGATCTGTCCGCTTAGGCGTCTGCTACACGGTCGCCAACAAGGCCATTAAAAGAGAAAAACTTAGAGTATAAACAAATAAACTTAGAGTTCCATTTTCCAAATTAAAATTAGTGTCAGATAGTCCCCATAATATGTCAATTAAGATTTATAACCACATACCTAATAGTATGAAAAATTTAGAAACTCTCTCTCTTTTTACCAAAAAATTAAAATTACTTCTTATTAACAAGTGTTATTATAACTTGAAGGAATTTTTCGAAGATAAATTTGTGGATTTTTAGGGATACTTTATCATGGGTAATTCAACACCATAGGCTTATTATTATTATTGGTATTATGTTTATTTTATATTTTTAATTTTAAATTGTTAACACCACGGACAATGTATTTAATGTGAGGCGATTAAATGCCCTCAATTTGCCGTGCCCTTGCAGGGCGTCACATGTACTTTTATAAAATACTGTAAGACCTTTATACCTATGTGACTATGCAATGAATAAATAAATAAATAAAGAGGTGACCTTGGTCAGGGCGACACCGTGTTGACGGCTGTAGGTCCAAATAAAAATGGATTGTCGGTCACCCGCTTTATTCATTAAGCTGAGCTAACCTCTGAGTTGCAATCGCTGGTTGATGCGCAAAGGGTCGCTGCTTATGGTTCGATTAAATATCTGATAATGAACAGTCTGGTGTTTGTGGTACCTACCTCCACGGTAGAGAACTTCATTTTGGGACCAGGGCAAAATTGTGTAATAATACTTAGTTAACTCAAATTTTATTTTTTAAATTATATTCTTGTTATGTATACTCACTTTACTATTACTTATTTAACCGAGCTGGACACCATTTTTTTTTAAATCAACTGGGTGGGCATCTTATTTTTTAATACTGCATCCAAACAACTAGTCCTATGTCCTGTCCGCTAAAGCCCCGCGCACACGCAGGCGTCACGCCGCGCGACGCGTGCGCAACATGACGCTCGCCATTTTATCGCCGTTGTAAACCCGCCGATTTATCGCAATACCCGTGTCGAGATGTTCGCGTGTACGAGTAATTCTATTAATTAATACGAGTAGTGATAATAATAAATTTTAATTAATAATAAGTAGATAGATATGTAAGTAAGTAATAATAGTTTCTTTAGACTGCGTTTCTGTTTACCTACACTAAACTTCCGTAATAGCTGACAAATGTGACAGTTTAAACTTTGGCCCCCAACTAATAGGAAATTTGACACAATAATTACTTGAGAACTCCAATAATTGTTAAATAAACCTAATCATTTTTTATCTTTAGCACTGCCTGTAATATCTCTGTCTGACTGTGTTAGACTGGTAGAGAATGCCTCTAGGCATTAAGTCCGCCTTTTGTAACATGGACTATGTGCAATAAAGAATAAATAAATCAATCGGGTCGGGTCAATTTAGGAAACGATCTTTTCTGAATTGACTCGGGTATTGGTGTGCTGGGAGACGCCCCTGGCTGATTTCCTTGTGTGGTACCTCGTAACACAGGGATATTAATCCCTACTTCGATTACAAGAGGTGTGTTGTCTGGCGCGTATTTATATTTATTTATTTATATTTAAAAAAAAAAGATCATTTACTCAGTGAGGTAGTTGAGTTAGTTGCAGTGATGCCGGAGGTCTCAGCTTATCTGAAAAATTACTTTTAGACTTCCTTTTTGACGTCTGATAAAAAATATTCATTTATTTATTATTTATTTAATCTTTAATACAAAAAAATACATTAGGCGGACTTAATGCTAAAATCATTCTCTACCAGTCAACCATCGGATGAGACAGAAATGCTGTTGGCGGTGCAAAATGTTAAATTAGAAAAGGTAATAAGTAAGTACATAGATTTCATAAATTCTTAACAAGAAGAAAAAAGACACAACCTAATCAATATGAATTATAGGTACCTACATATATACATAGAAATACATAACATAAATAATTATATACTTACATATTAATATAGGTATAACACACTACTCACTATTATAGGAAAGCAATAAAATAGACGATGAACAGTGGAAACCAGAGAATTCCTTTAAAAATCACGGGTTGCTGTTTTAAACATGGCTTTACTTGGTGGTAAAAATTAAAATTGACTGAGTGTTAAAAACAAGGCAGATCTACTTTAAAACTTCAATCTCAAAAAAAACGCAGAATACTGAAATACTGAATTTATCCGTCATGAATATCAAGAT
This sequence comes from Udea olivalis, assembly GCA_947369235.1. Classification (NCBI taxonomy): domain Eukaryota; kingdom Metazoa; phylum Arthropoda; class Insecta; order Lepidoptera; family Crambidae; genus Udea; species Udea olivalis. Next base: position 1,944,254 of record OX376360.1, on the reverse strand, counting down.
ACACCTAGTAATTATACCTTAATGATACATATCTCAAACATAGCAATCAAACAATCTTCGCTGTACATAACATTATCGACATAATAATATCCAGCCCGGCATTACAGATGCATTTTAGAATGGGGATAATTTCAAAAATGGAACAAGACGCGATTTACGAGCGCGCAGGCCAGTAGGCGCGCGCCACGCCCTGCTATTAACAAGGTTTTTTGAAATTCGAACGATAGTTATATGGCTAGCTAGCTGGCTACTGCTTAGAAATTACTACATACACTGCCCGCTTTTAGTGGCCAGGCGTCAGGCGTGTAATCAACAACCTTTAGAACGGTTTTTCAAACAAAATTGATAAAACGTGCTAAACAAAAAAAAAATGAAACAGAGAAAAAAACGTTTCGCACCCTTCGATCAACAACAGTGGTATTCTTGATCAAAGTTGTACTGCTACTCAGTTATCAGGTTAAATTAAATTCGAATGTGTAATTCTTGTATGAACGAATATGAACTGGAATTCGGGAGGTGAAGGAGAAAACAACGCTACCACCACAATAGCGAACCGTCTCAGACAAAGACAAAGTAACTATAATATTAAAAGACTCAAAATCATTGAATTTCAACGTTTTGTGTTAAATATGATTTTGCTGTTTGATTTCCCCATCATTCGTTTTTGAGGATATGTCAAATACATAGCTTGCGCGGCTTAACGCAGAAGCGGTAAACTTGCAGGTGATGCCCACTATCCCGTTTATTTGTTTATGATATTATGTCCTGCCTACAGGACATAACGTAAACAAATAAACAAGGAACATTTAATTATGACAGTTGGAAATTGCATTATAATTGTTTAATGCGTTTTTAATTGATGCAGTAATAACGTGAACAGGTGCAGTATTTATCAAAATGGCGAAATCGCCCGCGAGTTACTCCTTTGCATTTGCAGATAAGTCGCATGCAACCTGCATGATCGATTAATCAAATGGTATGTTGCAAAAAAAGGAAAATAGCGGCCGGAACAGGGAACATGGCGGTAGTTCTGTGCGCGTGCTGTAAGTAGGCTTTTTGAATGATAGAGGTGCATTTTGAGACATAATGACCCATACTGACACAGTCAAGACTTTAAATTTATCAAGCAGCAATCGAAGTTATGAAGCCTTTTGATTGAAGCTATCCGTAGTTTTGTCAGTGGAACTAATAGAGACAGCTGTGCTTGTAGAACATAACTTTGATGATAGTTTGAAAATCCGGGGGACTTTTCACACTGCTGCCACTACTGGCTCATTTGAAGTGTCCCTGCTGCGGCGCCGGCCCCGTGACTCAAACCTCGGTAGGTCCAAACATATACGTCAATCGTTTTTTTTTAGAATCCTGACACTCAGGGGTGGCCAAAAATACCCCATGTATATTACCCGATTTTTTGTAGTTTTCGAGTTATGAATTGTAGAAAATTTCCGGGTTGAGTCACTTTTTAGGTCACTGTAGCGCGATCTGTTGAGATGAATGCCTGATTTTTTTTATTTATTAGGTGAATAATAGCGCTAGATGATTTTGAAGAATCAACATCCATAACGGTTATCATAACTCTAAAAAAAATATGAAATTAAAAAAAGTAGAAATGCTGTTTTTCTTCTTAACTTTGAAGGCCGTTTAAAAAAAAATACCTAATATTTTTTATCAAAATCTTCCTTAAAAACTTTCCTACATTGTGAACTATCTACCATGTAAATTTCAATGAGTAACTTCAATGGGATCATACCTAAATTTGATTCAGAGTGTCAGAAGTGTAAAATTCTAGTAATCAGTGTTTCAACTTAAACTTGATTACAAGTTGACTTCAATGGATTTATTAATTAAAAACGTCAGAATAAGTGTGCAAAAAAGTCACTTTTTCAGTTTCACATAGATTTGATGTCGTTTAAAAAAAAACACAAAAAAGTCATCTAAATAAACGAATTTATGGCATTATTTTTTTTTGGTTTTGACGATATATTATCTGTATTGAGCAATAAAGTGATCATTTTGAAAGCGTTTTATGCCTTTTTTTTCATTTAGTTTACTTCTAATCAAGTTTTAGTTGATACACAGATTACTTGAATTTTGCACTTCTGACATTTTGAATGAAAATTTAAGTATGATGCCGTTGAAGTAAGTCATTGAAATTTACATGGTAAATAGTTAGTTGTGTTGAAGTTTATAAAAAAAAATGAATGAAAAATTTAAGGTCACTTTTTTTTTAAAACGGCCTTCAAAGATCTGGTAAAAACCAGCATTTCTAACTTTTTTAATTTCTTATTTTTTTTTATATGATTAGCGTTATGAATGTAAATTCTTCAGAATTATCTAGCGCTATTATTCATCTGATGAAAAAAAAACAGGCATTTATCTCAAGAGATCGCGCTACAGTGACCAAAAAAGTGTCTCAACCCAGAAATTTTCAAAAATCCGTAACAAAAATCACAAATCGAAAACTGAAAAAAGTCGGATAAAATAATTTTTTTTTATATTGCCCGTCAAGATGACCTCACTGCACCTGATGGAATATGCGATCTTGAGGTCCAGATGTGAGGTTGACAAGCCCAGTCATTCAAACGAATCACTGGGCTGGCCATCCTCACCTTGAAAGGAAATGCCTTTTCACGCCCCGCTTGAAGAACCCGGGACTATAAGAGGGAGGAAACACATGTGCTGGAAGAGCGTTCTACGTCTGGATGGTACGACAAAGAAACGAGTCACCGAACCTTTTAGTTCGGGCCAACAAATGTTGAATTGAGTGTGGATGACGATCAGCACGGGAGATCAGTGGTACGGGAGTGGAAAGGTGAGGGTGGAATAAGCTGGAATAACTAGTCAGAGCATTCCCCATTGTAGAAGCGATAGAGAACACTTAGCCTGGCAATGTCTCTACGCAATTGGAGAGGCTCAAGGGTCAAAGTTGCCTCTGGGTTTCCAATAATACGGATAGCACGCCGCTGCAACCTGTCAAGAGCTTCGAGTAGGTACTTGGTGGAACCGTCCCAGAGATGAGAGCAGTATTCCACACACGAGCGAACTTGTCTCTTATACAAAAAACAGAGCTGCCCAGGCGTGAAGAATCGTCTCACTCTGTTCAGGATTCCGAGTTTACGGGATGCAGTTCTAATGACGCTCTCAATGTAGTCCCACTGGTTTAGGTTAATAATATACATACATGGGGTATTTTTGGATCACCTGAGTGTGAGGAAGCTAAAAAATATATTGACGTGTATGTTTGGACCACTCTGTATGTACCTGAGATTTGTAGTCGGTCAATCAGCCAATGACGATGCAGTATTTTGTTAAGTAACGATTTTCGCGCATCAAAATTAGTGAATAACCCTGCAAGGATCGTGGGTTCTTTCCCCTAGACAAAATAGTTGTGCAAACATTTGCGTGAGTGTTTCAAGAGATATTCATATAATGCTTCATTGCATTTTTAAAACAGTCTAATTGTAATATTTCTTAGCTTCAGGGGTAATTTCTGGTCGCTTAAGCAAGTATTTGCTCTGTCCAAGGGCTGGGTCCTAACTGGAATGTTGTTAAATGCGTCCACATATAGGAGCTACTACAGCATGCTACCGGCTTGCTTGGAGCCGCGCGGTAGCGGCCGCATTACCATGAGGAACTACAAGTAGGCTGCGAGGTACTAATTACAAAACAAAGGTTAAGATTATTTAATACCTTAATTATATGAATAAAAATGCGATAGCCACTAATCATCACAATTTATGGGAATAATGTAATGTAATGTCTTTAAGTGAGCAATTTTCTGAACGACGAAATAAATATTCTACCATTATCCCTCTCTTAGTCAGTCCCAGCCCAGCCAAAATTACAATGACGATGTCCGTCTTGCGGTTGCCAAAAGCACCGCTAGCAAAAAGCGTCTCGAAAGAAACAAGCACTTTTAGGCTTATCAAAGTTTTAACAAACTTTGTAGTTTCAATCCTATTTCTAAATAATGGGTAATGTTTTGAACTTTTGATATTTATGAATGAAATGAACAATGCACGGTCGACAACGAAGGTCTGAACGTTTGGCTAATTGGAACCTATCTTCAATAGTAGTAACATGGGATGATCTAGAAAACGTCCTGATAGAACCTTCCCACCGATAGGTGCGACGATTCTTTCCTTTGATTAATTTCCTTCAGTTGCTAAAAAGCAATAAGGAATAAAGCGAATTAGCTGATCAGTTATGCCGAAAACACATATTTTAATTCAGAACTTCGAAGCTAGTGATTGTTGTGTAGGTATTTTAGAATTCGTTGGTAAACTATATTTGCTATCCTTATAAGCCTTAGGCGCAGTTACCACACGACCACAGCAAAACGTAAGTTACACCTTGCGCTTTGGACAATTAAACGTTGCCCGACTCGCCTCCCGCCGCGACGCCATCTTTTATTTGCGGCCTGAACGCTCGCACAGCCTTCAATCAGTTTGAGGATTAAAAACAAACTGGTTTCTTGTAATCATTAATGATTTAATGTTCATCTTATGATTTTAGTCTTTTTTTGAATGCACTTCTAGCTGCAGTGAAGATTTGCCCATAATCCTCCAGACTATTCACTGTAAGTAATTTTAGTCCTTAATTAATGAATTGTACTGTTTTTTCGTAAGGGAATAATTCATTGCAAAAGCCTACATGGATAATTAGGTATATTCTTGCTATCAGAATATAAACATTGTTAAGGAAACATGGTTCTATTCAACGCCATCGAGGCTCAAACCGGGAATCAATTTGTGCGATTTCTCAAAATCGGAGCGGAGTGTCTGGCAGTCGTCAGTAAAAAGTACGTCTACCACGAGTTGCCACTTTAAATTTACAATATCGTTCGCGTGAAAAAATGTATTGGGATTTGACATTGTCTTGTCATGTCATGTGTCAGTAGACGTACAGATTTATAAATTGCTAAAAGATTTCGGATACTTTTGCCAAATCTTGTCAATCATCCTGTGGACCTGTAACTTTTCCAACTGCAGTTACTTTGCCTAATCGTTGGTCCAAAGCTATTCGATAAAAAAATTATCATTTACATCCTACTCACTTCCTTCTTTAAAGAATAATCTAAATTAATAACTACATAAACACGTAAAATTCATCACCGAAAAGTAAAGTTGTAATTCAGGCGATCCAAAAGCAGTCTCGCAGTTTGACAGTTCAGCTATGTCTCCCTATCCACCTGCCTGCACAACCACACAAACGTTATATCAGTCACAAAACAAACCATTTATCTAATTCAGTAGGCGGACCACGTAAATCTTCTGGGCCAGAGCCGCGAGGAGTAAAATATGGTCGCCGCGCGACATCCATCGCGCCATTTACATACTTCAGCGCTGCGCCCGCGCCGCATTCCCACGCCCGCGTCTCAATACAGATACCGCTAAATTAAACAGTTTGTGTCGGCTAACAATTTGACCTATATTGTGAGCTAATTGAAATAGCTGCAGACATTTTTCTTTTTGAGGAAAGACGATCGCCTAGTAAATATACTTTTAGCATGTGGAATTCCACGGTATACACAGGTCCTAGAAATTTCTGGTAGTGTTAACGATAATTCGTGAAGGTACATAAAGTATGCGATTGACTAAGTGAACATTACCATAAAACAAAGATCTTACAGAAGGACCGCTCTCGCCTTTTTTCACTATAATTACCTAAACTTGCCTCACCGCCTGCCACTGCGGTCACCTAACTACTATATTCGCGCTGAATTTTTTAAATGAAGTAAGTAGGTAGGATATACCAACTTGACAGAAGTTCAAGTTCGACAAACAAAAAGTGCGACTAGTCGTGTGACCGATTCTCACCTGCATGGCTGCCTGAGCTGTGCTGTGACTGAATACGTAAAAAAACATATTCTTCGTATTTATGTACCTGCTACTTATGTATCTACTATATCGATAGGCCAAATCTATTTTAAATCCTGAAAGTTCTTTTCAATTTTCCTACCACCTTACAATGCGACAGCAGTTTTTAACTTCACTTCTGGCTTGGGAATTCGTCCTTCTCCCATCAACCAGCTCACAATGGGGTCCAGACGGGTGCAGGTAAAATAGAGCAAAACTGAGCGGCGTCAGCGCGTTTGAGCGCGGCCTTTGGCGGACATTTGCATGAGATCGCGTCGCCGCCATCTTGCTTGTTTTGGCGCGGTGTTTTCCCTAGCGCTGGCGACACAGCTGGATCAAGAATGAAACTCATTTAAAAATGGATATGTGGTATTAAGTGATGGTGGCGACAGCGGATGTTATTTTATATATTACGGGCATCGCCGTACAATATAGACGGCCTTGTCGTAAGAGCAGTCTCTTCCAGACAATCAGGCAGATGAAGATAGGACAACCAAAAAAGGTGTGATTTATATATATGTATCTATATATATTTTTTATTTAAAATGGGTTTGCGTTGGTCAGCCTCGCCTGGTGGTAAGGGATGACGAGGCCCATGGTAGTACACGCTTACCCAGAAAATGCCTATTCACTCTGGCCTTGAAGATACTAAAGGTTGTAAGTATCCGGAAACACAGACGCAGGGAGACCGTTCCACTCCCTAGCGGTGCGTACCAGAAAAGACGCAGCAAACCGTCGGGTGCAGATTGTTGGAAAGTCAACCACATGGGAGTGGAACCCCTCAAGGCGTCTAGTAATCCGGTGGTAGAAAGTAGAGGATGGTATCAGTAGGGCTATTCTTAAAAACTCATTTCGAACCTCACCCAGTGAATCCGCCGTGAGATTCAAATTTCGCATCTTGTAAAACTGGATAACGACGAAATGTCACCTTTTTCATGAAAGTGTTCATAAAATAAACAACGGTTAATGAGATTTTGATATCAAGTTTATATAAATTGTGTGTAAGTATATAAGAAAAAGTGAGTTCGATCACCTGAGTGAGATCGGGTTTCGAATTTTACAGAATCGCACTACAGGTTGTGTAGTTCCTGGATGAAAGTGAACATTTTCTTACCCATTAAAGCAAAAAGTTAGAGCGTCTCCCTTGTGAGTTAAAGGTTTAGGTCGATTTAGGGCCGATTTTTCAATCCTTAGATAATGAAATTTATCTAAAGATTAAAGTTTATTCGAAGGTTACTTAACAAGATTTTTAATTTTTCAATGTTCAGATAGATGTTATATCTGTTGAATAAAGCTGCTAACTGAGTAATAAAGTTGTCTGCTTCTTGAGGGGCTGGATAATATTTATCTACTTATTATTTATTTATTTATTAAATCACTATGCCTGCTTACAGTTGTTTGACCAAAACACAGGCAAGTCATACATACGATAACATTACATTAAATTACAATAAAATTATAATAAAATTACGACATAAATAAAATTAAATTAAAATTACCATTATACAATCAAAATTACAATAAATTACGATAAAATCAAACAAAAATAACAATTAAGTAATTAAAAAAAAAAAAAAAAAGAAAATCAATTTTATAAATTAATAGTTTAAAAAATGTCACGCAGATAAATTTTGAATGTACGTGTTATTGTCAGTAATCACCCGAGACCATCCGCAAACAAATCTAGGTCATCATATTGAGCGAGCATGTCCCCGATCAAGCGCAGCGCGCGCACTGTAGGTGCTTGGGCGGCGTGCTTCGTGCGCATGACGGGCCTCCGCAGCAGGTGCGGCCGGCGGCGCGGTGCCACCAAGCCTTCGGCATCCCGCGTCACATGGTATGCGCGTAGGCACTGTGAGGCACTCTCTCAAGCACATGTGGGCAATCCACCTTCTGGTAGATTACAGACAGATAATGTACCACAAGAAGAAGTTTCCTTCTTGAGGCGAGCACATCCAAGCCAACCATCCCATACACGAACAAGGATGGATACAAAAAAGGATAATACCCATAGGCTCTCTTATACAGCCAACGGGAAAACTTTCGCTGAATTTTTTCTAACATGAGACTGTATTTATTCTCATAGGGGTCCCAGATGGCAGCCCCATATTCAAGCTTACTGCGCACGTAGGCATTGTACAACAGCCTAGCGACAGAAACACTATTAAATTCAGAAGTTGTCCTAATAATAAAACCTAACATCCTACTAGTCGACTTACATATGTTTGTCACGTGTTTGTGAAAGCCCATCTTAGTAGGTATCTAATGTTTAACCTAGGTCTCGGATGTCGTCAACTCTTTCTAAAGAAACGTCAAATAATTTATATTCAGTATTTAAAATGCATTGTTTGCGTGAGAAAGATTATGAATTATGAAAGTGATAGTCTTGCATTTCGTGTCGTTAAAAGGCATCCGATTACAACTACTCCATGAGGCTACAGCATCAACATCACCTTGCAGAGCGCCCGCGTCGGCTTCACTACCTATACCAAGATACAATTTGAGGTCATCTGGGAGACACTCGGCGGTTCTGACTGATTGGGGTAAGTCGTTAATCATGATCAAAAACAGAGTTGGCCCCAATGTGCTTCCCTGACTTACCCCAGATCTTGTATAGTAGTCACCAGATTCGTACCCATTCAACCTCACGATCTGCCGCCGATCCATAAGATAGCTTGCGAAAAACTGCAGGAGTTTAGGCGCAAAACCAATCAAACCAAGCTTTTCCAGCAATCTGTCATTATCAACAAGATCGAAGGCCTTTTTAAAATCAAAATAGGCGGCATCTACTTGTCTACCAGCATCCATTTCAGCCGAGACATAGTCAACCAGTGCCACTAGGTTAGTGGTAGTTGATCTTGCCTTACGGAAGCCGTGCTGGGAACTATGCAACTGGCTGCCAACCTGTCGACTAATATGGCTGTTGAGTATGATCTCAAAGAGTTTCGGGAACGCGGATAAATCTATGAGTTTTCTTTGACATTTTGAGGTTCTGCGGTGTGTCATTTGAGATTATATTCATTTTTTTAAGGAGTTTTGGAGTGTTATTATAATCACAAACTTTTCACCACAACTTTAGACAACAAAAAAAGCTGAAGTTGTTTTTATTATACGTCAGTGTCAATTTGTCATTCAACTTTTATCTTGTTTCATTCTGACCAAGAAGGCTAGAGACTAAGGAGAGATAACTCCCTGGAAAGGGTTGGACTAAATCCGTATCCCACAGTGACGCATGCGCATTACGCTTCTTTGCCGCGATCCTCGCGAAGTGTCAAAATTGGTCAACACAACCTCGAAAAACAACAACTGTCGCACGTGACACCGTTCAAAACAAAACCATGTGACCATGAAATGACAAATAGCTGCCGCTGCACATGCGCAATACAGCGTTTTGCCCGGCACAGAGTATACGACTTTCGGCCCTCGAAAGCTTACCCCCACTTCGGGAGTTATCTCTCCTTAGTTTCTAGCCTTCTTGATTCTGACATTGCAATGATTGTTTTAGTGGATCTCGCTTGTGAATAATCAGTGTGAAGTTAGCGATATAAGTATAGACAAAAGATAGTTAGCTATTCTTTGGATAAAAGACGATTGATAAACAGCCAGTTAATTTTATACTTCAATTAGCTATCTAAGGAATAAACTAAGAATTTAAAGATCGGGCCATAATTAAATAGTATTAATAAGTACGTCCACCTGCACTGCACTGCACTCAGTGCACTCCACACCTCTTAATCTTGTTGCACGTTTTGTGCGTGGTACATTCGGTAGCGGCGAAGCAAAAGCCGAGACCGCTTTCAATTATTCACTTTATTATTCTGCGAGTGATGCGTATCATACACGAATACCTACCAATTAGTGGTCCACGCAAATGGCGCACGCGCTGATCTGTCTTCAAAAATAATTAAGTATACTCAGCAGTAAATTGACATGTCACATATTGGACAGAACTTGTTTTAAGTATTTATACATCTAACTTTGTTTTATTTATTATTTTATACCTTTATTTAGTACCTACGAGGGTCATTCAATAAATACTTAGCCTACAAAAAGTAAACGAAAATTTTGGAATAGTGGCAATTTATTTTTCAACATAGTCTCCTTTTAGTTTGATACACATAGCCCAGCGATGCTCCAACTTTTTTAACCCGTCCGAAAAATAGTTTTTGTCAAACTCTGCAAAATAGGCCTCCGTGGCGGCGATGACCTCCTCATTTGATCCATATCTATTCCCGGCGAGTGATTTTTTCAGATTAGGAAACAGAAAGAAGTCACAAGGGGCCAAATCTGGAGAATACGGTGGATGGGGCAGCAATTCGTAGCGTAATTCGACCAATTTGGCCATGGCAACGGCAGACGTGTGAACCGGTGCGTTGTCGTGGTGAAACAGCACTTTTTTCTTCGCCAGATGGGGTCGTTTTTTCTTTAATTCGGCGTCGAATCGGCCCAATGAATCGGCATAGTAGAGCTCTGTAATTGTTTTACCCTTCTCGAGGTAATCGATGTAGATCACACCTTGTGAATCCCAGAAAACGGTGGCCATAACTTTTCCGGACGATTTTACAGTTTTCGCTTTCTTTGGAGCACGTTCCCCGGTCTGGATCCATTGTTTTGATTGCTCCTTGGTCTCTGGTGTGTACCAGTGGATCCAGGTTTCATCGACGGTCACAAAACGACGCAAAAACTCAGCTGGATTCCGCTTAAACAGCGCCAAACACGTCTCCGATGTGGTCTCACGGTTGCGCTTGTTTTCCGGTGTGAGTAAACGCGGCACCCATCGCGCCGACAGCTTTCTCATGCCGAGTTCCTCGTGAAGAATATGATGCACTGTTCCTTCTGAAATGGCTACAGTCTCAGCTAGCTCCCGAACCTTCAATCGGCGATCTGCCAATACGAGATCATGGATTTTTTTAATGTTTTCCTCCGTAGCAGCTGTTTTCGGTGCACCTGGACGTGGTTCATCAAAAACCGACGTACGGCCACGTGCAAACTCGTTGAACCAATTCTTGACGGTGGCCATCGATGGAGAAGAGTCACCGTACACAGCATCCAAGCGCTCTTAGATTTCGATGCGCGTTTTCCCTTCCAAAAATAGGAATCGAATCACCGAACGATATTGCTCTTTTTCCATTTTTGTAAAACCGATCGACACGTTCGCTTCCTTAATAAGTTGTCAAATTAAAACAAATGAAGTGATTGGAATGAAAATTTGAAAAAGGAATTAAAAAAGAATGTGCTACACTGTGGTAAAACTCTTTTGAAACTACAGCGCCCTCTGGCGATGAGGCTAGGTACTTATTGAATGCACCTCGTATCTATCTAATATTATAGAGAGGTAAGCATTTGTGAGTTTGTATGTTTGAGGTAGGTACTCTCCGAAACCACCGAACCGGTTTCAAAAATTATTTCACTGTTAAAATGCTACATTATGCTGCTGATTGCTGTAAATAAATAAATTAATTAATATCTAGGACAGGTACACCAAGATTATCTGACCCCAAACTAAGCAGAGCTACTGTGGGTGTCAGAGACTGATAAACATACTTAAATATTTCTAAATACATACTTAAATAGATAATAACACCCAGACACACAACAAAAACAAACATTCGTCACATCAATGTCATGGGTGGGGATCGAACCCACGACCTCCGGTGGTATAGGCATATAGGTACAGTGTACAGTGTGCCCGTACACCCTTAGTTGATAGTTTGTTGTTATTTAGAAATGAAAGAGTTTGTATGCTAATTATTATGATTGTGTATTGTCCAAAACACTGCTTGATTGACTATATGCTACAATGATTATGATTTATGCGAATGATAATGAGTACACGACAAATACCGCGCGGGCTTTTAGGTGAACTGAGTAAAACTGCATATGCGTGAAATAATGCTGACATAACCGTATATACAGGGTGGTCACGTACAAACATACACGTCAATAATTTTTTTTTAGCTCCCTCACTCTCAGGGGTATCCGAAAATACCCCATGTATGTTACCCGATTTTTTGTAGTTTTCGAGTTATGATTTATTTACGATTTTTTAAAATTTCTGGGTTAAGTCACTTTTTCGGTCAGTGCAGCGCGATCTGTTGGGATAAATGCCTGATTTTTTTGCTTTATTAAATGAATAATAGCGCCAGATGATTCTGAAGGATTCACATCCATAACGGTTATCATAACTCTAAAAAAATACCTAAAAGTGCATAGGAACCGCGGAAGTTTTATTTTATTCTGTGGCGGAAGTCCGGAGGGTAGTGCTCCGCTTGGACTGTGGTCGACTGTACTGACGAATGCTCAAAATATAGTATGATGATTCTGATAGCTACTATCTCGATAACTCCAATGTACTTATCGAGACATGCGGGAATGAAATAGGAATCTATTTTAATTCCTATTCTATTGCCAAACTGTAGGTAAATACCTATGTAATGAAAATTTATTTACGAATGAGTCAGAAATCAGAATAAAACTGGACGAGCCATATTAAGTATATTTATGAGAATTGAATTTACAAATGAGTCCGAAATCAGAATAAAATATCAAAGTCCACTAACAAAATAAAAACCACTTGGGACGTCATAAATCACGAAACAGGTAAAGCTAAACAGCGCGATACCTCATACACTCTTAATATTAACAATAACATCTTACAATCAGAAGCATCTGTTGCTGAAGCATTTGATAAGTATTTCAGTAATATACCTATAATCACTACAGCTTCATTAAATTCCTCGCCAACTAAAGCGGAACATTTGTTGAAAGATAATATATCTTGTTGCAGTGTATTCTTTAAATTTAAACATGTTGTGTCACTAGATATATTAAAAGCATTCAGATTAATTAATTTAAAAGATACCGCTGATCTTTGGGGTATATCAGTCAAAATTGTTAGCTACATAATTGACGTGATTGCCCCTTATTTAGCCGTAAAATTCAATGATTGTGTTGATGAAGGTGTTTTTCCAAACTTAATGAAACACAGTAGGGTAGTACCACTTTTTAAATCAGGCAACAAACAAGACCCAGGTAACTTTAGGCCTGTTTCAATCCTACCAGCTCTAAGTAAGATCTCTAAAAAAATCATTTAAGAACAACTATTAAGCCATTTTTATGAGAACAATCTCGTACACAGTGAACAATATGGATTCACGAGAGGCCGTTCTACTACATTGCACTTCTAAAACACATCTTTAAGGCTTGGGAGAATTCACAGAACGCTCTTGGCGTCTTCTGTGACTTGTCCAAGGCTTTTGATTGCGTTGATCACGATACACTTATACGCAAGCTTGATTTTTACGGGGTTAGGGATAATGCTTTAGATTTGGTAATTTCTTACCTTAGTTTAAGAACTCAAAAAGTTGATGTTAACAGTGTACTCTCTACAGGATCACAAGATAAAATGAGGGTCCCTCAAGGATCCATTCTAGGTCCATTACTATTACTGATATATATAAATTATTTACCTTTTTACTTAAAAGATATTTGTGATGTTGTATTGTTTGCAGACCTTAAATATAATAAAAACCTTTTTGATGATGTTAATGACGCACTTTCAAAGTTTTACAATGGTTCACAGTAAATAATCTACAGCTTAATGCAAAAAATACTAAATGTATTAATTTTAAGTTGCCTAATGTTAAAGATAACCCCATTAGTCTAAAAATTGATGGTAATACTATGAAGCTTGTAGATACAACAGTTTTTCTTGGAATCACACTAGATTCAAAACTGCAATGGAACCCTCATATAACAGCTCTCTCAGGCAGACTTAGTTCGGCTGCATTTGCAGTGAGAAAAAATTAGGTTATTAACAGATGTTCATACTGCTCGTTCAGTTTATTTTAGTTATTTCCATAGTGTAATGTCTTACGACATTGTACTTTGGGGTCAAGCGGCGGATATACAAACCATCTTTATCCTCCAGAAGCGAGCTATCAGATCCATTTATAAGCTTCGTGCACGGGCTTCACTTAGGGAGATTTTTAAGGAAATTGGTATCCTCACTGTAGCGTCACAATACATTTACAATTGCATTGTTTTGGTCAGAAAAAATATTAAATAAACACAGTGACATACATTGCAGAAATACTAGGAATAAGGATAAAATTGAACTTCCACTCTTTAGGTCACAAAAAGTTTTAGGAACCTTTATGGGGCAAGGTTTACATTATTACAACAAAATTCCAAAAACCATTTGTGAGTTACCTTTACATAGATTCAAAAATCACATCAAAACAACTTTATTAAAAAGGGCTATTATACTACAAAAGACTACCTTATAGATAAAAATGTCTGGGTATAAGCGCTCTGCTCGATGCGAGATTAAATAGCTCCATTGTAACAAATGTTTTATTGTAAGAGTTAATAGGTACCTAGTATGTATGTACTGACTAACAATTTTTGTTTTTGAATTGTTTAAATGAATTCTTGTTATTATATTCTTTTATGGTTGGTTTTTTCTCTTTGTTTTATATTCTTTTAGGTTTATTTGTATCAAAATAACACACTGCTTGTACTTTACTAACGCCTGTTGTAAACCCAAAACAAGTTTAAAAGAGTAACTGCTGAGTTTCTCGCCGTGTCTTCTCAGCAAGAAACAACTCCGACGCGGTGGTAGAGTCTCATTATGTCTGTATACTGTTTATTTACATATCCATATTATTATGGTATTTATGTCTATTATTTAGTATATTTTGCTGTATATTTGACGATTTGAAAGTACTGATACAGTCTATTTGAATAAATTTATTTGAGTTTGAGTTTGAATAAAACTGGACGAGACATTATTAAGTATATTTATGAGAATTGAATTTACAAATGAGTCCGAAATCAGAATAAAACTGGACGAGACATTATTATGTATATTTATGAGAATTGAATTTACAAATGAGTCTGAAATCAGAATAAAACTGGACCGAGGCATTATGTATATTTAAAGGAATTTAATTTACAAATGAGTCCGAAATCAGAATAAAACTGGACGAGACATTATTATGCATATTTAAGAGAATTGAATTTACAAATGAGTCAGAAATCAGAATAAAACTGGATGAGACATTATGTCTATTTTCAACATGTTTTTTTTTTATAATTTTTTTTTATTTTAGCATTACACAATGCTTGTTTTCATATCGAAAGACATAAAACTAGAAAAAAAACTAATTTCGGATCTTGAAGAAATCTGGCAGGATTCGAACCCGTGTCTTCCACCATCCGAGTGGCTGCTCAAACCAATGTGCTAGCCACCGAAATCTTAATGGACCGAACAAATATTTCTAGGACATGCTCACGTTGCAAGCCAACATTATTTCATTACTGCTTTATTACAAGTACTCGTACCTAACTTCAAACATCCGAAAGAAATATTTTCATAAATATATAAACTTTCGGTTAAGATGAAATATGCTATTTGATTATTACTTTGTTTATTTTACCATTTTACAGTTCTTGTTTTTATATCGAAAGACAGAAATGAATTTTATGAATAGAAAAGTTTCAGAAACACCTGACTTATTTAAATAGCAATGTTTCTGTTGAGCAACTTCACCTGTAGTTAATGACTAAGGTGGTTATCTTTTAACTTTCAATTATTATTGTGGATGTATTTCACATAAACTAAACTGCATACTTACTTATTTTTTAATTATTATTCTTCATAGCCGTGCCTTGTGGCACCATCTGATGCCTTGTTTAAGTGTGTTTAGAATACACACAGAAAATAACCCCACGAGTTATTGGCCCCACCTACTGCAACCACTACCCCTAGCGTTAAAAGACGTACAATGTGATGAAACATTCCGACGTGAGCCGGAATTTTCCGAATGATTACTTCGGGTGACTTATTGATTATTTATTTTTATTTTTGATTGAATTATTTTATTTTTATTATTTTATAAATAATAATAATAATAAATTCGTTTATTTGCAAGAATACAAGTTCTAAAGGTCTTGAAATTATCTATGTATGTACATGTACTCAACCTGCACGCAGGTGTGCAAATTAATGTAATTAGGTTATGTCTCAATGTATTCAGTTAGTACTAAATATTCATATTAATCAATTTAATTAAGTATTAATTTATGTAAGTGATTTTATTTATTACATGTTATTTTATAATTCATAAATTCAGTCACGCTATAAAAACAATATTCCATTAGCCATGCAGTCAATTTAATTTTAAACCTTTTACCTTTCAAAGTTTTGATATCTTCCGGGAGATTGTTAAACAGACACATGTTAAAAACATTTTTTTCATAAATGTAAGTGGAACATTTAGGTTGCTGTAATAGATTCACATACTGTGCTCTCAGTTTCCGGACTTTGACTTCAACGAGTTTTTGGAAGAACTCAAGAGACTTTTGGAAGAGTCAACTTTTATTTGACATGTTAATATTTTTCTTTTTTTTACTTCATATTTATTTTTTAATTTGTTATTTTTATTCGGTTTAGACATTCTGTTTATTATATTAGATAATTGTAATTTTTATAATAATATTGACGATCAGAATGCAAATTCTTATATGTGACATCAAATGTAATGTTGTATTATGAAATAAATTAATCTAATCTAATCACATTCAGATTTCTTACAATATTGTTTAAGTACTAAATCAACTAAAAAATAAATCCTTTTATCGTAAGATAGACAAATACGCAATTCGCAGCCATATCACAATAGGGGGCAAACAAATAGAACAGGTGCCAAGCTTTAAAAACCTACGAGTAGGAAGCATTATCACAGAAGACTCGAGATGCACTCTAGTTAATAAAGCCAGAATAGCGAAGGCAAAAGCCGCTTACAATGGGAAAAAGAAGTTATTCAGATCACAAATCGCAATTAAACTAAGGAAACGGCTAATTAAATTATATGTTTGCAGCATAGCTTTGTACGGGTGTGAGACGTGGACAATGACACAAAAGGATAGAGAAAAGCTGGAAGCATTTGAAATGTAGTGCTGGAGGCGAATGAAAGGAATTAACTGGAAAGTAAATGTGGAAGTGTTGGAGATGGTTGGGGAGAGCAGAAGTATATTATGGACCATAGATAGTAGGCGTGGGAAAATGATAGGCCACATTATACGACATGACGCACTTTTAAAAACAAATAATTGTTGTTATAGAAGGAAAAGTAGAAGGGAGGAGAGGTAGAGGACGACCGAGACGAAACTACATGGATCAAATAAAAGAGAAAGTAAACGTCATGTTGTTTCCAGGTGAAGACGCTGGCGCAGTCCAGGGAAGAGTGGCGGTTGCTCCACCGACAAGAGCATGGCTCTTAAGTTAAATGAGATATAAATAACATTAAAACGATGAATATAATAGAATTCTGATGTATACAGAATCTTAATTAATAATAATACATATCGAAATATATTCCTTTTGGAATCGTATTTATTCATACTTCATTGTTCTTTACAAGCATTCACTTAACAACAATCATACAACAACCTATTAATAACACTTATAAACGATTGATGAATTGACAGTGATTAATAAGAGATTTTTTACACATTTTCGCCAGGTTGAAAGATATAACTATTGTCATCTGAAGACGATTTTTTTTTTAATTGTCGATTGAATCATTATTACCAATATACATGTCCAAGTAATTTTGCGCGGGATTTAAAACAACGCCCAGATACAAACACCCAGACCCGGATCAATCGCAAATAATCCTCGCACTAATGTTTGTCCTTACTTGTTAATTGAACTGACAGCTAAAGTTTATCACAAAAATCTGTATGGATATCCTAGTATCTATTGAAACATAACCGTTGACTGGCAAATTGACTTTACATAACTATAAGGAGGTTCTACGGTCATATAACGTTGGAGTACTTCCCGACGATCTCGCGGTAGAAGGCGAAGACGAGGTCGCTGGCGGCGCGGCAGCGCTCCACCGCCTCCCTGTATGTGTCCTCGCTGAAGCTGCCTGAGGTCGTGCCTGGAACAACACTCATTTATAGTGATGATGAAGCAGCAGCTAAACCGGGCAGAAGAAAGACCGCATCTATTAAAGAGGGCCCTAAGCCCGTGGTCAGGGTACCCATTATTTGACCAAGAGAAACCTTTATAGACTACACCGTGCATAAGAAAGCAATATTGAAATAAAACAACTTTACGGATATAAGTTGTATAACATTTATTTATTTCAAAACCTTACACTATTCTTACAGGACTACCCAATACGATAGTGAAGCCAAACAAAAAAATAATTAGATTGAAAAAAAACATTAAAATAATAAGAATACTCAAATAACAAATCCTTAATTAAAATAAATAATAACAGTAATTCTTAAATTTGATTGAATTAATTAATTTTCATAACACAAAACAAAAAGAATCGCTTTTGTGTATTCAGTCAAGGAGCAGTGGAATATGTCAACATGATCTGCGACTTTGTTAAGACATACAGTGGTGGCCACAAAATTAGGGACACCAGCCGCGAAGTCGGACCAACCTACTCGCCAGGGCTCCTTTGACGCGCACGCTGCACACACTTAACATGGTTTCGGAGCCAATTAACTTATTTTCGTGTGCTCTGAGTGAGTTCACGAGGCTAACAATGTTTATTTTATGTAATTTGTAAAATGCGTTCTATTGCTTTTTACTACTCTATCGCATAAGGTTGTGTTATCCTGTAAGATATTGTAATTGGTTAAATAATTATATAAATTTTCATACAAAAGAAGTAAATTTGAAGCCTTGATTCTTGAATGGAGGATATTGCCATACACAGTCAACAGATCTGATCAGCATTTTCATCTAAGAGATACAAGGGTCAGAGTTTTCTGTTTTAGGATTTCCATACATTTTAATGCTATTTACACGTTTTTTTTACACATATCCTTACACCTCTTAAAATCCTGATCAGATCTGAAGGTGTATATGGCAATCTGGATCTCCATCCACTCCATGGATGGCTATCATCAGATCACAGCTCAGTCGACTCTTGGTGGAGAATCACAGCTTCAAAGTCAAAGTGATTTATTTGCGAATAGGTGTACATTTGAGATATTACAAAAAATATGAATTAAACCAAAGCCATATTCAGCCCAAATCATTAAATACATAAGTATGCCAATTGGTTTTAACTGCACTTAAGTTATACTGGTTACTTATCACTTTATTTATAATGTCAAAAGCTTTTGTGGCGACCATAATACAGAGCCCTCACAGCATGCAATATAATAATAATATGACACAAAGATACTTCTTTTGTATGAAAATCTACTGGTGTCCCTAATTATGTGGCCACCACTGTATAAGAAAACATTAAACATGCCTTTGACGCCGGAGGTCGTGGGTTCGACACAATTACATTAATGTGACAAACATTTGTGTTTGTGGTGTGTCTGGGTGTTATTATCTATTTAAGTATGTATTTAGAAATATTTAAGAATGTTTATCATTCCCTGACACCCATAATACAAGCTCCGCTTAGTTTGGGGTCAGATGATCTTGATGTGAATTGTCTCAGATATTTATTTATTTACTTATTCATGTCACAATTTGAGGTTGACATTTAAATTGGTTCTTTGTCTTATTAGGTTAATTTCTTTCATGTATGTATTTTTGCACATTTTCATATGATTATCAGTCCCGGAAATTCTTAAACAATCTCTGCATAGTGTGATCACATGGCTGTGTAAAGAAATCAAAGAGATTCTGAATACTCACAAGTGATCAAGCTCTTGTCCCCGCTGCGGAAGACCGCGGTGATCGTGGCCTGCGTGCTCGCCGTGGGCGGCGGCTCCAGCACGATGTCGCCGTTCTCGTCCACCGCACACGTCATGCTCGCGAACACGTGCTTCATGGAGACGCCGCTATTCAGAAGTGCTAGGCAAGCGCAATTCAGCGCGCATGATAGTAACTGCAACAAGAGGCTAGGCTTACTATGTTTGTTCTAATTCAGAAAATTAACTTTGCAGTTATGAGGGGTGTAGTTAATTAAGTGTAGGGCAACCTATACACTAACACAACTATACTGTCTTATTTTTTATTAACGTGGGTTAATCCTCGTGGATACCTCGCCGCCCGGGGGAACGACGAGGTTATGTCGGACTTCTACCGACTAAAACCCCACGGTACTCGACCTCGATACTTCAGCGGCGAAGCGGGGTCCCTAAAAGGTTTCGCAACGCCCCGCCACCAGTGCCTCCCCGTATTGGGGCCCCCTCCAGCCAACCCCCCAATGAAGGGGGCAGGCCACGGAAGTACCTGGAGCACACAGATACTTCCGCCGTCGCGGTGAAAGTCGTGCATTACGGGCAAAAGCACTCCCGTACTCAAGCGCGCTGGCTCCCACCGTACGCGGACCCTACTAGGTCCGCAACCACGATCCACCTAAAAGGTGGATCCGCTGCCGCATCTGGCGGTGCGGCCCCGCCGAGCCGCAGTGCACAGGAGGGGCCAGCCGCAGATCACTGACCCCCTCCAAACGGGTGTGCACCGCGGCCACCACCTCGCGCCCTAAGGCTCTGCGCCCGTGGGCGCCCCTTTGGGCGGGCAGTGGTGGGCACCATACCACCACCACGCCCGACGGCAGGTGTGATGGTGGGTAGGAAGTCCAAACACAACTATACCCTACTACACTAACTTAACAACGCTCAACATAACTATGTTGTACAACCTTAGAACTTATCTGACATAGCCTCAGTAATTAAAATTATTCTAATGAAAATGTCATTATTTTTGAAACAGATGCTTCTCCATATGTTAGTAGAAATATAGTGACAGCTTCACTTGTAATGGGTGCTCTTCTTTAAATATTTTTTTAATATTTTTACTGTAATGGTTTACCCAATGAAAGAAGAAAACAGCCCAAAACATTATGATGCTAGAAACTTAGGTAAAGCATGAAGCAAAAAATGTATGTTAAATTGATAAAGCCTAGTGAAAAAAGCTGGTCATTGAATAAAAGAGTAAAAGTTAATTTGTTTTACATTATTGTACAATAATATTAGTGGAAACTCCATTGGTTTGTATAAAAAAAGACGATACGATTGGCGTAGTGCGCTGTAGCACGGTTTCTCGCCTCGATTCCCGTAGTGTCCCGGGTTCGATTCCCGGCCGGGTCAATTCAGGAAACGATCTTTTCTGAATTGACTCGGGTCTGGGTGTGCTGGGAGACGCCCCTAGCTTATTTCCTTGTGTGGTACCTCGTAACACAGGGATACATATCCCTATTTCGAGACCATCACAAGAGGTGTGTTGTCTGGCGCATATTTATTTATTTATTTATTTAAATATTTATGTTTATTTTGTTCTTATGTTCAAAAATTCTGTTTTCCAAATACGTAAGTACAAATATTCATCATTTCAGCCGAACGACGCCCACTGCTGGGCATAGGCCTCCCCCAAGGGTCTCCACAACGATCGGTCCTGCGCTGTGCGCATCCAGCGGCTTCCCGCGACCTTGACCAGATCGTCGGTCCACCTTGGGCCTGCCCACGGAACGTCGTCCGGTATGCGGTCGCCATTCGAGAACCTTTCCGCCCCAACGGCCATCGGTTCTCCGCGCTATGTGACAAATATTAGTGAAAGGTTTTACAGTTCAGGGGTTTTATAAATTGAAACTCAATGTTAAATTCAAATGTTCCTAACCATCTGAAACTAAACAAATATTACCCCTCCAAAGTCCTCTAGCTCCTGAATGGTGACTGTGATGCCCGTACGAGGGTACAGGCAGCCCAACAGCACCATCTCACAAGTTTGCCTAATCATATTCTCCTTGAACCTGAAATTGTAGTGCAACACAAGCATAATATAATGAGTAGACCAGTGGCTCTAGTCCTACAATTATTTTTTCAATCATTGTTTTTTTCAGACAGGCAGCAATTCTAGGCAGCTAAAACATAGTTACAAACAAGGCTATGATAGTAAGCATGCACTTATTCTTTGAATTTTAAGGTCATAGATAGATAGATAGATAATACTCTTTACTGTACATTTACAAAAGAAACTTAATGC
Source organism: Udea olivalis (assembly GCA_947369235.1). Classification (NCBI taxonomy): domain Eukaryota; kingdom Metazoa; phylum Arthropoda; class Insecta; order Lepidoptera; family Crambidae; genus Udea; species Udea olivalis. The sequence goes on along the minus strand of OX376360.1, from coordinate 1,922,417 downwards.
TAAGTATTACATAAAAACAATGCACAATTTAGGCGGCCTTATCGCTAATAGCGATCTCTACCAGGCAACCTACAGGTAGAGGAAATATATTATAAAAATGGCAAGTACGTGCATAAATACGTAAACTTAATAAAGAATGAAATCAATATAAAGTTACAGACCTATCCACTACTGAAGGTTTGCCACTTTTGCTGCTGAACAACACATCGAGCGTGCATTTATTGATGCTCTGACTCTGTGTCTTGATGTCAAGCGGTCCATTCACACTAACTATTGTCACAGTTTCACCTGAAATAATAACAAGACTTTTGAAAGGTGTGAAAGACCAAGCAAAGAAACCAACATGAGACTAATGAAGATATTAAATAATTATAGAAGTAAATAATAACTAGCAACAACCTCCCTTGAATTAAGTTTTGCAATAATAATAAAAAAAATTATAAACATAACCAAACTTTGCTAACATTTTTTTTGCCTAAAACTTCTATAATAAGATTATTTATGGCCTTTTATCATTAACAGGGACATAGTTCTATTAAATAAACATTGTTAGGGCATTTAAAATACAGTTTCATACACATAACGCTGTTGGGAGTTTACCTTGAGATAATATTGCCGAGCCGTCTGATTTACTCAAGAAATTTAACTCGCACTTCATAGGTTTGAGCTTGAAATCCCTAAGATTATTTTCTTCAATGCCCATTGTTAAAATATTTGAAAATTTGCACAAAATAAAGCTCGTGAATACTTTCTTTTCTTTCTCTTTTCTAATGTTCAATTTTAAAAACACGCAGATGAGGAAGAGACTGACATTGATTGACTTTTGTTTTTTTACTTCAAATCGTGAAAGTGCAACGTGCTGTCATCCGTTTAGGAACGCGAGTATACAAATAAATCGAACTTGAATTGCAAAACAATACAAGTTATTGAAAATTTCTCGCTTCTCGACTGCTCCTCTTACCCACCCAATGAAGGTGCAGGTTTTTACGTCAAGCAGCAATAAGCCTCGGCCAATGCTTCTCTTGCATTGCAATAGAAGTTAAAAAATGACCCTTGCATTCGGTATTGGAACGCAGAAAGAAAAAATAAGTAAGTGTCAAAATTGTCAAATTGACATTTTCTTGGAATTCTTGGTGACAAAAATTCGATGAATGTGAATTTTTTGTTGCAATATTTCGTTGTAATGGTTGATAGAACTTGTGACACGTAACCAAATATACTATCAAGAGTGTTTTTAATCCATTAACAAGATGAAAAATCGGTTTAATACCTACGATATAATATGTATGATTACAGAACTTCAGAGGTGAGGTTATGTTTTTGTTGATTTCGATTTTATCATTTACTGCTTACATAAATAAAAAGCTTAATTTTTTCTCATATGTTTAGCTAAATGTGCCCTCAAAAAATAAAACACTTATTCATTCTATGGTGTATCAGAATCAGAATAATTTATTGCTAATAAACTGTGTATGTGTTTATGTGAATGTTACAACAGTTTACGCTTATCGGGTATGCAATATTAAAACCTAACCAATAACAACAAACCGAACAAAAAACCTAATCTAACTAATGTAAAGTAACTATGGAGATAAATTACTGCCAGCACTGGTTCAGAAAAGAAAATACAGTATTTGGCCGCCCGACACTCTAATTCAGTTTACATTCAGTTTAAATTCTTTGTAAATACCACAAATTCTCCTAATATATTGCAATCGCGGTTCTGCCATCATACAGGGTTAACTCATGGTGGTTTTAATGACAAACCAAAGGGATTGGTTGAGTTGTACCAGTGTAAATACACCTATTTTGACACCTACTGACAGCAACCATGACAAGTGTCTTGCTAACATCAGATCTGTGTTCAAAACCTTAGACAGAATAAAGTAGTCTAGTGATAGTAGGTTAAATAGTATTATTTCTTTCAGACTGATTGGCATGCGTGTCAATCAAGTCTACGACATAGACAGCCGGACATATGTCATACGGCTGCAACGGTCTGAAGAAAAGAGTGTTTTGCTCCTGGAGTCTGGTAACAGGTTTCACACTACTCAGTTTGAGTGGCCTAAAAATGTGGCACCGTCTGGATTCACTATGAAGGTAAATTAAGTTAATATTCAATATGGCAATGTTTGCTTTTCGGTACTGGCAGAAAATCGCCAAAAACAACATTGTTTTTAAGACTGGTCATTTGAGTATGCACTAACTTTTGTTCTAGCTCCGTAAACACTTGAAAAACAAGCGTCTGGAAAGGTTAACACAGCTGGGAGTAGACCGAATTGTTGACTTGCAGTTTGGTACTGGAGAAGCAGCTTACCATGTCATACTAGAGTTGTATGATAGGGGTAACATAGTGCTCACCGATTGTGACTGGACTATACTTAATGTACTAAGGCCTCATGTAGAAGGAGATAAAATAAGGTGAGCAAGAAAAGTACATGAAATTTAAGACTTCTCTCTCCTATACCAATAATGATCTCTATACCATTGCTAATGATTTTCTTAATGAATTTGTAGAATATTTCTTTTCTCAGTAATCCAATATGTGTATTACAGGTTTGCAGTAAAAGAAAAGTATCCCCTGGACAGAGCAAAAACAAATTATTCTGCTCCATCCGAGGAAGCTATCAAAGAAATACTCTCTAAAAGCAAACCGGGTGATAATCTCAAGAAGATACTCAATCCTAACGTGGGTCAGTATGTGTGGTTGTGGAATAACTATGTAGTAAACCAAGAACATTAGGAGAAAATAGTATGTTGTTGATAGCAGGTAGATTTGTGATATTTTAGGTAGGAATTTTAATGCTAATTGTAAGATAGTTTGAGTGTTGTGGATATAAACAAAAGGTTCACTCATTTCCAGTTTCCATTATATCCACTTCATTCGTAGGGTGTGATAAGATGACGCATGAAATCTTAAATTAAAAATCGGTGAATAATCCTGCTGATTAGAAATTTCTGGGTGACATCTAAGTTCGGCAGTAAAAGTCTGATGCCTGTAAAGATAGTGACAATGTTAACATTGTCACTGTTAAAAAACAATAAAACTAAATAAAACATTTAATGAATTGAATTTGAATTTATCACTACAGAATTTGGTGCTGCAATAATTGACCATGTGCTTCTGGAGAATGGTCTCACAGGCAACATGAAGGTCAGCACAGACCCCAACAAAGGTTTCCTCCTCGAGAGAGACTTGGGAAAACTGACAACGGCCCTAAAGCAAGCAGAGCAACTGCTGGACCAGGCTAAGACCGAGGTTGCTAAGGTACGTGATTTATTTTTATATTGAAAGCATTTTCACTCTTAACGATTTTAATGCTCGGTTTTTCATAGGTAAGATCTGGCGTACACTACTGATCACTGTGAGCACACCATGATGTCTAGTTGACTACACAACGCACAAGTGATTTATTATTATTATTTCGACTGGGGACACTGGCAGTGGGCCGGGTGATCGGTCCGCTGGTTATGGGCCATTTCACCCATTTCCCCAGGCCCCCTAGCAGGGGGAACGCACAAGTGATACTTATCTCTAGCGTTTTACAGCACTAACTGCTTTCAGACTTTCCATCAATACATGGCCAGCCTTGCACCAGTGTAGGAGATCCTGCATTTCTGCAGAGATATCCTGTCTATCAAATATTTCGATTTTGAGTGACGTCGTGCGAACTCCATCTAACCTGTTTAAACGTAAGACTGAACCTTGTTTATTAGGGCTACATAATCCAGAAAAAAGAAGAGCGTCCAAACCCCGAAGGCGAAGGTGTCACCTTCCTCGTCACAAACATCGAGTTCCACCCGCTGGTGTTCGCGCAGCATGACAGCCAGCCGCACGCGGAGTATGAGACCTTCGACCGAGCTGTGGACGAGTTCTTCTCTGGACTGGAAGGACAGAAGATTGACTTGAAGGTTTGGTTAAGGCCATCTCTTATTCTTGTTAAACCTGGCAACTTTATGAAAGGTTTTTTGTAAGGTGATTCGTTCTCACTGTTCCCGACCAAGATCTAGCAATAACCTGAAAACCACTAATTCTTATGCTTTAAACTTCACTGGGTTACTCTTTTACGAATCACAAAATGAATTACGAATTTCAAGTGTTACAAAGAGGAAAGATGTTTTTGGGAATGAATAAACTCAGAAACTACTAACTCCCACTCTAGTATGAAGCTACATTAGCAGTAGAGCTGGTTCAATTCAATATAACAGTTAAGAAACCAGGTGTACCCCAAGGATCTATTCTAGGTTCATTGCTATTTATTTTTAACAATGCAGACCTTACCATAACCATTCATTAACTGATGACACCGCCGTCCCAAATCAAAGAAACTCTCCAGTCAGACTCTCCTACTAATGGATCAGAGAAACGAAATGAGGCTACAGAACTCAGCGGATGCCCATCGTTATCGGCAACTCAATAGACAGATATCTAAGTCTTTGACGAGCGACCTTCGCCAATTCAATACCCAGCGTATTAAAGAGGCAATTGAGCGGAATAAAGGCTCCAAAGTGTTCGCCAGAGATCTGTCTATTGGGCAAAGCCAATTGACGAGGCTGAAAACTGAGGCAGGTAGCAACATTTCGTCAACACCTGAAATCCTGAGGGAGATTGAGAGTTTCTATGGACAGTTATATTCCACGCAAACACCTGTTGAAAGCAAGGCTAAAGATCCTAGAGCCAAGCTTACCCGACACTATACCGAAGATATCCCGGACGTCAGCCTGTACGAGATTAGGATGGCTCTCAAGCAGCTTAAAAACAACAAGGCGGCGGGTGATGACGGAATCACAACCGAGCTCCTGAGAGCGGGCGGTAAGCCGATACTTAAGGTCCTCCAGACGCTCTTCAGTTCTGTCATCCTCGAGGGAAAAACGCCAAAGGCATGGGGCAGAGGCGATGTGATGCTGTTCTTCAAGAAGGGTGACAAAACTCTCTTGAAGAACTACAGACCCATCTCGCTTCTGAGCCATATCTATAAGCTGTTTTCGAGAGTCATTACGAATCGTCTCGCTCGCAGGTTTGACGACTTCCAACCTCACGAACAAGCAGGGTTCCGAAAAGGCTATAGTACCGTAGACCACATTCATACGCTGCGGCAAGTTATCCAGAAGACCGAAGAGTATAACTTGCCACTTTGCTTAGCGTTCGTGGACTACGAGAAAGCCTTTGATTCGATTGAGACCTGGGCAGTACTGCAGTCTCTCCAAAGGTGCCAAATAGACTACAGGTACATTGAGGTGCTAAGGTACTTATACCAGAACGCCACCATGTCGGTCCGATTACAGAACCAGAGCTCTAATCCGATCCAACTACAGCGAGGCGTGAGACAAGGAGACGTTATTTCTCCGAAACTGTTCACGGCTGCGTTGGAGGATATTTTCAAGCTTCTGGACTGGAAAGGACGCGGCATCAACATCAATGGCGAGTACCTAACACACCTGCGATTTGCCGATGATGTAGTTCTTATGGCTGAGACCTTGGAAGACCTGAACATAATGCTCGAAGATCTCGGTAATGCTTCTCAAAGAGTGGGTTTTAAGATGAACATGGACAAAACAAAAATCATGTTAAATGCCCATATTGCACCCGCTCCAGTTAACGTTGGGAACATTACACTCGAAGTTGTTGACCACTATGTTTACCTGGGACAGACAGTCCAGCTAGGTAAGTCCAACTTCGAGGAAGAGATCTCTCGTTGAATCCAGCTCGGATAGGCAGCGTTCGGGAAGCTCCGGCATATATTTGCGTCCGAAATACCTCAGTGTCTCAAGACAAAAGTCTTTGACCAGTGTGTGTTGCCAGTAATGACCTATGGGAGTGAGACGTGGTCCCTTACTATGGGTCTCATAAGAAGGCTCAAGATCACCCAGCGAGCAATGGAGAGAGCGATGCTTGGTATTTCCCTGCTCGATCGAATCAGAAATGATGAGATCCGCAGGAGAACAAAAACGACCGACATCGCTCGAAGGATTGCATCGCTGAAGTGGCAGTGGGCGGGACACATAGCGTGGGGAACCGATGGCCGTTGGGGCGGAAAGGCTCTCGAATGGCGACCGCGTACCGGACGACGTTCCGTGGGCAGGCCCTCTACAAGGTGGACCGACGATCTGGTCAAGGTCGCGGTAAGCCGCTGGATGCGGACAGCGCGGGACCGATCGTTGTGGAGATCGTTGTGGAGATCCTTGGGGGAGGCCTATGCCCAGCAGTGGGCGTCGTTCGGCTGAAATGATGAACTGATGACACGATTGGCGTAGTGCGCTGTAACACGGTTTCTCGCCTTGTTTTCCGTAGCATCCCGGGTTCGATTCCCGGCCAGGTCAATTCAGGCAACGATCTTTTCTAAATTGACTCGGGATATTAATCCCTACTTCGAGACCATTACAAGAGGTGTGTTGTCTGGCGCATATTTTTATATTAATTTATTAACCTATTAGTGATCAATACCTAAGTGAATAATTTTCTCCATTCCCAGACGGTCCAAATAGAGAGAGAAGCGATGAAGAAGCTGTCGAACGTGCGCAAGGACCACGAGAAGCGCGTGGGCGAGCTGGCGCAGGTGCAGGTGTCGGACCGCGCCGCCGCCGAGCTCATCGCGCGCAACGAGCCGCTGGTGGAGCAGGCCCGACACGCGGTGCAGACTGCGATAGCCAATCAGGTGGGGACTTTGATGAGACTTCAAATAACGCCATTGCGATAAAAGTTCTGATTTGTATTTGCACTCGTAAATAAAATAAACGTTTGCAGCAAATTACCCCACTTAATTGATTAAGCGTCAAAAAATTTCAGCTTGTAATGTTATTAATTTTTAGCCTCCTTATGGGAGGGAAAGTAAGATAGTTTTGCTACAAGGTGAAAGCGAAAGAAAGTAAATAAGGTAACTGATGAAATTTAAGTAAGCAAATCAGAATGAAAAGTAATTAAATAAGAGTATGCAAGCTATGCATAGGGCGTTATCCCAGAGGGGGAGTAACCTAAGTTATGTGAGGGTTATCTTAAAAAGAAACAAATATTTTAAAGTAAAAACAGGAAATAAATTTATTTGGATATTATCCTTATAATCTAAAATAATTTAGGTACTACAGGAAACCATGTGGCCTGAATTCAGGCCTGGGGTTTGATACCCCGGCCGGGTATGGAAATCAATTCCGACCACACGGTTTTTACAAAGAGATGCCCTAAGGCTTTAAAAATACACTTATAAACTTTGGACTTAGCTCTCCGAGGAGCAGTCCAGGGTTCGGGCTGGCTTGGTCGGTAACAATATATACCATTAAATTAGTTACTACTGTGAGGCTTTGAATTTAAACTAAATGGAAATCTTTGTACTACAGAGGCTTTGATAATACAGGGATCAGCACGTGTGTAGTACGTGGGGTAGCACGTGGGATAGTACGTGGGGTAGCACGTGGGGTAGCACGTGGGAGGTCCACGCGGTCCTGGGACGGCCTGCGGCGACCCTCGGTTCTCCCTCGGGGCGCACCACCGATGGGGAACCGGCGCTCGCCTCTCTTTGAGCCGCCACGTTAAACCTCCTGTCGGAGGACAATGGTGACGCGTAGGCTGTCTACGCCAATTTCAACTCCTGGGCACGTGGCGGGTCAGGAGCACTTTTGCAGGAAAACTGGCCTACAGACTTTTGTCTGCCTGATGTCAACTGCGGTGCTGGCCTGCTGGGGCGCGTCGGCGACGGAGTCTGCTGCTCTTTACTTTCGGGTGACTGGCTGAGGTATGGCTGGCGTCCGGCCTCCGCTGAATTTATCACCTCCCCGAACCAAGCGTCTCGGAAGTCGCGCCATAGACAATCTAATAATCAAGCCAGTTGTCAACCCGACACGTTCCAAAACTCGATGCGATGCGTTCGAAAACGCATAAACAATACAGGGCGAGTACACACCCTTTGCTAGAAAGTAGTATAAAAACACATCCACTGATGTGCGTGAAAATTACAACGTTACAACACTCCCCTCACCACGGTAAGAATTCACGCAGGGAATTCGATCGACGCCCTCGTCGAACCTCAGCCACCAGAACCCTATGAAAGAAAAAAAAATTATTTCGGAACAACCTACAATCAAACAGGATGCTAACCTGAAAGTAAGAAGGATTTAAAAAAATAAATAAAAAAAACAACTCCAAAAAAAGTTATTAACTCAATACTAAAATAAAGCTAACAAAATAAATATACCAACTAAGGTAGGATTGGCAATTGTCCATTGTCCAAATCCATAACTATGAAATGCTAAATAAAAACAAACAATTACTACTTGGTACCTACTGTACAAAAACATATCTGCAATCTGCAATGGAATGCAGGAACTAATATGAAGTTAGGCGCAAGTTATAAATGATGACCTTGGCCTATATAAAATGTCGTTGGAATGTCGACACTCAGGCTCGGTCCGAATTGAGTGTTCGTCAACGAGCCTGGATTAAAAACATCAGTGGTAGACTGAGTGTTTTGGGTTCTTCAATCTCTGTCTTCTATTACCTTACAGTCTTTAATATGCCATTTCCCAATTGGCTTCCCGTTTTTATCTTCCAGCTCATAGACCAGCCGTGAAAGCTTGCGTAAAACGCGACATTTTTCGTACTTTGGTGCTAATTTGGAAGAGAAGTATTTACTCGCATCACTCAGCTTGTACGAACGCTTCCACACGATATCTCCGATATTGAATTCGAGATCTCGTCGGTGTTTGTTGTAATATGTTGCGTTTCTGTCATGAGCCTTCAACATTTCTCTTCGTGCTTCTTCGAAAACTTGGCGTAGTTCTCCCATCTTCTCGAGGTAATTATGGCGGGATCCAAACACGATATCCTCCACGTCTATACTGTCTGAGTAGAGGTTACCGTCCGGCACTGCTTCGCGGCCATGCACCAACAGGAACGGGGTGAACTTCGTAGCCATGCTAATGGAAGTGTTAATGGCAAATTGGATTTTATGTATGTTTACATCCCAGGTACGGTGGTCCAGGCCCACGAAACTAGAGATAGCTGTAACTACTGTCCTATTCTGTCTTTCAACAGGGTTTACCTGAGGACAGTACACAGGCCCTAGGTGCACCTGTGGAATGTTATATTTCGAAAACAGAGACTGCACTTCATGGCCAGTGAATTGTGATCCATTATCAGCCATGACGGTCTGTGGGATACCATGTATAAGAAAAACGTGGTCTTCTAAACGTTGACAAATCACTTTGCCTGTGGCTCGGCGCAGTGGAAAAATTAAACAATACTTTGTGAAATAGCACACGACCACCAAAATAAATGTATTTTGCTGCCGCGACATTGGCAGTGGACCAACGAGATCTATACTGATGCACTGGAATGGCCGCGAGCAGACCCGGGGATCACCCATCAACCCGGGCGTGGATAGATTGGTATACTTGTGAGCATTACATACGTCACAAGTAGAGATGAACTTAGAAGTATCCTGAAACATACCTGGCCAAAAATACAGCAGTTTTAGCCTGTTGTAGGTTTTGGCAACCCCCAGATGAGCGGCAGTCGGTGCTGAATGGTTCTCTTCCAGTATCGACTGTCTTCTCTCCAGTGGTATGACCTCTTTCCACGCAAAATCCTTCCTGAGATTGTGTGTGGTTTTCGTATATCTATACAATTTGCTATTAATTATCTGGAAATTTGGCGACGCTTCCGGTCGCTCGCTGCAACGTTTAAATATATTAATAAACCAAGCATCATTGGTCTGTGGTTCTATTACAGACACAGGGACAGAACGAGAGAGAGCATCCGGTACTATGTTCTCAGATCCGCGGCGATGCTCTATTTCGAAGTGGTATGGTGACAGACGGCAACCCCACCTTTCTAGGCGACCTGTAGGATTTTTCAAGTTGATGAACCACTTCAAGCTCGCGTGGTCTGTCACTATCTTGAATTGCTTACCACCTTCCAGGTATGGGCGGAAATGCTCGACCGCGTACACCACTGCCAGGGCCTCGCGCTCCGTGGCAGAATAATTCCTTTCTGGTGGTGACAGCGAGCGGCTCCAGAATGCCACCGGGTGCTCTTCCCCGTCCTGCACCTGAGTTAAGGCACCGCCTACACCAAAATCGGAGGCATCACAGTGAACTGAAAAAGGAAGAGAAAAGTCGGGACAAGCCAAGACTGGAGCTGTGGATAGGACAGTCTTTAACTCCACGAATGCTTTCTCTGCTCCTAGTGACCAGCTGAAAGGCGGCGCGTTCTTGCGTGTTGAAGTCAACGCGTTTAGCGGCCCTGCAATATTACTGAAATTTTTAATAAATCTTCGGTAGTAAGAAGCCGTTCCCAGAAACCTTTTGACATCTTTCCGGCACGAAGGGGTTGGAAATTCTGCAATAGCCTTGATTTTATCTGGATCCGTTCGCAGGCCCTCCTCGTCAACAATATAACCGAGATATCGCAGTTGCTTTCGGAAGAATTTACATTTCGATAGGTTGATGGTCAAATTTGCGGCCCGAAACCGTTCCAGGACAGCGTGAAGGAGTTCCAGGTGGCCCTGGAAGGTGGAATGAATGACGATCACGTCGTCGAGGTATGAGAACACCTTGCCCTCGAACTCTGGCCCAAACAGCTTATCCATCAATCTCTGCTGCGTAGCCGGTGCTGACGTCAATCCGAAGCACATTACCTTGTATTGGAACAAGCCCCGGCCCGGAACAGTGAATGCAGTCTTCTCTTTTGACGCTACATCGAGTGGTATCTGATGGAAGGCTGATTTTAAATCGATGGAACTCAGATAACGTGCCTCCTTTAGTTGGTCAAGGATGTGTGTTATGTAAGGGAGTGGGTATGAGTCATGCTTAGAGACCGCATTGAGTTTACGGCTGTCCAGGCAGAACCGAAGAGAACCGTCAGCTTTGGGAGCTAAAGTGACGGGACTGTTCCATGGACTGCAGCTAGGCTCCACCACATCCTCCCGTATCATCTCGTCCAACTGCCTATTGAGTTCCGAAAGCCTTGCCGGAGACATCATGTAGTAGCGTTGTTTAATAGGCGCAGCGTCACCGGTATCAATGCTGTGTTTGATTAAGTGGGTACGGCCTAGGCCTTTCCTTTCGGATGAGATTTCCTTGAAGTCCCGAAGTATGGCCTCCGCCTGTTGCTTTTGATGCTCGGGTAGAGAATCAAAGTCATGCAAATGGCGGACTTCGGTGACAGTAGTACAGTGCTTGGACTCTGGCACTGTTGATTTACAAAAGGTTAAAATTTCTGGGGCCAATTTAAATGTCTTCCAGAAATTAATACCCAAAAGAAGCTTGGTAGTTACCCCAGGTATAATATAAAAGCGCACATTACGGGTCTGGCCTCTAACCTTGACCGGCAGGTGCACATAACCAGTAACAGGAGAGGACGAACCGTTCGCTGTGGAAATTGATTCCAAATCATACGATTCGTGAACCGTGAAGTGTTTCGGTAAGAAGGTAGTTAAAATTTTGTCTGAAATTATCGAAATTTCCGAACCGGAATCCAACAACCCACCGTGCACAGTGCCTAAAATGTTTACGTCCATGAAAGGCCTCGAATCGTTGCTACCGATTACGTAAACTACTGGGCGCTGCTTCACAGGTGTTGAGCTAGTGTTACACTTTTCAAACGTAGAAGTTGATTTATTAGATTTAGGAGTAATAATAGTAGGTATTGATTTTAGGTAATTACTGTTATAAAAAGAATTATAATCCTTATTTTTAAGATAAGAATTTAAAAATAGTTTTGTTTGAAAAGTGTTCGTTTGACTCCGATTCGGACCGGCTAGTTTTTTGAACGAAAATTATTAGTTTTATCTGTACGCACTTCACGATTCCCAGAATCGGCTGCCTTGGAATGACATTGTTTACAATCAGCTGCGGTGAAGCCTTTTTCACCACACCTGTAACAAATAATAATACGTGGAGCTTTGCAGGATGACAATGAATGTCCGTTTGTCCTACAGCGGACGCAGAAGGTATCCTTGGCGTTACTAACCGCAGAGCAGGATACCGAAGTCTTCGCCGGCGGCTTGTAAGCCAGGTCTTTGGCGAGCAAGTCATCTGTTCGCTGTGGAGGTTCAATGAAGTTATTTGCTCGCATTGCAGTGTTTTCCAACAGACGACACTGTGCCTTCAACTGTGCCCACGTAGTAGCTCCGTGCAATGCCAACTGTGTGAAATAGAATGGCCTGATGTTGTGCAATACAATTTTCAGTTTGTGTTCATCTGAAAGGGGTACCAACAGTCGTGCGAAATAGTTACACATAATAGACAAATAATTGACAATAGATTCGTCCGGGCCCTGAGTCCGAGAACGAATCTCCTGCATTAAGCGATCATCGAAGTCATATGGTAAATATTCTTCGAGAAGTAAAGATTTGAGCTCAGGCCAGCTGTTCACACTAGCCCTAGCTGCACGAAACCAACACAAAGCCTCATCTGTGAACAACTCTACTGCTGAAGTAAACAATTTAGATTCTGTTATCCCCCGGGATACAGAAAGTTCCTCTAACCTGTGTAAAAATTCAATAATGCAACCCTTGCCATTAAATTTTAAATTAAGTGTGTGCACACCTGAGTTTCTCTCACAAGGCACAACTACAACTGAAGGAGGTACACTTGATGGTGTAGGAGTGGGGATATCACTGTTACCCGAAGCCTCACCTACAAGACCAGCCTTTGACAAGTCTGGAACTAACCGTTCAGGCTTCTGTTCCTGGCTGGACCTGAAGGTAGACATCAGCTTATCCATCTTTACCGTGATGGTTTCTAACTCCTGCTCCAGGTGTTCCTTCAGTTCTAGCTGCTCCCTCTCTTCTGGCTGTATCCTGCCTAACCTATGAAATAGGTGGTTACCTAAATTACAAATCCTGTTTAGGGATTTAAGTGTAGTACGCTTTGACAACAAATAACTAGACAATTCCCCTAATTTCTCCTGTACAGTGCTTAACTCTGAGCTTAGATCCCCGTCAAAGTCTACGATCTCATCAGTGGGGATCTCCTTTGCTAACTTTCTTATTTGACTGCGAAGTTTATCAACAGTCGTCTCAGGAACCGCATCCCTAATTACCACTTCGTAAATTAACTCATCTTTATTCAGTAAATGAAATTTAATTGGCCTTTCTTCCATCTTAAATTAATAAAAAAATATTATTGGGAAAAAAAAAAATTCAAGTTTAGCTAATGAAACAAGATTAAATGTTATTAAGTATGTACTGGTGAAGCAAAGGCAGACAAGACTAAACTTATTTTTTGGAGGGAGAAAAAAAAATCAATAATAATAAACTATTGGTGTAGGTAGTTGATAAGCAAGCAAAGATGGAGAAAAAAAAAAAAAAAGGAAACCTGCACTGTTATTGTCAAAGATTAACACCTTAGATTAAGTGTAAGAGAATAATTAGCGTAAGTGTGTGCTACTTAAACACTAACTGAAAGAAAATATTAGGTTATAGGTACTTAGGTATATTTATAAAAAAATTCATTTGCCAGACAAAAATTTAAGTAAAGTCAGGGTTAAAAAATTTTGCTGAAAGAAAATTGTAAATTTTTAAATTGTTACCAGCCAATACAACAGTACACAACCCATGAAATAAACAGTAATTAAAAATATCAGTATTTGGTTAAACAACTAAACAAGTGAAAGGTGATAGGTAGGTAGTCAGCAGTTGCTTCTGTAGCTTCTTGATATCTTGAGACCAGTTTGCCTCTCTTGGGTACAAAAATAAGTAGTACTTACTAGCAAAAATAAGTTATTAAGTTATAAAAAAAAATGTAAGGTAGTAAGTAGGTGTAGTTTCCTACATATAAATAATAATATTAAGGTGATGATACCTCAGCCACCGACGACCTCTGTAGTAACAAAGCAGATTAAAAATAAGAGAGCACTCACAGTAAAGATATTCAAAAATTAGAAAAATACAGTTAAATTAAACAAAAATACACATAAATATGTTACCGACCGACCTAATCTGAGCTAAAAACGACCAGAAAATAGGGAATTTGTAATTCGCACAGCTATAAATCACTATATTCGGGCGCCATGTAATGTTATTAATTTTTAGCCTCCTTATGGGAGGGAAAGTAAGATAGTTTTGCTACAAGGTGAAAGCGAAAGAAAGTAAATAAGGTAACTGATGAAATTTAAGTAAGCAAATCAGAATGAAAAGTAATTAAATAAGAGTATGCAAGCTATGCATAGGGCGTTATCCCAGAGGGGGAGTAACCTAAGTTATGTGAGGGTTATCTTAAAAAGAAACAAATATTTTAAAGTAAAAACAGGAAATAAATTTATTTGGATATTATCCTTATAATCTAAAATAATTTAGGTACTACAGGAAACCATGTGGCCTGAATTCAGGCCTGGGGTTTGATACCCCGGCCGGGTATGGAAATCAATTCCGACCACACGGTTTTTACAAAGAGATGCCCTAAGGCTTTAAAAATACACTTATAAACTTTGGACTTAGCTCTCCGAGGAGCAGTCCAGGGTTCGGGCTGGCTTGGTCGGTAACAATATATACCATTAAATTAGTTACTGCTGTGAGGCTTTGAATTTAAACTAAATGGAAATCTTTGTACTACAGAGGCTTTGATAATACAGGGATCAGCACGTGTGTAGTACGTGGGGTAGCACGTGGGATAGTACGTGGGGTAGCACGTGGGAGGTCCACGCGGTCCTGGGACGGCCTGCGGCGACCCTCGGTTCTCCCTCGGGGCGCACCACCGATGGGGAACCGGCGCTCGCCTCTCTTTGAGCCGCCACGTTAAACCTCCTGTCGGAGGACAATGGTGACGCGTAGGCTGTCTACGCCAATTTCAACTCCTGGGCACGTGGCGGGTCAGGAGCACTTTTGCAGGAAAACTGGCCTACAGACTTTTGTCTGCCTGATGTCAACTGCGGTGCTGGCCTGCTGGGGCGCGTCGGCGACGGAGTCTGCTGCTCTTTACTTTCGGGTGACTGGCTGAGGTATGGCTGGCGTCCGGCCTCCGCTGAATTTATCACCTCCCCGAACCAAGCGTCTCGGAAGTCGCGCCATAGACAATCTAATAATCAAGCCAGTTGTCAACCCGACACGTTCCAAAACTCGATGCGATGCGTTCGAAAACGCATATACAATACAGGGCGAGTACACACCCTTTGCTAGAAAGTAGTATAAAAACACATCCACTGATGTGCGTGAAAATTACAACGTTACAAGCTATTAAACTGTTCTTATTAAATGCAAGAATATTTCGAATATGTTTAATAATGCTTAATTCCGTTATTTTTGTGGTGTAATTGTTTGAGGTTGTTGCGGATGTACACTACACTTTAAAAAAAAACTGTCAATTTGAATAATGCTCCTTGCAAGCAATAGATAAAGCCAAGAATGAAGCCAGACAGTAGGATTAACGCGAATTAAATAGGTAGCTGTCTGTTCATGACTATGCCTTAAAGATTTCAATTGCTTGTAATATGTCTAACCACACATTAAACACATCATTGGGTTAGCCTCACGAAAAGAGAGTTTTCTTCGCATATACGAAATTTATTTAGTTCCTTTTGTAACATGAAACCTTCACCAGATGTCCTGGGAAGACATTAAGCTGCTGGTAAAGACAGCTCACGACAATGGAGACCCAGTGGCGTCCCACATCGAGGACCTGAAGCTTGCCACCAACCACATCACGCTGCTGCTGGCGGACCCGTACCAGCACAGCGAAGATGATGACGACACCGAGAAACTGCAGCCCATGCTGGTGGATATTGATCTATCGCTGACTGCCTTCGCCAATGCAAGAAGGTAAGCCCTTTAGGATATGGAGTTTCATCATCGTTCCTATTCAGCTTTCCCATTGATTTATAAAGCGGCATCTTTCCACCAAAATCCTGTCACTCTTATCTGGATAAATGACTTTGCAGGTAGACATTTTGTATTTGGCATTTGCCTTTGAAGGGTCTCAATTCTAGAAAATTATCACCAATATCTGTAACGAAATCTGGAACTCTGGACAATGGCCGAAAGAATGGATTGGTTTTCATACCATTGCACAAAAAGGGTTCTTCCACTGAATGCAGTAACTATAGAACCATTGCTTTAATACCTCATGCCAGCAAAATCCTGTTGAACGTTATCAATCACAGGCTCCATAGCTATCTTGATCGACAAATACCCGAAGAGCAGGCTGGTTTCGTAAAGGGTAAAGGAACTAGAGAGCAGATTCTGAATATTCGTCAGATTGTAGAAAAGAGCCGGGAGTTCAATAGCCCTGCTGTGCTTTGTTCAATAGATTACAGCAAAGCTTTCGACTGCGTTAAATGGGACAAAGTATGGCTGGTTCTCGGAGAAATGGGAGTGCCGGTACATCTGATTTGGCTTAATCGTAACCTCCACCTAAACAACCGATCTTTTGTAGGAATCGACAACGACTGTTCTGATGTGTTTGTTACTAAGAAAGGAGTCCGACAAGGTTGCATACTCTCTCCTGTGTTATTTAACATTTACGGTGAATATATTATTCGTAAAACGATAGAGAACTGGGAAGGGTTGATTTCTGCTGGGAGGCAAGCGAGTTTGCGATGTGAGATACGCCGACGATACGGTACTCGTTGCTACATCTGTGTCGGAAATGAAGATTCTTCTACAGAAACTGGAGACAGAGAGTCTGGAACTAGGCCTGGCTATCAATAGGAGCAAAACCAAACTGATGGTAGTTGATCGTGCTCAAAAGTTGACCGACATTGATAGTGTAGGTGTAGACATTGTCCAACCTACATCTATTTAGGCTCACAAATAAACAACGATAGTAGCTGTGTTCCCAAGATAAAATCACGGATTGCCATGTCAAAAGATGCTATGACCCGGCTGAATGGTCTATGAAAAAATAGAGGGATCACCAACACCACCAAAATGCGCTTAGTACGGGCATTGATTTTCCCGATATTCATGTACGGAGTTCAAACATTAACCATCAAAGCGAGAGAGAGGCAGAGGATTGATGCATTGGAAATGTGGTGCTGAAGGCGGATGCTACGAATACCCTGGACCGCCAAACGCCAAATTAATTCTATCACAGTTGGGAGTAAAACAACGTCTTTCCACAACCTGCTACCATAACGTACTCAGCTATTTCGGGCATATAATGAGGCGTGGGGACGAAAGCCTTCAGAAGATGATCATTGTTGGGAACACGGAAGGAACGAGACCAAGAGGCCGGGCACCAACTAGATGGTCTAATCAATTTAAAGATGCAGAAACACCAACGGTCTACACAGTCGCCAAAATTGCTACCGACAGAGGCCGGTGAAGACAATTTGTCCGCGCCACACTTACACCCCACCATAATCACGATCTTCAGACATGAAGGACTGACCAGAGAGTGAGATGGAGTACGATCAACATTCACAGCCAGCTTTTCCATTGATATCTATAGCGGCCTGTATCTACTCGCATCCTGGATCTTCAACTGCTTGAATGACTACATTGAAAGCTGTGTTCACCCACAGTCGTTCTAAAATGGTTAAATTTCTCCCTGAGAGAATATCAACAAGAAAATAAACTTTGAGCTGCATTCTTTATTTTTATGCCACTGATGGCCGTTAACTCGAACCAAAAATGGTGAACAATAGACCCTATAGATTCCCACATCAAGGAGCTTTAGCTGGCCACCAATCATCACGCTGCTGTTGGCCGACCCTTACCAGCACAGCGATGATGATGATGACAGCGAGAAGCTTCAACCGATGCTAGTGGATATTGGCCTTTCGCTGACTGCCTTCGCCAATGTTAGAAGGTAAGCTGATATGATACTGGATATCGAGTGTCATCATCATTTACAGCCGTCTTTCCCATGGATTTCCAGAGCGGCCTTCATCCACCTGCTCACTTATTCTTTGTGACGTAATTGCTAGTCGCTTTCATTTTGACAACTTCTCAGCCAAAGACGATGCAGGATTCAAAGTCAAATAACAATAATCTCTTTGAAAAGTAAAATTTTCTTGCGATTGAGGTTTATTGAATGGCCCAGAAGAATCCCGTGACCTTCATCTGTAAGAAAGTGTTAGAAATTTAATATATTGTAACGGGGTTATTCCATAAATATTTTACTTGTTTTAGATACTACAACCAGAAGAGGAGCGCAGCAACGAAGCAGCAGAAGACCTTGGAGTCCGCCGACAAAGCGCTGAAGAGCGCCGAGCGGAAGACAAAGCAGACGCTGAAGGAAGCGCACACCATCAGCAGCATCAGCAAGGCGCGGAAGACCTACTGGTTCGAGAAGTTCTTCTGGTTCATCTCCTCGGATAACTATTTGGTGAGGGTTTTTAGGGTTGTGAATACCAGAATTAGTAAGTAATTTAAAATCTTGATTGTCTACTGAAGTCGGTTCTAGGCAGGTTGCATCCTACTGAATCCTGTGACTTATCAGGTTGTCCGCACGTTTTCTTCAAATATCCTCATTGTAGAACGTTCCTGTCCCAACGGCCATCAGTTTTTCGCGATATGTGAAGTCTACTGGCGCTTTAACCTTGATACACAGCCTTTTCTTTGTGCCTGTCTTCATTATTCTACCCTTCTGTGTTTTTTTTTTAATATCTGCATTGAATCTATCTGTATTAATTATTTTAACAATAGGTGATAGGCGGTCGCGACCAGCAACAAAACGAGCTGCTAGTGAAGCGCTACTTGAAGCCGGGCGACGCGTACGTGCACGCCGACGTCAACGGCGCGTCGTCCATCATCATCAAGAACCCGAGCGGAGCGCCCGTCGCGCCCAAGACGCTGGCGGAGGCCGGCCAGGCCGCCGTGGCTTACAGGTACTGTTAGGAGATCACGAGTGAATGTCCAGTACACTAATCTTGCTGTTGCGATATCAGTCAGGAGCCTTATCTTTCTAACAGCATAAGCTGCCGAACTACTCTTCCTGCCAGAGCAGAAATATGCGGACCCCACTGTAACTTGGAAACGAGAGTAATTTCTGGAAATACAGTGGAATTCGCAATCTCTAATGGCTTGTTATTCATGTTTATAATGGTATCGACCTGTCTTACATTGGGCATAGAAAATTTGATACATTTAGTCTTCTTAGCATCAAGCAGTAAATTGTTACTCGTGAACCAATGCAGTACCTTAGAGAGAGTATTATTTACGTCGTCAAGTGCTTTGCTACTTCTATCTACGTTAAAAATCAGAAAAGTGTCATCAGCAAATAATACCATCCCACATAGGTCTTTAACAAAATAAGGCAGGTCATTTATATAGATCAAAAACAGCAGAGGACCTAATATTGATCCCTGGGGCACGCCCATACGTATGGTGGCATCGGAAGAATTCGTATCATTGATACTCACTTTTTGTATCTTATCAGTGAGATAAGATTCTATAAGGCTAAGTAAAATATTTGAAACACCGTAATGTCTCAGCTAAATCAGTAGGATTTCATGATCTACGCAGTCAAATGCTTTTGACAAATCACAAAAAACTCCTATTGCATCTTGCTTGCCTTCCCACGCATCAAATATGTTTTTGATGAGCGCAACACCTGCATCAGTTGTATTCCTATTTTTAGTGAATCCAAATTGATTACTATGTAATAATTTATTCAAAGTAAAGTGAGAGAGTAATTGATTCAATATTATCTTTTCAAAACATTTTACTAATATCCGGTATAATAGAAATAGATCTTTACTATGTAGAAAATTAAAGAAAAATATTGTGATTGGTGTCAGTGGTAAAAGTGTTTGTATATGTGTGAATTATTGTGGTGTGTGTGTGATAATAATAGTAAGACAAGTGTGAAGCGAGCAAGTACGAGTGAGCATGTAACTGATATAGATAGATCCAGCTGTTCAAAGTAAGCTAAGTCTTAGTTTACGCTAAGCACACTCTATAGATCTCGGCCTTAGACTAAGTAGACAGGCTAGTCTCGGTGGCTGAAAGATAAATACGTGGATCCTGGGATCCTGGATCCTTGGATTTACCACCTTCATTTTATTTCTAAGAAGACCTTGCGTTTATTTCGGAGAGCTACAATATCAGTATACAAACTGGCAATGTATTATGTTACATAATGTTCTTCGTTCCAGCGTGGCGTGGGAAGCCAAAGTGCTGACGCGCGCGTGGTGGGTGCACGCGCACCAGGTGTCCAAGTCGGCGCCGACGGGCGAGTACCTCACGACCGGCTCCTTCATGATCCGCGGCAAGAAGCACTACCTGCTGCCCGACCAGCTACACTTCGGGTTCACATTCATGTTCAGGGTGGGTCATCGTTACTTTCAGCCTGTCGCAGTCCACTGAGAAACACGAGCTGCTCCGAAAGGTTATAGTCGACCATTACATCGGTGAGGGAGGAGAACGGCGCATTACAGTGCCCAAACTGTAATGTTGCAAATTCGAAATTGGAAAAATCTCTCAAAATCGAATCTGAAATGCAAATTACAGGCAAATGTTCGTCATGTCAGGGAGGCAGTACTGTATTGTAATGCTCAAAATCGAATCTGAAATGTTACATTACAAGAAAATGCTCCAGGTGAGGGACCACTTTTAGAGATAAATTACGTCAAACACAGCTAATGATTTTTGCAAAACTTCACCTTCCAAAACACAGTTGGTAACATAATTGCGCCTTTAGTGTAACGTAACATATTAAAAAAACAGCGCTTTCAATTACGTGGGGATTTCCATCTAATTATTATTGACCACTGATTCTAGTATTTTAGGTGACAAACAATTTTATACATCCTTGATTTTTTCGATGTTGTTAGGTGATAGTTTAGCAGTACGACTTTTAAAGAAGGCTAGTCGCATTATGATTATGAGCTGTTCATTCTGCTGATCGGATCTTTAATAGTAGTTTATGCAACCGTATGTGTGTAGATAAAGAAATGTATGCAACTGTACATAATAAGGGACTATTATCACACACGTGTGATCTTATTTTGAAACTCGCCAAGGCTCGTTCCAAAAAACCACACTCGTGTTTTAAGGCGTAATTATGTACAGTTGCATACATTTCTTTATCTACACACATATCATAAGTACTCTAAGTTGGGTTCAGAAGCAGTAGGGAAATGACCAGCATTATTACAACCAATAATACTTATCTTTGTGCGCCTTCTTGTATTTGGCTCTCGATTTTTCACCTACTTGAAGCTTACAGCTGTCAGCTGTTCCAAATTCAAACTTATATCGTTAAAAAAATCTATACTGTAATAACATTACAGTACAGATTTTACCTACTACCACAGACAAGAAAGTACTCATAGTATATATGTTTCTGAACGCATTATAGAGCACTAATGATAATATGTGCGTAGATAACGGCAGTTTTCTCATGCACTATCTGTTTTAGGTTTTAGCACATTGTGCTTCAGAAGTAATAATTTTATGCACTATGTTTTTTAGCTAGAAGACAGCTGCATCGAGCGACACCGCGGCGAGAGGAAAACGATCACGTTCGACGACACGGCCTCTGACGTCACATCCTTGCAAGAGGACGACGAGGAAATCGTCGTCTCTGATGATGGTAAAGCTCTATTTGACATGAAAAACTGAGACATTATCAAACACATCAATCATTTGTTTACACTCGGTTCGCTGAGTATCAGTTCACTTATCTGCACAAATTTACAGTAAAATTATTAATATTTTAAAATTATACTGTTGGAGAGTCTGGATTATAATGAGACCGAAGAAATTCTCAAATCTTTGGCTTTTTAGGATTAAGTGGCTGTTTCAGTTTGCTCGTGCAACCCCTTTGGTTTTTGGATACACACATACACACACAGAGACAACACTAAATTACACTATACATACACACTACTCACGCCCACGCACATTTACACAGATGCCCACACATCTTTTTGTTCCTAATAATGCTTTTATTAACTTTTTTTCTAAATAAATTCACAAACTGTTGGTTATTATTAAATTATTAATTGCAACTTTCTGCGCAAAGTGTGATATAATAAGTTATTTAGATGATATGTTTTAGCTAAGGAAGAGTGACTTCTTCTAACACAGGTGCTTCCGTACCTAATAGAGGAAATCAACACCAATTTGTAAAGAAATAACTTGAAATGAAAAAATATATTTGGATTTGTACATTGCCCCCTGTTCTTAAAGTTGATTTCCCTACTGTAATAAGAAACGAGAAACAACAAGATACTACACATAATCAGACCCAGCTCAAATATGCTGGTAGTAAACTTGCAATCTTTACGAGCGCTTTTCACCCTGTCTATTAGAGACAGCTTTGGGGCGACAAGACTGCATCAATTGTTATTTGGTCTTTACCTGCTTAGTTA
This sequence comes from Udea olivalis, assembly GCA_947369235.1. Taxonomy (NCBI): domain Eukaryota; kingdom Metazoa; phylum Arthropoda; class Insecta; order Lepidoptera; family Crambidae; genus Udea; species Udea olivalis. Next base: position 1,900,168 of record OX376360.1, on the reverse strand, counting down.
TTGGATTCTGCAATAACAATTAACCGTCATACTACCTAAATATTTAGACACCTACGAAAAGTTGGTATGAATTTTTTTCAGACCTTCCATGAGTGATTCATTTTAGCATAACGCTAAATAACTATTTTCAACTTTGAATATCTATCTAAAGTATGAATGTAATTTATTATCATCTAGACGAGCCATCGGAAAAAGAAGACTCAAAATCAGCTGAAGTGAAATTAGAAACGATCTCAGAAGAAACGGCAAGAATAGACATAAAAAGTGAGATTGCTTCATCAGAGAAGACAGACTCTGAAGAGCAGGAGAAGGAAGATGGCGAAAAAGAGAAAGATGATGCAGATGAAGGCAAAGAAGTTGAAGAGGACGAAAAGAGTGGCACGGATAGTGATGATGATAGTTCGGAAGAGAGCAATTTCCCTAATACACATATAAAGGTTAGTTATAAAACTACTTGAGATCTAATACTAGTCAGTCTGGATTAATCGGCACACACAATGACGACACAATTAGCGTAGTAAGTGTGCTGTGGCACGGTTTCTCGCGTGATGTCCCGGGTTTGATCATTTTTTTTAATCCACTTTGAATATACGAGTAAGTATTATCAGGAAATTACTTTTTGGATATAATATTGTACATACTCCAGGAGCATGACTGATCGTAACTTTCTTGTCATAAGGTGGACCACGGCACGGGGGAAGTCATCACGCAATCCAAAACGCGAACGATGTCAGAGGCATCAGACAGAAGTGAGTACAAAAAAATCATTGCTTTTCGATAAATAGAAAAAAAGATTTTATTGTTGTTGATATTCACTCTATCTGTGATCTACTTAGTTCTATCCACCCATTAAGTCGATCTAAAGAAAAATTCGTAAGTTTCACAAACGGAATTCACCAGCATGCTACCAGAGCACCACAAGGTTCAACAGAGATTATTTTTCTAGGTGGAGACATAGCAATGTCCTTCCCTTCACTACCAAAAAAAGGCGGCAATAAACCGCAAAAGGGCAGCAGCAAAGAGCAGAAGAAGGCAGAAGAGAAGAAGGAGAGCCAGGCGAAGCGCGGACAGCGCGGGAAGGCGAAGCGCATGAAGGACAAGTACAAGAACCAGGACGAAGAGGACCGGGAGGCCATGATGAGGGTTCTGCAGGTAGGTCTTTAAAATGTGCACTTGATTTGACCGTTTTAAAACCTATTAAGTTTGAATTAATGCGTCACCATTCAGTGTTGCCGCACAATGGGCCACTAGTGGCCGCCACAAATAGCCGCCACTAGCTTCGACTCCGATCCAACTGACCCAGTGTTCAGCAGCACTAAAGTAAGAACAGAGTTACTACACCAAAATTATCAAAAAAAAAATGTGTACAAAAATCCAATTCAGTGCTTTTGGCTGTTTAAGGATTTATTGACCTGAACCCTAGGTTCAGCAGAACCAAGTCAAAGTCTACTTTTGAATGGATTATCATTATTTAGTTAGTATTTTATTTTATATATTAAATTTGCGATACTATATGCAGCTTAATACTAAAAACAAAACTTATTTTTAATACCTACACAAACAATATGTGCCTTGTAAGGCACTGCAAAGTGGATTAGAGGGGCAGATATTTCTTATTCTTACATATTCATGCCTATTACCTATGCTATAAAAAAAATGAATGTATGAAAATGTATTTATGTAAATTTCTAATAAATTATTAATAATCAAAGTTTATCCTCTAAGTATCCTTTTACTGACTATCAGGATTTTTCTAACAGAAGTTCTTTGAGCATTTTTATAAACATACTTTTATTGCTTTCGTTTTTCAATATGTTACGAAGCTTATTATATATTTTAATTGGCATGGGGTGGGGCCCAGAGCTGTGTAATGTTAATTTTGAGTTCACCTGAATTAAATTACTTTTATTGCGGGGTGTATTATGGCGGGGACGTCCCCTACTTTACTATGAAATTGGGGATTTTTCCTAACAAATCTACAAATTTCGAATAGATATACACATGGCAGAGTTAATATCTTTTAATTAATGAAATGAGGTCTACAACTATCAGTCTGCTCTATATTAGTCAGTATCCGAATACGTAGTATAGATTCAAGCTGTTAAACGATCAGGCTGACTAGCTCAGTGGTTGCTTTGCATTACTTGTCAACAACACACCGGGCCTGGCGGCCTGACATATTAACGGGCAAAAAACATCATTATGTTTTGACTTTTTTAGTCCGGAAACACAATGAAAGAATCCAAAAAGGCGCAGAAGAAGGCGGCCGTCGCGAAGGTGAACCGCGGGAAAGGCCAGCGCGTGCAGAAGATCCCGCAGCCCGCGCCAGTCATCTTTGAAGCCGACTCTGAAGAGGAACTGGAGCCAGACCCTGAGGTAAGGAACTTATCATATTTTAAATTATCGATGGTTAGGTCGTTTTTTTTTTAATATCGAGGCACTATTGTCTGTTGACTGGTAATGATTTGTTTTGTTGCGTCCAAATTATCATTTAAATAATAAAAAAATATGCGAATCACTTGAAACCGGTTGTCCTGATTTGATCATTTTGTGGTTTGTTCATAATGTTTTTGTTAGTTCAGCTTAACTTTTTCATCGTTATACAATAATAATTGCAAAAATTCCCGCCCTTTTACTCTAGCTCGAAACGCAACTCGATTGCTTGTCGTTCGCGTTCATTTTTAAAGTTTTCTAAGCCAACAAAAATATTGTGTATGCTTGTAAAGGCTTACATGTATGTATATGTAAGTGGATCTATATAAATGCTGTACATGTTTAGCTATAAGCAAACCTAAATTAATAAATAAATACAATTTATCCATAAAAAAAACGAAGATGCAGAACTCAACGTGAAATAGCAATAATCTCGATCAGAATAGCAATTTACTTGCGGTTCCACTTTTATTAACTCTACTCCATTCATTATAGCATTAGACAGAAGTAAAAAAGGTTCTTTTTAGAGTACACTTTGTGGTCAAAGTACAATAAACATCATTACTTTTAACATTTATGCCGAATTTATTAAAATCTACTTATATAGCAGCTGTCACACTTAATTGTTCTCATATAAAGTAAAGGAACTTCAGAATTTATGAGGCTTTTGCTTAAATACATTATTTTGTCTTGCATCAAACTATATTGTCGATGCAAAAACCTAAAACAGGCAGGGGTTTTCATTTTTACTGTCACTATAACTCTACCAAATCTAAAATGTTACATAATACCTTCATACGTTGTGGCGGAAAGGGTTTTGCCAGGTTATACTCAGCTATGTTATCGTCATGGCAACACCAAATGCAAATTGCCATTCATTTTAGCCCCCCTGCTTCTTATTTCTAATGTTATAATGAATGAAGTATAGAGACGCTGTACCAAAGTCTTAATCCCTTGACGGCTGACAGACGCTAGCGAATTTTCTATAACTGACTGGATACGGCACGTTACAACACTTTACAATTGACAACCTCAAACATGGCACACGTGTCACAGTGACATCTTTTCTGTCTCTTTCTGACATGTTTGAGTGGAAATTACATAGAAATACAATGTTGTAACTAAAAAAAAAGCGTGCTTAGAACGACAACACTTTTTCTGTTCCTTTGACAGAGCGCTGATGCAGATTCCTTGTAGTTTGAAGTTCATTGGTAAATACCTTCTTCTATCCGTAAATCTCCTAAGTAGTTAAAGTTTACGATCGAAAGACTGATTCTATCTTGTAACTACGACGAAACAGAATCACTTATTTCACACACAAAAACACATAAACTTATTTATGAATAATATTTACTGTTTTCATTTTTTATTTAAGCCCTAACTGTGAAATTTAAATGTAAATCGGTTTCCCAAGATACAGGCCTAGCCTAGTTTGGGAACCTCTGCTAATGTGGAGAGTAGTTTTTCACTGTGTTATTATTTTATTATATTTATTTTGAATGTGTTGTCAATAAAAAAAATTTTTTATTTAATTTTATTTATGTCCAGGTGGACGCGCCCGGCACGGACGCAGACGCGGAGCTGCTCGCGCAGCTGACCGGGAGCCCGTTCGCGGAGGACGAACTACTATTTGCCGTGCCTGTCGTCGCGCCTTACTCTGCGCTACATAACTACAAGTTAGTACACACAGCGGTACATCTAGCTTTACATGTGGGACCTTATATGTAGACACCTAATGCTGCCAACATAAGACCCATTTTGCAATGATTTTGTAAAGGTCTTTCGTGCATTCCTTCTAAGGGCCCGTTCCAAATGGCTTTTCGCAGTGATTTTCACCCTTGTCGAATAGAGAGACAAAACGAGCAAAACCTCTCTGACAGCTGTCAAGCGAATTTTACCGGGCTCCAGGCACCGGTAGAATTCGCACTTGTCAGAGTGATAAACGTCACCCGAACCCGTTCCGAAACAACTGGGAAACTGTTACGTGACAGCTCGGTCATCTTCAATTTGGAACGGGTTTGAGTGATTTTCACTCCTCAGAGTGTGATTTCCACTCGATTTGGAACACAGCCTAAATATCAGAGTGTGGGGTTGAAGTCGGCCACAGCAATTTTAAGACTTATCAAGTCGGGATGATTTCTGATGAACGTCTCACGCTGCTTCGCCTCCGAATTACTTTCATTCCAGAGTTTTTGATTCCGAACAGCAGTCAGTTCCTGCACTAGAGCTTGTCTAACCAGAACTGACGCGTCACACATTTTTTTTGTTGAGTCCATTTTTTTTTTTAATATGAAGTCAATACCCATCCATTGTAGCAAGAACTTGATTTCAATGATAGAGGTCTTTGCCCAGCAGTGGGACAGTATATAGACTAATTACTTTACTTTATGTATGCGTGAATGCGGTGGAGGGGCGCGTCATTTCAGATGAAGCTCTACCACTTTATTTGCCTAACCCAGCGGTCTTAGTCAGTGAAGTATTTTTTCCACAGAATTTATTTACTCTTAATCAAACACGTAACAAAATACCGTGCTCATCAATATTGTTATATATTGTGTGTTTTTATATTCCTTCACCATCAAGTTAGATTAAGGCGCTGCACTAACGTAGACACTTTTTGCTGCCGACACGGCACAACATCACAGGGAACCGTAGTTGCTGTGTCCTGTAGCTGTGATCGGACACTGTCTACGTATGCGCAGGGGGTGGATGATTGCAGACTGGTTCTATACAAATCAATTCATCGGTAGCTTGTATCTGACACAAGACACAAAAGTGTCCGCGTTTGTGCTTTGCCTTAGTGGTCAGTATTTACCGGGTGATTATCAAATAACTTCCGAAAACGTAATGGCATACTCACTAAGTGAAGTAGGAGCTACGAGTATCTAAGCGAAAATGAAATTTATTTAACTGACTTTCATTTCAAGGTCACCATAGAAATCACTCGAACGGTCAGTAAATTTTTGTATGAAAATCTTAAAATTAAAGTCAATTGAAATAATCTTTATAATTTTATATTATCTTAAATGAAATGAAATGATTTTTTTTAAATTTGTAAACTTATCTATTCTCTTTTATTGAAGCGTTTCTCTCTTTTATAACCATTTTGCGTGTCCGACAAGGTACATATTGGTCATGTAATTATACTTTAATTTACCATATTCTGTACATATTATGGCTTGCAAATAAAATATTGAGTATATTGAGTAAATCAAATATTCGCTTACATAGTTACTACATCAGTCTTTTGACTGATGTAGTAATCCATCCACCATCAAGTTAGTTAGTTAGTAGTTCATTACCCTTTTTTTATTATCGTGGGGAAATCCTCATGGATACCTCGCCGCCCGGGGGAACGACGAGGTTATGTCGGACTTCTACCGACTAAAACCCCACGGTACTCAACCTCAACACTTCAGCGGCGAGGCGAGGTCCCTAAAAAGTTTCGCAACGCCCCGCCGCCAGTGTTTCCCCGTATTGGGCCCCCTCCAGCCGACCCCCTAATGCCCCCAAAGCCGTGCATTGTGGGCAAAAGCACCCCCGTACTCAAGCCCGCTGGCTCCCACCGCACGCGGACCCCGCCAGGCCTACAACCACGTTCCACCTAAAAGGTAAATCCGGGCCCTGTGCACTGCGGCCACGCCGAGCCGCAGTGCACAGGGGGGGCCAGCCGCGGATCACTGACCCATTACAAACACCCCGCGCCCCAAGCCCCTCTAAGCGGGCAGTGGTAGACGCCATACCACCACCACGACCGGCGGCAGGCAGTGGGTGAGTGGGAAGTCCACCGAACCGCCACGCCTGAGCCCTCCCAGCCTCCCGGCGGCTCCACCCGCCACCAGCACCAAGCCCCCGCCACGACAAGGCGAAGGCTCATGGGGGGAGCAGTAATTACCTAACCACAACAATGCCAACCCTATCCCAGGTACAAGGTGAAGCTGTCCCCCGGCGCGGGCAAGCGCGGCAAGGCGGCCAAGACGGCGCTGCAGGTGTTCCTGAGGGACAAGGCGGCGTCTCCGCGCGAGCGCGACCTGCTGAAGGCGGTCAAGGAAGAGGACACCGCGAGGAACTTCCCCGGGAAGGTGAAGCTGTCCGCGCCGCAGCTGCACAAGCACAAAAGTAAAAGGTGCTGATGTTTAAATTATACTATTTTTATGTTTATACTTCTCAAGTTATTTATTCCGTAAAGAAAATGTGACATATTAAAAGAGAATTTTTAAGCTCGTTTATCTTGTATGGAAACATGAAAATAAAAGGTATAATTTGCACATCACCTACTGAGTATAGCAAAACATTCTTACGGTATGTAGATATAAGCAGCCGATATAAATGTTCCCCAAGAATTTTTCAATTGTTCAAATATTTCGTAAGATTTCCATGTTTACCTCTTGACTGTGGGATGGAGGATTTCCTCCACAAAAAAAAGGCGTGTCTGTGGGATGGATGAAATCCTCCACCTTCACAGACTTGCACTTGAGAAGTTTTTACATACTTTTTTAGTTAGGGCAGGAGGTCGGGCCGACAAATCGTGTCCGGTTTATTGGGCTGTATGGTACAATACACGTAACGGTGTGTAAAATAAAAAGATGCAAGAATTTTGTCGTTGAAATTTCTGACTCGCAAGTCATGGTATCTAGGTTATCTGAGTAAAGTGTTGTGTATGTCTTGTAATTCTTCAAATTTTACCGGACCGACTTTCTTTACATAATAGCTACAGAAATCTATTTTCGAAATCGCCAGTAACACACAAATGAGCAATTTGAAAATGGTACAAGGATGTTAAAGAAAAATATACAAAGATCTCACATTTCACTATAGCATAGCATGCAAAATAGAGTGTCACAGAGTGGTGACTTTTAAGTGACATATTTGGTGATTTTTAACGTGAATTACGCGTTTTCAAGTCTAAGACATCGAAAATATAATGTTATTCTTCGAATATATTATCTAATTTTCGAGGATCATAAAGAATTTTGTAATTGAATTCGACTAACTTCGGTGCTTCTTAGGTGCGACTTAAGTGCTGTATACCAGCTTTCATTTTAATATTGCAGATGAAATAACTTATAGAAATAGGAAGAAGAACTAATGCAGAATTAGGAATATATAAAAGAAAGCCACAATTCATAATAGAAATGGATTTATTGCAGTTTTTAAAAACCACGCCATTTCATCCACCACAGACACGACTCTTCTGACAATTACGCTCCCACAGTTGAGAGGTCTTTTTCATCGTCATTCAGGAAATAGCAATGGGTATTTTAAATATGTAAGCTTACAGTTTTATTAGATATTGGACTAATGTCAATTGAACCATATTAAATAATAAAAAAATAGTATACATTTTATAAAATTAGGAAAAGCTAGGATCGTATAGCAATAATATAAAATAACCAAACGGAAAGAGACACAATAGATTGACAAAATTTGGGATATGTCGCGACCTACTAACGAATGTAATATATCCTGGAGTTATATAATTATGGGATAAATACTGCCTTATATAAGTGTGAAATACATTACATAGCCCTAATATGAAAACACTAAAACACTGTATAATCTACACATGAGTTTTTAAATATAGATTAAGGTAGTTTGTTAAAAACATATGTTCTAACTATAAAATACCCATTCCTCATGATCTAATCGTCATCATAACATAACTTAGTGTTATTTGAATTAAGACTTAATTAGAGTTATCATGCGCATCTACTGTTACAGGATTCATTAATACAACGATGTCCGATTTCTAAAAAACACGGTGCAGTGATTATGTACAGAGATAACTCAAGTCTTAAGTAATATTAAAATATGTATCAGAGTCGTAGATGTCGATTCGTTCGTGACTAATCAAGTTACGTGGTTTTTCTACACATTGTATCAATAAACATTATATAGTGAATTAATCAATATATTCAAGAGTTCAACAATCAGGTGATATCATTGTTACGTATTGTAAATATTGAATTTTTCTTTTAAATTATAGTTTTTGAAATGTTATCTGCTGTTTTTATTTTATCTGAATGTAGTTTTTATTCATTAACGATGAGCTTGATGGTCATGTGGCATCTCACCCCAGACTATATGTTACGTTGTGATACAGCGACCTAAACGTAGTGATTAAATACTCTTTGCAGAACATTTGCGCCTTCACTAGGACTCATCGTAATAGTATGCCATTATATAGATGGCCATAGGGCCACAAATGAGACATGCGCGGCGCTCTGACAGATAGCTCGCTTAGAACAACACGCCACTTTTGACGCACGCACACAGATACAATAGTTTACAAGCGAAGTGAGCTTCGGTGAGTCAGAAAGTCTCACTGTCGCGAGTGTTTTTGTTTTTTTCGAACTTGGTGCAATTTTTCACATGATGAATTTTGTTTTTGGCCGGTTCTGTCAAGTAGGTATAACTTAATTACTTAATTTTAAAAATATAGTAGTAACCCTAGGCGGTTCACGCAAGTTTAGGAAAAAGGTCCTTCTGTAAACTCTTTATTTTGTGCTATGGCTATATATATGTCGTATAAACAGTTGTCAAAATCGTTAAGCAACATTGAATTTCACCCGCCCGCTAACTTCCTCACCACTCCGCTCACACCCGACAGCGCGTCAGCGGAGTGGTGAGGAAGCTTGCGGGGTTGTGAAACTCAATGCTGCCAATCTAGCGATTTTGACAACTCGAGGTGCACAGTTATACAAATCTAATTATAAAAATGCTTCAGCGCAAAAGGCTCCTACAAAGTGCGTAGTAACGATTTTATTTATAAAAATAAAACAACGCAAGTGCAAAAGTATTTAAAATTATATAATATTTAATGGTAAAACGACATACCTATCAAAACGCAACATTCATTTACTTGACTGGGCTACCGTTCGAACTTCCGAACTCGTTCCTATTTAAAGGACTAATCCTCGTCCTCTTCCTCTTCGCCGAAGCCCTCGCCTTCACCCGGAAGCTCAGGCGGCGGTGGTGGAGGCAAGTGAGCGATACGATACGCCTGAAACAAAATTCAAGCTCAAAATAACACTACTTCATCGAAGACATTACGTAAATTGTTGGTACTGAAATATGACGACACGACTGCCGTAGTCCATTGTAGAGCACGGTTTTCCACTTCGACTGGGTGTGATGTCCCAAGTGCGATTTCTGATCGGTTCAATTCAGGAAAACACCTTCCTAAATTGGTTTGGGTCTGGGTATGCTGAGACACGCCCCGTCCTTTCTTGTCTTGTACCTCGTAACATTTCAGGACCTAAGTGTCTGGCACATATTTATTATTTACTAGTTTTTTCCGCCCTCGGCTTCACCGCGTGAACATACAGTCATAAAAAATGTGTTGTCATATATATTTTGTCTTAGTTAGCACCTACGTCCAAATAGAACCCTTATGCTAAATTTAGACTCGTAGCATTTGTAGTAAGTAACGAAGTTTCATACAAACTATCAACCCCAAAAACAACCCCTAGCAGTCGAATTTCGCAAAAACCCGTATTAGCGACCGTCTCCGTCCTAAAAATCACCCCATGAAAAATCCGAAACTCAGCACTTGTAGTTTCTAGTTCCAAAGTAAGGTCAGTTAAAAGGGTTAGACATTGCCTAGATCTAATATTCGTCCGACTAGCGCGCAGCTGCAGCAACCTTGAGTTATCGATTGTGACGTTATCTGAGTAACTACCTCCTCATCCGCGAAGGTGGGGTCAGCCATCTCCATGACTTCCGGACCGATGGGGTACTCGTCCTGCGGCCGCGGCAGCTGCAGCGGCGAGAAGTTGGGCGGCTGGAACTTCAGGCCCCAGCCCACGTACAGACACTCTGCTTTTCTGGATGACACATGGTAGATACAGTTAGTGTTTACTATAACTGCAGGCAAGGCTCATTGCTAGCCCCTCGCCCAAATCCTTCTCCTCCTCTTACTAGTAGCTGAAGCAGCAGATTCTCAGGCGGGACCTAGTTTGCCCTAATTCTTTTAAGAGGTTGCGGAAATAAATACCTATATGAGACTGGATTCACTACGAGACAGATCCAGCCACTTCGCCTACCTGTTTGGTTAACATGCCATTTTAAATAAATAAATAATTAAAAATGCGTTTAAAGCTTTCAATCGTACAAACATCACCATGAACATAATAAATAAAACACAGAAAGCAATTGGAGGTGGCTCAGCTTGTGCTGACCTAGGATCTCATATTTTCATATTAGAATTTTCATATTTTGAACCACTTTCCGGGATAAATATTAACTGTATATGGCCCTTATTTCCATAAGATACGTACTTGCCATTAGTAGCATACGCGACAGCTCCAGGCCACACGTTGCTCCGCAGTACGGCCAGTGCCCTATCGGGCGCCAGTACGGAGCTGCAGCGCGGCGTCCAGGCCGGCAAACCTTCGACCCTTGCATCTTCAGACAGTGGCGTGAATAGAGACGGCCCCGACTCCGGTTCCATAGGCGGAGGACCTTCGTCTTCCTCCTCTTCGATGCCTTCCTCCTATATGCGTCGCAAAAATCAGGGGTAGGTGTATAAACAGCACGGGAGCATTTTTACACATTGCCTGACCCAAAACTAAGGCAGACATACGCAGGCGTAAACGTTATTGACTTAGCATCGGCCCCAGTTTATAAAGTGTATTTTGTTAACATGTCTAAGAAGAACAAATTAGTTCCGCTGCGTGCGTTGCAACTGCTAGCCAAATTGATTTCTAGAAAAGAAAATACACCTTTTCTCTGGCCAATCATCCGATACAAGTGAAACAACACGTCACCAAACGTTCCCAATACGTTATTCTAACAAAGTTGATAACCAAGCGTTCGCGTCGAGGGGTCATCAAAACGATCCAATTTGACTAACCATCCCCGCGTTGGGGTTCCACCAAATTGTCCGGCCTTGCTTGAGGATGTGCCGGCCGTGGTGCACCCAGTATGTTAAATTGGGGTCCAATAGATCCTTGAGAGTGTGTCCTTGGTAAAACGGATTCGGATTGAAGTTCAAGTCACCTAGAGGGAAAAGGAAGGGTAAGGATTTGTTAATCATGATCAAACAAATCAATTAGTTAAATAAATAAATAGAATAATAAATGAAAAGGAACTAACAAAACCCCCGTGTAATAGAAAAGCTTATTTGTGTTGTATTTTTCAATAACATGGATAATGGTTTATATAATTCGTAGGAAATCGTGAAGATCTTTAATTTTCATAGCCGACCAGTACGTCGATCTACCACGAGTTGCCATTTAAAATTTACGTTAACATTCGCGTAAAAAAATTGCGATTTGACACTGTCCCAATACAAATTTTTACGCGTACGATAACGTAAAAGTGGCAACTCGTAGTAGACGTACTGAGTTCGTTGTTTTAGATTATCTTTGTGTGATCCTAGCGACAGAATCAGGATGTGACGAACTAAAACATATTGAAAGAGTTCACCCTTTCGTTGATACTCAACAACCTATGCTATTCTAGATTTGCTTTGGTTTATGAGTAGCTCATATACCAAATAACTCACCGCCACCTTCCTCGAGGTCAATATCCTCCTCTTCTTCCCCAGAGCCGAAAGTAAAGAACCCTTGAGGTGACACCAAGCTGCCGGCTGCGATTCGCGCGATCTGCGCGCGTAAGAAGTTGCGCTCCGTGCCCTCAAATGGAGGGAAAGACAGTACCTAGAGAAATTAAATTAAGTAGAATAAATTCTTGCAGACCCTTTATGTGTTTGACGACACGATTGGCGTAGTGCGCTGTAGCACGGTTTCTCGCCTTGAATTCCGTAGTGTCCCGGGTTCGATCCCCGGTTAGGTCAATTCAGGAAACGATCTTTTCTGAATTAGCTTGGGTCCGGGTGTGCTGGGAGACGCCCCTGGCTTAACTCCTTGTCTGGTACCTCGTAACACAGGGATATTTATCCCTGTGTTCCACTATTATTGTGTTGTCTGGCGCATATATATTTATGTGTGACATGAAATGCATCGTACTATCACAATGACTGGTTATGTAGGTACTTATCGAACATCATTAAAGAGTTACAAAACAAGTAGTTTGAGACTCATGAGATTTCATGTATTCTACTACATATACAATTCAAACACAAAGAACAAGCTAAGGTAAATGTTTATGTCGCGACTACGCCAACAGTACTTACAAGAAAAACAATATAGGGACATACCTCTGCGTCTAGATCGCCGGTCACGCAGCGCACGATGAGACGCGCCACACGCAGCTGCTCCGGGGTCACGTCTGGAAGGCACACCCACGGCTCTCCGGGCTGGTTGCACACCCAGAACACCTGGATGTAACGGCTATGGTTTGAGATCACCATCGTAGCTACCAGGGCTACCTGCGTTAGGCAGCTGCCAGAGACACAGACCTCAAACAAAGCACGATATTACTCACACAACGTAGTACATACTAAACTCCATTCGGGATCGTTTTTTTTCTAATTGTGTACCTAACACTTACTTGTTTACCTATTTTTAAAGTAAAATAAATGCCTGAAATATTTCAGGGGAATAGTAAACGGACATGTGGAGAAATATGGGGAAGACCTTTGCCCAGCAGTGGGACATTATAGATTGAATAAATAATCCGCGTCGTGGCCTTGTGTGTGGTTAAGCACTCTAACTCGGATCGCGGATCGTGTGGTCCCGATTTCAAATCTGGCCAGAACCAAAATCTTTGTTTGTTGAATTTCAGACTAACTTTCCGGTGATGGTAAACATCGATAAAAAACCATATCAACCCGAATAACGGCGGAAGGCTCACCACCTACCACGTTGGGTTAATACCTGTTGCGGACTGTTTTGCAGCCGCCTTTTTATATTAGCATTTACTTTTATTTTTGATAGACTTTTGTAAATATGTCAGATCTGCTTGGTTTGTTTATGTTATTGGTTGTGTCCATTAAAATATAATTATTTAAAGTTTCATAGTTTCCATTTAATTAGGGTTACACTTAGTCCACCGTTCATTTCGTCGTTTTCATTTGGTTCAGAATATTGGCCATTAGAGCCTGCAACAATCTCACCAGTTCGGGAGGACCTCAAACCCACCGAATTGGTGGGACTCATAACTGTTGAATTATCGGTTTTACCAACGCCAGTAACCGCTAAATTTGATCATTTTAATGATTGGATACGCTTATTACGCGCCACCGCTCGTCTTGTGCAGGCTGTTACGTTTTTTGGCCATTTTTTAAATAAAAATATTTTTGATGTTTCTTTGTCCCAGAGATCTACGACGTCCACTACCCTGCCTCCCTTGACAGCGGACCTCGTGAAAGCCGCAGAGAGGCAAATTCTACAACAGATGCAGCTAGACAGCTTTGAGGAAGAGTTTGAGAGTCTATCGAAATCTCAACAGATTTCAAAGAAGAGTCGCCTACTTAAGCTGTCAGCCGTTCTGGGAGAAGACAAGCTACTGCAAACGCAGTAGCTTGTCTTCTAATCCGTTTAAACAAACGGCAGAATTAGATTTGTAGAGGTAGTTGGATCTGACGTAAGGTCTCCAGTTTTATTAGACGGTCGCCACCCAGTTGCAAGACTATTAGTGCATTATTTTCATCGACGTGCAGGCCACGCTAATAATGAATTAAATGAGCTGCGACAGAAGTACTGGCTGCTTCACCTTCGAGACACAGTGAGAAGCGTAGCGAGTAAGTGCTTGCTCTGTCGAATAAAAAAGTCTATGCCGCTTAATCTTCTTACAGGCAACCTACCACAGCAACTGTTAGCTCATCATCAACGACCATTTACGTACACTGGCGTAGATTACTTCGGCCCTATTAACTCTGCAGTTGGACGCAGGCGGGAAAAAAGATATGTAGCGCTTTACACATGTATGACCTCGAGAGCAGTACATTTGGAGCTCGTGTACAGTCTTTCTGCAGACGCCGCAATTATGAGTCTGCGAAGATTCATCGACTGGCCTGTTGGCGCAATGGCAGCGATCCTGCCTTTAGCGCCGGAGGTCGTGGGTTCGATCGCCACCCATGACAAATATTTGTGTGACGAACATTTATATTTGTTGTGTGTCTGGGTGTTATTATCTATTTAAGTATGTATTTAGAAATATGCAAGTATGTTTATGAGTCTCTGACGCCCATATTACAAGCTCTGCTTAGTTTGGGGTCAGATGATCCTGGTGTGAATTGTCCCAGATATTTATTTATTTATTTATCGCCCGAAGAGGCAGCCCGGATGTTATATATTCCAACAATGGAACCGCGTTTGTTGGAGCCAACCGACTTCTTATCCGGTACGTATCCAGGAAAAGATGGGGTGACCAGGTAGGTCGACGTCCATACAGAAGCCGGCACGCTTCGGCGTCCCCTTAAAAAAATAGTTCAGTTGTCCGTTTAAGGTGAAGGTAGGAATACTTCTTTGTTATTTAAGGTGAAGTCAATTATTCATTTTTTAAGGCAAGTCAAATTTTTATTTGTTACTTAAGGCGAAGTCAATTTATTTTGTTATTTTTCTTACTGTATGCGAGACATCTTACCTGATTTTGTGCAATCCTGCACAAAGGGGGAGGATGTTGCGGACTGTTTTGCAGCCGCCTTTTTTATATTAGCATTTACTTTTATTTTTGATAGACTTTTGTAAATATGTCAGATTTGCTTGGTTTGTTTATGTTATTGGTTGTGGCATTAAAATATAATTATTTAAAGTTTCATAGTTTCCATTTAGTTAGGGTTACACTTAAAGTCCACCGTTCATTTCGTCGTTTTCAATACCATTGGTGAAAAGTGGGCTTCTGAGTGTTCAGTTCATCATGACGGCAACAGTCACTTGCCTGACTACCCCGTTTGAGATAAAGTCGTGATGGTATATGTATAAAAAAAAATAGTATGTTATTTATTGTGAGAGCTGCTAAGCTTTCCTGACCTTTTTGTTGACACCTTGTCCGGGCCTTTCTACTGGAATGGGTGGTGGAGGCTGCCACGTGGACACAGGCTCTGGCGGCAGCTTTGGTGGCACCGGCTCCTTTGGCTTATCCTCTCTGGCTTCGCCTTCACCCACTGCAAGTATTTGATACATGGGCACCTATAACAACTTACTGATTGTTTTTGTTCAGTCTTGTTGCAGAACTGATCTCTACTGAGGCGTTCAGGATGAGCTACAATCCTTACAAATTATTTTACAACATGGCTCAGTATATCTTAATTCGTTGTTCAAAATGGATCCTCTAAAGTAGGAAACGTGTTTTGAGACTATGGCAACCGCATGCATACCGCCTGCTTGTTTGCCAAGGTCATAGTGAGAGAATAGTTTCTTCCACAGCCATCAATACCCAAACATGGCTATTAGGTAATAGGACGACTAGGATGATAACATAAGACATTTGCAAATCGATCGAATTGCTTAGTAATCATGAGCATACATACCTAGTATTTACAGTTCCTTAAACTGTTATTCATCATCCTACCAATCTCGATGATGCATTATCAAACCAGATATATAGTCACTATCAAGTGACATAATAACTTTAGGTGTGTACACAGAATAGGTAATATCGTATGTAGGGCCTGCTTTCAATATTTCATCATCTCTTCCAAATGCACTATTTCTCTCTTTTGTAATTTACTTACAGAGTTCTTTTTGTTCCTCTGCTTCCTGTATTCGGGCTTCTTCCATGTCTTCACCCTCGCCTGGCATGTCTTTCATCTCGAACTCCTGATGCAAATAAGCAATAAAAGGAGAAACGCTCTTACTGAACAATTTTTGTAAAGAGTGAAAGGGCGTTATTGACCTATATTTTAATCATTAAAAACTTCTACAGTGCTTTAAGACTACATTGCTGTAGAGAAAGCAGTTGTCTTAAACTGCTTGATTTCATAAGCTAGGTAGTCATAATATTCTGAAAGCTGAAATAGAATTATGATGGCCTTGCGAAAAGGACAGTCATGCGATAAACATGTCGTCATAGTATAGACATATCAATCAGAAATACCAATAGTTACAGCTATTCTAGATTATGAAGATTTTGCATCGGGCTACACCTTAAATACCTATCGAATAATCTTTATAGTATTTGCAAAGTGACATAGGATATAAACTCTGGGATGGGTTACCTATGGGGTGATAAGATAAATTGAACTGCTTAGTATCAGGCCGTATCTAAGATAACAGAAACGTGGCGATTACCCTAATCCTTCGATCGAGCTCGTCTATCGTGAGATCGGTCTCGGCTACATAGTAGTTCGCTTTCGTGCCGAAGATCTTGCCGAAGAAACTGAAATTTACAATATCACTTCTATATTAGTTAACTGATGCACCAACTTGCTTTCTTAACTTTCATACACCGTAAATATTAAGAATATTTGCTTTCTTTTGGTTTCGCTAGCCTACCCTTTACTTTAACATCACAGAAATTTAATTATTCCAATCAGAAAAATCTCTCATTAATCATTTACTACGTTATAGTATGCTCTGCGCCCAGAAGAACATGTAGGTACCTTTGCAAAGATTTACTTAATTTAAGAACATAAGGTGATGATGACAAACCGAACAGTTGAGACTGGTTCCTTGATAGCAAGCATATTGAGTGCTATGTACACTGCGTAGCACTCGCTGTCCGGAAGACCGTAGCCCCCCTGCCAATATAAACTAATTTAATAAAGCGTGGTAGACCCCAAATATGAACGTCTGGCAATTTATCTGGCTAGACTATTATAAAGTTGGTAAGCAACAAGCCTATACATTGTCCCACTTCATGGCAAAGGCCTCCATCATTGAACTCATGTCTTCGTTACAATAAATGGGTATAAATCGGCTCAATCACTACGCTTTAAGTGCGGTTTCGTGATCACAAACCCGGGCTAAGTTCCAAAAAATTTGAAATCGCACTTTGCCCGACATGGGATTTTAACCCAGGGCCCCCAGATTTCGGGCCGAGCTCTATTAGGATGTAGGCTAAAGATACGACTAGGAATATGGAATATCAAGAGGCGAAACCTATGGACCCGATGGAGTCCCTATCAAAGCGTGGAAATCGATGGGCTCTCGTGGAGTAGGCATACTTACCCACCTTTTCAACCGCATTCTCACCGGGAAGATACCTGACCAATGGAGACTGAGCAGTCTTCAAGGGCAAGGGCTCAGTGCAGGAGTGCAGCAACTATCGCGGCATAAAGGTGATGTCCCACACCATGAAGCTCCTCGTGCGCATTTCGACTCTCGGATTCGACAGGAGTGTACAATCTCGGAGTGTCAGTATGGGTTTCGACCGGGTTGCGGGACCATGGACCCCGTATTTGCTTTAAGAACGCTCATGGAGGGATACAGACTGAAGAATACACCTCTGTATCTCCTTTTCTTAGACATGCAAAACGCCTTCGAATGTGTCCCTCGTGAGATGATCGGCTGGGCGCTGCGGTCCAGGGCCGTTCCCGTGGTCTTTATTGGCATCATCCGGGACATTACAGTTCCATAGTTAGGACTGCGGTTGGTGACACGCTTCTCTTCCCTATCAACGTTGGAGTACACCAAGGCTCCGTGCTTAGCCCGTTTATGTTCAGCGAAATATTAGACGTTCTGTCAAACAGCATCCGAGACTCGGACAGGGGACGGCTGTTACAACGGGTGAAAAAGTGGAAAAATTCACTTGAAAACGGCGGTCTGAAACTTAATGTGGCGAAGACGGAGTACATGGCCTGCAACACCACAGATCTCCAGTCCGTCCGCATAGGCGATGACGTGGTCGAGCGCACGAACCGTGTCAAATACCTGGGATCTGTGTTAAGCGCGTCCGGGGACATGTTAGCGACGTCAGAGCCCTAATTTCTGCGGCTTGGGCCAAATGGCGTGAGGTGACTGGTGTTATTTGTGACCCCGAAATGCCATTCAAGCTGAAGGGGAAGGTCTATAAAACCATCATTAGGCCTGTCCTTTTATATGGCAGTAAAACATGGCCATTACTAGAGCGACACAAGCAGGAGCTGCGCGTCACGGAAATGAAGATGCTGTGGTGGATGTGTGGAGTCTCACGCAAAGATCGCGTGCGGAACACCCACATCCGTGGCAGCCTTCGTGTTCATGACATCGCGACAAGCTGCAGGAGTATCGCCTTCGTTGGTATGGCCATGTCTCACGGAGATCGGCAAACTACGTGGGCAACAAATGTCTGGCCTAGCCGCCCACACCAGGTACTGGTAGAAGAGGTCGACCCAAGAAGCGCTGGCTCGACATTGTCAAGGGTGACATGCGTGCCAACTCCCCACTGAGGATGCACAAGACCGCGCGAAGTGGGCCAAGAAAATAAGAAAGGCGGACCCTAGGAGCCCACACACCAGTGCGAGTTCACAACCGGGATAGACCGCACGGATTATGATAAAAAGGCGAAACCTATATAGTTTATATCTCATCTAAGGAAGCAACATAACGCCTTAACTCTCAAAATACCGGTGGTTCTAAATACAAATACCTCTCGGAAATAATAATTGTGATCCACCAAGTCTGCAATTTTAGGCTTCACGTTGTCCTCCTCCAGGTCTAGCTCCTGTTCCTCTTCCCCCATATCTTCCAGCTTCTGAGATTTGCTAGCCACCAGCTGTAAGCATTATAATTTTTATTTTAATCCTTGTATTTTTCAGTTGTTTGCGACTTGTTTTGGCTAACCAATGGTTCGCGAGTAGAATATTCAATCGCAGCTTCTCCACGGTAAAGTAGAAAACTTTTCTACTAGGTATACTGTTTAGCTACCTACCTATCCAACAAGCAAGCAAAAGGGTCAGCAGAGGGTCTGCGGGGCTGATTTTTATAGCTACAACAATTGAAGTGACGTTCATTTTAAATGAGAGCCTTACTCTGAACATCTCATCGACCCTCCTGACGAGTGCGAGTTGCGGAGGCGCCAGGTAGATGTCGTTGAGCAGGTCAAAGTTGGGACGGAACTTTTCCTGCTTCACCTCCCACGAGTACTGTTCCAAATTGTCCACCACATCTGGCGGTTTTTGAGACAGGATCTTGTGGATTACGTCCACAAGGTGATCGTACCTGGTAAGTGGAGAAGTTATACAAAAATTGTAGGTAACTACATGTTCAAAAATATACAAATTATATTTTAAGTAGGCTCCAACTCTACTAGGCTGACGGCGGAGTGAAGAGAAAAGAGATGAGAATAGCAGTTCGCAAGTAGTATATCTACACTACTGTGCAAACTACATAGTTAGTGGCATAAGAACTTAGTAATAATGTGATTTTAAATTCCACAAATGAATAGAGTAAGTACATACCCAATTAAAAAAAACTGGGTAAGCTTGTACTCACAGTGTATCCCCAGTGGCAGCACATTGTTGCTTGAGGAAGTTCTTCGCAAGCACCAAGTCTGTGTTAAGATCTGGCATAACATTTTCAGTCGCAGCTATAATATCAGGCTCTAATAAAAACGCTGACTGTGACATTTTATTGTTTTCTTGGACAGAAAATAACAAATATCCTAAATTTTGTAAAATATTGCATTCACAGTCACATTCGCTTTGTGACAATGTGCATCAAAGATTTTTTTTCCTACGATTGAAAACTTCACCAAAAAAGTTTATAAAGGAACGTGATTAAAACTTTGCAAAATTTGAACGCGCCTGTTAGAATTGTCAAAAACAGATGTGATCGTGAATGTCATTTAAGTTAAATTTTAATTTATTTCTTGGTGTACTTTTATTTATCTTTTGTGTGTCAAATAATGAAAGTTACTAATTATGGTAATTTTAATTAGTAATTTCCCTATTTCATATGATTAAAGACATTTTGGTCATAACATAACCTCAAATAAGGATCAAAACAATTAAAGAAAATGGCAACGAAATTCGACGCAGCGGCCTACAATTTCCGCAAGAAGTTTCCATATGTAAGCAAGGATTTGCTCCGATGGTTTCCCGGGCACATGAACAAGGGGCTGAAGCAAATGCAACGAAAATTAAAAAGTGTCGACTGTGTCATCGAAGTGCACGACGCTAGAATACCCTTTACGGGACGAAACCCTATCTTTACAAACACATTAACTGGTGCTAAGCCACATATATTAGTTTTAAATAAGATGGATCTGACGATAAAGTCTTTAATTCCGAAAATAAAAGACCAGTTAAAAACTGAGCAGAATTTATCTAATGTTGTGTTTACAAACAGTAAAGATCAAAGTTGCCGAGGGTTGAAGACGCTGAGGCCTCTGATGGTAGACCTGATAAAAGATTCGAATCGGTACAACAGGTCTGAGGAGCAAGATTATAATGTGATGATCATTGGTGTGCCGAATGTAGGCAAGTCCTCGATGATCAATATGATGCGGTCACGGAATATGAGCGTCAGGCACGCTCTGCCCGTCGGCGCCGTGGCAGGCATCACCAGGGCCCTTATGACTAAGATGAGGATTAACAATGATCCTACAATATTTATGTTTGATACCCCTGGTAAGTTTGTTATCTGTTCAATATAACAACAGAATTTGTTTGTACAAATTCCGCAGTTACAATCACTTAACTACTGTAGAGGATTGCTTATTTGGATTAAAACAACAACACAAACATTCATCAAATGAATGTAGAGGATGGAAATCTAACCCATTAGCTTAGTCCCTATAGCCAAGATTATTGTTGGGCAGCCTTGGCAAGCAATTTTTTATTTATAATTTGCTTACTAATGGGTAGTTCTGATGTTGTACCTCAGCTTCAATATAGACCCTACAGGGCAGTCCAACATGTTAAAGCAATGAAGT
This sequence comes from Udea olivalis, assembly GCA_947369235.1. Taxonomy (NCBI): domain Eukaryota; kingdom Metazoa; phylum Arthropoda; class Insecta; order Lepidoptera; family Crambidae; genus Udea; species Udea olivalis. The sequence continues at coordinate 1,879,033 of OX376360.1, read as the reverse complement.
TCTATAATTTTCCTTTACCAAGTAATGTTATTTTACTCAGGTATCCTAGAACCATCTGTAACAGATGTTGAAATGGGCCTCAAGTTAGCCTTGTGTGCTTCCCTGCAAGACCACCTGGTAGGTGAGGAAGCCATTGCAGACTATCTGCTGTACTGGCTCAACAGTCATGCTAAATTCAAATATGTGGACTACATGGGATTAGAAGAACCTTGTGATGATATTAATAGGGTGAGTTGAAGCACTGCAATTTTACCTATCCTTTAGCTAGAGTTATCATACAGTTTCGGAAACTTCACCATAGCCTGGACTAATGGTTAAATCAAGAAGAATAACACCTTCTTCACAAAGGGATTCACCATCTTTTTCCTTTGTGATAGTCAAAGAAAGTTATAAAACATGGCAGATAATATTTTTAACATCTTCCCAACAGGTGCTTATTGCTGGTGCAGTGAAGTTCAATCGAATCCGACGCACGCGCGACTTCGACGGTCAAGTGCGAGACGTACCTGACCTGTTGGAGGTCGCGAAAACCATGATCAAGGCCTTCAGAACGGGAGAGCTTGGGAAAACTCTGCTGGACATTGATTTATTACGGGAAACGCGACCCAACAAAGTGAGGCAGCTGGCGTAGTTATTTTCAACTAACACACCTATTCCCAGATAGTTCGTAACTCAAAAGGTTATTGCCATATTCAATCCTATTGAGTCATCATCATTGTCTCTTCTACTATCATATAAATAATGATATCCATTCAATTTTCGTAGAATGACATTACTTTAAAGTTAAAAGAAAAAAAACAATAAGATGGGTAACCAAATGCTATTGAGATAGATCCATGTGTGTGTAAATATTGTAAATAGTAGAAAATAAATAGTATTATGTAATAATGTTAAACTGATTTTCCCCTAATAAAATGGACATTAATCATCAAACTGGTATTTTTATTTTGTACCTAACCTCTCTCGCTCTACTCAAATGCAGCTGGATCCTATGCGCGTAGGAGCGTTTCATAAGCTCGTATAATCCCTATAGATACTGACTCACCACTACGAGCGAAAATACTACATAATATAGCGCGCGTTTAAGCGCGTATACCTAAGCGACCGCATACTCATACGCCTGAAAAGAACCGCTAGTCTAAACAGCTCTCCTTAATAAGAGCCTTTTCACACTACCCGCGATTTCTATGCGGAGCGATTATTTTGCAGGGCAGGAAGCAGCGGCGTGACATCGCCGCGATTTTTTCACTAAGAAATCGCGGCCATTTCGCGCATCGCTAGTGTGAAAAGGCTGCAATGAAATGTTTTCCTTGAAAAACAATCGTGCGACTTTTTTTTTATAAACAAAGTCATCTCATGCAAGATAAAAAAATCTATACAACGTCAGAATGACATAACAGAGTGACAAAAAAATAGAAGTAAAACTAAAAAATCAATACAACAAATAGGTATTAAAAACTTCATGAGTTAACTTAATGGAGACGGCCTGCCAATAATCGTGTTCTGAAATGTTCTAATTCAATTGAAGCTATTGGATCTCAGGGCGAGAGGACCAGGATGAATCCGCTGGAGTACTTCGAAAGCATCGTTTCCTCCATTCAGGAGTACCGCTGGCTTTTCGACATCGCAACGGACTGCTACCCTATCGCCATGATGTCCAAAATACACACTGCTTAAGGAGCCTATGAAACAACAGAGGGGTGTCCTAAGGTGAATGTAAGTAATGACTCTACCTATACCAGATAAAACCTCGTCCGGGACGTTCACTCCTCCCGAAACGATTTCCAAGACCGGCACAACATCCACGTATTCTACATCTGCCTTTGAGAGTGGAATAGAGACCAACAGCCGAACCACTCTAGACACACTCGGCATGATCAGCACGCCTTGGACGACAGAATCTTTCGGCATTATTTCTGGCGAAATAACTACTACGTCACTTACGTTCACTTCCTGGATTGACAGTGCGAACGTATCATCGTCTTCAGTTCCGCCGAAAACCACGTCATCTGCCGGCATTTCAACCCCTCAAGTGAAGACTGACTGCGATACAACAGTCACCATCCTTTGTGGCGGAGGCTCTGAGAGCACCAGCAAAAGCATAAGGCCTCCGACCCGACAAAACAGCAGATTTACGTCTGACACGATCAGTTCTTGGACGGTGGAGACTTTCTCAAGCTCCGGCTGGTTTCTGAACACGGATTCTCGAATCATAAGAGCGAGATATCCTTGGAGTCCAAGCACAGAGCTTTCTGGTACCGACATTTATCCTAGCACCCTGGATACGCTTATTCCACGCAAAGGAAGTCGGGTGACAATAGCCACTACAACTACGCTGGAAAGCAAGAAAGGAGAAAGTAACCATATATGCCCTATGAACCACATGAGCCTTAGTAGCAGGCCCATTCTTGATTGGACACTAGGCAAACCAAAAGATATGCAGATGGGAGACGCGCAAAATGCTATAATCGCAATTTAACAAAAAGAAAGAAACAAAGGTAACATTAAGAAGTTTATTTTTAAAATAAATGATTATGAAATCAATAATTGTATTTTATAATCTTATTAATACAGTAACAAAGTGTAATATAACAATGAGGTACTCAAGCAATATACCATACGTTGCTTATAATTTAAATGCATATCAGAGGAATTTATGCTTCAGTTGTGCAATTGTTGCTTATAATTTCTGTCCACCAAAATAACCTAACAGTAATTTTACATCACTTATTGCACTTTCGCTAAAAGTATTTTTCTAGTTTATTGTTTAGGCGCGTTGGCGATCCCAATTACCGCCTTGTAGTACTTAGGCTGGTCGAGGGAGTCCACGAGGAAGGAGCCGAGGTCCCACTTGGAAATAGCTCTTCCCGGTGACTGTTTTGGATTGACATCTACGACGATTTCGCGGCTGGGCTCGTCTGTAATAAAGAAAATACCTTGAATGTTCGCTTCAGTTGCAGGCCAGGCTAAAACAATTAACTTGAATAAATAAATATGCGCCAGACAACACACCTCTTGTAATGCTCTCGAAGTAGGGATTAATATGTCTGTGCTACGAGGTACTACAAAAGGAAACAAGCTAGGGGCGTCTTCCAGTACACCCAGATCTGAGTCAATTCAGAAAAGATCGTTTCCTGAATTGGACCGAGATTCGAACCCGGGACACTACGGAAATCATGCGAGAAACAGTGCTACGCCAATCGTGTCGTCAAATCTCCTATATCTGTCTTGTTCCTACAAAGCATCTCAACTTTGTATGTTCGGAGTCTTAGGGTGAGACAAGCAAATGAACACCGCAAAGCATCACTTTCTTTGCCATACATTTTTTGTAATTTCGTAACCTCGTGTAGTTTGCAGCTATTTTAAACACATTATCAAGTTAATTTCGAGGTCAACGACAGAGTGTTATTACAAATGGTTTGACAACAGTTTATGCGCAATATCTCATAATTCAACTCTTTAGAAAACATGGCATAAAAATTAAAGTTTACAGTTTTTCAGGTGAGAATATGTACTTACTAAAGTAGTATGTGCCCCTGCTACGTTTGTAGGTACTGTGTAACTTTGGGGTTTGCCGTACAAAACTAAACAAAAACCTAAACAAAGCCTTGAGATGCGAGTCTTTGTAATACTTTCTGATACTATTGTAAGACTATAAAATAGGCATGCGCTTAATTGATAAAACATTCAAGATTTTATTTCGTTAGCGGTGAACCGCGCTCTGACATAACCACGATAACTTATTGGAAATTCAATATTCATCATTTAATTGCAGTCCACTAAGTTTCTCAAACGTATACATGTCCGGCAAACAGAATTTCTTGTAACCGGTTTAAAAAAAAACAGTCCATACTTGAAAATTGCGTCTGCAATGGACATTGGGCAAACAGGTGATACTCGTATAACCTGTTATATGTATGACATAGGTGCTACGTGAATGTTTAACGTTCTATAAGATATGGCAGTTGCTATAAAAACTTTATATTAGGATGATAACACCTTTTATTTTATAAATGACAAAAAAATGCTTTTTCGTGTGCATTAACATTGGGTGGTTCCGGCAGCAGTGCTGATATTGAACGTTTAAATTAAAGATGTTTTATTCATTAATTATTGGTGGGCTTGTAATCTGTTATAATTTTTGAAATGGGATAAACTACCTAGCCCCTTCTGTCAGATGCAACCTAGACCACGGTCTCGCGGCAAACCTAGAAGGGTTACCGAGATGTAAAGTTATAATGTGGTTCTAAATTCCAAAAGCAGTGCAAAACCTTGCCGCTTGTTAGGCAGTTGGCACAGTGCAGGCACTTAGGGGTGTAACAATAACTCTACGTTGGTACTTACCAGCTATATGCGGAGGGAAGACTGCGATCCAATCCAGCGGACTCTCCTTCAGCGCCTCGTACATTCGTTTGTGGTCATCGTTCACGTCGTTAAATCTTGGAGGCACCTTTTCTGGCTCGTAGAACAGGAAGGCAGATAAGCACACGGACACTGGCTTTACGTTCTTCGCTCTCATGGCGTCCAGAATGTTCTTTGTGCCTTCCGACAAGTCTGAGGTGGGCTCTAGGCTGTTGCCAGTGCCGAGGGCAACCACTACGCCGTCAGTGCCATCGATCGCGTCAGCAACGGAATCCGGTTCGAGGACGTTGCCTTCGAAGATCTCCACTTTGTCCTTCAGGTGGTCGGGCACTTTGGCCGGGTCGCGCACGAACGCGCGCACTGATAGACCTGCGGGAAGAAGTAGAGAAATAATTTTTGGAGGCGCATTTGGTGCTTCGAGTATGTTGACTTGATTCTCCTAGATGGCGATAGATGATTGATCAGTCCAAAAACGACGTTTGAAACGCCTCAGTTTCATTGTTTAATTGTTTTTTATTTATTTATTCGTAGGAAGCAGTAGGAAGCAATGTATCGCTACCATACAATACAATGTCACATTTTAGCGCTCAAGAGGTAGTTTAGATCAGATTTTAAACGGAAGCCCTCCAAAAAATTAAATACTTAAAAAAAACTATGCCTGATCATAAAATTATTTATTTATTTATTTTGCATACTAAAACACTATATAACACAACAGATGCAATTATAAAAAATGAAAAACTTAAAAAAAAACCATGCTACAGTAGCAAAAATGTCTCCATCTCAGAATTTTTTGCCTTTTTATACCTTTGGCGACCGGTTTCCGGTTTCTATTGGTTTTATTTTTTTCACGCATATTTCATCTCAAGATAAAATTCTCTGTAAAAATTATCTGTATCCGTGCTTACGATCAGCCTCCGTCAGTTATCGAACTCTATCTACTTGAAGGCAAAAAAGGGGAGCTTGTTTTTGAGTTTCTTCGTTTTTATTACATTTTACATCATACCAAGAATAATAACAATGAAGCCTAAAAAACGAGAGTAGGTCAATTTGTTAATTTCAAGTATTGATACATTAATGTAATCACTCGAGCGCTGGTAATGGCAAGTCATTTTTCGCTGGGGGTTACAGGTTCAACTCCCACCCAGAACATACATCTTGTTTCTGTAAAGTATAGATATAATTAAGGCCGATAGATCCATTGCTAATTTCGATTAAAATAAACGAGCTCCACTCAAGGAACTTAGGAGTATTACCTATTGAAGGTGAGCTGGTATTTTAAACTGGTTTTACTTTTTATGTAATAGGTAATAGTACCAATTGTCTGGCCTGTTGGCGCAATGGCAGCGATCCTGCCTTTAGCGCCGGAGGTCGTGGGTTCGATCCCCACCCATGACAAATATTTGTGTGACGAACATTTGTATTTGTTGTGTGTCTGGGTATTATTATCTATTTAAGTATGTATTTAAAAATATTTAAGTATGTTTAGCAGTCTCTGACGCCCATATTACAAGCTCTGCTTAGTTTGGGGTCAGATGATCTTGGTGTGAATTGTCCCAGGTATTTATTTAGGTATTCATATTAACGTCAAAGAGTCGATATGCGTGCGAAATGGTCGTGATCCGTAAGCTGTAGAGTCTGCCACGACCAGGCAGTGTTAACTTCTTCCAGTAGAGCTAGCACGAACCCTGACGTCTACGTAATCGAATTGTTCACATTATGACGACACGATTGGCGTAGTGTGCTGTAGCACGATTTCTCGCCTTGGCTTGCGTGGTGTCCCGGGTTCGATTCCTGGTCAGGTCGACTCAGGAAACGATCTTTTCTTATTTGGCTCGGGTCTAGGTGTACTGGGAGACGCCGCTGACTTATTTCCCTGTCTGGTACCTCGGCAATGACTATCTAACTAACATCATAAATGTTTACCTTTTAACAACTTTGGACCGCAAATCCGGCCGCGCTGATTAATAACCTTGCCTTGCTTTGATGAGACCAGAGTACAATTCCATCTAGTTTCCATCTATGTATGATTTACTAAACTTAACAAAATGATATATAAGTGGGGTCATACCATACTACTAGTTTAAAAAAAAACATTGAACACTAGTCTTAAAGTTAGGAGCGAAAAACAGCAATGCAGGCAGACGCAAGAAGCCTGAATTGACAATCAAAATTAAGCAGCCCTTACAAGTATAGCTGTCCCTTTCATTGTTACTACCATGTGACAGGGTTGCTCAACTTACTTTTCAGTAGGTATTCGGGAAGTATACTGGTGTTCAGTAAAATATACTCGTAATTATAAAAAGGAATGATTTGATTGTTTAGATTGAATAGGCTCCAAAACTACACGACCGAGGTACCGATTTTAAAAATTATTTTATTAAATAAAGCTACATTATTATGTGGTAGTAAGTAACACAGGCTAAATCTTTTTTAGGCTATTTTTAATGAGAGCGAAGCCGCTGACGGACAGCTAGTAAAATATAAAAGTTGTATCTAAGTACGAGGGCGACAATGAAAGTTCTTAGAAAATCAAAAACTGAACATACTAGCAAGTTATTGGTTTTATTATACCTTTTCGAAATAGTGTCGATTCACATCAATACATCGCTGCATCCGATGGAACCACTGGGGAAAACACTTTGTCCACTCGTCCTTAGGGATCTCTTCGACGGCCTTTTGAAACGCAGCCACCGCTGCCTCGGCGTCCATAAAACGTTTTCCTCGAAGTGTTTCTTTTATTTTCGGGAATAAATAAAAATCGCAAGAGTCGAGGTCGGGGCTATGCGGCGGGTCCAAAAAATTCCGTCTGACGTCGCCAAATCGTCGATCGTTTGCGGCGGTGTGCGACGAGGCGTTGTCGTGGCTAAGGAGGATCCTACTGCGAGGTCGTTCCTCCCGAACTCTTTCCAAAACAAGTGGACAACAATTGCGAGTGTATCACTCTGCAGTAACTGTTTTTCGATCCTCTAAAACAATTATTATTGTTGCGTACTGACCTGTCCTTCCGAAGAACAGGGCCACCAACTTCTTTCCCACGCTTCGACCTCTCTTTACTTTAGTTGGCAACTGTTCAGGAGGAAACACCCACTCAGCAGACTGTCTTTTAGTTTCAGGATCATAACAATAAAATCCAGCTTTCGTCATCCGTTAGTATGTCGACTCAGCATTTGAATCACCTCCGTTAAATATTTGAGCCGTTTCACGGCACCAATCAACACGATGGAGTTTTTGGGCTTCTGTCAAATTATGAGGTATGCATCCACCGGGCACAAAGCTTCCTGACACCTAAATGCTCATGTAGGATTTTGTGCACTTGACTCATACCTAAAGATGCGAAACCGGTTACTAACATTTCTAGCCTAGCAGGTAGAAACGGCATATTTGGGTTTTCTGCTAACATTTGATTGATTTCGCATATGATTTATTTACTTATTTGTTTTTGTTGTTAGTGTTCTGATTTATTTACCTACTACAGGATACATTTTACCTAGATAGACATAAAAAATGACATTTTCATTTGCAGTGTTAAAAACTTTCGTCTCTGTATTAAGTAAATTAGTAGTTATAAACGGTTTATTCCGTGTTTATTTTACAAAAACAAAAATAGCAGAACATAATAAGTGCTACTAGTAAAATAATAGTTAAACAAAAAAAAAAGGGTATAGGAATAAATTGTTGTTCTCGGGTATCAATTGCTCCCTATCCCTCTGGCAGCAAGCGGCTCGTTATTAGTTTCTAGCCGCTCGTTTCTTTAACTACCGGGTTACAAGTTGCTGGTTTACAACTATACTCATAACGATACTCAAGCTTGTCCGAATCTGCACATAGGTCGCTCCTTTGTCAGTCTCTATCATAAGCCGCACCACACTGCCATTATCTTCAGTCGTCGCTGTAAAAGGCCATCCCTCACCTCACGCAGATTATCGATAAGATTAGTGCGACCACGTTTGAACTCATTAAACCAGTCGTAAACAGAGGCACGAGATGGGGCTTCATCGAAAGTCATGAAAAATCATTGCACTAAAATTTTCTTGCATTCAATTCATGCTGACGTGACACAAACAATCTTTAATTTGCCGCCAAATCTTAAAACAAATGACGAATTAATAATATACCTTGAAATACATACACAAATATATTGGCAAAGAGTACCAATTCCGAAATTAGAACTTATTTTTTTATTATTTCGTTTACAAGTGCCAGTTCTAAAAAAAATCAGTGCCGCCCTTGTATGTTAGTGTTTAAAATATATTTGTATCTGACTCAATAATCATAGAAGCTGAAGGTTCTGAGCAAGAGAAGAAGGCTGATAAACAATTATGTTGGTGAAGCCAAACTATGTTTATTTATTGTAATTTGTCATTGTAGCTAAGCTGACAGATTATTTATTCAATAAGACAAGGTGCTTAACCTTTAAGCCTGATTGACACCTGCCTTGCTTAACACCAACCAAATTATTCAACAAGAAAATGAAAGTATATTTGATAATTCTGTGTATGAATCCATCATAGCCATATTGATTCTTAGGCCAAGATCAATAGAGCGTGCTTAGCTAAAACTTAGCCTTATATCTTAGGCTTTCAACAGCTATCTATATCAGTTAAGTACTACTCTACATTATTAAATTTCCTTGTTATTGACAATTATAACAAAACTCAATAAGTAAGATAATACTAATAATAAATCTGTGCTTAGCTAACAACTATAGATCTCGGCCCTAAGGTTGGACATTCTTAATTACTAATAATGCTCACTGTATATTCTGTACTTCGTTTACAGTCAGATGGTCATGTGTAGATGTCTAATAAAAAAATAACTGGACTGTTGGTGTAATGGTAGCAATTCTGCCTTTAGCACCGGAGGTCAGGGTGCCACCTATGACAATCACAATATTTGTGTGTGTTTTGTGTCTGGGTGTTATTAGTTATTTAAAAATATTTAAGTATGTTTATTAGTCTCCAAACCCATTATGCAAGCTCTGCTTAGTTTGGGGTCATAAAAGATCTTGGTGTAATTAGTCGCAGATATTTATTCATATTTTTTAAATAAATAGCATAATTTTGCTGAATAACTAGGCAACATTGTTTGGGCAGAGATTTATTCAGATAACTACAGCTGTTAAAAAAATTTATCCTTAATTTATCATTCATAATTTCATATCTTTAACCCAGGTGGTTTCACCAACACAAAAGCGAAATTAAAAAAGTTTGATTAAGGGTTGATTTTATTTAGTAATTAATCATTTACAATGCAAACTAAGTTGATATATATTATTGCAATATTTATACAAAACAGTTAACTAGGTAAATTTTAATAAGGTTACTTAATAAACTTATGGAAAATGAAATTTTCGAAAATTGCCTAGAAACACTGTATTTTTATTACCTAGTTTACCAATCAAAAACAATTCCAGTCTTTAACATAAGTAGATAATACTGCATCTACTTAAACATCAACTTAATAATATGACATTCAATTCCTAATTTGATAAAATATTTACGTTCAAAACAAGATTTGAATAGGGTACATACCTTTTTCAACCGCAGCTTTCAGGGCACAGAGCCCCGTCATGCCAGTGGAACCAAAGATCACGATTTTCTTCATTTCTAAAATAAATTAAAACTTCTCTTGTACAACGTTAGCACTCAACAGCAGAGCAGTCGAAACTAACCGGTTCGCTGAGAAGAAGCGACAATCAAACAACTTTATCTAACAATATTATCTAATAAAATTTTTGATTACATATCCGAGCGGCTCGCCGGGTGTAAGGAAAGGAAAGAGGGAGCAAGCATTATGAGTATAAATAGCAAGTTAGCAGAGAACATATAGTCAAAATGTACAGGAATATATGAAATGAATGAGCGCGGCATACCTCAAATAAATAAATGATTTATTTACGATAAGACTAAGAAAAACTTTCCACTCAACAACTTCAGCCCGCACAAAATTAGACAAAGATGGAAGAAAATTGACAGCTGACAGGGGCTGAACTGCGGTCCGATTTGGACACAATGCACAAAGTATTTCAGTTAAGTGCCCCGAAATCGAAACTTTTGGTTTATTAATTGATTTTCAAACAGTTTAAAGTGAATAACATTTTAAAATAAAAACGGGTTTTTCCAATGAAACAAAACTACCTACGGTAAAATGGTTTTACCTATTTTCTCGACGTCCGCTCGTGACCACGGTGACATGGAATTGTCGCCGAAACGTCGAGAAAATAGGTAAAACAATTTTACAGAACTACTTCTGTTTCGTTGCAAAAACCCGTTTTTATTAGAATTAGTTTACTACTAACTCCACTATCTTCGCTTATGGTGCCTGTGTTGTGGGCGTGTGATACTACATTTTTTTAGCCTCAACGCTAGCGCAGCGGAGCGGTTCAACTCGGGCGCTTGGCGCTTGCCGCGCGCGTCGAACGTCGATCCCCGACGTTTGGCGCGAGGTTTTTTGTCAACAGTACAATGACACGGTAATATTATGTATCAGTATTGTAACTTTATACAAACGTACAGAACGCAAGCTGTCCACGCGCCTCGCGTCTCAGGGAGCGCTGGGGATGCAAGCAAGTATTATAATCCTCTTTGGGAAGCAGTTGCGAATGTGCCACAGTGACGAACGGACGGTGGGTTGTTTTTTATACTGTAAGCGTGCGATTTTTTTGATTAAAACAAGTACAAGTACTTACTATGGCAAGGAGCAAATGTAGAAAATATTGTGCTGTTTTTGGTTGCACGACTCCCTCAATAACGCACCTAGAGATATCATTTTTTAAATTACCTGGAAACTCCGAAAGGTAAGACTAAGGTAAGAAGAAGAAGTAAAATGTTTTTAGTTGGGTACTTGTCGAATTTGGGGATTAGTCTAGCCCTTGATGCCTTACACGTGATCCCTGGGTGGCGCTTAGTAAGCAGTAGCTTTAGTGGTAGAGCCTAGCTTTAGTCTGACTGAAGCTCATAAATGGGCTGGCTCATCGGGTGCAATACCACACTCATGCAAAATACCAGCGTGAAGCAGAGAGCCCCAGCAGCCCCTCTCCCTGCCCCCCCTAGTATAAGTGCGATTTCGAAAAATGTAGTACCCCAGGAGGGTACCTGCTCTACTGAAGTAGGAGAATGTGCTCAACCGCTCAGGCAATTGCCCATCGTATTCTGGGGTGGGCAAAAAATCGTTCACTCCAACCTTGCTGCCGTCCACCACGATCTTTAGACGGCTAGGCCTTGTTTGCTGTTTCTGACGGAGACCCAGATTACCACTCCTCTAGATACATCATATCTTCACTATCACTATGCCACGTGCCGTGGTATGTGTAGGTATATATCCGGGATGACATCTGTGGCCGACGCCTTGGCAGTCTTGAAATCCGGGACCTGTCAACACTCTGGGTGCGCATTGAATGTGCCGACCATCCTCGCTTCTATGCGTGCCTTTACAGGTCCCACAGCGGTAATGTAGAGACGGAGCGTCTTATGGAGCACCTCCAGACTGAGACAGACATCGTGCTCGAACAGGCCCCCACCGCCGAAGTCATTGATGAATTTGACACCAAACAAGTTACTTGCAGAGTTCAATCTAAATTTTGTGAATGGGCCACGCCTGGAATTTACAGAAGCAGACGTAAGATGTATGAGTTGTACGGCATGAAAAAATACAATTTCGATCCACTTTTTGTTGAGTATGTCAAGAACTGCTCCAAAATCTTCAGAAAAGCCTGCACTACAGCTAAGGCATTGCACATTCGTGATAAAATATCAGAGTCCACTAACAAAATAAAAACCACTTGTGACGTCATAAATCACGAAACAGGTAAAGCTAAACAGCGCGATACCTCATACACTCTTAATATTAACAATAACATCTTACAATCAGAAGCATCTGGTGCTGAAGCATTTGATAAATATTTCAGTAATATACCTACAGCTTCATTAAATTCCTCGCCAACTAAAGCGGAACATTTGTTGAAAGATAATGTATCTTGTTGCAGTGTATTCTTTAAATTTAAACATGTTCTAGATACATTAAAAGCATTCAGATTAATTAATTTAAAAGATACCGCTGATCTTTGGGGTATATCAGTCAAAATTGTTAGCCACATAATTGACGTGATTGCCCCTTATTTAGCCGTAATATTCAATGATTGTGTTGATGAAGGTGTTTTTCCAAACTTAATGAAACACAGTAGGGTTGTACCACTTTTTAAATCAGGCAACAAACAAGACCCAGGTAACTTTAGGCCTGTTTCAATCCTACCAGCTCTAAGTAAGATCTCTGAAAAAATCATTTAAGAACAACTATTAAGCCATTTTTATGAGAACAATCTCGTACACAGTGAACAATATGGATTCACGAGAGGCCGTTCTACTACTGATGCTGGCATTGCACTTCTAAAACACATCTTTAGGACTTGGGAGAATTCACAGAACGCTCTTGGCGACTTCTGTGACTTGTCCAAGGCCTTTGATTGCGTTGATCACGATACACTTATACGCAAGCTTGATTTTTACGGTGTTAGGGATAATGCTTTAGATTTCGTAATTTCGTACCTTAGTTTAAGAACTCAAAAAGTTGATGTTAACAGTGTACCGTCTACAGGATCACAAGTCAGAATGGGGTCCCTCAAGGATCCATTCTAGGTCCATTACTATTTCTGATATATATAAATGATTTACCTTTTTACTTAAAATATATTTGTGATATTGTATTGTTTGCAGACGATACATCTTTAGTTTTTAAAACTGACAGAAATAAAAACCTTTTTGATGATGTTAATGACGCACTTTCAAAGGTTTTACAATGGTTCACAGTAAATATCTACAGCTTAATGCAAAAAAGACTAAATGTATTATTTTTAAGTTGCCTAATGTTAAAGATAACCTAATTAGTCTAAAAATTGATGGTAATACTATGAAGCTTGTAGATACAACAGTTTTTCTTGGAATCACACTAGATTCAAAACTGCAATGGAACCCTCATATAACAGCTCTCTCAGGCAGACTTTAATTAATTTTAAGGTACAGTAAAATTAAAAAGAAAACCTTAAAATAAATATAACTAACAACTACTAAGAAAAATTATCACCTGTGGTAAGGTACCCAAGATGCTGGCAGCATTCCCCCGTTGTATAGAAAGACTCGCACGTTGTGCGAGGAATGTACCAGCTCTTGCGTCACCTGTAGTTGAGATCATTTTTTTAGTTAGTTTTATAAAAAGTTCTGTGCACTCGGACCCCACGGAACCAGGGTTTCGACGCCGAAAGGCACAAAAGTGTAACCGGAACCGATGTTCTGGTACTTTTGTGCCTTTTTATATTCCGCCGCTTCAGCCGCCGCGCCTGCTCGTTTACTCGTATCGGGAACATGGGAAGGGGCCAGCGTGTCGACGCAGGTCGCATCCCACACCAGCGGCCGGCCCATGGTCCATGGAACGAGTGTCATCCCGTCGGGTCTCTTACCGTCGTCACGTACGATACCTTGCGGCTCTAACATAGCCGGTACGTTGACGGAGGCGAAGGCCCGACGAATGACATCGTTCAAAGCGGCGTGGCGGGACAAGCGGCCTGCACTCCTAACTTATGAGAGCCCGTGGTGTCCCAGTGAGTCAACCACAGTACCACAGGGGCAGGTGTGTGATACGCACAGCTCTGCTCCGAGGCGCAATCCCACTGCAACACGCAGTGTATTAGGGTCGAGGCAATTACCCGTATTTGTGCAGGGGTGGGCATTTAGCCAGTGCCCGGACTCTTTATGGGAAACTGCCTCGAGCCTTGCCCGCTCGGAGCCTGAGCTGCACAGAAACAAACCATTGTGTCCAGCACTGCAGATAATTTCATCCCAACTTCTCTGTGAGTTGGGGCACGCGGGAATTTGGTTAGGCCAGGCCATTTGCCAAGCTTTTTTAGCGTTGTCTAGTTCGAAAATTTCTGATGTCGGAACGGAACGGGAAAGAATTTTTTTGGTGAGGTCGGATGTGATGTAAGCAGACGATAAAAAAGCTGGTAGAGATACACAGACTTAGTTCGGCTGCATTTGCAGTGAGAAAAATTAGGTTATTAACAGATGTTGATACTGCTCGTTCAGTTTATTTTAGTCATTTCCACAGAGTGTAATGTCTTACGGCATTGTACTTTGGGGTCAAGCGGCGGATATACAAACCATCTTTATGCTCCAGAAGCGAGCGATCAGATTCATCTATAAGCTTCGTGCACGGGCTTCAATAGGGAGATTTTTAAGGAAATTGGTATCCTCAGTGTAGCGTCACAATACATTTACAATTGCATTGTTTTGGTGAGAAAAAATATTGGTCTCTATGTTAAACACAGTGTATTGCAGAAATACTAGGAACAAGGATAAAATTGCACTTCCACTCTTTAGGTTACAAAAAGTTTTGGGTTTCTTTATGGGGCAAGGTATACATTATCACAACAAAATTCCAAAAACCATTTGTGAGTTACCTTTAAATAGATTCAAAAATCACATCAAAACAGCTTTATTAAAAAGGGCTATTATACTACAAAAGACTACCATAAAGATAAAAATGCCTGGGTGTAAGCGCTTTGCTCGATGCGGGATGAAATAGCTCTATTGTAACAGATGTTTTATTGTAATAGTTAATAGGTACCTAGTAATGTACTGACTAACAATTTTTCTTTTATATTTAATTGTTTAAATGAATTTTGTTATAATATTCTTTTATGGTTTGTTTTTTCTCTTTGTTTTATATTCGTTCAGGTTTATTTGTATCAAAGTGACACACTGCTTGTACTTTACTAACGCCTGTTGTAAACCCAAAACAAGTTTATAAGAGTAACTGCTGAGTTTCTCGCCGGGTCTTCTCAGCAAGAAACAACTCCGACGCGGTGGTAGAGTCGCATTATGTCTGTATACTGTTTATTTACATATCCATATTATTATGGTATTTATGTCTATTATTTAGTATATTTTGCTGTAAATTTGACGATTTAATAAATAATAAATATCCCTGGACATTATTCCACACAGCGCCATCTAGCCCCAAAGTAAGCTAATTAAAGCTTGTGTTATGGGATAGGTACTGGACAACGGATAAACATACTTAAATACATTTTTTTTTGTAAATACATACTTATTATACATAGGAGACACCCAGACCAGTACAAACAGACATGTTCATGCACACAAATGTTTGTACTGTGCGGGGATCGAACCCGCGACCTCTGGTGTAGTAGCCAACTTCTTAACCATTACACCAAGTCGGTCGTCAAACGATTTGAAAGTACTGATACAGTCTATTTGAATAAAGTTATTTGAGTTTGAGTTTCGAGTTTGTCATTGTGTTGGGTGACTTTAATGCCCACCTTTTGGTGAAGAGGCTGAAGGTAATGAGCCAGTGTAAGTAACTTCCTCCTGAGTTGAAGTGTCTCAAGGCCTACCATACCGGAAACAAATAGGGAGGAATACAAAAATGGATAGTATCCGTAAATCCTTTTGTATAGCCACCGAGCTAAGTTGCGTTGAACTTTTTCGATCAGAACAATGTATTTTTTTCACAAAGTTCCAAGATTAGAGCGCCATATTCCAGTTTACGTTTAAAGTTTTTTTTTAATTTCTTTTATAAACAGAGTTCGCTGAAAATGAGATACATACAATTTAAAAAATAAAAATAAAATTATTATATTGTTGTTGTTTACTACGCACATAAGCATTATAAAGCAACATTGCAACTGGCAAATTACTGAACTGAGAAGCAGTTCTTAGAATAAACCCTACTTTACTTGCTTTACTTGTTTTACTTGCTGCCTTGCACACTTCCATGACATGCATGTGAAAGTCAAACTTAGAATCTAGTGTCAATCCAAGGTCACGTATACAAATAACGTTATTTAAAGGAACGTCTAATAACTTATAATCTTTCACTATTGGTGACCGCTTACGTGTGAACGTAATAGATTTCATTTGGAAGAGTTAAATGCAAGCTTATTCGTCTGGCTCCACTTTACTACAGCCTCAAAGTCAACTTGCAAAGTCACAGTGTCAGTTTGGTCAGTAATTCCTAAATACAGCTTGAAGTCGTCAGCAAACAAAAGAAACTTGGCAGATTTTACTTTGTCTGGCAGGTCATTGATCATGACAACGACAAGTTTAGGCCCAAGAGTACTATCCTGACTCACGCCTGACCTAGTACAATAACTGGCAGAGTCGTATTTACCCACCCTCACAAACTGAGAGCGACCATTGAGATAGCTCGCGAAAAATTCCAGCAGCTTTGGAGTAAAACCAACGAATGCTAATTTCTGCAAAAGAATGTCGTTATCAACTATGTCAAAAGCCTTCTGAGAATCAAAATAGGCAGCATCAACCTGCCTACCAGCATCGAACTTCACACAAATATAATCGGCAAGTGTAATTAGGTTAGTGGTGGTCGACCTGGCTTTCCTAAACCCGTGTTGACAACTGTTAAGCAAATCACATCAAGCTGTCGGGTGATGTGGCTATTTAAGATAGCCTAGAACATTTTGGCAAACACTGAAAGAACCGCTCGGTCTGTAGGATGACACATAATTTCCAGGCTCCCCTTTAGGAACCGGAGTAACCATCGATAACTTCCAGCATTTTGGATCCGTAGAATTTTCGAGACAAAGACTAAATAGGTACATTAGTGATGCTCCGAGAATAGCAATGCAGTCTTTACAGATAAACACAGGGACACCATCAGGCCCTGTCGAAGATCGAGGCTTAAGGCGTCTGACTGCATCTTGGAGATCACTTCGAAGGATAGCCTCAATTGAGACGGACCTAGCGTCGACAAGGGAGTCAGCCGCCCGCGCAGCCTCACAGATCGAGTCGCGGTACCTCGCTCTGGAACACTTGAGCTAAAATATGTAGCGAAAGCATCCGCAGCTGCCTGACCTGATACCTCTGGTCTTCTGTCTTTTTTTTGTCGTTTACATATTGCCAAAACTTGGCTGGTTCATTAATTATTTTATTTTGGATAGTAATTAAGTGCTGCCTATATGCGTTGTCAATTACTTTATATATATATAGTTCTTAGTTAAATTCTTTACCCTCGGACTTATATTTTTTGAGATGGTAATGTTTTTGGCGTATATTCTTATGTCACTAGTATACCATTTTGGATAATTAAACAGGGTTACTCTATAAACACCATCCAAAATTTTCCCAGACATTAGGCATCAATCAAAGACAGCTTTTTTGAAAAAAAAGGTCTTTCTAACTTTAACATTTGACGACCGACTTGGTGTAATGGTTAAGAAGTTGGCTACTACACCAGAGGTCGCGGGTTCGATCCCCGCACAGTACAAACATTTGTGTGCATGAACATGTCTGTTTGTACTGGTCTGGGTGTCTCCTATGTATAATAAGTATGTATTTACAAAAAGAAAATGTATTTAAGTATGTTTATCCGTTGTCTAGTATCCCATAACACAAGCTTTAATTAGCTTACTTTGGGGCTAGATGGCGCTGGGTGGAATAATGTCCAGGGATATTTATTTTATTTATATTTATACATTATTATATATAACCGGTATACGCCTGCTTTTTGGACCTCTCCAAGGCCTTCGACCTGGTCTCATATGATGTGCTTTGGGGGAAGCTGGGGAGCAGGGGTGTTCCGGAAGAGGTGCAAAATACACTCAGGTTTTGGTATGCTAACCAAACCAACAATGTAAAGTGGAGCGATTCCTTGTCGGATGCGTATGTGTTGGAGTGCGGAGTGAGGCAAGGGGGGTTATCCTCACCGCAACTCTTCAACATGTACGTAAACGATCTCATCGTTGAGCTGAGCAGCATGCGTGTTGGTTGTCGGATGGATGGTGTTAGCATGAACAATCTAAGCTATGCAGACGACATGGTGCTGCTCAGCCCCACGGTGGGGGGCCTCAATGAAATGCTGAAGGTTTGCGAGTCGTATGCTGCAAATCATGGGTTAACATACAATGTTAAAAAAACAGAATATATGATCTTTGAGACCGCTGGTAAATGCCCAGATAACAAAACTAATATCACCCTTAATGGCTTGAACATAACACGTGTAACGAAATTTAAATATCTAGGGCATATCATCTCCAGCGACCTCAAGGATGATAATGATATCGAAAGGGAGAGGAGGGCTCTAGCGGTTAGAGGAAATATGTTGGCTCGCAGATTCTCTCGCTGTACAGAAGACGTAAAAGTCACGCTTTTTAAAGCATACTGTCAAAGCCTGTACACGGGAAATCTGTGGGTCAATCACACTAAAAAATCACTGGAAGCCCTGCGAATCCAGTACAACAATGTCTTTAGGATGATGTTGGGACTGCCTCGTTTCTGCAGTGCATCAGGGATGTTTGCTGAATATCAAACTGACGGTTTCGAAGCTGTCATTCGCAAAAAAACGAGCTCCCTGATAGCTAGAGTGAGAAGCAGTCCTAATAGCATCCTGAAGGCATTGGCAGATCGGTGTACATCGCCGCTCTGGTGGTGCTTTGTGCGGAGAGTGACCAACACGGGAACTTACCCTTTCACGTGATGGTCACTTGAATTTTATTTTATTTATTTTCTAAAATGCCTATCTTGTTACTAACCATAGATCTAAGACACTGGACTAACAAAATATGGATGTAATTTATCTGAAATAAAGAGTATTATTATTATTATTATTATATTTTTTCGAACAGATTATTCATGCGGCGTGGTTACATAATCAAAATGAAAATTTCAACTTCTGAATAAAGCGCGGGAGTTGAAGAGACTGCGACCCCGCCACCACTCACGTCGCGCAGTGTCAACGAAACTAGTGATTTTTTTATACCTTTGAGTAGTTATAATAACATTAATAACTCAATATTTTAGTACTGAAGGTTGAGAAACAGAAAAATACGTAGGTATTTTGCCATTTTCTCCATAGATCATAATATTTCAATTTGGATAGTGTTTATAGAATAGCCCTGTCTTTCATGTCAGGACAAAAAATATTTTTGAGTAATAGAAATTCATTAAAGCAATCATACAATTTCGAATAGAAAACCTCAACATCTAAGTCTACGTCAACTAAATTAAAACAGCGGCGTACAGCGACTGATAGTCAGCTCTTTTCCAGTTTCACTCCAAACTAGTACCTGGCTCAGGGTCATAAAGGGAAAAAGACGGTAGCACAGCGCTACGTGGTAGTTAACTCACAGCGCTACGTGGTAGTTAACTCACAGCGCTACGTGGTAGTTAACTCACAGCGCTACGTGGTAGTTAACAGACACCACGAGTTGTGGATGATAGTCGTCTATCGGCACTAACGGCTCACTCCCCTCAGCTACGGTTATCCGATCGGCATCAGTCACTCAGTACGAGATACAATTTAAAAAATAAAAAGCTGGGTGGTAAGTATACTACACAACATAATAACTTTTATTTTTCCAAGTCATGATAGTAAATATCAGCTCTTTATCTTGTACAAGACCATCAACATTATCGATGACACGAACTAAAAAGCATTCGCGTACCGCTAGCAGGACTCCTCCCCATCCTACATCGCCCACGCGATCCTTGCGAACTACGCTATATCCAGGAGGAAAGAGTTCCCCATCTGATACGGAACTTGGCAAGAATGTTTCAGTCAACGCAATTACATCATTGTTACATTGAAGTACATTAATGTAAAACAGAAGTTTTAGAACGCAGACCCCGCACGTTCCGATACATGCACTTTATTTTATTTACTGGTTGCACCTGTTCTCGTCGTTTCCTGTTTAGCACGAAAGTTCTGTTGCCAGGGCCCAATGCAGATGTCTTCAGCCCAGTTACTCGAAGACATAATCTGCTCAGCTGCTTAATAGGCGCGCCAAGTTTAAAAAATTAGCTCGTGATTTTAGCACTATAATATAACCGTGCAAACAGCTTCCCCGTACACAGTTTTTAGGTGAGCACGAACTCGTTTAGTTGTGGTGCCTTCTTGAACATAGTAGAGATGTAGAAATTTTCTTCTTTCAGCTGCACGGAGCAAAGTAACACCAGCAGTCGCAGAAGGTACGAGTACCACGGAACACGCCCGGGAGGCTAGCACCGTTACGCTTATGCTTTACCTCCGATCAAGTATTCTTATTTCCAGCCTCACTATTTACGACACGATTGGCGTAGTGAGCTGTAGCACGGTTTCTCGCCTCGATTTTCCCAGTGTCCCGGGTTCGATTCCCGGTCGAGTCAATTCAGGAAACGATCTTTTCTGAATTGACTCGGGTCTGGGTTTGCTGGGAGACGCCTCTGGCTTATTTTCTTGTGTGGTACCTCGTAACACAGGGATATTAATCCCTACTTCGAGCCCCTTACAAGAGGTATGTTGTCTGGCGCATATTTCTTATTATTTATTATATTAAATGGTATTACCACTTTTATCGTGCGCGGAAACTTCAAAAAGAAACAAAATGGCGGCAGGTGGCTATGCCAGCTTCCATACAAAAATGTACAAACCCCTCTAAGAAGTATTTTTTTTCTCGTACGACATTAAAATCAAATCATTCATGTTGTCGTTATTGGATTTTACAAACCAAAGCTTCAAGAATCAAACACTAAAGAGAAATTCAAAATACTATGCAGTACAAACTGAATTGACGGCACGATTGGCGTAGTGCGCAGTAGCACGGTTTCTCGCCTCGAATCCCGCAGTGCCCCGGGTTCGATTCCCGGTCGGGGCAATTCAGGAAACGATCTTTTCTAAATTGCCTCGGGTCTGGGTGTGCTGGGAGACGCCCCTGGCTTAATTCCTTGTCTGGTACCTCGTAAATCTCGTAATACAGGGATATTTATCCCTCCTTCGAGACCATGACAAGAGGTGTGTTGTCTGGCGCATATTTATTTATTATTTATTTACAAACGCGTTATGGGTGTATAGAACAATGAAATCATCATTATCATCATCCGTGCGGTCTATCCCGGTTGTGAACCCACACTGGTGTGTGGGGTCCCAGGGTCCGCCTTTCTTAATTTCTTGGCCCACTTCGCGCGGTTTTGTGCATCCTCAGTGGTGAGTTTGTTGGCACGCATCACACGCATGTCACCCTTATCGACGTCGAGCCACCACTTCTTAGGTCGACCTCTTCTACCGGTACCGACCTGGCGGGGGCGGCATGGCCAGACATTTGTTGCCCACGTAGTTTGCCGATCTCCGTGAGACATGACCATACCAACGAAGGCGGCACTCCTGCAGCTTGTCTGCGATGTCACGAACACGAAGGCTGCCGCGGATGTGGGTGTTCTGCACGCGATCTTTGCGTGTGACTCCACACATCCACCACAGCATCTTCATTTGCGTGACGCGCAGCTCCTGCTTGTGTCGCTCTAGTAACGGCCATGTTTCACTGCCATATAAAAGGACAGGCCTAAAGATGGTTCTATAGACCTGCCCCTTCAGCTTGATTGGCATTTCGGGGTTACAAATGACACCAGTCACCTCACGCCATTTGGCCCAAGCCGCGGAAATTCGGGCTCTGACGTCGCGGTCGATGTCCCAGGGCGCGCTTAACACAGATCCCAGGTATTTGACACGGTCCGTGCGCTCGACCGCATCAACGCCTATGCGGACGGACTGGGGATTTGTGGTGTTGCAGGCCATGTACTTCGTCTTCGCCACATTAAGTTTCAGACCGCCGTTTTCAAGTGAATTTTTCCACTTATTCACCCGTTGTACCAGCCGTCCCCTGTCCGAATCTGCTAGCGCAATATCATCAGCATACATGAGCAACCAGGGTCGTTGCTCGTGGTGGTCTCGGATGCTGTTTGACACAACGTCTAATATTACGCTGAACAGAAACGGGCTAAGCACGGAGCCTTGGTGTACTCCAACGGCGATAGGGAAGAGAAGCGTGTCACCAACCGCAGTCCTAACTATGGAACTGGAATCGTGGTACATGTCCCGGACAATGTCAATAAAGACTTCGGGAACGGCCCTGGACCGCAGCGCCCAGCCGATCATCTCACGAGGGACACAGTCGAAGGTCTTCTGCATGTCTAAGGAAAGGAGATGCAGAGGTGTATTCTTCGGTCTGTATCCCTCCATGAGCGTTTTCAAGGCAAATACGGGGCCCATGGTCCCGCAACCCGGTCGAAACCGGTGTGTAGAACAATAAAAGACTTCATGCAAAAATGACATTGATTGATTTATTTTCCTTGGCACACATTTTCAAACCTTCTTAAAGCTAGACAAATCAGAATGGGTCCAATCGATATTTAATATGATTAATCAGTTACATGGTAAATGACATTCAAAAAAATCTCATAGTTATGGTCTATCGACAGTCAATAGTATCAAATTATGCCCTAACATACACTTATTATAATAATGGGATTGTAATAAAAGAGCACTTGTAAAAAATCCTTAAAAAATAAAATATCACATTCTGACAACCCAGTAAAACATTATTACGTGGCCGTGGGTGGTCTAAAAAGTTTCCGACCCTATAAAGATACAAGATTTTAATTCCTAAATTTTTATATATTCTTTGTAGTCTTTTTGTAACTCTACACATTTCTCCAACTCGGATTTATTGCGCCTAAAATGCGCCAACAGAGCGTTGGAAATGATCATTGAAAACGTTTTTGGTCTAACGACAGCAAAACGCGGCACCCAACGCGCGGACTTCTTTCTCATGCCTAAAAGTACTGCTAATAATATGTGCCCAGAACCGGATTCATGGCGCTGCCTGTCAGCAATATCAACAATGCATACATGCAATATTCACAGTAGTTATACATTTTAGCGACCTTGTTGTGTCTTTCGATGTCTTAATTTTTTTTAAATACCTATATTAACATCACAAATTTCGCAATATAAATCGCTTTCCTTAATTTTAATGTTATTGCTTTCTAAAAGCAAAAAATATTTAATAAAATGGCTCGTTCCCTGGATATGTTCCTCAATGTCTCTTTCAAGTGTAGGCACTTGCACATCACAGACATTACACTTTACTATGTAATTTTCAGTATATTGCATTAAGTAATGTAATTTTATTTGTTTTCTTTCTTTTCTTGTGGTTCATTTTGAGCTGTAGTATCATTGCTGGGAGTTTCTTTTTTAATTTTGTCTGTATTACTCATCTGAGTTTTTGGCTCAGCCAAACTAGATGAGTCTTTGGGTGTATCATCTGTGTTTTGAATTTTGAACTCAACCAAGTTCATTTTGTGATTCTTTCCTGAAGTATGTGATTGTGAATCGTTAATGTGAATGTAAATGTGGCATGGTTCACAATAATTCATTTTGGAATTATTGTCTTTGCTAGCATCTGCTACACTTTTTTCTCGAACTTTATTGTTATTTTCCATTTCATTTTCGTATATTTACAAATCATTTTGTGGTTTCTACCTAAAGAGTGGCCATTTAAATTATGGGTGTCTATATAAATACGGCACGGTACGCAGTAAGTTTTGCCTAGTGTACTTGTAGCTGTTGCAGTGGCATTAATTGTATTTGCTTCATCAACTTGATTTGCACTAGATTGTTTGCATTGCCTGAATTATTAGCAATCTTGCTAGTACTAGCTGCATTCTGAGGTTGTGTTTCAGCAGGCTTGGCTTCATTTTCGAATATTTCTAAATTAGCTTTGTGCATCCAACCAGAAGCGTGAGATCTAAAATTATGCAGATCCATATAAATCTTGCAAGCTTGGCAGTATGTTTGTTCTACTTTTTGGTTGGTTGGTTTTTCAGTTCATTGTTTGGTGTAGTCGTTTTTGATAAAGTCAGTTTTGGTTCCACAATTGGTGGTGCTTTTCCAGTAGGTGTCAGTTTTGGTTCAATGCTTGCTGTGGCTGTGGAAGATGACAGTTTTGGTTCATTGTTTGGAACACTAGCTTAGTGCAGCT
The DNA here is from genome assembly GCA_947369235.1 of Udea olivalis. Taxonomy (NCBI): domain Eukaryota; kingdom Metazoa; phylum Arthropoda; class Insecta; order Lepidoptera; family Crambidae; genus Udea; species Udea olivalis. The sequence goes on along the minus strand of OX376360.1, from coordinate 1,854,846 downwards.
TGATTTGGTCGGTCCTGACTAGTGAAGTATACAAACCGATTGCTTTTTTAACCGCTGCCACATGCGTCTGCATGTACTTGTGCGGCTCAGCGTTTGAGAAGTTTTCGTTACATATCACGCAGTAGTTGTATGTGGCGTCGATCTGCAAGTGAAATATAAAAACATATAGTTTGAAGTTAAAAAGACATTTTGTAAAGGAACTAATATTGTGGAACTTAACTTCAAACTTAGTTCTAGGAAGCTCAAACCCATATGAACACAGAGGGGCTGCTTTGGAGGAGGGAGGAGAGTCTGGACCATTGTTATTTGGTGCTGCCTCACACCGAGCGTTGTTGTGCTGGGCCTCTTAGATGCGGCTACTAAGGCCCTTTATACACTTTGACTTTTAGCAACGATATAAACGTGCATTCATCGCTGATTTTAGTTAAAGATTATGTTTGTATTGATGCTGCATCGATCTATACTGTATAGCTGCAAAAAGTAGCATTATTGCTTCGACGGAAGTATGTGGATACAAGCCGGTGGCGGTGCCAAGAACTTATCAGGCACCCTACGGGTAGCCGCTCCTACTGGCGACTGGCTTAACACGTGCAATCTAACTTCTACGTGCCTTAGCTGCCGCCACTGAGATTACCTGATGGATCGTTGGCTCATCAGCCGCAAGAAAAAGCCGATTTGCTGGCTAACCTCTTTGCCGCAAAATTTTGCATCGATGACTGCGGTGGTTCGCTGCCTGCAATTCCACATTGCGGCTCTACAATGCCTGATATTCGTATCAGGCAGTGTGATATTCATGCCGAACTGCAGTCACTCGATGTCAGGAAAGGCAGTGGCCCTGATGGAATACCCCACCACCAGCTGTGGTGCTGAAAAAATGTGCAGCGGAGTGGTCTCCAGTGATAGCCTGTATCGCCTCTCCTACAATTCGGGTTTTGTGCCGCTGTCTGGGAAGGAAGCGAACGTTCAACCAGTTCCCAAAAAAAAGGGACCGGTCTGAAGAAAGGGGTCCCTGCCAATTACCGTCCAATAGCCGTTACCTCAGTTATAGCTAAAGTGTTTGAGCGGATCATAAACACGCAGCTCATCCGCTACCTAGAGGATCACTCTCTTACTCACGACCGTCAGTATGGCTTCTGACCAAAACGGTCTACGGGTGATCTTCTAGCGTACGTAACACACATCTGGGGGGAGGCTATGGACAAGCTTGGGGAATCTTTGGCCGTCAGCCTTGACATTGCCAAAGCTTTCGACCGTGTGTGGCATCGTTCGCCTCTTTCCAAGCTTCCGGCATATGGTTTGCCAGCTCGCCTATGCGACTGGGTCACCGGATTTCTGGAGGGACGTAGAATTCGTGTCCTTTGCGATGGTCGAAAATCACGCTTTCTCCAGATTAATGCCGGAGTGCCGCAGGGCTCCGTCTTGTCGCCGACGTTGTTTCTTCTGCATATCAATGACATGTTATCTCTTGGTAATATTCATTGCTATGTGGATGATAGCACGGTCCACGCGCGTTATTTCGAGCGCCCTGGGGCAAAGCAGCTGACATCGAGGAGAAGAGGCGAAGTCTTGTTGTTAAGCTTGACGGAGTGTTGGACCGTATTTCAGTATAGGGTGCAAGATTGCATATCTTGTCGAGTTAACACGACAAGAAAACGCAGGTGTGTGCATTCACAGCAAAGGTGTCGCCGTTCCTTTCCCATCCCACTCTTCAGAGCACCCCGCAACCGATAAAGGATAGCCTAAACATCCTTGGCATGGATGTTCGTAGCAACCTACACCAGCGGGACAACATTGAGAGCGTCATTAGAACTGCATCCCGTCAACTCGGAATCTTGAACAGAGTGAGACGATTCTTGACGCCTGGGCAGCTCTGTCTTTTGTATAAGACACAAGTTCGCTCGTGTGTGGAATACTGCTCTCATATCTGAGACGGTTCCGCCAAGTACCTACTCGAAGCTCTTGACAGGTTGCAGCGGCGTGCTATCCGTATTACTGGAAACCCAGACGCAACTTTGACCCTTGAGCCTCTCCATAGAGACATTGCCAGGTTAAGTGTTCTTTATCACTTCTACAATGGGGAATGCTCTGACGAGTTATTCCAGCTTATTCCACCCTCACCTTTCCACTCCCGTACCACGCGTGCTACTACGTGCGACTACGGCGTCATCCACACACAATTCAGCATTTGTTGGCCCGAACTAAAAGGTTCGGTGACTCGTTTCTTTGTCGTATCATCCAGACGTGGAACGCCCTTCCAGCACATGTGTTTCCTTCCTCTTACAGTCCCGGGTTCTTCAAGCGGGGCGTGAAAAGGCATTTCTGCAGGCCTTCAAGGTGAGGATGGCCAGCCCAGTGATTCGTTTGAATGACTGGACTTGTCAGCCCCATATCTGGACCTCACGACCGCTTTCCATCGGGTAGTGAGATCATCTTGACGGGCAATATAAAAAAAACACAGTCGAATTGAGAACCCCCGTTTTTTTTGAAGTCGGTTAAAAATCGTTTTTATACCTTTCTTAAACAATGCATGTTTTCCAGTGGCATATTTATTCTCACTACATGTTCAGACGAGAGAATGTGCTCTTGCTTATCTGCATATACCCTGACCCGGCAGACTCTGCACTGTGTCTGTCCATCTTTTGTGTGGAACCCGTGGTAATTATCAAAGGAAACTTCTAGTATACACTTGTCCGCGGTTTCAATACGATAAAATTGTCTTATAAAATCCCACTTATGCTTTGGAATGTTGGTACCTTTGATTGAGACTTTCAGTGTTTCTTGTTTCAATGGAGTATTTTTTTCCAATTCATTTATATCATCCTCCGAATCATCGAGGATGCTGACATTATCTGAATCAGCAGAACACTCTGCTTCTTCTGTGTCACTCATAGCGTCTTCTGTGACACTCAAAGCATCTTCAGTGATGCTCAAAGCATCTTCAGTGACACTTAAAGCATCTTCTGTTACACTCAGAGCACCTTCTGTGACAGTCATAAATTCTTCTGAGACACTTACATCATCTGTATAATCTTCTAAATATTTGAAGTTGACACGCTCTAAATAAACAGAATCCTCATAAATCTTAAATAAATCATTCACATATCTGTCGTGTAGCAATGACTTTTGGTGTGTTTTGGATAAATCATGTTTTTTCTTATCCGTAACATTGACGGCAATGGCACATGTTTCACAAAAGATTGTTTTTGAGGTAGCCTTAGAGCTAGTTCCTTCATCAGTGGAAGTTAACAGATTTTTAGACCGTTCTAAGGCAATTTGGGCAATTTTAATGTATATTTTATGTTTAGGGCTGTTTTTGTGCTCATTTCTATATACAATAGGAATGTTAACATTGCATAGCAAGCAATTGTATGTTGATAAGTTGATGTTAGATGCATCTGGAATTAAATTAGAAAATATTTTAATTAGTAAGCTTAAACTGCTATGATTGTACTCTTAGACTGAATGCAGTCCCTCTGAATATACTATTACTTGTAAAGTGCAGCATGTAGATGAGAACCACCCAATTAATACTTAATATTGGGCCTTCCTACCCACAAAATAGGCGTATGTGCCTACACACAACATGTTATGTATTAAAATTATAAATGTAAGATGTATGACTTTACAGTTTAATAAAAAAATTAAGAGTGAGATTGACTGTTCTATTAAAGGAATTGATATAATAATCTTGCTTAACCCATTCATTGCCACTTAAATTTTAAACACATCACCTGGGTGCAACTTATTGATTGATTTTGAATATTATGTTCTCTGAGTGAGTTCACAAGGCTAACAATGTTTATTTTATGTAATTTGTAAAATGCTACCTATTGTTTTTTACTACTCTATCGCATAAGCTTGTGTTATCCTGTAAGATAGAGTAATTGGGTAAATAAATAAATAAAATAAAAAAATAAAAATTATTTATTTTTCAATAGGTAATTTAAGAAATCCCAGCGGTTATTAAGAATTAATATTATATAAAATTTTATCCGTATCTCATTTTAAATGAAACAGTTATGGTTTTATGAGAAATAAAGTTATTTAAACCTAACTTAATATCTACTTTAATATTTAAAAAACTCCCTAAATTACCAAAACCCATCTAAAAATAGTAAACGCACGAAATGCGTTGGTGGCACTGGTGAAAGAATTGAAATCGTAAGTGCCATTCAACACACCGTTTGCGTTGACGTGTGGATAGTATTATGGAACATGTTCTTGTTCTGGGGGTTTTTACATTTTTCTGGGTTCTTACATTTTTCAATTAGTCAAATGAAACGGCCAGTTTGCAAAATATTTAGTAAATAGATTACGAGTAGTAAATTTAGCCCTTCTAATTTATAATTGATTAAAAAGTTATAAGCGTGTGTTAGATATGAATATATAGATGTTTACCTAAAGATATGAGGACATTAGTTATCTGCCCCTCGATTCAGAACGAAGTTATCGACCAATTCGGTAAATTTATTTTAATTATAGTAAATGATCCGATAAGCGGTAGCAATCGATAATTTGATATGTTAAAGTCAAAGGCTTTCAAAGGTGTTCATAAACCAAATTATATAAAATCTACCACACTCGACAAATAATTTAATAAATAAATAAAAGAAAAATAAATAAATAAAAGAAAAATAATAAATAATTAAATAAATAAAAGAAAATAACCGAATCGGTCGATAACTTTGTTCTGAATCGGGGGCAGATTAAAACATAAGTCATTATGAAAACAATTAGACAACAAATATAACTAAAGTTTCTTTAGATAAATTGATTTACTAAATTTAGAAAGTGAATTTACATAATATTTAATTGTTTGAATGTTGAAATACTTGAAAGTCAAAATACGTTATTAATGATTTGAAAGATTAGGGGCGGTAATGTTAACATAACTTCCTACAGCCTTAAACATAAAATAATAAAGTATTTAAGTAATAATGTTGTTATTACATCATAACCTGATTTATTGTGAAACAATTGTTTTGGATTTAATTTACAGATTTAAATGTAAGCTTGACTTCTGCAACTTTAGAACTACTAATGAAGTAAAATCATTATTAAATGTGATATAATCATTTTGGAAAATAAAATAGGCTTTCGATAATAATTAGTAATTTCGTACCTAACTGTTATTTATTCTAAAGTGATATTTTATACTTTTCTTGAAGGAGAGGTAGACTTCCTGTACCTGTTGAAAAAAAAGTCAAGTTCCTGTTTCTGCTTCAATTGTTACTTTTATTATAAAAAAATGTAAATTGAAATTTACAAGTAGATATATTCTCTAAAAATATTAATAAATTTAAATTATTGCATTTACAGTTCATTAGTATTTAAAATCAGTTTAAACTCAAACTCAAGCTCAAACTCAAATAACTTTATTCAAATAGACTGTATCAGTACTTTCAAATCGTCAAATTTACAGCAAAATATACTAAATAATAGACATAAATACCATAATAATATGGATATGTAAATAAACAGTATACAGACATAATGCGAAATTGTCAACTTCCGGTTGGCGGGCTTATCTGATTAGCTATTCTATTGACCAATCAGAGTCGGCCATTAGAAGGAAAAGAGGTTGTTAATAAAAATGTTGGTTTTTAAAAAGTGTGACTTTTTAGTCTTGGACACTGAGCAGATAACGAAGTTAAGTAATTTTCTGTGTAACTTATAATAATTCTGTATCTTTGCGGTAGAAGCAATACTCTACGCTTATATGTTAATTTTGCCATAGAGTCTTATTTTTGCTGTATTTATTCTGTATGTAAAGCTTTAGAGTTAGTGCACAAATAATATGTCTATTCTGCATAAAACAATAACTGCTTCTTTGATATATTCTGTCAATATTATATTATAAAGCTATCTTATGAAATTTATGGTAGATTATTTCACTATTGTAGATGAGAAATGTATCAGACAGAGTGCTGAGTTTCCTGCCTGCTCTTCTCAGCAGAATCTAGGTTCCGAACCGGTAGCAGATTCACAACAATTTGAATAATCCAATATTCCAATATAATAATCATTTAAACCATTGCTGTTGTCCTTATTTTCTCCCACAAAAGTATTCTCCTAATTAGGTAGGCAGGTACACCACTTGAGCTAGTTCTGATGATCCTTTGGTTGCATTTATAATTTGATAAGTTTAAACAATACCAGTAAATCAATTAGTATATACATAGAATCTAACATGTGCATACATTTTGGCGTAATTTGTTATGCATGAAACCATCCAACAAAGATTTCTACCGCTATGCCAATAAACGCACCCTATGCATGCATGTGATTTCTTTTAAAAATACAGGATGAAACAATAAAAAAGAATGATAAAATGAAGAATATTGCTGAACTTTATCTTCCAATTCACAAATATATAATGAACACTCAATATAGCTCATTATTAATTTCAACTGGGGATGCTGGCAGTGGGCCGGGTGATTGGTTTGCTTGTTGTAGGCCATTTCCCCCTTTTACCCGCGCCCCCCTTGCAGGAGGTCTTTAGGTTGTCCCATTTTCACGGCATCCCATAGAATCTTCCTGTTGCTCTGCAGAATCTTGCTATCTGGTCCACCGTCAGTTCTTTCAGATCTTCTTCATCTAATGAGTCTGACCCCATGAGTTCCCATCAAATGTGTGAGTACATCAGGCATTCGGCGAGTAGGTGGAAACTCGTTTTCTGACTGTCCATGCATTTAGGGCATGTGGAGTCATCTTTGATGCCTATTATTGTTAGGTGCCTATTAAGTCTAGAGTGTCCTGTGGCGATTTCAAGAATCACCAAAGCACAGCCCTCTAAAGCACCAACCGTTTTTTCCTTACCAAAACAAGAATGACAGTCCAAAGCAAAAACCAACAGTGTTTTCATACTTATTAATTGTCTCTAGCTATAAATGTTGACAAATATTCAAATAAATTTCTACTGTCAATATGTAATGCCAGAAAATTTCGTACTCGTAGAGCACATTCAACGCATATGGTGCGTTGGTGGCATGACTTAGCTAGCAATCTCGATCAACGCGAATGGTGAGTTGGTGGCAATGAATGGGTTAAAAGTGCCATGACGTATGTTATTGGTAAGGGTGAAAGTACACTTAGCAGACTATTACATTGACCATAATCAGCTGTTCAAGAAATAACTCCGTTTGTTACAATCACCCAGTTTCAACAATCATTGAGTAGAATGACCTAAGATTAGCAAGGTAAAATTTCTTTAAAAATTTGTAGATAAAATTAATACCAGCATAGGATTCGTATCAGGAAGATTTTCATAAAACTTACCATCAGGATCGTTTGTTGTTTGTAAGCACGTGGTAACTTTGGAATCACATAACTTTACAGCTTCGACTTTAAACTGACAATAATCGTAGTTCCCAAAGTTTGTATTCCTTAAATTCCATATTGGAGAAGTAGTTTCAGTTGGAAAATTTCGATAATAGTAGTTTAAATCTAACTCGTCAAGTTTAATAACGTATGTATTATTATTATCGGTTATATTCATTATAAAAATCTTTTTTGCTACTTCACCATAATATTTTAAACTACAGGAATTTTAAGCACTGTATTTATCGTTAGATACATAACATTATTTGTAGAAACCTAAATATACGCAACATTATGGCTTTTTGAGCAAGTACAAATCCGTGAACATCACAGTGAACTTAGCAAGACAATGAAAAAATGAATGAAATACGAAAATCAATACAGTTGAATGAAATGAAACGTCAAATCACCGCGGTCAAATTATACGTCCATGCCACAGACTAACTAGGGGAATGGCCCATGCCAAGAAGGCTAGAAACTAAGGAGAGATAACTCCCGAAGTGGGGGTAAGCTTTCGAGGGCCGAAAGTCGTATACTCTGTGCCGGGCAAAACGCTGTATTGCGCATGTGCAGCGGCAGCTATTTGTCATTTCATGGTCACATGGTTTTGTTTTGAACGGTGTCACGTGCGACAGTTGTTGTTTTTTGTTGTTTCCCAAGTGAAGAAAGATAAGATACAGAATTAATTCATATGATGGCAATGTTGTTGATTTTATCTCCAGAGTAATTGCTAATTTCAATTAATCGCCATGGGGCGAAGAACTTGTTTTTTGTGTGGCAGGAAAAGTGATGATTCTGCAGCCAAAATATCATTTCACAAGTGAGTTCAAAATGTTAATGAATATCCAATTGAATTGCATTTTACATCAATTCGAAACACAACGTCCGATATGTTTTGTTTTTGACATTTTCGAGGTTGTGTTGACCAATTTTGACACTTCGCGAGGATCGCGGCAAAGAAGCGTAATGCGCATGCGTCACTGTGGGATACGGATTTAGTCCAACCCTTTCCAGGGAGTTATCTCTCCTTAGTCTCTAGCCTTCTTGGCCCATGCAAATTACCAACCTATCAAGTTCAAAAGTTTTTTTTTTATTTGGCTCGCACCGCACGGTTTGTGCATTCGCCACTGACAAGGGTGTTGGAGTTAAAAGGTAGGGAAACAAGCGATATAATAAAACTGGATTTTAAACAGGAAATGATCGGATCAGGTAAGTTAGCGGTAATTATAAACGGATATTATTTTCAGTAATGTATATTGATAAAATATTATAATTATCAGGATTACAAGAAAATAGTAAAGAGTTAATAGAAGAAGGAAAAGGAATGCGGAGAGATTGAAGTGAACCGAAGAAGGAGGTATGGTCATAGGAAGAGCAAGCAAAAAAAATATGATTGAGGTCTCCCACGCCGGTACCACAATCACACATGTCGTCATCTTTGATTCCAATCTTTGAAGGCTGGGGAGCAAACATGCCCAAGCCTCATACGTATAATGCATGTCGTAACGGACTTACCTAGCTTCAGGATGTGAAACCAAGGTTTCGTAGGAATGTTTGGTTGAATGGACTTGAAGTGCTTTGCTTTAACCTTTCGTATGCGAAAACGCCCCCCTTCTGAACGTCTACGTGCGGGAAAAATTGAACGCGGAGAGCGCGCACGCCATGTATCAGATTTTCTCGATAATTAAATAATAATAACCAGCTCGTCGTCGGTGGAGGCGTTTGTTACTCCTCCTGATACCGCAGCGAGCTCAAGTTCCAGCGATGAGAGCGGGCCACCGCCGCCACGACCGCCGCGACCACCTGCGCGACGTGGACGACGACCGCTGCCGGCACGCTTGGGGCCTGTGGGGCAATCTGCCCCGCGCGGGGCCCCCGCTACCGGTGGTGTAGTGCGCCGCATGCGATGGACATACGACATGAATGTCAACTGCATGCGCGCCTATTACGGGGCTACAGAGGGAGGAACCAACCTGTCTGCGTATCGTGACCGGATGATGCCTCTGTTTCAGGCCCTTGACCCAACCGTGGCTGTTTCCGCCCAACGTCTGTCGGATCAAGCACGGGCGATTCAGCGTCTCCAGATGCTGGATCAGCCTACGCTTGATCGGCTTCGCCTGGAGGCGCTTCAAGTTCGCGCGACTTCTTCCTCAACACGGGACCCGTCCGGCGCGCTGTCACATCCGAGTCCGGTTACAGACTCGGTTCCGGTAGCGCCACGGATAGATCCAGATGCCGATGGAGAGGCCAGTGCGAACGCAAGCGTAAGTACCCAGGCCAAAGAGCAACTGAGGAGGGCTTTGGAGGATGCGATTTTGGAATATCGCTCCACACGAGTCTCTAGGCCGCGGTTACCACGTTTGCCTGCTAATAGACGCAACCTAGCGTTAATGGGGGCCCTGGACGCTTTACTAGCTCCGTTCATTCGGACTAGTGAAGATTTAGTTGATACTCACTCGATTCTGTACTGCGGGGCCATTGCGGCATGCCGTGTTGCTCGTGTCAATTTTCCGGACTCTGACCGTGCAGTGCGACCTGCCGCAAATGCACCCGCATGGCAAATGCGAATCGAGCGGCGTATCAACACGTTTAGGACCCTCATTGCAAAGCTGGTCTGCTTCAGCCGGGGGAACCATCGTCCTCGGGTCATGCGTTACGTGAACCAAGCCTTGTCTGGGACGGGTATTAGGCCCGAACAGTTTATGGCTTGTGTCACGGAACGCATTGACTTTCTGAAGCAGAAGGTCTATGCGTGGGCAAACCGTATCCGCCGCTACAGAGAACGTGTGGACAGATATTTACAAAACCGTCTTTTCCAAAGTGACCAAAGGAAGGTGTACCGAAACTGGGAAGAGACTAACCAACGTGAGAACGACGGTCAGCGACCGGATGCAAGTGTCATGATTGACTTCTGGCGGTATCTGGTCGATGCCTGTCGAGCACACGGAGGGTGACTGGATGCGTACTGTCGAACATAAATGCGAATCCATCGAAACCATGGAGTCAGTAAGTATTGACTCCGAAGACGTTAGTTGTGCAATTCAGACGGCTCAGAACTGGAAAAGTCCTAGGCGGATGGTGTCGCGACTCCGCTGCGAATTGTAAATATTGTATATAGCAACATTAAGGACTCTATGGTAAGTTCATGCTATGTTTCCGGCTCCTGCCATAGACTAAAAACGTGAGGCCCATAGCGGCGGTTTCGTATGTCATTTGTTTGTTCTTGTAAAAGTTGGCTTACCGCTATCTCTAAGTAAAGTGAATATAATTTGTTAATGTCCGTGTAAATGCATGATAAGTTATCACTTATCGGAGTCACATCATGAGGCGAGACTGGAATGAGAGCTAAGTGTCTTAGGTTTACATTTCTGACTAATATAGTATACGGTATATTGGTGCGTGCAGAATGTTGTGTTGCGTGTATCCCGCACAACATAATGCTATTGATTGAATGCTGCCACTTTCATGATTGCTTGAACTTGCATAAGTTTGGTTGGTTAGTCTTTTAGCGGAGACTAATCGTTGGTGAGGTTAGGCTTCTGTCGAAGCCCAGCAGGCCCTTTCCAGGTATGACGATACGCTTGTGGTATTGGCCGCCAACTGGTAGACCCCGATCAGTAGTATCTAGCATGTAGTGACATGCTTTCCCCGGGGAACTTGGCGGTGAATAATATTCTAAAACCCCAACGTTGTGCATCAACCTTTGCACTTGGTTCAGGACTAATATGGGTTCTGTAATAATGTGATATACTGATCAGTGATTATGAGAATGGCAATGTAAGAATGTATATTAAAGTCGTAATATATCTTATCCGCGATCCACGTAAACTTGAGGCACTTAAGATTCTATTCCGGTGGAATCATATATTATTATATTAACAGGTAGCGATAACTGATGGAAGTAGCAGCTTAATGGGAATATTACTCCGCAGTGCTGGACACAGATAACAACAAAGCGAAGCAGATTACATTTAAGGTACAAGACATATCATAACGAGTCATAATAATCTAGTGTCAAAGTATTTAGTCAATGCATTAGTAGAGAGTTATTTCGGTAGTCTCTATATAGACGGTTGCCGACAGATGGATTGCACAACTTCTGGATTAAGTGGTTTCGATGCTCGCATTCATGCTTGGCAGTGCAGTTCCAGGAATCCATCGAGGTTGGTTCTCTCCCTAGTTTCCTGACTTCTGGTGTCACTTTCCTTTTATACAAGTCAGGTAGTACCTCGGAAGCAAAAAACTATAGACCCATCACGTGCTTACCTACCATCTACAAGCTCCTTACGTCCATTCTAGCAAAAAAATTAACTCGCATATCGTTGCGAACAATGTTTTGGCCCCTGCTCAGAATGGATGTAGGGTTGGGTCCCGAGGTACTTAAGAACTCCTCCTCATAGACACGACTATTTGGCAACAAGTCCGGCGGAATCGGAAAGCTCTTTCAACTGCCTGGATTGACTATAAGAAGGCCTATGATTCGGTGCCCCATTCATGGCTCAGGAGGATCTTAGAGCTTTGATACAACTTTGAGATCTTTCTTGAGCACATGCATGGGGCAGTGGATCACAGTCCTTTGTCAACCAGGTGGTGGAAATGGCTCCCCTGATCCGCAGGACTTCATAAGGATAAAGCGAGGTATTTTCCTGGGCGATAGTTTGAGTCCTTTGTGGTTTTGTTTAGCTTTGAATCCTCTTAGTACCTTACTAAAGGATTCAAAGCTAGGCTATCGGCTTCGCAGGGGGGGTGAGTTCATCTCTCATTTGTTGTACATGGATGACCTGAAGCTGTTTGCGCCAAGCCCCCAGGTATTGATGGAACTGTTAAAAATCACTGAGATTTTTAGCAATGCCATCAAGATGGAGTTCGGTGTAGACAATTGTGCGGTCATGCATGTACAAGAAGGGAGGGTTGTAGATTCACCGAATTTACAGCTCTCTGAGACGATGACACTCAGATCCCTCTGAAGCTGAAACCTACAAATATCTTGGTATGTCAGAGTCATTGGGTATATCAGTAGGAGACGTCAAGCAATCGGTGAAGGAACGCTTCTTTAGTCGCCTTACAAAGGTACTTAAGAGTTCTTTGTCAGGTGGCAATAAGGTGCGCGCCTTCAACGGTTGGGTGATGCCCTTATTGATATACTCCTTTGGCATACTGAGATGGACTCAAACTGAGCTGGGTGCTCTGGATACACGAGTCCGAAAACTGCTCACAACGCATCGCATGCTACACCCACGCTCGTCTGTTATGAGATTATACATCCCACGGAAGGTGGGGGGTCGTGGCTTCTTAAATGCCAAGGACCTTCACAACCGTGAGGTGTGCAATCTCAGGAGGTTTTTCCTCAACAACGAGTGTGGGATTCATCGCGACGTTGTGGCAGTTGACAAGGGGCTCACGCCGCTCTTCTTGGCAAACGAGAACTGGCGTCAACTACCGGTGCTAACCACCGACGACCGCAAGGAAATATGGAAAAGCAAGGAGCTGCATGGGAGGTTCTATCGGGCCCTGTTAGGGCCTCTCCGCATCGGTGAACTGGCTACGATTCGGAGACCTCTTTGGGGAAACCGAGGGTTTTGTCTGTGCAATTGCTGATGAAGTTATCAAGGTGAATAACTACCGGAAATACATCATGAAGGACGGTACGGTTGACATTTGTCGGGCATGCCGCCGTCCTGGCGAATCTATTCGCCACGTTATTTCCGGTTGTTCTCATCTTGCTAACGGAGAGTACTTGCACAGGTACAACCTAGTAGCCAGGATCATCCACCAGCAACTTGCTCTTCGATATGGCCTTGTCGAGTTGGAGGTACCGTACTATAAGTACGCACCGGTACCAGTTCTCGAAAATAGTCGTGCATTGCTTTATTGGGATCGCTCTATCATCACGGATAGGACTATTGTAGCCAATAAGCCTGATATCGTGCTGGTAGACCGATCCCAACGCCAGGCAGTGCTCGTCGATATCACCATTCCACATGACGATAATCTCTTAAAGCTGAGAAGGACAAACTCAGCAAGTACCTTGACTTGGCTCACGAGGTGACCGCCATGTGGAATGTTGATTCGACGATCATTGTCCCGATAGTCGTGTCGGCAAACGGCTTAATAGCGAAGAGCCTCGACCAACACTTCGAGAGGCTCTCGCTCAGCGGTTGGGTCAAGGGTTAGATGCAGAAGGCGGTGCTCCTGGACACGGCTCGCATTGTCAGGAGGTTCCTCTCTCTGCAGCTCTAACCACCGGTAGTCTGGGCCTTGCCTGCCCTGCTGCCGACGGCACCCTAGGTTAAGGTTTTTATAGTATTTTTGTAAATCATTGTTTTATAACTTTAATTTAGGCTTAGGTTTTATAATTGTGATTACTAATGTATTTTGTTTTTATAATTATAATTCTTAAGTTGTTTTATTGTTGTAAATCTTTGTTTTTATAAGAATAGTGTACAAATTTTATACCTAAGTTTTATGCTAAATAAAGAGAATAATAATAATAAATATTTTATTCCTCACCATAATCATACAGTAGACTCAATAACACAATGTGTAGGAACACTGATTACATTTTTTTTTTTACTATGGCGGGCTGACGCCCAAACTAGGACAAGTCCTGTATCTTGGGTCGCAAACCCTCTATCCATGGTAAATGCACAAAGTTAAAATTGATCTAACATATTGCAGAAGGCAGAGGTATTATTACTAAGCATGCATGAAATATTATTACTTATAATGTCTGTATATGTGTGTGTGCGCGTGTTATATATGTGTGTGTTGTGTGTATTTTGTGTGTGTGTGTGTGTGTATATGTGTGTGTAGTGTGTGTGAGATTAGCTAAATTAGCTCATAAATGTGTGAAGGTCATAAAAGTCTTGATAGTTTCTGATAGTCAGTTAACTAGTGAATAGCATTAACTGTATTTTTATGTTATTACACGTTTTACAAATTTTTACAGGAACTTTATCATACAGGTTGCTAATATTTCGGACATGTTGTATTATTTACCTTATTTTTATGATGTTTTAAAAATATTTTCGTTTTGTTTTTTATTACCTAAACAGATAAAGGATACAACTAATTGAAAATACAAAAATAGCTTGAATTACATGATATTATACATAGCAATATCATTTTGAAAATTGAAATACTGAAAATTGCAACTTTGCTCTCGAGTCGCGCCGACTTTCGAGGCGTTTTTTCACGAAATCACTTGTTATCAGAGATCAGAATGTACTTTGTTTATATAACTGAATACCCTTTTTTACGTAAAAAATATAAAAAACACATAAACGATGGAACAAACTGAGGTTTTTGAAGAAAAACTCGAGAAATAGGTGATTTGGCTACCCTTCTTGAAACGTAGTTTCTAGCATCATGCAATAGTCCATAGAGTATAAAAATTACTGTTTTGCTTACGTGAATGAACTACTTTTCTGATGGGATAGTATTCAGTTCACTCTCCATAGATAATATTTACAAAAATCCACGTAGAAATCGACCAATTTGAAAATGAAGCATCACCGTACTGTTTATATGTGGGCGTGCATTGAGCAGTGAGTAAGTTGCTTACGAGCAGGTCTGCTCCTAAGGTACGTAGTATAGTTTGCTAGAGAGCAGATATGCTCCAAGGTCAAATACTTCAAACTGTTTACTTTGCTGGGGAGCAGATCTGCACTCATACAGCGGGTTTGTAATAAACAAAAATTGTGACCCCGAATTGAGGGGTATTGAAGCAAAAACGTATCCAAATGACTATAAATGTTTTTCTCTGTTTTTACTATTGAACGCGTGTTTGCTTCTCTAACCCAACTACTAGATAGTAGTAAATTGGGTACTATGCATATCAGGAAGTCCTAACAGGTCAAAACCTGCACGGCGCGGACCTGCGGAAATCAAAATGTAAGCATCGTCCTGCGGCCGCCAAACAACTATCCATAGACCAAAAATGTTGGGTAATGTTCCCTTCGATAGCTTTGAAAAGTAATGAACTGTATTTCCCATAGGATATTTTAGCTGTAAAATTAACTTTACGATGATGCACGCGGTTCTAACGAGCTATGAACAACAAACTGGAAAACATTGGAAAATGGTGAAAGGACTTACTGGAGTTGATGGTGCTTCTCTTGATTTGATGCACAGGGAGTCTTGGAGCACTTACACATAAAACTTTGTTTGTATGATATTGCGCGGGATCGCACGACCGGCCCGCCTTCTCACCCCTTGATTCCGGAATGCTCCCTCACCACAGATAGTGTTGTGCTTGCTTCCTGTGATTCGTCGATTTGGTGGGGATGTGACGTTACAGGATTAAGAATGAAGGATTGTGGTAAAGCGGAAGGTTTGTGGTTCTAACATTTCTCCCACCCCGCTGGCGAATTGAAGCCAGAATAACAAAATTTCAATTGCTTACTCGAGCCATTCACGAGAGTGTAATTGATGTGTTGTTGATATACTTGTATGACAATGAAACGATATGATTGATACTGTAGACCCCCTTTTCGAACAATTATACGGTGCGTGGAATTTATTACGTCATCGCTGTGTTCCACGCGGTTTGCACCCATTAGACTCCCCTGCACTGGACGACAGGGTTAACAACATCAAGAAAAATGTTCCAACAAAATCCACCAGCCCCACCAGCACCACCTGCACCACCACAACAGCCGACAACACCTTCAACATCGTTACTGCAAGACTATAGTGAGTTGGCTCAAATTACAGTCGCTTCGAGGATACCTGGTTTTTGGCGGGAACAGCCCCGCGTTTGGTTTATCCGAATGGAGGCCATACTAGCATCTCAGAAGCTGAGTGATGAAGCCAAATTCAACTTGGTCATCACAAAGTTGGATAGAGACGTCATTTCGCAAGTAACCGACATCCTCGTTAGCCCTCCTGCAGTCAAGAAGTACGAGTATCTGAAGGCACAACTTCTTAATATTTTTGAAGAGTCGGAACACATGAAGATCAAAAAACTCATTGGTGAAATGGAGTTAGGAGAGCAGAAGCCGTCACAGTTACTGCGTCGCATGCGCGAGCTAGCGCAGGACAGAGTTCCAGATGCCACGCTGCAGGTACTGTGGCAAACTCATCTCCCGTCTGCAGTGCAAACTGTGCTAGCAGTTACAGAAGTCACAGAGTTGGACAAATTAGCCGCAGTGGCAGACAAAATAATGGAATCCACTAGTGCAAGTGTATCACAAGTTAGTTCTCAGCAAAACAAAGAGACCGATACAGCAAAGATATTAGCAGAAATTGCAAACGTCAACGCTCGATTATCGCGTTTGGAAGTTGACACAAGGGATAGGAATCAACGTTTAAGAAGTCGCTCAAATAAAAGAAGCGCTACGCCGTTGAAACGTCCTCACGAGAAGTGCTGGTACCACTATAAATTCGGTGAAAAGGCTAGGAAGTGCTATCAACCATGTAGCTGGAAAGGAAATACGGACAACCAAACGTCGGAAAACTAACAGCAGTGCAGGCAACGGCGGGCTCCTGCGCTATCTACGGAAACAACCGCCTCATAGTCTTGGACGCTAAGTCGGGAATCCGTTTCCTGATTGACACCGGAGCAAACGTCTTAGTTCTTCCAGTCAGGTTTGTGCCTAAAAATGACAGTGTTAGTTCCTATGTATTATACGCAGCTAATGGAACGGTTATTAAGACTTTTGGCTCAAAAACATTAACTTTAAATTTAAATTTGCGTCGACCATTTAAGTGGACTTTTATAGTCGCAGATGTGAAGCAACCCATATTAGGGGCAGATTTTTTAATAGAGCACAAGTTATTAGTTGATTTAAGTAATCGTAAATTAGTCGATCAAATTACTAATTTAAGTGTTATAGCTGAGATTACCTACTGGAATGACTCATCATTAGGAACTATAGACGCCGGTCATCCTTTTTATGATTTGTTGTCGCGTTATCCTGACATATTAAAGCCGACTTGTTTTAGGAATAACCCTCCACATTCTATATATCATCATATAGAAACGAAAGGTCCACCCGTGCACGCTAAGGCACGTCCTTTACCGCCAGATCGTTATAAAAAAGTCTATGACGAATTTAAAACTATGCAGGAACTTGGCATATGCAGGCCGTCAAAGGGAGCCTGGGCAAGTCCATTGCATGTAGTACCAAAAAAAGACGGTCAGTTGCGACCGTGCGGCGACTATCGCGCATTTAACAAAATAACTAAACCGGATAGATACCCGGTTCCGCGAGTATTAGATTTTACTAACATTTTGGCAGGAAAAGTAGTTATGTCAAAAATTGATTTAAATAGAGCATTTAATAATATTTTAGTCAACCCTGAGGATATTGAGAAAACGGCAATAATTACCCCGTTTGGACTTTTTGAATTCCCCAGGATGTCTTTCGGTTTGAAAAATGCTGCGCAATCCTTTCAAAGGTTTATGAATCATTCAGTTTTACAAGGAATTGAGGTAATGAATGACGATGGTTCCGTAGATCACGGAAACGATTTTTTATTTTGCTATATCGACGATATTTTAGTAGCCAGTAAAAATTTGAGCTCACACAGAAAGCATTTAGACGCTATTTTTAGCCGGTTAAATGATTTTGGCATCACTATCAATCTATCTAAGTGTCAATTCGGGCAGTCACAATTAGAGTTTTTAGGTTTCCAAGTCTCACCCGAAGGTATTAAGCCGGCTGAACAGAAAGTCAACGACATAGTGAATTTTAAAAAACCAGAAACAGTAGAACAGCTCAGAAGGTTCTTGGGCATGGTTAATTTTTATAGATCTCACATACCCAAGGCTGCGCATTTTCAAACTAAATTGAACGAGCTTATTCATAGCCCTAAGAAAAAGGACAAAACTCCCATAGATTGGACACCTCAGGCTGAGCAAGCGTTTTCGCAGTGCAAAACAGTTTTGCTACAAGCTGCCACGCTTTGCCACCCAACGCCTAACACGCCTTTAGCATTGATGACGGATGCGTCCTCAGATCATAGAAGGGAAAAAGATATGTCCTCTCCTCAGCTTATTAGCTAAATGCAAGTTCTCTTTTTCTTGGATGTCATTTAGGCTTTTTATATGACTCCACATTACAACTCTGTCTGAACCGTCAAGAAACGTGCCATATGCTTCAAAGGCATTTCTCAACAATTTTAGCATATGACATGGATCAGGCATTATATGGACAAGTTTATGCGTGACCGGATGTTCGAACCCCGTTTTAAGGTTCTTAGTGTCGAAGGAACATCCAAGATGCTTGGCCATGCTCATGTTTGCCGGACAACCGTCAAAAGTCAAGGATGTTATTTGAACACCCGTCTCTTCAAGGAGCTCTAAGCACTGTAGCACAAGGTTTGCACGCTGTTCTGCAGTTACACCGGCCACAAAAAAGTACCCAACCGGTATTTTCCATGGTGCGTTGATAGCAGTAACCAAAAATACTAACACCTCTTTTGCTTCAGGCAAATAATCTCCCGATTTCGTTGCATTGCACATGTCAACATAGCCATGCATTTTTTTTCCATCCCACTCCACACGCTGCCTGATTGCCATCTCGTCCATTACCAAATTGCAAAGCAATTTGTGTTCAGAGGCTTCAGATTTTTGTTGTAAGGCTTTAAAAGATTCGTGGGTGAAACCCGGTTCGGCATTTACTGTTTGATACCACTTTTTTAATGTTCTTGAATGGGGTAGACACGACTGAAATTTTTTCCTCACATAATCGTATGCCTTTGGCGAATAGAAATGTAGTGTACAGGCAAAAGCTCTGATAGCTGGCGAATATTTGGTTGCTACCTTTTGGCCTGATTTTTGTGAGAGACTAAAGCGTTGGATTAAGTCATTAACACCCAAATCTTTTAAATGTGCAGATTGCTCTGCGTTGACAAAATTTTTGTCATTGAGTTCCTTTAGTATATCTTCCAGTTTTGATATTCTTTTCTGGTGGCGGCTGCTTTTCTTCTGAAGCGACTTAATTTTGGCCTTCTGTTTATTTAACATGCTCTCACATTTTTCAATTTTCTGTCGCATTTTCAATTTTCGGGGTGTCTCAAAAATATCGTTAGACGTTTCCGGTAGCTGTAACAAAAAAATACGCAACACTAATTAACTGAATTATTAAATAAAAACGAATAACCCAACTACATAAAAAGTGGGGTTCAGTTCTAACAAATTTGGCCTCTGTCGCATAGTTAATTTTAATATACTGTATCAAAATAAACATAAATTATAAATAAGCACTTTCGTGTATATAGTATGGTATAAACCTCAACGAACTTACTAAAATAGTAATATAATAAAATATAAATAAGCACTCTCGTGTAAATAGTATGGTTTAAACCTCAACGAACTTACTAAAATGGTAATATAATAAAATACGAACTTTAGTTTTATTTTCAAGTGAACAGGATCGTTTGGAGACAGATGCAAGTACCTCGATACCTGAATATGACGATGTTGATGCAATGATGTTTGTTGCTGTCTGAAAATAACAATAAAAATTGCAATTACTAATGGTTGAGTTAACTAACTAGGTAATTAGGCCTCAGGTAGAGCCGCAATGAATTCAAACATTAAACAATAAGTTTACAGTTTACATCTTTAGCCATCTGTTCAGCACGTGAACGCAATAAAAACAAATTTCTGTACAGAACCTTTTGTTTCTATAACGGAAATGAATATCTCATTTACATCTTTAGCCATCTGTTCAGCACGTGGACGCAATAAAAACAAATTTCTGTACAGAACCTTTTGTTTCTATAACGGAAATGAATATCTCATAAATACTTTAAGTTGGATAAGTTGTCAAAAAGCTTACTTCTACTGTACATAAAAAACTTGGTTTAAGATAGTACCTGATTATCTTTATTTGCATTTGTTAGGCTTATTTTGTGACCACAAGTCACGCATGTAAAGTCCGGCTGAAACAGAACAAGTAATTCAACATGTGTATTTTGCAGCCGAAGATCGAGCTCAGTGGCGTGCAATAGTAGAGGCCTATGTCCAGCAGTAGACTGCAACAGGCTGATGATGATGATTTTGAAAATGTCCCAATAGACAAGTTACTCTAAAATATGTGAAACCAATAACTTAGTAAAATAATTAGAAGTGTATGTCGTGAAAAGAATCAGTGAGGTATTCTTATTTAATAATTACTGCTTATTTAAAATGCCGTCAATTGATTCGTTTTAAGAATTGATTAAGAGGCTTCGAAACTTACTGTGATATTTTTCCCCGCTAAATTATCAGTGTTTGATTTGGGAGACTGTCTTAGCGTAAGCGTAGGCTTTGAACAGTCCTAAAAACAAAAGTGTATAGATTAGAACGGATTAAATGTAACAGATAGATAGGGTAAAATGGAATAAAACATATTTATTAAAACGATTCACCTTCATGCCCTAAGTAAAAATTACGAATAAAAATGTTACAAAACTGTTACTTTAGAACCATAAGTAGACAACAATTTACTAGCCACTTTACGTACCTATTACTTACATGCTTTTACAGAATACGGAAGCTAACTTTGTTTTATTTCAAGAAGTAGGTTAATAACTGATACAGTATAAATGGTAAACTCACCGATGAAACAATATGACAAATCTTCAAAGTAGGTATTGCCCATTCGAAAAGTCTACGGCTTTTATGAAGAGGTTGAAAACATTTCTCCTGAAAATGATCCGAACATATCACGCTTCTTTGAACAGGAAACCAGTTAGGACCTCTGCCCGTGGCGTCTATCCATTTTTCTTTAATAGTGGGAGTTTTCGGAAATCTGAAATAAAACCAACGTAGTGTTACGTACGTAACGTAGTAACGTAATCAATTCTCATAATCTAAAATTCATAAACTTTACACACGCAGCTCATTTTATTGTCCAATCTAGTAATCTACAAAACAAAATATTTAATTCTAGGAACAAGTGGTAACGTTCAAATTAATTGTATGCTCACTTAATATACACAAATACAGGTTATACAATATACAGGTAAAAAACGGCATAAACATAAAAATAGAATTATACTAATCTACGTCAATTTATCGATAATACTTAACCGCAATAAAACACGAGCCCTGCACTATGTTGCGAACGGCACCTGCGGCCGTACCACGTATATTCAGGCGGCATTGGATATCGGAAGTAATAAAATACATTGCGCTGTAGTTAAAGATGACATGAAGTAGTTGATGAAATAAATCGTCAATGTACAACGTGTGTAAAAATTTATCACTACTAAGTGCGGTATCGTAGTAAATGGTGCGTCACTGAATTCGTTCGTTTTAAAAAAAATAGTTTTTTGATTTATAAACAAAATACCAATGCATTTGCAATACTTACATATGGTAAGTGACTCCATTGTTCTTGTAGTTCTTCGTTTCACTTCTGTTATTGCACGTAACGACACAACAGTTCGGCATTATGCAAAAATAGTGGGAACGTTTCCGGAGTACGTCTGGATCGCCACTAACTTGTGGCGCTACTTACTTTGCGAGCGATGTTCGTTTCTGGGCATATCGCGGAGTCATGCGCCACGCCCCCTTTTCACATCTATTCCCTTCTATGATCTGAGGATGCGTCAGACGAAGGCATCGGTGCCGTTCTACAAGTAAACATTAACGGGAAGTTCGCGCCCTTAGGTTATTTTTCTAAAAAACTGTCTCAAGGACAAAGAAAGTACAGTACATACGATCGCGAGTTATTGGCAATGTACCTTGCGGTGCAACACTTTAGGTCTCGTATTGAAGGTCATCAAGTAACAATTTTCACAGATCATAAACCATTGGTCTATGCATTTACAAAGAAACCTAATGAAAAGGACTTACCACGACGGGTTAGGCATTTAATGTTTGTAAGCGAATATACGACTGACATTCAATACGTGACCGGACGCGATAACTTTGTTGCTGACGCTTTGTCTAGGCTCGAAACAATAACTTGTCCAAACAGCATTAACTATACAGAGTTAGCATCGGCACAGGATGTAGATAATGAACTGAAAGAGTTATTGTTACCAACAACACGTAGTAATGCAAGTATTAAAAAGGTATATTTACCAGGCAGTGATAAACAGATATATTGCGACATTTCAACTTCAAATGTTAGACCTTACGTACCCAAAGAATATCGCAAACAAGCGTTCGATATTGTACACAGTTTAAGTCACCCTGGCATAAGAGCAACTAGGCGCTTAATGGCTCATAGGTATTTTTGGCCAGGCATGAATAAAGACGTAGGTACTTGGACCAAAACGTGCATTCAGTGCCAGAAGGTCAAAGTGAGTCGTCACACAATTTCAGGTTTAGGTCAGTTTGACAAATGCGGAAGGTTAGAACATGTTCACGCGGACATCATTGGCCCTTTGCCTATAACTCAAGATGGATTTAGGTATTGTGTTACCATGATAGATAGGGTAACAGGTTGGGCAGAAGCTTTCCCTACTAAAGAAATTGACGCTGAGACCATCGCCAAAACTGTTTACGAGGGATGGATCACTAGATTTGGTTGCCCTTTGAGAATTACAACCGACCAAGGTAGACAGTTCGAAAGTAACCTTTTTGCACAACTCATGAAGTTTCTAGGCGTAAATCGGTTACGAACCACACCCTACCACCCACAGAGCAACGGGACGGTCGAAAGATGGCATCGAACTTTAAAATCAGCCCTTATGGCACGTTTGACAGAGTCAAGCTCTTGGATTAACGAATTGCCAACAGTTTTATACGGTTTACGAGCAGTACCACGGGACGAAACTAGTGTAAGCGCTGCAGAGTTCTTGTACGGATTAACAATTAGGTTACCCGGTGATTTTTACAGCAATTCTAAGTCAACAGATTATACTCACCATGATTACGTAAGGAATGTAAGAGAAACTATAGAGAAGTATAGGCCTAAGTCATCAGAACACAGAAATTCGCGAACTATTTTTGTGCATCGCGATTTAGCAACATGTACACATGTATTCGTTAGAGACGATACGGTTAGGAAATCTTTACAGCCACCGTATCAAGGCCCTTATAGCGTTATTAAACGAAGTAAAAAGTATTTTAGTGTACAGAGATTAGGTAAAAATGTTAACATTTCTATTGACCGACTGAAGCCGGCCTATATTCTCAATGACCAGTCTATTCCAGTACCTAGGACACAAAGTTTAGACTCTAGAAATAATATTGTTAATTACAGTAATAAGTGTGCAACAAACAAACAGAGTGACATTCGAACCACAAGCAGTGGCAGGCCCATAAGGAGGCCAGTGCGATTTCAGCAGTAAGCACGCATTTTGTAATCATTAATTATGTCAATCGTTTTATTTCATTTTAGGTACTCTAGAGTTATTCATTATAATCATTATTGTGAATCAAGTTGGTTGTTCATTCCATATCTAACATAATGGGTAAATACCAAAGTAAGGAAGAGAACAAACAAGATATCTTAATTGGTAACAGTCAAGTGAATAACAGTAACCAATATAAGGATCTAGAAATTTTTGGAACAGTGCTATTATTACTTGGAGTATTATCAGCTGTAATTCTATTGTGCTTCATTAGCAAACGCGTTCAGAACAAAGTAAGGAAATGGGTTAGAAAACAAGCTGTATTCCCAAATGGAGATTCCGGTCCTGTTACGCGTACACAACAACAGCAAACTGTTCAACAAGCAAACACTAATTATGTATAATTATGTGAAATTCAGAGTTCATATTTTAATGTTTATTGTATTCAGTAATGGATTTAATAAATGTCATATGTTAGTTTCAGATATAATTTACTGACTTTTAGTATACTATGCAACATTGTGTAATACTTACGATAAGCGGCATACACGCGCCCTGTGCGGCGTCGTTTTTGCTGATGCAGCTGTTGCTCGTCGACACGATGAGTGTTTGTGCATAATTCTAGACACTTTAAGGTACGAGTAATTTTATTGTATTTTTTTTTATTTTGCTGTATTGTTGGCGTTTCGTAAGACGAAGCTGCAGAGACCAAGTCTGATTATTATTTTTTGGCAGAGCCTAGTTTTACGGAACTACCCTTAGTAAAAAGTAGTTTAACTCGACCTTAACTAGCTTAGAATTATAACAGCTTTACTTGTATGATTATTTTCATTTCGTACATTTATTATTTACTTTTAATTCTTTTATGTAACACAACAATTATTATTGTGTAACTTTCACCTAAATTTGTTTAGATTAACGTCGCTCAGTACATAGTTATTAGTAACCCTTACCTATAGTTGACATAAATAATTGTCACTCAGCTTCACTACACAGTTGAGAAATAGGGTTAGCAAAACAACTTATTGTAAAATAATTTTATTTTTTTAAATTTGTAAGTATAACACAAATTTTTCAAAACGAGGGAAGTACTGTAGCGACACATTGTATTAGCTTAGTCAGCGAGACGCGGCCTGCTCTGTGTGCCTGTGAGGTACGGACGCCAGTCTAATCGGGATCCGCGTCTCGAACTCACGCCTTTTATAAGTTTTGTATTTGTAACTTATCGGATCAATACATTCAGCAAGTTTTACCTAACGTCTACGTTTCATTCCACACACCCCTTCTGATTTACCTACATATAACGGGCCCCCAGGCCCCTATGGTAAAATACAATAAAAATAAATATAAATGTTACACAATACGATGTTAAGTTGCTAATGTACATATAAGTGTGATACAAAGTTTTTTTTTATTTTTTATTCCCGTCCATCAGGGACTGGACATAACTTGACCGGGGGTCTACTAATGATGCATTGCACTGTTTGAACAGTAGGAGAGTGAGGAACGCCATCACGTCCATAGAAAAGTTAAGAGGATGGGTAGACTCATCCTTGATGATTACAATCCTACCTACGCTTACCTCACTCGTAGGTTTTGTCCATTTTAAACGTTGAGATAACGTGGTCAAATATTCGGTATGCCACCTATTCCAAAAATCTTGGTGCATACGTTGCAAAAGTTGCCAACGTTTTAGTCGATTGACTTTAATGTTAGTGTAGTCCGGTGTCGGAACTGTTGTTAGTGGTGCTAAAGTCAAAAAATGTCCTGGAGTGAGAACAGAGAGATCATTAGGATCGGAACTCAAAGGGCATAGAGGCCTCGAATTAAGGATTGATTCCACTTGAACTAGAAGAGTGTTGAGCTCTTCATATGTTAGAATTTGGTCTCCTACGACACGATACAAGTGCGTCTTTACCGATTTGACGCCTGCTTCCCATAGACCTCCATGATGTGGAGCACCAACAGGATTAAATTTAAAGGATATACGTTCCGTTTCACAAGCTGTTTTCATGATTTTTGCCAGCATAGAATGAGCGCCTTTGAAATTTGTGCCACAATCGCTATGAATAGTATTACATCTGCCGCAACGGGCAATAAATCTCCGAAGAGCTGCTAAAAAAGCATCAGTTGTCAAGTCAGATGCTAACTTTAAATGAAGTGCTTTAGTGGTAAAAAAAAAAAAGACACAGGTATGCTTTCATAGTGCGGGCACCGCGATATCGTTGCACAGTTATGTAGAAAGGACTAACGTAGTCACATCCAACTGATTGAAACGCTTTGATTTGAGTAATTCTGGCTTTTGGAAGATCTGCCATTTCAGGTTGAAGTGGTATTGGTTTGTAGCGAAAACAACGAAAACAATTCGAAATAACTTGCTTAATAGCTCGACGAGCTGATAAAATCCAGAAATTTTGAAGAATCAGATATTTCAAGGTCTGTAGACCAGGATGAAAGTTTTCATTATGAACACACTAAATGATAAGTTGCGTCAAACGATGTTTACGCGGGAGCAAAGCAGGGTGTTTCGTTTGAAACTCAAGATCTGAACGAGCTAGCCTACCCCCACACGAAAAACGTCAGTTTGATCCAAAAATGGACTAAGTTTTTGAAAGGGTTTTTTTAATAAACGTCCTGATTTTAAACTCTTGATTTCTTCCGAAAACTCAGAATATTGCACATGTTTGACAAGAGCCATGAGGGAATCATGCAACTCTGCCTCGCTAAAATTACCTGAACGTTTGTTTTTGCGCAATGCTTTAATGAAACGAATACAATATGATAAGATACGTTGGATCTTACGCAGTGATGAAAATTTGTTGATTAGTTTTTCGAATACGTTCTCACTGTTGATAAGTGTTAAAACTTTGATGCGTTGCTCGCATGAAATTGCTTCATTTGCTTCTAGTTTTTTAGTTTCTATTACAGGTTCATCAGGCCACTGAAGTTGATCCTTGGCAAGCCACTGAGGGCCAATCCACCAGAGGTCATGATTGATTAGTTCGTCTGGAGATAAACCGCGACTAGCACAGTCAGCAGGATTATGCTTACCAGGTACGTGCCGCCACGTTGCCTTTGGTAACTTTCTTTGAATGCTTGAAATGCGATTGCCAACGAAGGCCGTGAAATTGGTTGATTTGGATTTGATCCCAGAAAGGACGATCATAGAATCTGACCAGGCGTGTACGTTGTCAATGTTGATTATGAGAAAAACCTGAATTAGAACAAAATTCATGAGATCTGCCAGCAACGATGCTGCACATAACTCAAGCCTTGGTAATGTTCTGCGTTTGGTTGGAGAAACACGAGATTTTGCAATAACTATTGCAACATGATGAAAATCCTGATTATTGGTAGCACGAAGATACACAACACCTGCATAACCAGCTTCGCTAGCATCGCAGAATCCGTGCAGCTGGTAAGTATCTGCGTCATCATGGGTGATACGTCTAGGAATATGAAGCTGCGAAAGATTAGCAAGCTGTTGGGTGTATTTTGCCCAAATTTGATTAATATCATCAGGCACCGGATCATCCCACGACGTCCCCAAGAGCCACAACCGTTGAATTAAATGTTTGGTTAAAAATGTTAAAGGTGTAAGAAGGCCAATTGGGTCATAAATACGTGCCAACTCCGAAAGCATTGTGCGTTTCGTGCAATCGCGTGATGTTTGATGAACGTGATAGTTGAAAATGTCTTCTTTTGATTTCCAAGCCAAACCAAGAACTTTTACAAGGTTTTTATCGCTGTCAAAAGTCACATCCGGTACCACCCTATGATCTTCAGGTACATCCTGTAGGACATCTTCGTGGTTGCTTGACCACTTCCTGAGTTCAAAGCCTGCTGAGGCCATAATGTCAACAAGCTGGGTTTTCAAATTTGCTGCTGTGCCTGGGTCTGGTGCACCAGTCACAACGTCATCTACATAAAGATCGTTTCGCAAAACTTCCGCTGCTTCAGGAAACGACTTTTCCTCATCTTGGGCCAACTGCTGCATGGTACGGATGGCCAAAAATGGGGCTGATGATACTCCAAATGTTACACGATTGAGGTGGTACTCTTTGATTGGTTCTTCAGACACTAAACGAACCGTCAAACGATGGGTCTTGATTACGGAACGGCAACTGCACAACATAGCGACCGTCCGCGTGACGATGATGAGTTGATTTAAAGATTTCTTCACAACGAACATCTTCTTCAGAAAGGTTCAACTTTTCTAGAGAGGATGGTACATTATCTAACTCCCAAAACTTCTAACTTTGCGTCCAGTGACAAATGATTGATCGACAATGGAACGGGAGAAGACACAATTGATGATGATTTACCCATCAGGATAAAACCAAACACTGTATTGATTGCTGTTGGTACATTACTACCACCATCTATCTTGCCTGGCAATAAGATGTGTGGAAATATCTCGCCACCAATCAACATATCGATAGGTCGAGATTTATGATATTTCTCATCAGCGAGTTTAATGTTTGCAAAATGTTGATGATAATTCACATTGATATTATGAGTTGGCATGTCGCCACAAATTTTGTTAAGAGTCACTGCTTCTGTAGAAAACAATGGCTCCGGTTTTCCAACAGGACGAAGTTCCAAAAAAACTTTACTGTTTGATTGAGTAGGTATCTCTCCAATACCTGACATTGGAGTGTTTGATCTATATTTAGTCAAAACTAAACGATTCACACAGTGATTTGTGATGATTTGAGATTGACTGCCTGGGTCAATCAGAACACGAACTTTTTGATATGAACCCTTACTGTCCTTAACTTCGACCTCTGCCGTAGCTAGCATCACAAAAGATGAAGATCCTGACACACTGCCAGATAAATTAGACAAAGAAGTCACTGGTGTGACCACATTCTCAATATTTTGATGGTTGGTTGTTACTTTTGACGCAACATTGTTGTTGTTGGTCACAATTTGATTCTTTGTTGAAAAATGCAATAGACTATTATGTCGCAAGTGACATGTTTTGCAAGTGTACGCTGAGGTACACATGTCAAGTGTATGATTTGAACGCAAAAAATTAAAACACAATGTATTTTGTTTAACAATTGTGAATCTATCTTGTGGTGATTTAGAAATGAAAGTTGGGCACAAATACAGAGCATGATTTGATTTACAAACAATACAACTAGTGCCAGACCCAGATGCTTGTGCGAGCAACATAGTTGGTGCTGATTTAGATTGATTTGATTTGGGCTGTGAATGATTTTGGTTTTTATTTGAATTAAAGTTGTTGAAATTGGTATTATTCAAGCTTAAGTTATTTGATATTGATGAACGCTCTAATGCACTACATCTGTTTTCAACAAAAGATTTTAAATCATTAAAATGAGGAAAAACATCACCTATACAAGAAAGCTCAAAAGCTTCACGAGTACTCTTATCTAATTTTGTTAATTGTACGGTGCAACCGTGCATTCTGCTAAATCAACAATATCGATCAATGCGCGCGATCCACCTTAATTTAAAGTTAGTTCACGTTTTCACCTACATCAGGGCGGACGCGGCTCATATCAATTGTTCTCATATCAATATCATTTTTCACTAGTTTAAAGTGGTCTTAGCAATAAATTCATAACATATCAACTACTACTCTCTTTCACTTATCAATCAGCTAAAGGTGTACCCTACATCTTTATGGTCCTTCGAGCCTCCGAACAGGCGGGACTAACTACGCGTGGACTGTGACGTGGTGCGTGTAAGTGGTTCCAGCACAGCACAATTGGACTCAGTGCAGTTTTGGAGTTATCAGTATCACCGACAGTTGGTGGGCAAGCTAGGCTTAGCACCAACATTATCGGAATAAGGAAGACGGATTCATCCGATTCCATCTAGCAGCAACTTCAGCAGATCAAGGCAGTCACAAGTAAGATCTTTCCTTTTTCATCAATAATCAAGCAACATCAACATAATCAACATGGAGGATCTTCTTGCAAACCAAAATCAGATCATGGGAGCCATAAACCAGCTCCTTGTTAATTTCAAAAAAGATGGAGCTGATCGTAAGACTGCTCCTTATATCAAAAAGAGAGTAGATACTTTGGACGCTTATTGGCAAGAGTTCCAAAGCAATCACAACAAGTTACTTGAGTTTGAAGAAGAATCTCACTCATATTTCGTTGAAAACTGGTACCAAAGAACCTTACAGTTTTATAACGATGCGCGTTCTTTTATTTGCAAATATTTTTCTGCTGAATCTAGTAAGGAGGACAAGCCTCTTATTAGACCGGCTACTCCTTTAGCCGTGCAAAAATTATCAGATAATCCATCATTTGATCAGTATGCCGATAGCCGAACCGAGAAAACAACTCCGGTTCACGTAGAAACCAAAACATTCGAATTTCCAACATCAGGTAGCTCACACCCTCCTAAATTATCCTCCAGCGGAAACAATAGCCGGTTAGACGAGATGTTACGCAAACAGAAAAGCAGCTTTAAGGCATTTGCACGCTTAATCTCTAGCATAGACCTTAGCCTGATGACCGAAAAGTGGGAGTTGGAAGACACCTTAAGGTCGTTGAATTCACGCTGGTCTGCTATCGATGACCTTCACTGGGATATCGATAGTGAACTTTACGACGATAACGCAGAATATGATCAAATGTTCAACGCTTACGAGCGCCAATTCAACCAAATGAAGCGGGATATCAATAGCAAAATGTGGTCAGCATGTCACCGGGAGAAATCCACCCCTCAAATGGATATTCCAACCTTCAACGGTAATTATCATCAATGGCTGTCGTTCAAAGATTTATTCACTGAGGCAGTTCACAACAACCGATCATTATCAAACGCACAAAAGATGCAATTCCTAAAGAGTAAGCTTAGAGGCGAACCCGAGAAAATCATACAGCACCTACATATCAGCTCTGAGAACTATCAAGTCTGTTGGGATATTTTAAATCACCGCTATAACAATAAAAAGCTTATTTTCGGGTCGCAAGTTAACATTTTACTAAATATGACCACTGCACAGCAGCAGTCGTCAGTTCATATCAAGAAAATGTACGATAACATTAATGAGAGCCTAAACTCTATTAAGCATTTAGGTATCGACTTAAGCTCATAGGATCCATTAATAGTACACATTCTAGCACAAAAACTCGACTCAGAGTCTCATAAGGAATACATTGAGTCTCTGAAAAACCCCCGTGATTTGCCATCATTAAAAGACTTTCTAAATTTTTTAGAGAACAAGTTTACGTCATTAGAATCATCTCGACGCAAACAAGACTCAGCAAGTGCACCTAAGTCGCATTCGGAACTATCAGCTCAAGCAAAAAAGCCTAATTATTTTAAAACTTTTAGCAGCAACCAAAATCAGTTCAATCAATTTTCCACGAAAACCACACAAGGCGGATGTCCACTTTGCAAAAAAGAACACGGAATATTCCATTGCAACAGTTTTCTCAAATTACAACCTACAGAGCGGCGAAACACAATTGCGAAATTAAAATTATGTGTAAATTGTCTTTACGATCACTTCGGCAAAAACTGCATATCGGACAAACGATGCCGCGATTGCCAAAGTCGGCATAACACTTTGTTACACGACGCTTTCGTGAAACAAACAACTTCTGGGAACGAGCAGCGAAAAAATGCCACAAACGTGTCTCAGAATGGTGTCACAGAAACCCTCTTAGCAACTGCATTAGTGAAGGTACAGTCAGTCGACGGATCTTTTATCAAGCTGCGAGCTCTCATTGATCAGGGTTCACAAACATCTCTTATTTCCGAAAACACCGCCCAGATGCTACAGTTACCTCGACAGAGATGCAAAGGTGTAATTTTCGGAGTAGGAGCCAAGGAAAATAACTGCAAAGGTGTTATCAAAATAACTTGTGCATCAACTCATAGCGACTATCAATTTACTACCGACGCCTTCATCATGAAACATTTAATCAATGGTTTGCCGAATAATTCGTTTACCAAGCCAGCGTGGTCTTATCTGGAGAATATCCAGCTGGCTGACCCAGATTTTAACATCAGTCGACCCGTAGATTTGCTGTTAGGAGCTGACGTTTACTCATCAATTATTCAAAACGGTATCATATCATCTAATCAATCACAACCCGTTGCACAGCAAACGCGCCTCGGGTGGATCTTATGTGGCAATGTAAGGTCCTATCAATGCAATGTCGTTCTGAATAACTTGGACGAAATCCAACGTTTTTGGGAGATAGAAGATATACCTGATGATCACAACATGCCCCAGGAAGATGCGCAATGCCTGGAATATTTCAAAAATACCACAACACGTCAGTCAGACGGAAAATATGTGGTTAAGCTACCCTTATTAGCAGATGCAAAGGAAAGATTAGGAGAGTCAAAATCAAGAGCAATAGCGCAGTTAAAGCAATTGGAAAAAAGATTTATGAATAGAAAAGATATTGAGAAGGAATACAAATTATTCATACACGATTATATCAAATTAGGTCACATGCAACTTTCGTCATGCAATACGAAACCAAGTGTATGCTTACCCCATCATTGTGTGACGCGCGCAGATTCCACAACAACGGCTCTGCGTGTTGTTTTTAATGCCTCATCAAAAACATCAACTGGACAAAGCTTAAATGACGTTATGTTACGGGGTCCTAACCTGCAGCAAGACTTACTATCACTTATTATCAAATGGCGACAGTATCAATACGCATACACAGCCGATATAGAGAAGATGTTTCGCCAGATTCTTCTCCATGAGAGCGATCAATCATATCAAAAAATCATATGGAGGGATTCGCCAGCCGACCAACTGTGCGAATATCAATTAGCAACCGTAACTTACGGCACAAAGGCTGCTCCTTTCCTTGCCATGATGGTACTCAAACAGCTAGCAGAAGACGAAGGCCATCGTTACAACAGTGCTGCATCATCCGTTCTAAAAGAACAATTTTACATGGATGACCTGATAAGTGGGAGCCATGACCTACAGTCAGCAAAACAACTACAAACTGATTTAATACACTTACTAAAATCTGGTGGATTTAACCTTAGAAAATGGTCAGCAAACACACCGACACTTCTAAAAAAAAGTTGACACAGCTACCAGTAACGACCAGCAAAGTTACGATTTCAAGTGCGAAGAGTCTACCAAAACATTGGGCCTTCGTTGGCATCCCCAAACTGACCAATTCACCTTCGATCTTAAAATCGACCTACATTCATCAAATCTGACAAAACGTACCTTATTGTCAGATATATCAAAGTTATTCGACCCTTTAGGTTGGCTCACTCCTGTAACAACAAAACTGAAATTACTGTTTCAAAAAATTTGGCTACACAAGATAGATTGGGATGATGACCTTCCTACTGGCATGAGGGAAGAATGGATTAAGATCAGACAGGATTTAAAACATATCACGCAAATAAACATCCCGAGATGGTTAAAAAGCAACCAAACAGACATAATTACATGGATTTTGTGACGCATCCACAAACGCTTATGGTTGTGTAATATACTGTAAAATTATCAAGAAAAATGGAGACAAACCGAGCAAAAATCCAACTACATTAGTGGCGGCAAAATCAAGATTAGTGCCACCAAACAAAAATATCACGTTGCCTCGCTTAGAGCTGAGTGCAACTCACTTGCTATCTAAACTAATGCAAAAGGTTCTGTTTTGCCTAGCAGAGTTCAACCCTAAAATATTTGGGTGGTGTGACTCCACAGCCGTACTAGGTTGGCTACAAGGTGACCCTGGACGCTGGAAAGCTTTTGTAGCTAACCGAGTAGTACAAGTAACAGATGTTATCCCAGCTGACTGTTGGCGATATGTCAAGTCACAAGAAAACCCAGCTGACTGTGCCAGCCGAGGAATAACAGCAGAGCAACTTCATCAACATACCCTGTGGTGGCATGGGCCAGCGTGGCTATCAACGTTTGATGACGTAAAAGAAACAGACAAGCCGATTTACGTCACCGAACAAGAGCAAAAGAGAACGAAACACACAAACGTCACAGTTAGTACAAGTGACGATGATATCATCACGGATTTATTAAGCCGACACAGCAGTATAAGGCGGGTGACACGCATACTTGCATACCTACGTCTTACGTATGAAAAACCGCTTAAATCAACCATATTTATCAGCGGACGAATTACGAACTGCAAAACATAAAATTATCAAACATGTTCAAAACATAGACTTTGAATCAGACATCAATCATTTAGAAACACACAACAAATTAAACCCCAAGAGCAAATTATTATGTTTAAATCCATTCATAGATTCCGTCGGACTTTTGAGGGTGGGAGGCAGACTAAAGCACGCTTCTATCAGCAAAGAAATGATGCACCCTATTATCATACCACACGAGAGTCATTTAACAAACCTACTTAAAGATAACGCTCACGAAATGACGTTTCATGGCGGAGCTCGTGTTACATTAGCACAGCTACGTCAGCATTATTGGATATTAAGCGGTAATCGCGCAGTAAAGAAGCGGTTACGTCATTGCATCAAATGTAGGAGACAAAACCCTACAAAACAGTATCAGCTGATGGGTGATTTACCCGAAGCAAGGACAAACCCATCAAGGCCATTTTATCACACGGGTGTCGACTACACCGGCTTCGTGGAGTTAAAATCAAGTAAAGGTAGAGGCATCAAAACATTCAAGGGCTATATAGCAGTATTCATTTGCATGACAACAAAGGCAATACACCTTGAACTGGTGTCAGATCTCACCTCATCAGCATATTTGTTTCATAATGAGCTAACAATGATTGACTCATCTTTAGTACCTAATATTGACAAATAAAAAATTACACAAAAAACTACTGTTTATTACACAATTAATAACGTTTGTAATCACGTTATAATGATCAATTTGTTAAGATACAATAATGTCTTGACATTAAATGATATTGGAACGATGTTACCAAAACAAACGAAAAAACTTCCAAATAGTAGAAAATATCAAAAGCTGGTATGCTTTTAATGTTGGCAACCCGAAACGACCGAAATCTTTCTTGTCTATGCTCCGATCCGCTATTCCGGGGTCCGATTCTGGTGTTTCACGCAACACTTATTTGTTACGTAACCCTTGCATTAATTGTTTTTTGTGATTCAAAAGAACTATATTTCACACAGGATAAATGATTTATTTTATTTCTCTAAGAATGTGATTGAATGTTTGATTCTCTATGATTCGTTCATTAATTAGGTGTACAAATAAAAACACTTCATACTCTTAACCGTGTATTTGCGTCTATATTTCAATAATTTTCGGACAAATGTCGTTGTTGCAGATCTGATCCCTAGCAGTTAGCGTACACGGAGTAGATCTGCTACTAAGCTTAAGAAAGGTTAATTTGACTACTACGTTCCCAATCTTCCTCCCATGAACTTCGGAGTTGGGACTTTGGTAGAGCAGGCAAATCAGAACAATGGGAACAAATTACCAGTTATGACCGCATCATTAGCCAATCTGTCAGCTTCCTCATTACCTACAATGTTATGATGGCTAGGAATCCAAGCAAAGTGAACAATATATCCTTTAGATTGAGCTTTGAGAAGTAAATCCCTACATTTCATTATAATCGTGCAGTTATTAGCATAACGTTTTAATGGAAAACTCTCTAAAGCCCGTAATGCACTTTTTGAATCAGTAAAAATGTCAGTAAAGTTATCTTCAGTTTCATTATTAAAATAAAAGTTTCATTATTAATAATTATCATGGATTTGAAAATACCATTACGTTACTTTGTTAGTTACTATGTTCGTTCGTTAGTTACTATGTTTTGAAGCATTACTGTAAATTTGATCTAACAACTGTTATTAATAGTTTATGAGAAAATGTTCAAATTAACATATGCTACACCTGTACAAGGTAACTAAGTTGAAAGTGCCAATTTTATTTAAGACCCCTTGTAACATAAATTTATATTTCTATTAAAGTGCCAATCAGGCCAATCTCTATCAATAATGAAATTAAAATGGACATGAGCTATATTATCATTTTTTAATATACCAAGATCAAAATGAATGGTGGGTGCTAGAGTCAATGATTGAAAGTTAGCATTGAATACAGGAAGTTATTGTGATCTGTGAGTCGGAGCTACAAGAGATACAAATTTACGAAAACTTATAACGAGACATGGAGGTCTTTTAGGAGACCAAAATGAAGAGAAGTTAACAAATTCTGATAAACGTTCTAATTTTGTACTTATAAAGAGGATGATTACTGAATACCAGCACGAAACCAGCAGAAAGCACGAAATAAAAATGTATCATACAAATATTGTCTTTTAAGTTCAAGAGGGGAATCCCCACACTCAACCTGCAAGGCGTTAATGGGGCTAGAGCGATTTCATTGCGCCACCTACTATTCTAAGAGCTTCAGATTGGATACCGTCTAATTTTACAAAACCAAGTATGCTACCAGAATCTAAGAAATAAGTACCATTTTTTTTTATTAACGTGGGGAAATCCTTATGGACAGATACCTCGCCGCCCCGGAGGAACGACGAGGTTATATCGGACTCCTACCGACTAAAACCCCACGGTACTCGACCTCAAAACTTCGGCGGCGAGGCGGGGTCCCTAAAATGTTTGGCAACGTCCCGCCGCCAGTGCTTCCCCGTATTGGGGCCCCCTTCAGCCAACCCCAAATGAAGGGGGGAGGCCAGGGAAGTACCTGGAGCACACAGGTACTTCCGCCGTCGCGGTGAAAGCCGTGCATTGCGGGCAAAAGCACCCCCGTACTCAAGCCCGCTGCCTCCCACCGTACGCGGATCCTACTAGGTCCGCAACCACGATCCACCTAAAAGGTGGATCCACTACCGCATCTGGCGTTGCAGCCCCGCCGAGCCACAGTGCATAGGGGGGGCCAGCCGCGGATCACTGACCCCCTCCAAACGGTTGTGCACCGCGGCCCCCACCTCGCGCCCTAAGGCGCTGCGCCCGTGGGCGCAACTTTGGGCGGGCAGTAGTAGGCACCATACCACCACCACGCCCTGCGGCAGGCAATAGGTGGGTGGGAAGTCCACCGCACTGCCATGCCTGAGCCCTCTTAGCTTCCCGGTGGTTCCACCTGTCACCAGTACTAAGCCCCCCCGCCACGACAAGGCGAAGGCTCATGTGGGGAAAGGAATAACTACCATAGTCCAACCTGCTCCTTATTAGAGCATTATAAAGAAGGTTTAAAGAAAACGGATGTGAGCAGCACCGAACACCCGATAAACATCTTCTTTTTTTTATATTGCCCGTCAAGATGACCTCACTCCACCTGATGGAAAGCGGTCGTGAGGTCCAGATATGAGGTTGACAAGCCCAGTCATTCAACGAATCACTGGGCTGGCCATCCTCACCTTGAAGGCCTGCAGAAATGCCTTTTCATGCCCCGCTTGAAGAACCCGGGACTATACGAGGAAGGAAACACCATGTGCTGGAAGAGCGTTCCACGTCTGGATGGTGCGACAAAGAAACGAGTCACCGAACCTTTTAGTTCGGGCCAACATCTGAGTATATTGAGAATTTTGTCACATTTCGCTACTACAAAATAACAATGAGACTGGTCCGTCACCCTTAGGCGGTATGGTGCGTACATGCGTCACTTCGAATCCTTTTAGGCCGAACGCGCGAGTAAGATGTTCTTGGGTCGTGTCGTTAGGCAGGCCTCGTAATGCTACTTTCGTAGGCCTCTCGCTCTGCGGCGCATAACAGTACCATGTTATGGCCTGGTATATGGTATAGCGCCGCCTCTGTCAAGTACCGCTGCACTACGCTCTTCGGCGGTTTTTGGTAAAAAGCGCACGCCGCTTTTAAAAGCGCGCGCGTTCGGCGGTTCATTCAGAATCACTAGAATATTTTCAAAATGGCTCACCCAGTTTGGTAATCTTTCTACCACAATAGGTGGGTATCCAGTGGCTAAGGCGGCGGTAGTCTGGGGCGGCGGTAGTCTGGGGTGGCGGTGCGACCAGTGTCGGCGCTCGCGCTGCGTTCGTCGAAGTCGGGACTGCGGCGGCGGCGGCGTACGATGGCTGTGCTGCGCCTGCCTTCGGTGTTACCAGCTCCATGGAGCGGTACTGGGTCGAGTCAGTTGCTGTGGCTCTTGACTCGGCCGCGGAGGGCGTCGCCATCTGCGCTGGCGGCGTTGGTGACCGGCGGGCTCTCTCGTACTCCTCGTCTGCGTCCGATTTCGAGAGCTCGGCGTCATGAGCGCTCGAGCCCTCAGAGACGAGGAGGAATACCGAGTCGAATAGCGATGATCTTGGCGAAGGCGTCGGCGAACTGCGGACGCGCTTGTCGTCGCGGTCATCATCGGGGCTCCGTTGGTAGGACGTACGTCTGTGGGCAAACGGTTTCAGGGCGGATCCGGCGGACGATTTGTCAGAATCGTCGCCCTTCGCCCCGGTCGACCGCATACCTTACCGGTGCGGGGCGTTGTTACGGGTAATCTAGGGCCATCGGCAGGCCCTTATGGTATTCCGAGGATGTCGGGGAGCCTATGTACTCCTTATTCGGTGGAGAACGATCCGGGGGATGATCTCCCAAAAAATACAGCCTTAAATACGTCACACTGCTGGGCACAGGCCTCACCTCAACTATGAGGTGGTACGAGCCATACTCCAACACGCGAACTCAGTGCGGATTGTTGGAGAGGTGAATGTAAGGTCAGTGATAAACCTTATCGTCAGATGATATAAAGCCGCCTTTTTAGGCCTCTGACTAGGTTTTACGACTGAAATCTTGCGATGTTAGCCAGGACCAACTGTTTAACGTGCCTTCCGAAGCACGGACATGCCCGAAAAACACATCACTAAATTTCTGTCGGTATGGTCACCCATCCATTACCCGACCTGACTGGCGTAGCTTGACACCGGATCGTTGCCGATCCGCTGCCGTTACTTAGCCACGGGCACCTCCCATGGTGCAATATTATTATTTTTCTTTTTTTTTTCGTGCTTTATCTGATCATCTGCTCATAGTCAATCGACTGATCGCATGATCAGTCGATTGACTATGAGCAGATGTGATGATGATATGTGGCGGTGATCAGAGCATCTTCCCCACTGGGTAGGCTACTTATGCGATACATAGCTTGTCCAGTTCCAGATTTGCCGTCTTTTCAATCTCTGCACAGTGTCTGGTATAGCCAACTGCACAGCAAGTCTGTTTGGATGATTTTCGAGCCTTGATTTGTATTTAGAGCAGGTGACCCCATCTTCCTGCCTAACTGTTTTCACATCAAGGTATTCATGGACTTCAGCATTCCTTATGAACCATGGTGCGTTGGATATTAGCTTCAGTATATAGTTCTGAGCTCAGCTTTGTATAATGCTTAAACTGGAATCACACTCCAATCCTCACAGCTGTATGCCATACATCCAGATTGGTTTGATTAAACATTTGTACACAAGAAGTTTGTTGTCCAGTGACAATTTTGAATTTCTTTTAAGCATCCAGTAGAGCTTCCTGTACTTGAAATTAATCTCGTTCCTTTTAGTCTGGAGGTGTTTCCTCCACGTGAGTATCAGATCCAAATATAGGCCCAAGTATTTGACGCAGACACTCTGTGGGAGCTGGTGGTTTCTCAATGACACTGGTGGGCATCGTCCTCTGCGTAAAGTGAATGTTACATGTACTGACTTAGATGCACTAGCTTTCATTCTCCATTTAAGAAGCCACCTATCGACCTCATCAAGATAGCAGATGCTTCGGTTGGGCAATTACTGCGAGCCAAGATTGCAGTATCAACCGCAAATGTTGCCACGGTGACATTATCATTCTGGGGTACGTCATAGGTGTAAATGCAGTAGAAAACAGGTCCCAGCACTGAGCTCTGGGGCACTCCAGCAACGATTGGGTGGAAGGTGGATGTACAAAATCAAGATACGATCGGGAAGATAGGATTTAAGGATTCCAAAGTATGGGTGAGGTAATAGCTGTTTGACCTTCGTTAGGAGACCCATGTGCCATACTCTATCAAAAGCCTGCTGCAAGTCGAGGAAAGCAGCTGAGCAGTATTCCTTCCGTTCAAGTGTTTCCCGTACTTTTTTACATACCCTGTGTACTTGTTCTATTGTACCATGTTGTTGCCTAAAACCAAACTGATGATCTGGTATTGCTTTCCTTTCTGGGAGTGGGATAAGCCTGCGCAGTAAGATCTTCTCGAACACCTTTGAAGTTACTGGGAGGAGGCTTATGGGTCTATATGATGTTACTTCGTGTACTGGTTTGCCCGGTTTGTGAATCATTATTATTTTTGAGACCTTCCATATAGCTGGGTAGGATTCAGTTCTTAGAACACCATTGAAGAGACTGGTAAGAAATATAATTGCTTTCCTTGGGAGCTCCTTGAGTACCTTTTTATCAATTAGATCAAATCCGGGTGCCTTTTTATCTTTCATGTCAAATCAAAATCAAATCAAATAAATAATTTATCTGCAAGAATACAGAGTTGCAAATAGGGTCTTAATATAATGGTATGTCATAAGTATTCAGTCTGCAAGCAGACGTGCAAATATTAAATTAAATTATATTAGATGAAATTTAAAATTCAATGAAATTCATTATTCAAAGTCAATTATTAAACTATACTATAAAATTCTAATTATTAAAAAAATACGAATCATTTTTTACACTTATTGCAGAAGTCAGTATATTCTTTAATGTCATAAAAGCAATTTATTATTAGCATGTGCTCGATTGTACTGATGACTTTTCTCGTATTGGTAGGTGTAATTGGCCAATCCAACTGCAGGTACTGTTGGAGGATTTTATTCATTTCAGTCTCTCCAGCAGCAGACTCGGCTTCGTTTGGCGTGAACACCTTAGCTAAGTGCGTCCCGAAAAGTTCTGCCTTTTCCTGCGTGGATCGCGCCCATTTGTTACAGCTCAATCTTAGTGGCGGTTTTGGTTCGATCGGCTGATTTAGATCTTTGCAGGCTCTTTGTAGCGAGTAGTTGGTAGCATTTGTGGCAGAAAGTGATTCCAAGTAGGCTTTGTTATTCCTAGGCTCTGGCTTCGTTCGCTTCTATCAAGGTGCCTCTGAGATCTTTTATGGCTTTGTTCCAGGCTGCCCTATCTCTAGGATGCCTACTGGTATGCCATGTTCTACGGAGTCTTCTTTTTTCCAATATTAACATTTTTATTTCGTAGGGAACCGAATTTTTTTCTTTGTTCTCTGTTATTAGGTCTGGTGTGCATTTCCAACAAGCTGTCTGGATTGCTTGCGTAAACATAATCGCGGCATCGCCGATGTCATCTTCAGTCTTAAGCGGAACTTTTAACTGGAGTTCTTCATCAACTATCTCCCGAAACGCCTCCCAATCTGTGCGTCTGTTGTGCAGCAGCATCCTTTTCTCACAGTTGAGAGCCTCTACACTGATCGTAAGAGTCACAGGAATGTGTTGTTATTAATCTGGACCCCCTTGGGGGTGTTTTGAGTTCCAATCCCCACCAGCAATAAACCGTCTACCAAGGCTCTCGAAATACTCATTAAATTGAGGCTCCTCCATTTTATGTTTTGGAGGGCAATACAAGGAAGAGATGTTAAAGTCACCGTTTCTGTATGATATAGCAACAGAGGTTGCTTGAATGTGATCTGTACTAAATCTTGGCAGCTCCACATGTTTAATAGAAGATTTAATGATAATTGCAGAGCTGCCATGAGATGTTCCATCTGGATGATTAGTATGATATATGTTGTATCCATTTATTTTTACTATGCTGCTGTTGGTAAAGTGTGTTTCTGATACAAGTAATAATATCGATATTATTTAAATGAAGTAAGGCTTCTACTTCGTTTTTGTTGGGTGCTAGTCCGTCAATGTTCCATGTCACAACACATAATGGAGTCATCGCGACG
This sequence comes from Udea olivalis, assembly GCA_947369235.1. Taxonomy (NCBI): domain Eukaryota; kingdom Metazoa; phylum Arthropoda; class Insecta; order Lepidoptera; family Crambidae; genus Udea; species Udea olivalis. The sequence continues at coordinate 1,813,451 of OX376360.1, read as the reverse complement.
CCATATTATTGACTAGAGTAGTTATGAGCTGCAGTAATGTACTCATTTGTTGTAGGACCATATAATTTTCTTCAGATTGTTTTATGAACATCTGTTTTAGAACTCAATTCAGGAAACGATCTTTTCTGAATTGACTCGGGTCTGGGTGTGCTGGGAGACGCCCCTGGCTTATTTCCTTGTGTGATATCTCGTAACACAGGGATATTAATCCCTACTTCGAGACCATTACAAGAGGTGTGTTGTCTGGCGCATTTTTATATTTCTTTATTTATAACTTTGAAAGCACTTGTTTCATTTGAAGTGCAGTTTGAAATGAAATTAAATGAAAAAAAAAATGAAATTACACATTTAACACAGCGGTATGGTTTCATGCAATATTTTTTGGTGTGACCATACTGCTGACATCTTTGGCATTGTACTACTGTCTGTCTTTTTTTCGGATCTTTAATTACAATATGGTGGTATATTACTTTCAGATCCGTTACTTTTTTGTGGTTAGGGCCTGGCAAAAGATTAACAAAGAAAGTTGATGTTGGGTTTTTGTCTGGTCCAAACTTTGCATTTAACCCTTCTAACTCTAAAACTCTACTTAATTCTCCCGTAACGGTGTTGCCTGTTTCCTCCAGGGCCTCTTTTATAGCGCAAGGGGGGGTTGTATGGTGCAGATTCCGTATGACTACCCTGTAGCATCTCTTATCCTTTCAGTTGAATGTGTGCCCAATTTGCCCGTTATCCCGAATTATTGTAATTGCCTTTTTGTAAACCTCAACTTCAGTAGTCAATATTTTTAGTTGATTTCGGTTTATTACTTTGTACGTAAAATCAGGCTGTTGTATGACCGACTTCAATAGCTCGGTTAGTTTATTCACGTCTTCGATTCCATACAAGATGAATGGTGGGGGTGTGTTGGGCTTTTTTGCTTGAAGTTGCTCCTGTTCTGGTTGGTCTTCGATCAGATTTAACAGTAAGCCCACTAAATTCACTTATCAGGAGATGGTGAGTTTGCCAGTTTTTTTCTCTTCGGGTTCCTCATTGAGGGGACCTTCTGCCATGTGGGAGGTTGCACAGTTTTATCATCAAGTGATTCAATTGTGCTGAGAGGTTTGCTACTTGAAGCCTTTTCCATGGCTGAATCTGAGTGGGTGATACTTGGCAAACTGCTTGTGGATGTGGTCCTTCTGCCTAGGTACGAATAAGCTAGGATAAAATGCTTGTTGAATAAGCTTCTTATTTCCAGTAATATTAACAGTCACTGGAGCCTGGTCGCCTACCCCAGTGGTGTCTTCGGTAACTGATTTCACACTCTCCAGCCCGGGTACCGGTGGGCGCCAGGAGTTAGCAGGATCGCATGACAAAACAACGCAACTATTATTCGACATTTCATTTATAAGGGGGTTGGGAGAATAGCCAGTAGAGCTTTCCCAAGACTCTACCGCCGCAGGTTTGCGGTAGCCTTAGTCGGGTTAATTTACCGCCGCCCGTTACTCGGCGTTGCTGTCCGTTTAGCCCCACCCGGGGAACACGTGTAGGGTGGGCCTAGGATAAGGTGGTAATTCCTACCTAATAAAATAATATTGCGCAGAAAATGGCAAAGTTTATGTGGGTTAACTGTTAGTGTTAAAGTGTCCCGCTTTAACAGTTATCACTTTCAACCTATTTAATAAAATATGTGAGAGTTATGTGTTCGCACTCTACACTCACAACACTATGGGTCTCTGTCGCGCGGCTATGTTCGAGTGCTGGGGGGTAGTTGGATAACACGGCTCACTCATCGTGTGCATGCCTCGACGCCAGTGTATTACTACACGGCGGATGCTAAACATCACGGAGGGTACGTTATTCGATCGCGGTGATAGCTTCGGATACACACAGACGCTGTACATACGCAAGCTCAACGCGCGGGCGGAGCTTAAACGAAATGTAAGGGTGGTATCCTAGAAGTCGACACGGAACGTCAATCGCTGTCGGTAGCCGACGTGCACAGCCGACGTGGTTCTCGTTGCAAACAAAGAAGACACCATTGACCATGTTATTTTAGTGTTGCCTGATGTAAATCGAATAAAACTTTCTAATAATATTTAAATGTCGTGAAATTTAAAGGCTTATTTATCTGCTGATGGCTAAAGGGACACACTAAGAAAGAATATGTCTCACTTGAGCTCAGATCTCTCGGGAGATATTGGTTATTTAAGAAGTATTTTATTGTTATCCCGTTAAGGTTCATTTTGATATATAAAAATAATTGCAGTAAGCTTTCCAGTTGTACGAAGTACTTATATTAATTCCATGTGTTTTCCCGATCCATTTCGTAATCGCCTAACGAAACGGTAACGAAACGTGTCAAAGATAGGCAAAATAAAAGCTGTCAACTGTCAGATAAGTAGACCTGAAAAAACGAAACGCAAATAACCTAGTTTTACAGGTGTCTCATGTGTGTTTTGAACTGTTTTGAGTTTATTTTAAAGAATTTAATTTGAGACAATGACAGAAACTGAAGAATACTTTCCGCGTGGTGGAAAAAAGCCTACAGTAACATATTTCAAACAAAGTAGCAATGTAAGTTACATTCGATTAAATTAATTTAAAACCATTCTATTTGTGTTGCTGAAGCTTATCTACTAGTATGAAATTGTTTTTAGTTTCTAGGTTCAGCCGAGAAAGGTGAAAAGAGAAAGAAAAAGCAGAAAAAGAAGTCTGAAGATGATGATGGATATCTATCGGATGAAATCACTACAGATGTTGATAGGTCCTTCAAAAACTGTGCATCTAGACTTAGCTATAAAGTAAGTACAGAATACAAATGAAGTCTAATTAAAAACCCTCACCTTTCACGTATAGGAGTATTATTACTCACCCTAGGTTTAGTCGCTACTCGATTTCCGGGAGATTCGTCATAGAATTCACAGAGCCCACAAAATGGGTGCACCACGCACAGCCGGCCTGGTCAGTGACTCACTTTTGAAATGATTATCTCTGTTTCGTATGATTTTCACTTTGTTTTTTGCACTTTTATCAACACAAAATTTAGCAACATTTAACAAATTCACAGATAAATTAGTAAATTTTTATGTGATATTATGGAGGTATGACAATATGAATAGAATAAATAAAATAACATATTAAGAACGAGGCACGCGTGGCAATGAATGTGACGTGGCATTTCCACTTGAACATAGCTGTGAGTCGCGTTTTGTTTCTCGAAATGCTAAAATAGCACACATGGCGCATGAACACAATGCCATGTTTAAATACTCTTTTATTTACCTAACTTAATCATTCACACTTTTTCTCTTCCTTTGTCATTATTATTTATTTACTTCCCATGTTATGCTTATATCTTTTCTATCTGACAAATATAAAAATATACTGTCAACATGCAGCTGGACGAGTTCACCCAACTAGGCCCTGTCAGAATACTAGCGCTGCTGCAGCTTTTTAGTTGCAATGGCATATGCTGAGACAGGGTCCTTGTTGGCCTACATTGAGGCGAATTTATTGTTTATTTACTAAGTTTCTTGTACTCATCTGTATTTGTTTCTGTTTCTTTTTTTTTCTTATAATATGTTGTGTGCCAAATTGTGTGTGGGCCAATAAATGACTTTTTACTTTTACTTTTTATGGGGCTTCAAATATTTATTTGTGTTTTGAATATTGGTGTACTTCATGCAGAATATTTCACTACTGGTTACTAGACATTGGATTTTACTTCCAAAATATATCAATTACTTAGTCATTAAATTGGTTTTTAAAACATCTTCGACAATGTTCCAGTCTGTAAAAGCAGGAGTAACAATCTTGGGCAGGGTGCGACAGGCGCAGGAAACCAAATTGACAGTATCATTGCCAGGCAACATGATGGGCACTGTAATGGCCTGCCATATCAGTGACGCATACAACAAACAGCTTGAAGCTTATGTCAATGATCAGGTAAGAAGAAACTAATATCTTAACTTGTTAATTAATTTGATAAATGAAAATTAATGCAAAATAGCCTGGTAACATAGCAATAAAATCATTAAACAAAGTATGTCTTTTATGTTCCTATAAAAGCTTTTACATATTATGTTCCTATTATAGATTGAGAAGATCCGAGAATTACCAGAGATATTCAGGCCTGGCCAATATGTGGCAGTGAAGGTGATGGAGGTGGAAGGCACCAAGCTAATGCTTACGATGATGCCCCAGCATTTGAATAGTGGCCGTGTACACACAGATTTGCGTAAAGGTGCATAATGCTTTCATATCACTTTTTCTGCTTCTCAAACAATGTAGTTTCTTGAAGAACATGCCTAAGGTCCAGCAATGGGCGTTACTACACTTAAAATATGTTTTGTTTTTAAAGTTAGAATCAGCAAAATTTCTCCAACTAATAGCAGTTGATTTAGAAGAATTCTAACCTGTTAGCTTAAAGATACCTAATATATTTTTTTCTTAGCAAACAAATAATTCTAGACAAATTAGGGGAAAATGGTTACTAATGGTAAATAGTGTCACCGATTTATAGTCAACAATCAATAAACAATCAGATATGTCTTTGGTAAAATAAAAAAAAATTAAGCTGGTACACAATGTAATTAAACACTTCATTTTGAAATTAAATCTTTACAGGAGACCAACTGCAAGCAGCTGTTTCCTCAGTGGAGGACCATGGCTACGTGATGGACATTGGTATCCCAAACACCAGACCCTTCCTACCTAAAAAGAATGTAAATCCTGAAGTTGAAATGGGTAAGGTTTGATAAAAAAGATTTTCTTTTTGTTGTGGCTCTGGCTTGCTTCATCTGTTGAATTGATTGATTGTGATTTTCGATAATATTATTTAAATAGAACACTGTTGAACATATTACAAGAACATACTATACAACATTTAATTTTACCATAATATAATAAAACTATGTATATAATAGTATATTTTGTATCGAGGGGCTAAAGAAGCTATAATATACCAGAGGTGGTTTGAATCCCAGGCGTGCGAGGGAGTCAAAGAAACCGAGGGTATATTATGTTGGCGTTTAGTCTCGAGGTGCAAACTGTACTTTTCACTTTGAGTGCGAGAAAAATAGTCAATTTAGTATAAAAACATTTAAAACCGAACTTTACACTTGACAAAAGTTCTGAAATTTTCGTGGTCAATTTTTCTTCTGAACTGAACCACAGATTAACAATTTAAACACTTGGCGCCACCTTCTTTGCGGACAAACCATGGAACTAAAACTCCCAACATTTTCGCAATGAAGACGGTCCACACTCCACAGTTATTAGTATATCTTTACTGGCTGTTTGAGTTTGTCTTTGTCACATGAAGGAAATCAAAAATCGAATTACTTTTCACTCGCTAGGAACTAAAGTGGTCACTTTAGTCCCGCTTCGTAGAGCTACATTGACGTACTTTTAGAGCATGAGAAGTGAAAAGCTTATTTTTTCACTACTGCATGTTGGATACCACTTCTATATTTTTCTATAGTTTTGTTTGTATTAAATGGGCTCCGAAACTACTGTACCGATTTTAAAAATTCTTTCACCAGTATAAACTACATTATCAGGGAGTGAGTGATAGGCTATATTTTTATTTATTTAGGCTTTATTTTGACGGGAAAGTCAGTCTGCGCGGGCGAAGCTGACGCACAGCTAGTTAGTTATAATATGTATAAACTTTTTTTTTAATTTCTAATGCTTGTTGTTAACCAAGCTTTTAACTTAGATTAGATAAGATTATTTATTTATTATTATATAAATTTCATTGGTTTATGGTCAATGAATGGATTTATTTGTATTATTAATGGTCATACCTATTTTATCTTAATGTAAATTTGAATAATCAATACATATCATCATGTTTGACAGAGACAATCTATTTTGCACTGTATGTGTTGGCGAAATTATGGTTTTTTGCCAGGTCTGAATTTTTGTAGGAACTTCGCCTTTGGTACTAATGTAATGTTTCTGATGTTGTCTATTTGTCTCGTATCTCATCAGAGCCGGGCGTGCTAACCTGGTGCTGCGTGCGGTCAGTGACCCCGTCGGCGGAGTCCAGCGTGGTGTCGCTGAGCGCGGAGGCGGAGGCGCTGCGGGACGCGGGCCCGCGCCGCGCGCCGCCGCTGCTGCCCGGGGCGCCGGTCTTGTTCACTGTGGACACGGTGAGTGCAGGGAAAGAGGAATAGAGGTGCGATGCAACAGGTTTTTTGTGTTATTCGTAGCGATTAGACACGGTCACAGTGTAAGCTTGTGACTCGGACGCTGGGACTCAAACGCTTAATCTGTACCAGTGCCATTCTCATTGTATGAAAAATGTCTTCTGCAGCTTGTGGAAACCACTTACGAGTATATTGTCACAAATATTTACTTACAAAAATTTTAACAAAGCAGGTATAGATTTTACTACATATGTTGTCACAAGTCCTTGTAAAAGCTTATATGAAAAAAAAAAATTTTGCTTTTACTCTGTTTTGTTTTTATCTAATATTTTTGCAACAAGAACTTTAAAGCAGATTTTAATGAAAGTTCTTTTAAAAACTATTTGTGCATAATGTCTATTTAATAATCTTTATGGATTTAAAGTGCAGCTGATGCTCACTTATTTCAAAATGTTGCCATGTAACATGATGTATGACAACTGAATTTTAATTTTTATATAAAAGTAAAAAAGTAAAAGTAAAAGTAAAAAATCATTTATTCACTTAAGCTTTTACAAAGAAGCACTTATGAAATGTCAAAATTCACAAAAAATATATATAAACGATAATAGACGTAAATAAAATAATACAATAATAGTACATATACTAAATAAACATAATGCGAATCTACCACCGGTTCGGAAGTTGCTTCTTATCGAGAAGACTCCGGCAAGAAACTCGATAGTTACTCTTTTGAACTTTGTTTTGTTTTACAACAAATAAATTCAGAGTACAGTCAAAAGAACAATAAATATACATTATTTGAGCAGAGGAGCAGATTATTCCTACTATGACCACAAATTCTTGTCGTTCAAGTAATCCTCCACGTTATAATAACCTTGTTTTATCAGCTTTGTTTTAATTGTAGACTTGAACTTGTGAAGAGGTAGATCAACAAGACTTTGAGGTATTTTGTTAAAGTACTTTACAGATTGACCCACAAAAGAATTTCCTACCTTATGTAGCCTAAGACTTGGAGTAATAAGTTTGTTTTTATTTCTAGTATTGTGTGTATGAGTATCACAGTTTTTTTTGAACATATGCAAGTTTTTGCGCACATACATTATGTTATCGAAAATATACTGAGCGTGCACAGTTAAAATATCAATCTTCTTAAATACTTCTCTGAGCGAGTCGCGTGGCCTAAGGTTGTATATCGACCGAATAGCTCTTTTTTGGAGTACAAAAATGGTGTTAAGGTCTGCAGCTGAGCCCCACAACAGTAGACCATACGACATAACGCTATGAAAGTAACTAAAATACACTAGTCTTGCTGTTTCAATATCAGTCAGCAGTCTAATTTTTCGGACAGCACAAGCGGCCGAACTAAGTCTCCCTGCCAGAGCCGTTATATGTGGACCCCACTGTAACTTAGAATCTAGAGTAATTCCTAAAAATACCGTAGAGTTCGTAATTTCTAAAGTCTCATCATTCATGTTGATAATGGTATCAACCTGTTTAACATTAGGCATAGTGAATTTAATACACTTCGTTTTCTTTGCATTTAGTAATAAATTGTTGCTTGTGAACCAACATAGTACTTTTGAAAGAGTATTATTTACATCGTCAAATGCTTGCTTACCTCTGTTGATTTTAAAAATCAACGAGGTATCATCAGCAAATAATACTATTTCACAAATATCTTTGACAAAGTAGGGAAGGTCATTTATATAAATAAGAAAAAGCAGTGGGCCCAATATCGATCCCTGGGGCACTCCCATGCTAATGGTGGCACCGGAAGAGGTGGTTCCGTTTATACTCACTTTTTGTGTTCTGTCTGTGAGATAAGATTGTATAAGTTTAGACGAAATATCCGAAACACCGTAATGTCTCAGCTTAATCAGTAGGATTTCATAATCCACGCAATCAAACGCTTTCGAAAGATCACAAAATATTCCTATTGCATCCTGCTTGCCTTCCCAAGCATCAAATATGTGTTTGATAAGTGCTACACCTGCATCAGTAGTGCTTCTATGTTTAGTAAAACCAAATTGTTTCTCATGTAGTAATTTATTTAAAGTAAAGTGTGAAAGCAGCTGATTTAATATAATTTTTTCAAAGATTTTACTAAGAGCTGGTAGTATAGAAATGGGTCTATAATTAGATGGGTCACTTTTGCTACCAGATTTAAAAAGCGGGATGACTTTACTAAATTTCATTAAGTTGGGAAACTGACCTTCGTCAATGCAGTTATTAAAAAGTACTGCTAAGTGGGCTGAGATGATATTTATGATTGATTTAAGTAGACTTATCGAAATACCCCACAGATCTTCGGTGTTTTTCATATTAAGTTCCTTAAACACCTTGATTATGTCATGAGAATTTATATGAACAAAGTTGAACTGAAATGAGCACTCATCAACACTAGATGTGAGCAGGGACCTAGCTAGCGGTGCACTAGAATTTAAGGTACTTGTAGTTACAATGGGTATATTAGAAAAGAATGTTTCAAAGGTATTAGCTATGTCAATCTCAGACTCAATTAAATTATCTTGAATTTTAAGAGCCAATGAGTGATCTCGAGGTTTTGATTTACAAGTTTCCTTATTAATTATGTTCCAAGTAGTTTTAATTTTATTTTTTGCTTGTTTTATTTTGTCACGCAAAAATATAGACTTAGCCATATGGCATGATTTCTTAAAGATTTTTGAGTATAATTTGACATAATCTACTAGTTTTTGACACTTAGAATTAGCTTTTAAACCATATAATTCGTATAATTTATTTCTACTTTTATGGATGCCTGGCGTAGCCCAATCACTAAACTTAAACTTAAAATTATCGACCTTTAATTTCTTCTTAGGAAAAATAAAATTATGTTCCTGTTTAATTATCTCAAAAAGACGCATATACTGATCATCTATGTTGTGGCATTGGGGTAGTAGATTAGAAAGGTTTTTATTCACATTACTCTTGAACTTTTCTACTCGATTCTTAGTAACCAGTCTATAACTAATATCCACTGATTGAGAGACGTGACGGTGCTCAAATTTAGTCAATAGACCACAGTGATCTGATTTCAAACAATTTATAATTGATTTGAAATCAGATCACTGTCACATATACTATGTTACATTATGTCTGCATGTATTTAGAAATATTTAAGTGTTTATCAGTCTCTGACACCCGTAGTACAAGTTCTGCTTAGTTTGGGGTCAGATAATTTTGGTGTAATTTGTCCCAGATATTTATTTATTTTTAGCATGTAACAATGCAGTATTTTCTACACAAAGATAGAAGCTAGAAAAATTCGACCTGATCCTAGGGACCTAGACTTGAACGATAAAAGTTTGTGGTCATAGTAGGAATAATCTGCTGCTCTGGTCAATGTTGTGTTCTTTTTTCTACTCTCATTGACTGTACACTGAATTTATTTTTTGTAAAACAAACAAAGATCAAAAGAGTAACTATCGAGTTTCTTGCCGGAGTCTTCTCGATAAGAAGCAACGTCCGAACCGGTGGTAGATTCACATTATGTATATTCACGATATGTACTAATATTGTACTATTTTATTTACGTTTATTATTATTATTTCTATATACTTTTTTTTTGACATGTCATGAGTGCTTTGTACAAGCTTAAATGAATAAATGATTTTTTTACTTTACTTTTATTTTACCACCCAGATTGTGGATGGTCGCGGGTTCGGGTCACGCTTGAGTCCCTAGGATCAGGTCGAATTTTTCTATCTTTGTGTAGAAAACATGACGAATGATTATCTTGTTCAACCAGCCCCTGGAGAACGGGATCGAGGGTCACATATTCGGAGACACCACGGCGTACATCCAGCGGCAGCACGCCGACAAGGTCAAGGGAAAGAAACCTGCTTTGGGACAGAAGGTGAGTCTAGCTAGTAGGTTAGGTTTATTCGCGGCAGTACAGACAAAGAGAATTCTTATTTTTAGGCTAGGTCCCTACAGTCCGAATTTAGCTTTCACTGCCCCGATGGCATTCACCACCAATCCGTACTCGAAAGCATTGCTTCCTATATTGTGTCAATCGGTGTGCCAAACTAGTTTTCCGCCAGCAATGTTCCTGTCACTTGTGCATAAACTTGTATGGAAATAAGAGAACTCTGGTTTAGTTATTTAGCAAGTAGATCTGCGCTTGAACCTTATTTCTTGCAAAATAAGGTATTTCTATTTCTTATTTCTAGATTCTTCGCCCGCGTGGACTATTCCTGTTAGAGCCCTGTAGTGTGGATAGATATTCAATGGCAATATGGTCCTAATTTATGCGTTTACAAAGCATCTCATGTGTATTATATTTGAAATTGAATTATTTTTTTGACAAAAAACATCTTATTGAGAGCCTCCTTGCTTTTAGCCCTCAAAATACTATCCATCTCTTTATTAGATAAAAGCACGAGTTTTGTACGTGATGCCGGTGCGCAACACGCCGTTTCTCACCATGAAAGACATCTTTGAGGCCACCTACCCTAATCTAGAAGAGGAGCAGAAACTGAAGGATGGGGATATCATAGAAGAAGCTCAGGTTAGTTCATGCTTTACAAGTTAAACGTCACAGCTGTTTCCCACAGCCAGTGATTGCAAACAACAGAGTTTCTATCCCGTCAACCATAGGCTAAGGAAGAATTTACAGAACATTTAATGAAAATCGTTTATTTTGGAACAAGAATCTTAGCAGTCCCAAAAACGGCGCTACCGTTGACGCGTTCCTGTGGCGCCACGATAATTTATAATCGAAATTATCGTGGCGGTTCCCAAACGGGAGACTCGAAGGGGGTCTAGGTTGGCTTTATTTTTTGTCGAGTTTTCAATATGGTAGAGATTTGTAGCTGCAGGGGGTCCACCGGAACCAGCTAAATCTTGAAAGGGGTCTATGCGAAAAAAAGTTTGGGAACCTTAGATACAATAGACGACGTGTGGGCTTCTGTGTGTACTATTTGCATCAATTTGCTGTCCTATTTGGGATATGGTCGTGACGAGCATATGTTTTGTGCAATTTACCGTTCCCAAATAACATGTCAACTGACGGGATTGACGAATATTAAGGCCTTTTAAACACTGCTACTTTTTGCAGCAATGCAATCGCGATTAAGTCGAATGCGCGTTCCGTGTCGCTGCGAAAAGTCGCTATGTATTAAGGGCCTCAATCAAGCAATCACATCACTTCACATGCAGTTGACCACTGATTGCCTAACTGTTTAGGTGTTGCGGATATTCAGGCGGTCGGTGCACTTCAAGCTGGGCCAGGGCTGCATCGGCACTATGAGCCTCAAGCGGATCCAGGTAGACGAGGACCTCGCTGATGAGGAGGTGGTGGCCAAGTCTTATCCCATCGGTAAGACTAACTCGTAGAAAAAAGTTATGTGATATTTAAATATGCAATGTTTTGGAACAAGTTGTTGTAAAATTCCTAAACTTTACTCTATTATAGTACAAAGTACATAGGTATATGACGTAGTATAATAGGAAAAACCGGATCATCCCGAAAACTCTAGAAAGATCGCAAAACACTGGAAAAAGGAATCAGACATGCAATTTTTGCTATTAAACGGGTTATTTCCAGGTGCCTCTCAAAATCTGCTTCGTCTTAAGAAAGTCGTGAATTTGCTCTCACGTTGGAAGAGCTGATTGGCCAGTAGATACACACTTTATGGGCTGGTTGGTTAAAAGCTACATTCCTTACTCTCAATATTTTTATGCCATAGAGTTAGGGTTAATTAGGTTGCAAGGAGCTAAGCGATAGCTCATAGTACAAGCTCTGCTAAGTTGGATGTCACATGATCTTGGTGTAAGGTGGACATCTATTTATTTATTTATTCAATCCACCAGGCAGCACCCACCGCGTCCGCGTGATCGCCTACAACCTCTCGGACTACATGTACTGCGTCAGCGACCGTCCCTCGCTGCTAGCCGAGCGCTACTTCAGCCTGGAGCAGCTGCGCGCGGGCGAGGCGGTGGACGCGCTCGTCAGGACTGTGCAGGACAACCATCTGCTGGTCGACGTCGGGAGAGTCACAGGTAATGTCTACAACCCCTCACTACAGGTACTGCGTCAGCGACCGTCCCTCGCTGCTAGCCGAGCGCTACTTCAGCCTGGAGCAGCTGCGCGCGGGCGAGGCGGTGGACGCGCTCGTCAGGACTGTGCAGGACAACCATCTGCTGGTCGACGTCGGGAGAGTCACAGGTAATGTCTACAACCCCTCACTACAGGTACTGCGTCAGCGACCGTCCCTCGCTGCTAGCCGAGCGCTACTTCAGCCTGGAGCAGCTGCGCGCGGGCGAGGCGGTGGACGCGCTCGTCAGGACTGTGCAGGACAACCATCTGCTGGTCGACGTCGGGAGAGTCACAGGTAATGTCTACAACCCCTCACTACAGGTACTGCGTCAGCGACCGTCCCTCGCTGCTAGCCGAGCGCTACTTCAGCCTGGAGCAGCTGCGCGCGGGCGAGGCGGTGGACGCGCTCGTCAGGACTGTGCAGGACAACCATCTGCTGGTCGACGTCGGGAGAGTCACAGGTAATGTCTACAACCCCTCACTACAGGTACTGCGTCAGCGACCGTCCCTCGCTGCTAGCCGAGCGCTACTTCAGCCTGGAGCAGCTGCGCGCGGGCGAGGCGGTGGACGCGCTCGTCAGGACTGTGCAGGACAACCATCTGCTGGTCGACGTCGGGAGAGTCACAGGTAATGTCTACAACCCCTCACTACAGGTACTGCGTCAGCGACCGTCCCTCGCTGCTAGCCGAGCGCTACTTCAGCCTGGAGCAGCTGCGCGCGGGCGAGGCGGTGGACGCGCTCGTCAGGACTGTGCAGGACAACCATCTGCTGGTCGACGTCGGGAGAGTCACAGGTTATACTGCCTACACAACATGTAGGAGTGATTGGTCCTAGCTGTGCCAAAAAACCCATAAAACACCTTGCTACTCGAAATATTCAAATTTAATTGCAAACTTGTACAACACCGAGCTGCTGAGGATGTAGACCAAGCTCCAGTTTAGCGGGAGTAGCCAATCCCACATTGGGACGAAAACACAATGCTGCCAGCAAAGACTGGCGAATTTACCCTAGAATTGTGAACTCATGAAGTCACATCTTTGCGGCCGCAGAGCTGTCGTCAGGATCGTAGGAAGCAGTTTATCTGTTGGTCGACGTTGGCAGGGTCACAGTTGCTAGTTAAACCTCTCACTACATTTACTGCGTCAGCGATCATCAGCCTCAGACGATGCCGCGCTGGCTCAGCGGCACTACATAAAACACCTTGCTACCCGTAAAATTAGGACTTTATTGCAATCATGCCGGTCGAGGTGTTGAGTATGAATTCATATTCATGCTTTTTTTGGAACCGGTTTGGGTGGACGTCATTTTCACCCTGACAAGTGCGAATTCTGTGCACACTTGGGCGGAGCATAATAAAATTCACCTAACAGCTGTCAGACAAAGATGTTGTTTATTTTGTCTCATTCTATCCGACGAAGGTGAAAATCACTCAACGAAAAGCGATTTGGAAACAAGCCCTAAGACTTTATTGTTAAAGCACTATGCTACCAGAAACACTAACTAAGAGTCCGGGGCTGTGAACTTATGAAGTCGTATAGTGACTGCAGGTATATATTTTTTTTGCTTCATAATATTTATGTTATGAAGCAGTTCGGCGGATCTCGAAGATCGCCGTCAAACAGCGCTCATTCAAATAATAAACAAATAAATTTTCATCTAACTCATTCAGGCTACATCCCGCACACGCACTACTCCGACGCCGGCATCTTCGTAGACCCGAAGAAAGCCAGCACCTCCAAGCTGCCCAAGAAGTTCAAGATCGGGAGCACCATTAAGGCGCGGGTGCTGGTGGTAGACAGGCAGAAGAAGGGCCTGCTCCTCACCTGCAAGCCTTCGCTGCTGGACCCGAACGTTGAGGTGCTGAAGAGCTATGAAGAGGCGCAAGTGGGAAAGGCTTACACTGGATTTATAAGGGTGAGTCATGAACTAAAGTAAGAGTTTTTGTTAGAAGACCTGTTTTTACTTGCTGAATCTTCGCAGATTAACCCAGCGTAAGCGATGTTTAAGAGTGACTGACCGAATATAGAAAAAACACATTTGATTGTAAATCTTGTATTAAAGCAAGCTTAAGCTTTTCGTGTGTCTATTATTGGACAGCAGTGGTCAAAAAAGGTTTTTTACTTCTCATGCTCTAAAAGTACGCCAATATAGCCCAGCGAAGCGGGCTTAAAGTGACCACTTTAGCCCCTAGGGAGTAAAAAGTTAGTTTTTTAATTTCCTTCATGTGACATAGACAAACTAAAACAGCCAGTAAAAATATACCAGTAATTATCTGTGGAGTGTGGACCGTCTTCATTGCGAAAATATTGAGAGTTTTAGTTCCATGGTTTGTCCGCAAAGAAGGTGGCGCCATGTGTTTTAAATTGTTAATCTGTGGTTCAGTTCAGAAGAAAAAACTGACCACGAAAATTTCATAACTTTTGTCAAGAGTAAATTTTTTTTTGTACTAAATTGACTATTTTTCTCACACTCAAAGTGAAAAGTACAGTTTACACCTCGAGACTTAACGCCAACTTAATATACCCTCGGTTTCATTGACTCCCTCGCGCGCTCGGGACTCAAACCACCTCTGGTATATTATGGCTTCGTTTAGTCCCTCGATATATACTATTATTTGCTTAGTTTTAATAAAGTAATGTGGGCAGCTGGTCCGCGACTACATCCTGGTGTCGTTCTTCGACAACGTGACGGCGTTCGTGCCGCGCCACTACGTCAGCAAGCAGCCCGTCGAGAGCCTCAGCGAGGTCTTCCATCTCGGACAGATCGTGAGTCTTCTAACATTACACTTGACAATAAAATACTACACCAAAAAGGTGGTGTTTTAGCTTAGCACTCACTACCTTACTCAGAAATTACGGCTGAATGTCAAGCTTATTTAAATAATATGAGATTAAATATTGCTCCAAGGAGCCTATGGTTAGGCTCCTGGACTTATTTCATTCTGGCGCGAATTCGTATTTTGTTTTTGTGAGAAACTTAGGAAATGTATGTTATGTGCACACACTGTTAAAATAACAGAAAATACACGAAGATAAAACTAGAAAAAATCGACCTGATCCTAGGGACTCAAGCGGGATCAGCTTAAATTATTCTAGTTTCGATCTTTGTATAGAAAATAGTGCATTGTCAAACGCTAAAAATAAAAAATCACTTAACAGAAAACACTTTTTGACGGGGTTATAGTACTGTAAAAGTGGATTCGTTCGCGAACTTCTAATATCCAGTGCACATGAAAATTTTGCTCATTAATGGAAATATAAGGATCCTAAGGAATCCACATGAATGAATAAATTTTACACTTGAGAGTCTTTTTAATGTGGACTGCTTATAAGCCTATGTAAAGTAAATTAGTTTAATATTATTTAATTTTCAGGTCACTTGCACGATTTTGAGCGTGGATCCCGAAAACAAGAAGATGGGTGGCAGTTTCACGACTGCCCCTTTCTGGCCAGCTGTAAGTTTAATATTGATCTTTGTAACTATGATAAGTCTTCATAATGTCCATTTGCGAACATAATTTAAAATATATTATGTACTCATTTCCAGGCTAAGCGAGAAAATGTAGGTAAACGAAAACAGGACCCTGAAAAATCAGATGACGTGCCAAATAAGAGACGGAAAACGACCGAAGAACAAGTTCACAGGGACAAAAAGAAAAAGAAGGGTGTAGAAGATAATAAAGAAATAGTAGAAAAACCTAACAAGAGTAAAGACTCAGAAATTAGTGAAGTAGAAGATGACCGAAAACCTAAAAAGAAGAAAAACAATAAAAAGAAAGCCAAACTGGAAAACAACGATTCAGATTCAAGTGATTTAGACAGGGGTCATAAAAATAATATACACATACCTTCTAAAGATGAAACTAACAATTCATCAGAAGAAAGTGACGCGATAGAAACAGACATACACGAAGATAGTGACCAAGTACTAACCCCAGAGGATCTCTTCCTTATTGACTTATCTGACTGTGACAACATTAACAAATGCAAAAAAAGAATAGTATCTTTAACAAAGAATGTCAATGCAAGAACGAGACGGATAGATAAAATAGATGAAAAAATTCTAAGAATAGAAAACAAAGGATTGAGTGCTAAGAATAAAAAGTACCACACAGCAATGCACATGGAGAAATTAGTCATTCAAGAACGAATAAAGAAGCTACTAGAAGCTTTGAAGAAGGTTCAAGAAAAGTTAGTAGAATTCGGGTATGTAGAGGATGAAGACCGCAAGGTGAAGAAAGATAAAAAGAGAAGGAAAGAATCAGTCGCGGAAGACGAACAAGTCACAGAAAGCGCAACAGAGAATGTACCGCCGGAGGAAAAAGAAACACGAAAAAAAACTAAAGAAGCAAAGAAAAATAAGAAAGATGTTGTGAAAGTAGTTGATAGTCTCGAGCCAGCGTTAGAAGTTCCGAGCGCTAAAGACTTTTGGTCGGCAGATTCTGATAGTTTAGTCAAAAAAGTGCAGGATGACGAATCAAGCAGCAGTGATGAGGAAGTAAGTGCCCTTACTAACTTATATTTATTGCAAATTGTTGCTTAAAATATGTTATTCACGCCAGATCTATGAATCAGATCTGTGCATCTGGCGTGAATGTAATAGTTACCCTGAGAATTACTGAGTGGAGCTTTTGTAATGATTTAATTTTACTTTCAGCTGAAGTAGTGAAAGACCGATTTGTTTTTTGTGTAAAAGAGGATAATTACAGTCCTTATTCATATTCCTTGTCACAGTACAGAAAAGTTGTTACAAAGGTGTGCGGCATTCTCTAATTTTCAGAATAGGGTAAGCTCACGAGAAATTTCTGCGGAGCGTTAAGAATGTGGCATTTATTCCCTGGTTATTTAAATATTGAATAATGTCACAGGAAGAAGACCAGCCCAAAAAGAAGCGCAAGAAGCTATCCGTAGCCGAGAAGCTAGCCAAGCTGCGCTCAGAAGAGGACCGGGTGCGGGAGCTGGAGCGCCGCGCCGCCGACAGCGCCAGCCAGCCGCGCTCCAGCGACCAGTTCGAGCGCGCGCTGCTGGCCAACCCGGACTGCAGCCAGCTGTGGATCGCGTACATGGCCTTCCACCTGCAGGTAAGCAGCTATCTGTACAAATGAAAAACCGCGACTCGTTGCGCTCGGAGGAGGAGCGAATAATAATAATAATAATATAAGCCTTCATAATCTAGATATTCCCTCAGCATTATACAAACTCCTTCAAAAAGCCGTTATTCTCAACAACTGCCGAATAGTGAGAAATTTTTAAACTTAGAATAGTATTAGAGTACACTTGGCCCGTGATCCTAATTTACACCTCTACTGAAAGAGAGATGAAAATTATAAAACTATATAATAATAATATTCATTTATTTCAGACTATGTCCATAATTCTTGTTAGTAACATAAAAAATAAGCTTAAAAACTATGTTAGTATAGTACCCGGCAAACTTCTTGAGCATTTGTAGTCGTAGTGGGGGAAAGTTCGCGCATTGTACACTTACGTGCAAAAAAATAGATACTCTTTTTTTAACTGTGAAACTTGGCTTCATTAATAATTCGCCTAACAGTACTAACAGATGTTTTTGTAGCCTCCGAAGTCTGTTTCAGCGTTTCCATGTCATTTTTGCCCTGTTTCTTCAAGAAGCAATATACGTCGTATACCATTTTTCTGGCTTGTCGTTTTAATACCACATTAGGTTGTCGCGGCATATTATTCATTTAAAAACAATCCTCAGAATCGCAACAAATAACAATAAGAATAACAACAAAGTCAACAAAAAATTATAACAAAAAAAAACGTCTACAACAACAACAAAGTACTTTTCACTGCACGCAAGTGTATTTGGGAAGACAGCGGGACGTAGACACAACGCGGGAGACGCGGGGCGACTGATCTACCAATAGCGCGCTCGATACGATGCCCCCCGCCGTCGCGCCCCGCCTTCACCACCCATGACACCTAAAATTCGGTTCGGAAGGAGGATTTAGATGAGACTTAATAGTTCAGAGTGCTGAGTGAGAGTTGCATTGAGAGAAGTGAATGACTTCACCATCGCAATTTGCGAGCACGTAATGTCAAATTCGGGCAACATTAAGGCCGCTTTATGGCGCTGACTCGATGCTATGCAAATTCGCGTTTTTTTTCCCGCGAAACGCGATGGTGAAGTCATTCGCATCGCTCACTGTAACTCGCACTCAGCTTATACAGCAGGATAACACAGAGGCTACTATATAAAAAGATTTTGTGTAATTTGGCCATAATACGTATGGATAAGCCAAAGCTAGAATTATGATATTGGGAGGATTTTAGTTAGTTAAAAATGTAATCAATTTTAATGCGACTAAATCGGTCTTACGCCGACCCGCATTCTCAATCGTCCATCCATGTTAGGAAGCCTTCGTTCTGTATATCTTTATGTAAACTTGAGAAGACGAGCTCTATCTGACTACAGTTTGAAATATCAGCTGACTGACTGATTGAAATTGGTTACTTAATAATTACCGTACTAACGTCTCAATCCTAAAAGCACCTAAGAAGGAAGAGCAAACGCCAACTGTGTGAATACGAATCTGCAAGTTCTTCGGGCACGTCATCCGTAATGAGGACTCCATAGAACGGCTTGTGGTGCAAGGGAAAGTCGAAGGAAAAGATCTCGTGGGCGCTCTCCGACACGCTGGACAGACTTTATCAAGTCGGTGACGCACTCCAGTATTAACGATTGCTCCCATTCTGCCAAGCATCGAGCTGCATGGCGAAGCATAATTGTGACAGAGCAGCATCAATTTGAAGGGTGCCCAACTTTATCGCTCCTGGGTTCGGGGGTAAGCCGGCCAGAGTTACCAACCTCGACTGTTCCGCAGGCGACGGAGATCGAGAAGGCGCGCGCGGTGGGGCGGCGCGCGCTGGGCGTGGTCTCCTTCCGCGAGGAGCTGGAGAAGCTCAACGTGTGGCTCGCGCTGCTCAACCTCGAGCACCGCTTCGGGACCAAGGTACGTGGACAACAGTAATGCTGATCAGTGTAAGATACTTGACTTAGAAAAGTTACAAAGGAATTCAGAGGTAGAAACTAGAAAAAATCGACCTGATCCTAGGGATTCAAGCGGGATGCGAACCCGCGAACTTATAGCCGCTATCGAGGCCGTTAACAGACCTGGAGTCAGAGGTTTCAAATCCTTAGGCCAGACAATCTCAGTTTTTTTTAATAAGATGCTTACATTTTCAATACTCTGTCATTGAAGTCTGATTTGACTGTCCCATGCCTTTTTAAAATATAACTTCAACAATGTAAGTGTTGCCCGAAAGTGATAAACGACTTGTGTTGTGCTGCTGACCATAAATACTCTAACAATTTACGAGCTTAAATTTCATTCATCAAATCAATGACTTGTGTGGTGCACCGACATAAATCTAAATGACGGAACATTTTTCTGAAGTAATATAATTTATTAAGCTTTAAGCTACACTGCGATGAGAATATGAAATATAATTTTCTTATATTTCATGAAATTATACCAATATTTTACGAAATATAATTTTCTTTTATTTTGTAGATTTTTACTCAGAGAGTACTATAACTTTTCCAGGAGTCCCAGCAACAAATCCTCGAAGAAGCCTTACAAATGAACGACACATACAAAGTGCACTCCAGCCTCCTAGACATCTACGTGGAGACCAGCAAGCCTCAGGAGCTGAGTTCGCTCGTGGACCTCATGCTGCGGAAGTACAAGCGCGAGCCGCGCACGTACGCGCAGTGCGGCGCCGCGTGCTTCAAGTTAGGATTGGTGGACAAAGCCAGGCAGGTCATGCAGAAGGCTATCAGCGTCTTGGAGAAGAAAGAACGTAAGTACATTAACAAATTTGTTGTACGGTATATCCCTTACACTCTGGACGACGCGTCGTTCGCATACTTAGCTTATGTCGGTTAAGCTTTACGTGCCTACAATCAACAACATGAGGAGTTGAACACTTTAATATCATGTCACAACTTTGCTGAAATTGAGCTAAAAACTATCAAATTGTGAAGCTAAATAGTATATTTTATATAGAGTGACTAAACGAAGTCATCACATACTGTATCCCTACATGGGGTGGTGCAACTAAGACCAAATTTCTTTATCTTAAAAGGGCCTAAAGTTCTCTTATCAAAATTTTGTATTGCAAGCCCTATCGATTTCCGACTATTAAATTGTATAATCTATGCGGCCTTTTATCAATAAGAAAACTTTACATCTTGCTCATTCTACTCGACTTGCACAAAAATCTTCCATGATCCAGCTATAGTAAATAAGAGACGATATTATTAGGTAGCTGCTTGTCCCCGTGTTGGAACAGTCTTTGCTGAGCGCCAATATCCTATACGTTCTTCAACACTATATAATACAGTAAACAAAAAATTGAACATCTATGGCAAAACAACTTACGAATGTAAAAGACAGTTAGTGGACTGGCTTAACACATTAGATTACGAAGCAACAGAGAACCTTTTGGCAAGAATAACTTGAATACACACACACACACACACACCCACACACACACACACACACACACACACACGCACACACACACACACACACACACACACACACACGCACGCACACACATATAGTAATATAGGCTGGCTTTGTACAAATAATGTCACTATTATACTCAATGTAAAACTGTTCTAAAATAGGAGAGCGAGTCAACCCCAACACGAGTATTGCATTACTCTCTGGGGTGTCTCAATACTTTAATTGTTGATATTGAGTAATAAAGTTTTTTTTTGTTTTTTTTTAAACTAAGCCATAATATACCAGAGGTGGTTTGTCTCCCGAGCGTGCGAGGGAGTGAATGAAAAAATATACCCTATATTAAGTTGGCGTTTAGTCTCGAGGTGCAAACTGTTCTTTTCACTTTGAGTGCGAGAAAAATTAGTACAAGAACATTTAAAACCGAACTTTACACTTGACAAAAGTTCTGAAATTTTCGCGGTCAGTTTTTTCTTCTGAACTGAACCAGATCAACAATTCAAAACACATGGCGCCACCTTCCTTGCGGACAAACCATGGAACTAAAACTCTCAACATTTTTGCAATGAAGACGGTCCACACTCCACAGACAATAGTATATTTTTACTGGCTGTTTGAGTTTGTCTTTGTCACATGAAGGAAATTAAAAAACGAATTACTTTTTACTCGCTAGGGACTAAAGTGGTCACTTTAGTCTCGCTTCGTAGGGCTATATTGGCGTACTTTTAGAGCATTAGAACTGAAAAACTCTTTTTTCCTTAAATTGCTTTGTGTTTCTAGTTCAATAAGTAGACTTTCATTTCCAGACGTATCAGTGCTAGTCCAGTTCGCCTTGCTGGAGCGCGACTGCTGCAACCGCGAGCGCGCGGAGGCGCTGTTCGAGCAGGTGCTGGCCGTGTACCCGCAGCGCGTGGACGTGTGCGCCGCCTACGCCGACATGCTGGTGAAGGGCGGCGACGGCGGCAACGCGCGGTGAGTGCTCCTGCTGGAGGGCTGTAGCGGCGGTCGGTGTCTTGAGTAGTTTGAAGTGCTCGTTACACCAGGAGAGCGTCGTGGCCTAGTTTTTAAGCACTCCAACTCGGATCGTGGATTTGTGGTCCCGAGTTCAAATGTGGCCAGAACCAAAGTCTTTGTGTTCATTGTTTAATTTGCGACTAACTCTCCGGTGATGGAAAGCATCGATAAAAAACCAAATTAACCCGCATAGCGGCGCTAGGCTCACCACCTACCGCGTTGGGTTCTAATACCATTGGTGAAAAGTGGGCTTCTGAGTGTTCCGTTCACCATGATGGCAACAGTAACTTGCCTCTGACTACCCCGTTTGGGATAAAGTCGTCATGTAAAACGCTTTTGCAATAATATATGAGTGAAGTATTTGTAATACATGTCGAGCTTATTTGTTGAGTTGTACATTATAACTACCATGTTCTATGTGATTACATGTTTTTAATCATATTGCTGAGGGGCGACCATAAATTACGTGAGGTCTTCAAGAGGGGGAGGGGGACTATAGGTTAACCGCCGCGTAAAGTCGACCCTACTGATGGTCCGCGGGACGCATTTGCGGGTTCGCTCATGCGGGATTAGTCATGCAGGGTCCCGCATGTGTGCGGGACTAAAAAAAAAAGATTTTAATGAAAATAAGCTCGTTCTAACATTTTGATTATTTTTAAAATCCAACACAACCTCATTAACAACTTTCTCATGAAACTCGTAGCTTTTCTATATTGTGTATAAAAAAGATGTTTTCAGTTTTTAACTTGCACTAAATAATTTTGTGTTTATATTTTGTGTCGTGTATCGGAACGGAACGTAATCGATGTCAGTTCAAATAAGGCCAGGCCGACCAATCCGGATGTCTGAAGAGCCTTCTCTCCAGAAGTCAATTCCACCTAATTCCATTCTTTTTCTTTGAAAATAATTCGCCACATTCAAAAGCATAATTTCTGCTTGACTTCTTAATGTTTTATTGCGTAGACTCGACAATTCCATGTTTGTATTTATCTCATGTGTAGCAGGCTCACAAGGCTGCCACCGCGCAATTTTTGACGTGGAACGTTTATCGCTGTCACTAGGCGACAGGTGACTGATTGGCCGAAAGCATCCCCCTCCCGCGTCACCATCAGGAGGGTCGACTTTATAGCGGTCAAGCTATAGTCGGATATCTTACTTTGGGGAGAGTATAAAGGGATCTCGGCAAATACCACGTAATTTTTTTTTGCTCGAAACTCAAAAAGTTTTAGATTAATTAAAACTAGATTCTTTTTTAATTAATCTATTAAAAAAGAATTCTTTTTCACATTTTGAAAAATCTCGTGTAAGATTGGGGCATGGGGGAGGGGGTAAACAAAATCTCACGACATCTCACAAGGGGCTCCCCTCTTGTGAGATGTCGTGAGATTTTATTTGGGGAGTCAGAAAATGTGTAAAAACGCCTCAAATAATTTATGGACGACCCCAAACTAAAGCTGTGAATAATATTTTATTGTGAATTCGTGATTAGCATAAGCTAACTTTTCACAAAGCTTTATCTTAATGATAAACTAAGTTTCCGCCGGGGTTTCCCACGCGTGGACTTCATTTACAAAAGTAAAAACAAGTCTAAAAATAAAATCCTATATTATTCGCTGATATTGTAGCACTATATTGGTTAAAAATTTTCAAACATCCTAAAATACAAATCTTTCCTCTGTATAAAATTAGAAAAGACAAATATCCTTACCAGACGTATTATTTTACAAACAATCAATTTAGAGTTATTTTATTCCATTTTAATATCTAAAAATTTAACTAAGTCCGTTTTTTTCACACAGGCAAGTAATGGAACGCATGACGTCACATAAGTTGCCAGCAAGAAAAATGAAAATTCTGTTCAAGAAATGGATAGATATTGAAGAGAAGATCGGAGACCAAGAGAAGGTGGAACAAATCAGAGAAAGAGCTATGGAGTTCATTGACAAAGCGAAGTTTTAGATAGGAAATAAATATGTTGACCTTGTTTTGCTGCATTTTACCTTCATTGTAAAGAAATAAAGCAGACTTTCGGAACGATGTTAAATGATTTGTTCTAATTTCGTGATTTTGTTTAAAATGCAGCACCAGTTGCTTATTACCTAATGATTGTCATTATATTGAAATTAAACATTGTATTGTTATTCAAATTACTTTATAAAGGTCAAAATAAACAACACACCTTATTAAATGTATTTAAACATGAAAGTCTTTTTACTTTTAATCATACTAATACTATTATTATTAATATTCGTTTCCGGCATCGGTGGGGGCGGGGGAGGGGGCACTCCGGTCGGTGTACTGTATACCCTTGGCACTGAATTCTCAAGCTTATGGCTAGGTACTTTAAATCTATTGGGCAAACCGCTGCCGTATATAGAAACTGGTTCACAAATCACATATCCTAGTTTAGAGTAAAAAATCTCCTGTCCTTTTGTTGACAAATAGACCTTTTCTAACTTATGTGTATATTTGCAATATTCTTCGACTTTCTTCATTAGATAACTGCCTAGTTTCATTCCACGTAATGATTTGCTTATGACAACAGTTTCTATAAAACAGCTCTCGGGTATGGCAGGTATTGGTGTGAGTTTGCAGTGCCCTATGATTAGTTTGGCGTCATTAACCAGTATCAAACTGGTGGGCAGCTGATCGCAAGAGGCTTGTAAAGACATCATTCGCACAGTCTCGCTGCGTGGCCATTCGTCGTTTATGAGGTCTATGCATGGTTTCAAATATTCTGGGTGATTGTGAAGCAGTAATACTGAAAGGTTTTCTGGTCCCATGGTTTATTTTTCTGTAAACAAGAATAAATGGATTTAATAAATAACGATTCAAATTTGAAACTTTTAATAAATAAATAAATATCCCTGGACATTATTCCACACAGCGCCATCTAGCCCCAAAGTAAGCTAATTAAAGCTTGTGTTATGGGATACTAGACAACGGATAAACATACTTAAATACATTTTCTTTTGTAAATACATACTTATTATACATAGGAGACACCCAGACCAGTACAAACAGACATGTTCATGCACACAAATGTTTGTACTGTGCGGGGATCGAACCCGCGACCTCTGGTGTAGTAGCCAACTTCTTAACCATTACACCAAGTCGGTCGTCAAAACTTATACAAGGACATTATCAAAAAGACTATTATTACAGGGTGTAAAAAAAGTACAAGTCAAAAGGGCAGTGCAGTGGTTCAGTGTCAAGTCTGGAACACAGAAAGGAATCGGTAATTAAAAAAAATATTTCAAACGTATTTCATTTACCTATTCCAACTGAGTAGGGGAATGTAAATAGGTTCATAAGTATTCATCAATAAAAAAATAATCTCATCGAAATCATTTTGTAATCGCCCACGCTCACTGTAGTACACACGCGTTCAAAACAAGGTTCCAATAGGGACACCTTATGATGCTAACATAAGACTAATTTTGCAATGGTTTTATATTGGGGGACATGTCTCAGTCGCTGATTGATACCTATCGACGATATAGGTATTGATATTGATAAATATAGAAACTACGGAGAAAGGCAGGTCAAGGACCTACCTAGTAAGTACATACTTACTGTTTGCAGAACGTATCCGTGAATGACAATAAAATAAGACAAGTTGGCTAGTGTAAATAATCTGTGTATGGAAGGACAGTTCGGACAAACCATTGTTTTTAAGTGCAAAACTCATTCTAAAATGAACAAGTTTTACCATTTTATATTATTTATTCCAGACTCGGCTCCCTCGGCTCTTAATACCACTTTTATTTTTGATTTTGCCCAGACGTTTTTGTACTTAATATGGTTTTATTATTTTGCATTTTATGGCAACATTGTAAACAGATAGCTATCAGGCTCAAAACAGCAGGATTCTAAGGCCGTGGAAAGCTAAAAAAAAAACTGAGTGCGTCAAAATTCTGTTAGACTGTGGTCAAAATTAAATTAAATGTCAAAAACGCTTCTGTCAAACAAAGGCGAGCGAGAACCTTTTTGCAATATTTTGCTTAGAAACTCGGTAATTAGCGTTGATTTATTAACAACACATACACATTTATTACTTACTATTTGCCACTCACACATTTTCGCCAACATTTCCCACTTGAACACTAGGTAAGTTCATTATTTTTCCTACAAATTCGCCTTGGGTTGCAATGCGCACGAGAGTTCGAACTAAACTAACCTATTTTTAACTGTCAGCAGTTCAAAACAGCCGCTCACATTTGCTTTTTGCGTAATCTTTGAAATTTAGACCGATGAGATAATAAATTCTAATGTTCCGTGCGCAATTACGTATGTAATGTCGACGAAATGTATTCATTGCTAAATGGAACGACAACAGAAAACTGGGTACTTCCACATACGACGGATAATTGTATTATTAAAATGGACAAATCTGCAAATATTTCACTACTCACTGCCCATTGCAAAAACAAGAGTTTACTCAGTTATTAGAGCAGTTAATTTGTATTCATTTTCATATCTTTGTTGTTGTTATTATACATGTTGTAACATTTGTTTACTGACTGTTACAGACAGCTAAACTTTATTTTTATTTATTCATTCATTTAATTTGAAGTCCTGCACCTATTCTAAACAAAAGCTTGAATCTATAGTGGTTAGAGAGAGACTAGGTATCTATTTAAATATAATATAAACTTGTAGATACAGACACTAAACAATACAAATGTATATCGAGTTAATTTACTTTGAAGTTAATTCATTCATGGCCAAACATGCCAACAAATATACATAACAAGTTCTTGTAAGAAAATATATCTCTTTCATTTTATTTCATTGAAGTTTCATTTATTTGTATCTAGATGAGATGTTATAAAACTACTGATATTTAATTTGCATTAAATATAAATAACCAAATATGATTAGTAATTTGTTTGTTTACATTGTTGGCAAACAAAAACATAATCAAAACTGCTAAAATACTACTATCAGCCATATTGGTCAAATCAGATCTTTCATCCCATTAGAATGCTTCTTTTAGTTTTATTTATTGATTAAAGGTTGTGTTTAAGTACTACATAAACATAAGTCTAAAATTATGTTATTCTAGTCACCATGGAAGAAGATGAAGATGTGCCAAGTCTGTCTGCAGAGACATTTGCAGCCCTTCAAGAGTTCTATGTGGAGCAACAGAAGCGGCAGGAAATATTCACCAAACTTGAAGCTGATGATAAACTCAAAGAAAATGTGCTATTTGATGAAAATTGGGTGAGATTTTTTACTGGAATTTTGAGAAATATCTTCCAGTAAATATTGTAGTGTGTCATTGTCCTATGTTAGTTCAATTTTTTTCTTACATAAGTAGGTACCTCAAAATGTTATAAACTGTCCTATCACCCTGTACCTGCTTGACATAAATTTTGAGACACCCTATATATATTGAATGTTAATTTTATGTTTAAAGAAATTTATTCTCAAAAAGACATTTACAAGGTCACTGTGAGAATATAAATATTGTATGGTAACTTATTCTAATTACAGTCAGAGGTCTCCAGAGTACAATTATAAAGGTATTAGGTGTAATGGTATAACCAATCAAACCACAACAAAAGCATACGTGCGCAAATAATTAACACTAAATTAAATTAAGCATCCATCCACACAGTTCATTTCATTACATCTTATCTTACGAGGGTCATTCAATAAATACTTAGCCTACAAAAAGTAAACGAAAATTTTGGAATAGTGGCAATTTATTTTTCAACATAGTCTCCTTTTAGTTCGATACACTTAGCCCAGCGATGCTCCAACTTTTTTAACCCATCTGAAAAATAGTTTTTGTCAAACTCTGCAAACCCTCCGTGGCGGCGATGACCTCCTCATTTAATCCGTATCTATTCCCGGCGAGTGATTTTTTCAGATTAGGGAACAGAAAGAAGTCACAAGGGGCCAAATCTGGAGAATACGGTGGATGGGGCAGCAATTCGTAGCGTAATTCGACCAATTTGGCCATGGCAACGGCAGACGTGTGAACCGGTGCGTTGTCGTGGTGAAACAGCACTTTTTTCTTCGCCAGATGGGGTCGTTTTTTCTTTATTTCGGCGTCGAATCGGCCCAATAAATCGGCATAGTAAAGCCCTGTAATTGTTTTACCCTTATCGAGGTAATCGATGTAGATCACACCTTGTGAATCCCAGAAAACGGTGGCCATAACTTTTCCGGCCGATTTTACAGTTTTCGCCTTCTTTGGAGCACGTTCCCCCAACTGGATCCATTGTTTTGATTGCTCCTTGGTCTCTGGTGTGTACCAGTGGATCCAGGTTTCATCGACGGTCACAAAACGACGCAAAAACTCCGCTGGATTCCGCTTAAACAGCGCCAAACACGTCTCCGATGTGGTCTCACGGTTGCGCTTGTTTTCCAGTGTGAGTAAACGCGGCACCCATCGCGCCGACAGCTTTCTCATGCCGAGTTCCTCGTGAAGAATATGATGCACTGTTCCTTCTGAAATGCCTACAGTCTCAGCTAGCTCCCGAACCTTCAATCGGCGATCTGCCAATACGAGATCATGGATTTTTTTAATGTTTTCCTCCGTAGCAGCTGTTTTCGGTGCACCTGGACGTGGTTCATCAAAAACCGACGTACGGCCACGTGCAAACTCGTTGAACCAATTCTTGACGGTGGCCATCGATGGAGAAGAGTCACCGTACACAGCATCCAAGCGCTCTTTGATTTCGATGCGCGTTTTCCCTTCCAAAAATAGGAATCGAATCACCGAACGATATTGCTCTTTTTAAATTTTTGTAAAACCGATCGACACGTTCGCTTCCATAAGTTGTCAAATTAAAACAAATGAAGGGATTGCAATGAAAATTTGAAAAAAGAATTAAAAGAGAATGTGCTACACTGTGGTAAAACTCTTTTGAAACTACAGCGCCCTCTGGCGATGAGGCTAGGTACTTATTGAATGCACCTCGTACTTCATACTTATATTTTAAATACGAAAGTTTGCTTGAGGATGCATGTGTGTTTGTTACTCTCTCACGCAAAAACGACTGAACGGATTTAGAAGAGACCCTACACTAAAAGTAAAACAGCTTAGACATCAGAATAACACATAGGGTACATTTTATGAAGACCTTAGTGCAATTCGGCCACAATATATAACGATAAGTTCACGCGGGCGGAAAGCTAGTTATATCTAAATATTTACCATATTTATATCGCAACACAGACGCATTCACGTCAAGTCCCGTATAAAGGCACCTTTTGTTGCTGACATGAGGCCCATTTTGCAATTTTTTGTAAAGGTTGACGCGAACGCGCCCGCACAGTACAACTGGTAAATTTATATATATTATGTTTTATCTGGATCTATTTGATCTTTTGCACTATTTATAATATCTCTGTCAGACTATGAGGTTGAATAATTAACCATGCATTGAGGCCTGCGCAGACGACGTTCTTTTTTCCGCGCGGAGAAAAAGTCCGCTCCGCTCCGCGAATAAAAAGTCTGCCGCGGATCTCAACACACACAGTGTGCGATCGTTTGTTGTCCGAGAGTATTTAAATATTCTGAGATTACGTTGTGCTGTAATTTACATGAAGTTTAGGATTCAAAGATTTATTTATATCATATCATATTCATTTATTTTCAGGCAACAAATTACATACACACACATTATTATCAGAATCAGAATCAGAATATCATTTATTGTGAATTACAGGTTAACAAAATAAAGGTGTTCTAAGGTCCAATCGATCTGCGGCGTCCCACCTGACAAGGCATACAATAAGTTTCTTAGTGCTAAAATTACTCATTGATACATACATACTTAACACAAACATAATCAATCAATAATTCATTTTTCGCTTAGGAATTTTTCAACAGTATAATAACATTTTTGGCTTAGTAGATCATGCAGCTTACTTTTAAACATATTAATATTGTCTAATTGCGCAACGCCTCGGGAATTTTGTTGTAAATACGCGATGCATTGCAAAAGACGCTTTGATGAAGTGAAGTCGTTTTACTGGCTATCAAATATTATTTGTTTCTGTGACGTTCACGAGTCCTAAATCTGAACAAATTCAAGTTTGCTCTGATAAAGACAGCACACTCAAATATATAAATGCATAGCAGGGGTAAGATATTACATTTTTTAAATACAGGTGCGCAATATTCAGTTTGTTTCATATTGTTCATTGACCTTATACATCGTTTCTGTGCCCTAAAAGCATGTTCTTTGTCATTTGAGTTACCCCAGAATATGATGCCATACCTCAACCTTGAAGCAACATATCCATGGTAAGCAGTCAATATAGCTGATTCATTAACTTTACTCCTTAAATTGCGTAATGCATATGAGAATTGACTTAGTTGCTTACAGAGATGTTCAATATGGGTTTTCCATTTAAGATTCTTATCAATGTGTACCCCTAAAAACTTTGAACATTGCGTCTCATTGACTGGAGTGTTACGGTATTCTATGTTAAGGTGCCTTTCATTAGATTTCTTCAGTTCTAATTTCATTATCATTGTTTTATCTAGATTTTAGTTTATTCCTATTTAGCCATTGAATTATAGAGCTTAAGGTTTCAGCCATGTCACTTTCTAAATTTGTTAAGTCCTTATTAGAGAATAAAATAGTACTATCGTCAGCAAATAATGTCATATTATGGTGTTTCATCGCTGAAGGCAAGTCGTCTTTATATACAAGGAACAGCAAGGGTCCAAGAACGCTACCTTGAGGGACACCACATTTAACCTCCCTGAACTCTGATTGATGTGTTATCTGGCTCTTGGTTTTCACGTCTATTCCTTCAATACTTGTCGCCTGTTGCCTTCTTGTTAAATATGACTTTATAATATCTTGCATTTTACCACGCACTCCATAAGCATATAATTTATTCATTAGTATCCTATGGTCAACGTAATCGAATGCTTTGGACATATCCATGAACAAAGCAGCCGTGTGAAATCGTCGATCAAGATTGGTTGTGACTTCTTGGAGGAAGTTATATATAGCCATATCTATTGACTTGTTATTTCTAAATCCATACGGATGTGGTACAATGACATTGTTTTTTTCCAGAAATGAATAAAGGCTTTTGTACAGTACTTTTTCAAATATTTTTGAGAATGTAGGAAGTAGAGCTATAGGTCTATAACAAGCCATGTTTTCCCTATTATCTTTTTTGAAGATAGGTTTAATAATCGTCTTTTTCAAACAATCTGGAAATTTACCATGTTCCAGAGACAAATTTATCAAAAAACTCAATATTGGGGAAATGATGTCACAAGTATCCTTGAGTATCATCGTGAAAATGTCATCTTAGCCCGCACTGTTAGTGTTTTTCAGGGATAATATTATTTTACTAATGTCAAATGAAATTCTTGGTAAAATAAAGATGGTATTTGAATTTATATTAAGGGAAGTATAATTATTTTTACTAAAGTCAGTCTTAATGTCTCAATGAAATAATTATTAAAAGCATTTGCTGTCATCTGGCTTCGTAAGTTTATTATTGCACACATGTGGTTACAAAGTTATAACATTGTTGTTGTATCCCAAAACATGTAACCCAGCAATATAGTTTCTATAATAGTATTAATTACACAAAATAAATTAATAATAATTAAAAAACTTAACAATTACATAAACTTGACAATAACATACTTATGACTTACATTATGACTTTTTACTTAATTGTCTTTAAAAAATTCTTACCGATCATAATAGCATTTATATAATTAACTAGCTTTCCGCCCGCGGCTTCGCCCGCGTGAACTTCATTTTTCTTTCCCGCTTTTCTGTTGAATTTTTTCCTGAATTTTCTTTGCTATAAACCTCACGGAGCCCGAGATCTTTCCAACGAATGCAAAACCGTGGAAATCGGTTCGTGCGTTATGGAGTTATAGCGTCAGGAAAGAAATCCCGACTTATTTTTATATAATAGATAATTCTTTAATGTTTTTGTAAATTTT
This sequence comes from Udea olivalis, assembly GCA_947369235.1. Classification (NCBI taxonomy): domain Eukaryota; kingdom Metazoa; phylum Arthropoda; class Insecta; order Lepidoptera; family Crambidae; genus Udea; species Udea olivalis. Next base: position 1,781,799 of record OX376360.1, on the reverse strand, counting down.
TGTACATTTATTTGTTCCTGTATATATTTTGGAATTTTATTATATATTTTAGGTATAAGCAAAAGAGAAGATGTTTTAAAATAGAGAATACTGGGTCCATTCCCTTATTTCGAATCGATTTTTATCGCGGAGTAAAGCACGCCGTGTGTGTTGACTGCTCATCGTTCGTTCGTTCTATTTTTTTTGCGGACGCCCGCGCCCTGCAATCCGCTACGCTCCGCGGCGTACTTTTAGTCGTCCGTGCGCGTTGCTCGATACAGTTTGTAAGGGATCTATTTTGACGAAGAAAAAAGTACGCCGCGGATAATCCCTCGTCTGCGCAGGCCTTTAAATCTGCAAATTTGTACATACATTATCTATAAGAAATAAATAAGTTATACATAATGGTTGGATTATTGAAGTATTTATTTGGTAAGCATTCAATCACTTTTTTCTGTGATAGTCATGTAATCCTTTTCGCTTTTCTTTAGTTTGAACTTCAAAGAATGTAAGAACTTCTTTTTTCTTTTTACAGCAACTAAGTCAGTTCTGGTATAATGAGGCCACAGTGCAGGCACTGGTGAAGGTTATAGACAAGCTGGTCCCGATTGGAGGGCGGGTCGCTCTCATCTCCTGTCCAACACTCTTTGTGCCCGTGAAGAGGCAGATAGGCAATAGAGCTGCAGGTGTGTATTGATTTTTTTTATCAATTTGTATTAGTAGGTTGTATTTTTAAATAAAATTGTTACTAATGTCGCAAGCACGAAGTCAGCGTCTTGCGGAGCAGGATATACAGACCTTATTGCTTTGTATTAAAATTTTAAATCTAGGAACAACTGAGACTCAATCTCGCTCTTGCGCTTCTACATGCGCGTTTGACTCGCTGTGGCGCGTACGCGACAACCAATAATGATCAGTGACTTCTCGCAAGTATGTTGTCATGCGCTATTTGGTTAGTAGTTGGTTCTTTTTATTAATGGCCTCTGCAATCTTGGATAAACAACAAATTAATTTGGCCAATGTCAACTAGTGCCGAGAGCATCATGATGATTTATTTGGTCAGTGGGATTATTATTTTGTCGAGTCAAATCTAGATGATTATAGAGCAGTTGGTATTTTACTGGAGCGAAAATATTTCAACCAATCATGGTGTACGAGCTGCTGCTTGTACAAACTTTAGTTGTTGATAGGTTGAGGTAAAGAAGATGATCTTGATAGTAAATACGTAATTTATTGCTGATAATTAATTGATAGTGAGTACACGGTATGGCTGCTAAGTGTGAACTGATTGATTTGATGAGTAAGGCGCATGATTGTCGGAATATTATCAGGTAAGTAAAGGAAAGCTGATTCGGCGCAATGTACGTTTGCGAAACCGTACACATGGTATATAATTGGTCACTTATTTTGACGAAAATAGACATTTTATAATTAGAATATGTTGTCATTTAGATTTGTAAGTATCTCAATTATTGAATTATAGTTTTCGCTTTGTCACAGTGTCGCTCCTAGAATACGACAGAAGGTTCGAGGTTCACGCGCCAGACTTCATTTTCTACGACTACAACACGCCGGATAAGCTGCCTACAGACACGATCCAATCGTACGACCTAGTCGTCGCAGATCCCCCATTTCTATCCGATGAGTGCATCACTAAGACTTCTCAGACTATTAAACTGCTGGCGAAAGATAAGATCGTCGTATGCACAGGCGCTATTATGCAGGAGAGCATAGGCAAGCTACTGGGCTTGAAGATGTGCAGCTTCGAGCCTCATCATAGGAACAATTTGGCTAACGAGTTCTCTTGTTACGCTAATTTTGACTTAGATGACGTGCTGAGGTGATATTGAGTTGTAGTGAATAGCTAGGTACCCAGTGTGCCACACCACTGGGTACCACATGAGAGTTAGACAGAAAAAGCTATGTCAGAAATCAGTCAAAGTTGAGCATATTTCAAATTATTTCTGTCTTGTCACATGTCAGTAGAAATGAAAGGGCCAGTTATACATCTAAAGGCTGTTGAATTTTGATTGTTGTTCCAGGATTTGGATGTTAAGTTACGCTCTAGCTGTGGGTGATTAATGATTATGCAGTCCGCCTAACTAATGAATGTGGGAATTTAGACTTGGTTTAAAACTGGTACTGGCAGAAACTGTGCTAGGGTGTTTTAACAAGTTGCGGGACCCGCGCGAGTTTCATCACGCGCGCGGTATTTATTTCCACACTCCCCACTGCCCCGCCCGCGCTCGCGCACTATGCGTGGGTCGCGGGGGGAGGGGCAATCCCGCGCCTTGTTGAAAACACCGTAAAGGCAACATTAGCTTTCAACTTTTTTCACACATTCAATGGTGAGGCCATGATGTTGTCATGTTAGAATAAGTACAATAAAAGGGTACCACCAGGATATTTGTGTGTTATGTGATAATTTAAGGTTTGACTCACAATGTTTAAGCTCTAACTGAGGATCAACTAACCAAGTACATCAATCAATTAAAAAACAATAAACAGTGTATGCATTTAAGTAATACAATATGGGTTATGTTTAATTCCCACCAAGGACAATCAAATTTTTGATAGCAATATAGAATTTGTGTTCGTTATTTCTGTATGTTAATTTTATTAATAAAAGTTTATATACCATAAGTACAACTTTGTATTATCAGGCTTACAACCAGATCAACCAAGCCAAGCTTTGCTTAGTTTGGGTTGATGAAATCTGGATGGAAAATGTTCCAGATATTTATTTAATAAGGGACTACCTAATTGAACTATATCTGAAGAATGAAGCTATGTAATATAATTACTTAAATATTATTTGTACAGGAAGAAAGGTTTTATATGGTAATAAAACTCGATGTTGTAAAACACTTGCATTTATTATTGTTCTCCTTAACAAAACTATTACTTTGTTACATTATGCTGGTTAACATCTCATCTACTCTCTCAAATACGATATTCGTCATAGCTACGTTTAAAATACTCATTTTTAACTTTCCCATTCAAATATAGTTTAGGAATTATACTCTTGTCATGTGCAAAGCAGTTCTATAATATCAAAAACTAGAATTGAATTTTTGAAGTATTAATTAAATAACGTTTTGGAAACTGTAATTAGGTCTTTAGGTACAGATGGCCACAAGTCAAGCGTAGGTACAGCACTTCAATGTTTGTTATCACATTATGCCAATATACCACCTTCTTAACTTGACGTGTGGCTAAGTAAGGTATCATCACGATACACGAAACGATTCTAGTATGCCAATGAAATAGAGTAAAATTCCTGCTCCAACTAACCTAAAATCTATTATATTTTCAATATAACAAGAAATATTACATTACATCAACAATTTTCGGAATTTTAATTATTTATTGTAATTATGTCATTATAAAAACTTACAATGTTTCTTCAAACAATATCCAGAACACATTCACAGAATTTTCGACATAGTTACAGTAAGTAAAATGAATCTGTAATCATTCATTTCGGAAATAAGGGTTGTCCTTTGATTTTGAGATATTTGAATAGTACATATATTTATTTTCTCATCATAACCAAAGGATCATATTCCATTTCACAAACTCCCTGCTTACTTAACTTGGTATTATTTCAGTACAGCATTTAGATAACAGTAATTATAATAGTTATATATTATATTAGGCAGTATTAGATTCATCCAATGTATGACCCTATGATCTATGTGATGTGATGACAATAATGGACATTTTAAAAACTACGATAAATTCTCATTCCTATTAAGATAAAATAAATAATCAATTACATTAAATTTTTCCTCAGGGACTTATATTTAATAATGATTTGGTGTTTAAATACCAATTTTTTCATGTTTGAATAGTGAATATATAAAATATATTTATATTTACATAACTTATGCAGAGAAATACATAAGTTACGATAGGTTTTCATTAATTCAAAATATTCAACGTCAATGCAAAAATAGTACGCACATTTTACAGAAAGATCAGAATTCTCTGCTTTGTGCCTCTGAATGAATAAGACAGAACAAATATCAGACTTCGGAGATATTAATTTGTACTAAAAATAATTTGTCTCCCCAAAACAAGCATTACCATGAATGCTTATTTTTGTTCCCCCCTCTCGCCTCTTCAAAAATCTCTTGGGGTGACGAAGAGAAAATAATTGCTAACTACTTTAATAATTTGAAACTATCTAGAAGGCCATGTTTTTTCTACGGGGTTAAAGCATATTTGTATTTTTTAACTATTTAGTATTGAGCGTTCTTGTGAATAGTTACTTTATTGTCAGAATCGGATGTAATTTTAATAAATTGTTCATGTTTTGTGCTTTTCAAACACAATATATTATGAAGTATTTATTTCCATATTTATCACAAGAACGCAAATATTTTCTATTAATTTATTGGGTTTTTGAGCCTTAGGGCAGCTTCTACTAAAATAGTGTGAATAAAGAAACTCACGATACCGCGTACGCATGCGTGCGGCTTTGACACTAGAAAGTCCACAGAAGCGCTACCGTCGCGAGCCCAGTCACGTGCTCGCCTTGCCACTGCAACTGGTGTCTACAAGGCGAAATAAACTACCCATCACACACCAAAGACTTTCTTCATGAGAAATTTGTAAATAAAATCTATGGAATTCCATTAGCACACGCCTACTCGACCAATGTCAAATGACATTCCTGATTATTTTAAAGTTTGCTACAATGTAGGAACTTAGTGCAGTGTTGTTACGTCTTTAGCTTTTATTGACAGTATCTTCAATTAATTTAATTGAGGTCACGATGCTAGCGGACATGCCACACCTGCCGTATAATGTGGGTTGCCGACCACGTGAAACTAGGGTGAACCTTTCGACTAGGAATCGATCAACATTAATACATTCAGAATCTAGGGTTATTTATAATTTCATACCAAAATGAAGAACCAGTGAATGCACCGAGAAAGTTCAGTCAAGAGTTAGAAATTGGAAACTTAATAAAAACACATATCATTATCATCTCACCAGGCATGCCTTTTTAGCCCATTGCACTTTTTTGTTTACCTAAAGACCTAAATCATTAATATAATACAAATCAAGTCAAATAAAAGTCAAAAAGTCAACTAAAATCTAATAAATGAAATTATCCAAAGGAAGCTCTGTAAATTTGAAAAAAAAAAACCGCTTTAAAATCTATGCATATAATAGACTATCCCTGTAATGGTGAATCGATAAACATCAATACAAACAAATAATCAAATCTCATATACGTCATAAAATATAGTAAAGACAAAATTACACGCAAAATTGTTAGCATTTGTGCCAATAAATTAGTAATAAATGAAATAGTGCAAACAGATCACAACCATTAACATATGGAAATTATATTTTCTAATATAAAAAAAACGTCTTTTATGTGCAAACAAATGATAACATCCGTAAAGCAAACCCTAAAGAGTATCAGAGTAGTTAAGTAGACAGTTCTAGGCTTAAGTAGTTCATTTGGAAACTAGGTACAAAAATACATTCCCGAAGTATTCAATCATCTATTTCATTTTATATTTGTAACTAATCAAATGCTTATTGTTTATTATCATATATTTCATGTGGTGGTATAACCCAAATATATTAGGTCAGTTACTATTCATATAAAAAATACTTGATAATGGCTACTATATTAGTTCATCTATCCCCGCTCATTATGTTTTAGATAGTTCAATGTTAGGAGTTTAGTTCTAATGTTTATATGAATGAATACATCTTTGGGAAAACACATCTGAAATAGATATTTATACACAATAATGTCCTTATATCTTAAAACTGATAGAACCATTTGATATAGGCCACTCACATTGAGTTGATTAAAAATAATTTACCAAGTGATAATAATTGTGCCTTATAGGGGCGAACCTTTCGGCGTTAGGCCCACATACAAATGTGAAGAACCCGTAAGAGAGAAACTGCAATCTGCATGCAATTTAAGCTTATACTTACACAAATATGTGGTAAGAAGTATAAAAATAAATAACTAGCTACACATTTTCATTGTTTCTCTATTATTTCCGTGAGACTTCCACGAACGAGGTCTATTTAAAAATAATCATCGGTTTAATGTTTAGCATAGAGAAAAGCAGAAGTGGCGTGGAAAGTGATTTGTCTCTGGTTGCGTGAGATCAAGGAGACTGAAGGTGCGACACTGATGGTCGTGGTGAGTGCGCAGATATCACATACGATATAACTACTATGCATTTAATATATTAGTCACGCATTTACCGGGAGACGGCCAACGAATTATATGCCTAAGCTTAGTAAGCTGTTTTTTCTACTTTCATTTTTTTTAAAGCAAATGTTAAGGTTATTAGAAAATGTTTTACAAATTCGTTCACACAGTAATGTTGTGTGGGATTGCCACTTTCAAGCATAAATATTTCTAGTAATTCATCTTCAATATTACCGTAGAACCGTTCTATTGTCCGTAAAACAAGCTTTGTACTTTTCCTATAACATATCATGCATAGACATTTTAATGATAACATTATCATAAAATGATGTCAATCTGAAATGTCGATGTCATGAACATAATTCGTTCAAACTTTACTAGAGATAGGTACCTATTTGAAGCCAGTTTCCTGATCTGGTTTAGGTCCTACTAAAACGCCGCTCCCGGTACAACAAATTTCAAAACAGATTAACTAAATTACTAACTACTTAAACTAGTTACCCCTGCCTCATGAGGCAGAGTCAATTCGTCAGAGCTCGCCACGTGAAAAAATACATCTGGAACTTTGGGTGCTCACTACAAGTTAAATAGGGCACACAGTGCAACCTCACTACTTACGCAACATGAGAACACTGCGTTGGCTGGGATACACATGAGAATGTCCTCGTTCACATTAGCACGCATAAACCAAGGCAGCCAAGAAGCTTCATATTCTTCCCACAAGAGGGCTCAGACAAGTGGCTTCAGCGTCAGTGGTCCGAGACGGAATAGCAAATGAGTGTGTCGCCCTTGTTCGGTGTATTATAGAGTCATACCCGTAAAAACTAGCATTCAAAACGCAAGTTGCAGTTGAAAGTGCAAGAGAATGAACATACTAACATCTGCACATTGAAGTATCCTTGCCCAAAAAACGTCAAAATCATAAACTGCTAACGCCACTCATCTAGACCCCAAGTTGGAGGAAAAATACTTAAACTTCTTAAGCCTTATGGGAAGACCTATATTAAATCTAAACATTGCACATAATATACAGACAGAACGCTTACGATAAAAAAACTAAAAGGTACAGTCGCGTAGAACATACACTTCGTATACATAGTTACTTCGTTTATTACTACAGTTGGGGCACGATGTAGATTGGATTACAGTTTCATAGCAACCATACTATCGTCAGTTACTAGCACAATATTTATCAGAAAAAAATACAAAAATTGCAAAAGTAACTAGTCAACCGGAATGTAAAAGGTAGATGCGCGTAATACACTTACAAAATGCTAGCTTACATAATAATATAACGAAATATCGCTACGTCTCTTGTCCGTGTGTCTGTCAACGCCGATGCGTTTGTACTAGCTTTTTGAAGAAGGGTCTATTGCTCGATAGAAATTTATTCAAAACTTCAGTTTAAATTCCTAGCAAACAAAAAATCCAACTAGGTTTCGTCTGTAGCACGGTGAAGCGAAACGCAAATAAATTAGAGGACAAACCCAGAATATACGCACAAGTTCAATACCACCATTCGTCATCAGAATAATAGATGTACTATCAGGATTTAAGACAAAACTACCGAATCATACAAAGTTTCATTTCATTTCTTAATATATATTTCATATCCAAAGCCAACTTCCACTCTCAAACAAACAAAGTTACAGACCAAAAATAGCACCAGTGGTCTTCCTGCGTCTAATAATGAGTACTTATCCTTCAACTCCTGTGTCGAATGGTGGTATTATAGTGCGCTGATAACAATTGATAACAGTAAAGGCACCCGAGGTGTCCGCTAGACTACCACACACTTCGCGTCGCTGCTTCGGCGCCACGTTGCTGACTCGATTCTTACAATATTCAATGTGCGATTTAAACAACTTTTGAATCACTTTTCGTCACAACTGTATTCAATAGATTTGTTTTCTTTATTTTGAATCTTCTGATTCATTTGATCAACCCAATGATGAACCAAAGATATCAATTTTGGATCATTTGACAGGTCAAAGACTGCAATGCTACTTTTTACAAGTTTTTTTATTATATCGTTTATGAAAATCGTCTTTATGTAAATTGGTTTATATTTGTGTTTGTCAGGATAGTAAAATTGGTTAACATTATGTTAAGGCTCACCATCAGTAAGAAGTCAGAAAGTAAAGTTGGCTTTTTACACTCAGCTAACGTGAATTCTTGTCTGAGTGTACCGTTAATCATAGTTAACTGCCTTTTACTACCACAATTTGAGACATCGTTTTGGGGATATGTTAGGATAGCAAATTTAAAGTTGACAGCTGTAGATTCCAGATCCGCTAAAGGCACAGCACAGATACCGCAATCCGCAATCTCTGCATTTCCATAGCGCGTCAGTCCCTACAGTTCCGACAGAATGATCGAAGATGAACATCGTGTGGTTTGAGTCAGTGAAAGGCGACGGACTTTTTACGCGCAGATATTTTGTGTGCCGCAGACTCGATCGCACAAAAAGTGTGTCATCTGCGCTGCACCTTAAAGTTTAATAACGCTGTCAAATCTATTTGCGGCTAAAGTAATTCAGAACGAAAATAACTTCACAATGTGGTCGAGCCAGCAAGTCCCCGCCTACCTCCTACGCCGCACCGCCATCAGGTACAGCAGCACCAGCAGCAGCGCGAGGCACGCGGCCGCCGCGCGCGCCGCCGCCGCCAGCGCGCGCAGCAGCCGCGCGCCCGCCAGCAGCAGCGCGCGCCGCGCGGCGAGCTCGCGACATCATCCTGTGCCGCATTTGCCACTTTCGAACACGCCCTGTGTACGGAAAGACAGTCTTTAAAGGGCAAGTATTCAGGCAAAAATAGTTCCTAATTCAACCTGTGTGTAAACTCATCCGGCTCGAAGGACCATCATGTTTACGGTGCTTTAAACCGTGACCCATCTGCTTGGCTGAGTCACTTGATGCATACTTGATTTGTATAAATGAAACTTGGTTTTATGCTATATTTTCTTGTTAATTTGCTATCCTGACTGCAATACAATTTTCACGATGACATTTCTGACATAAATAAGTGTAACTTATTATGCCATAGACATAGCTTTTCTCAATCCCTAAAGCGTTTACACACAGGTTGAATTAGGAACTATTTTTGCCTGAACAACAGGAATAACATGATTTTAAGTCGATCCTAAAGTATCTTTATCTCGCAAATTGACGTCAACATTGCGACTAATTATTTCTGCGTAACATCTCAGATCAGCTGGCGGCGCAGTGCGGCCTCCAGCTGCGGGCTGCGGATCTCTAGCGCACTTACCTTGCGGAAGAAGGGCGAGAAGGCCTGCAGCGTGTCTCTAGTGAGCGGCGCGCGATGCAGCACGCAGCGCGCGTCCGTGCGCAGACGGTCAGCAGGCCTCCAGCTGCGGGCTGCGGATCTCTAGCGCACTCACCTTGCGGAAGAAGGGCGAGAAGGCCTGCAGCGTGTCTCTAGTGAGCGGCGCGCGATGCAGCACGCAGCGCGCGTCCGTGCGCAGACGGTCAGCAGGCCTCCAGCTGCGGGCTGCGGATCTCTAGCGCACTCACCTTGCGGAAGAAGGGCGAGAAGGCCTGCAGCGTGTCTCTAGTGAGCGGCGCGCGATGCAGCACGCAGCGCGCGTCCGTGCGCAGACGGTCAGCAGGCCTCCAGCTGCGGGCTGCGGATCTCTAGCGCACTCACCTTGCGGAAGAAGGGCGAGAAGGCCTGCAGCGTGTCTCTAGTGAGCGGCGCGCGATGCAGCACGCAGCGCGCGTCCGTGGCGCAGACGGTCAGCAGGCGGCGCAGGAACGCCTCTAGTTGCGGGCGCCGGGAGCGTGCCACCGCTTCAGAAGACCATAGCTGCCGGGAGGGGAACGGAATTGACGCCACCTGAGAGACCACGAAATATGTTTTAGATTACAACCTTTTTTGCTACCGAACGAAGTCTAGATAATTGTAGTGAATTCAGACACGAGCCCTTAAAAAAACACATTTTTATAACAAAAACGTAAGACTATGGCCTTTCTGCAATTTAGAAGTAATATCGAAGACCATTCAATGGGAGCCAAAAGTGATTTCAGCGCATTCAAACGCATACCAAATTCATCAGCGTGCTAACAACAGACGCCATGACGACATCAATGACATCACCAATTGAGCAATCTTTTGGTCAAGAAGATTTTGCCGCTGAGATAAATCAGCGAAGCTTCACATAGAAAACATCTAATAGACGACAGTTAGTGACCGACAATGACATTCCGCAACAATGTAGAAACTAAGATTACTCGGCAACAATTTTTGCCCGATTTATTAAATTCATAATGCATCTTCAGCTCACATACACTTATACGCAAGCTTGATTTTTACGGGGTAAGGGATAATGCTTCAGATTTGGTAATTTCGTACCTACCCTAGTTTAAGAACTCAAAAAGTTGATGTTCACAGTGTACTGTCTACAGGATCACAAGTTAACATGAGGTTTCCTCAAGGATCTATTCTAGGGTTCTGAAATACATATACAGGGTGTCCCAAAAAGAAGTCTCAAGCGGAAGCCCACAGATAGAGCACCCCTTGGGGTACCCGAATCACCACCCTGTATGTTCCGCGATTGTTCATAGTTTTCGAGTTATGAATTTTTTTCTGAATTTCGGATCTAAAAGTTTAATTTTTTTATTTTTTAAAAAGTAGTCTGGGGATATTACAAGGAATTGGTTTACGCCAAGGACATCAGCAACGTAGCCGAATTACGAATAAAATTGAGGCAAGCAGAAGAGACGATAAAAAACAACAGAATTGCCTTTATAAAACTAAAAGACAACTTTTTTAGACGAGTACGAGAATTTGTATCGAGAACGAAGGTAGACATTTTGAACATTTCTTGTAAATAAATAATAAATAATTAATAACTATTTCTTTTTGTTCTATTAATTAAACTTTCAAATGTTTATTCTTTCTATTATTTCCTTAGCCATCCTGCAGTAATTTTTGGTTAGATAACAAATTCATAAACTTCAGGAATGATAAAATGGCCAAAAAACAGTTATTAATCTGATGGCTAATTTCAAGAATTTTCCACCTCGCTGTCTTTGAAGGCTGATTTTAGCCAAAGTAGCCCATTAAGTACTTCTTTTTTGTAATGATTAAGAAGGCCGAGATTCTGGAGCATTTTTGAGCTTTACTTAGAAACCATAAAGTCACTTAAATTTTTAATTTAAAGTTGAAAATTTAAGTCTTTATTCATCAACCGTACATTTTTGGTTTTATACCAACATTTTCATCATTTTGGTCAAAGTTATGAAACTGATTATTTTATGCATCAAAGTACAATTAAGGATGATTCAGTTGGGCAAAGAAATTTTTTTTAAAGTCTTCTACTTTTTAAAAAATAAAAAAAATAAACTTTTAGGTCCGAAATTCTCAGAAAATCAGAAAAAAAATCATAACTCGAAAACTATGAACAATCGCGGAACATACATAGGGGTGATTCGGGTACCCCAAGGGGTGCTCTTTCTGTGGGCTTCCGCTTGACACTTCTCTTTGGGACACCCTGTATAAATGAATTGCCTTTTTACTTAAAAGATATTTGTGATGTTGTGTTGTTTGCAGACGATACATCTTTTGTTTTTAAAACTGACAGAAATAAAAACCTTTTTGATGACGTAAATGACGCACTTGCAAAGGTTTTACAATGGTTCACAGTAAATAATCTACAGCTTAATGCAAAAAAGACTTAATGTATTAATTTTAAGTTGCCTAATGTTAAAGATACCCACATTAATCTAAAAATAGATAGTATTACTATGGGGCTTGTTGATGCAACAGATTTTCTTGGAATCATATTAGATTCAAAACTGCAATGGAGCCCTCATATAGCAGCTCTCTCGGGCAGACTTGGTTCGGCTGCATTTGCAGTGAGAAAAAAAGGGTTATTACCAGATGTTGATACTGCTCGTTCAGTTTTTTTTAGTTATTTCCACAGTGTAATGTCTTACGGCATTGTACATTGAGGTCAAGCGGCGGATATACAAACCATCTTTATCCTCTAAAAGCGAGCGATCAGATCCATCTATAAGCTTCGTGCACGGGCTTCACTTAGGGAGTTTTGTAAGGAAATTGGTATCTTCACAATATATTCACAATTGGGTATGGGTTTTTTTTAAAAATACCTTTTACTATATTAAGAAACTAATTTGAATATTTCGTTGATCTAGCCGGTGATAATTTTTTTATAAATTTTTAAACATTGCGAACTCATTTCGCTTAGTGTTCCCACATGTGTTTGTTCCCCGATTCGTAGTAAATAAATTATGAGGAGAAAATTACTGATTTACTGCACTTACGGCTGAAACAGAGCTCGCCGTTCATCATGTAGCATCTCACGAGAATGTGAGAAGTAAACTTCAGATACGATTTATTTTGCCAAGTTCAGAAACCAAGCCCTACCTGGAAGGGTTGACATTATAGCGAATGGCTATTTTAAGTCCTACCTACCCGTCTGGGCAATGGGCGTAAATTGATGTACTATACTTTTATTATACCTATTATCAAAATTTACTTTGTGGAAAAATAATTTTCACCAGGGGGAATTTAAAATCTGCTATCTGGAAACAACATTAATACCATGCAGTAGTGTGGGATTGTATTATTTGAAGATAGAAGTAACAAAGCACTTGACGACGTAAATAATACTCTCTCTAAGGTACGGCATTGGTTCACGAGTAACAATGTACTGCTTAATGCTAAGAAGACTAATTGTATCAAATTTCCTATGGCCAATGTAAGACAGGTCGATACCATTATAAACATGAATAACGAGCCATTAGAGATTGCGAGTTCCACTGTATTTCTAGGAATTACTCTTGATTCTAAGTTACAGCTAGTGGGGTCCGCATATTTCTGCTCTGGCAGGAAGACTTAGTTCGGCAGCTTATGCTTTTAGAAAAATAAGGCTCCTGACTGATATCGCAACAGCAAGATTAGTGTACTTCAGTTATTTTCACAGTGTTATGTCGTATGGTCTACAGTTGTGGGGCTCGGCAGCGGATCTCAACACCATCTTTGTTCTTCAAAAAAAAGCCATCCGCTCCATTTACAACCTTAGACCACGCGACTCGCTTCGTGAAGTATTCAAAGAGATAGATATTTTAACTGTGTACTCTCAATTTATTTATGAAAATGTAGTATACGAGGTGCATTCAATAAGTACCTAGCCTCATCGCCAGAGGGCGCTGTAGTTTCAAAAGAGTTTTACCACAGTGTAGCACATTCTTTTTTAATTCTTTTTTCAAATTTTCATTCCAATCCCTTCATTTGTTTTAATTTGACAACTTATGGAAGCGAACGTGTCGATCGGTTTTACAAAAATGGAAAAAGAGCAATATCGTTCGGTGATTCGATTCCTATTTTTGGAAGGGAAAACGGGCATCGAAATCAAAGAGCGCTTGGATGCTGTGTACGGTGACTCTTCTCCATCGATGGCCACCGTCAAGAATTGGTTCAACGAGTTTGCACGTGGCCGTACGTCGGTTTTTGATGAACCACGTCCAGGTGCACCGAAAACAGCTGCTACGGAGGAAAACATTAAAAAAATCCATGATCTCGTATTGGCAGATCGCCGATTGAAGGTACGGGAGCTAGCTGAGACTGTAGCCATTTCAGAAGGAACAGTGCATCTTAATCTTTACGAGGAACTCGGCATGAGAAAGCTATCGGCGCGATGGGTGCCGCGTTTACTCACACCGGAAAACAAGCGCAACCGTGAGACCTCATCGGAGACGTGTTTGGCGCTGTTTAAGCGGAATCCAGCGGAGTTTTTGCGTTGTTTTGTGACCGTCGATGAAACCTGGATCCACTGGTACACACCAGAGACCAAGGAGCAATCAAAACAATGGATCCAGTTGGGGGAACGTGAATCATTTTTTGATATAGTTTATTTACATTCAACGAAAGTATGTAGGTGCCATTTTGTTCGATTACTTTTTGCCATCTTGAGGGTAGGGACATGATCTCATTGCTATTGGAATTTTGAGAAGAAAAAAACAAAATTTCCGGATTGAAAACGCTTAAACCAAATTTTTGCTACTCTCACAGACACTGCACTAGGTCCATAAACATCGCAAATTCGCGGTTTGCGTTGCATTTTTACCTTTTTTGTAGTACAATTTTTAAATGTATCGAATTTCTTCATTAAAAACAAATGAAAATCACACATTCTCCTAATTTGAATTTGGAATTATCTTCTTTAAAATTTAAACTTTTATTGATACCAAAACCAGCCAGATACAAATAGTAAAGCCAAAGAGATTTTATTACAAGTTCATACATATTATATGCGAAAAGGCTTTTTCCCCAACCTAATAGGTACCTAGTATGATGTACTGACTAACAATTTTTCTTTTTGAATTGTTTAATGACCTTTTGTTTTATATTCTTTTATGTTTATTTGTATCAAAATGACACACTGCTTGTACTTTATACACGCTAAAAATACTAGGAATAAGGATAAAATTGCGCTTCCATTGTTCAGATTACAAAAAGTTTTGGATCCTTTATGGGGCAAGGTGTACACTACAACAACAAAGTTCCTCAGGCAATTTGTATGTTACCGCTGCACAGATTCAAAAACCACATAAAATCTGTTTTATTAAAAAAGGGGTATTATACTACTAATGATTACCTTTTAAATAAAAAAGCCTGGGATTAAGCTCTCTGCTCGGTGCAGGATCAGTTCTCTCTTGTAATACTTATTAATTAAATACCGGACTTAAGTGTATGACGAACAATTTTTATTTTTGGAATTGTATAAATGACTTGGTACAGCCTATTGTTTTATATTATGTAGCTTTGCTGTACTTGTCAGGTTGTTCTGTTTATTTTTTAATGTTAGAATTTAAGCATTTTTTTATCAACAAACAAATTGTACTCTATTAACTAGCATTGTAAAACCACAACAAGTTTAAAAGAGTAACTACTGAGTTTCTCGCCGGGTCTTCTCAGTAAGAATCAACTTCTCCGACGCGGTGGTAGAGTCGCATTATGTTTGTATACTGTTTATTTATACATATTATTATAGTATTTATGTGTATTATTTAGTATATTTTTTGACTATTTAAAAGTACTGCTTAAGTCTATTTAAATAAAGATATTTGAGTTTGAGTTTTGAGTCTTTACTAACGCCTGTTGTAAACCCAAAACAAGTTTAAAAGAGTAACTGCTGAGTTTCTCGCCGGGTCTTCTCAGCAAGAAACAACTCCGACGCGGTGGTAGAGTCGCATTCTGTCTGTATACTGTGTATTTATATATCCATATTATTATGGTATTGATGTCTATTATTTAGTATATTTAACTGTAAATTTGAAGATTTGAAAGTACTGATACAGTCTATTTGAATAAAGTTATTTGAGTCTCAGTTTGAGTAAGGTGCGATGAGTGTCAAATTGTTAAACTAATTCCTGTAAATTTAAATAAAACTTAGAACTCGCTGTGATGCGCTCCCGCGCGTCACGCAGCCCGGTACGCTCGTACCCGGCCCTGTACACACTACACTACACACCTTGGCTCCCAGCAGACGACGCGAGGCGAGGTAGAGGTCCCGGAAGCGCCGGTAGCGACGCAGCAGCAGCCAGCGGCACTCCGGCAGAGAGACGCGCACTTGTACTCGTTGTGATGCGTTCCCGCGCGTCACGCAGCCCGGTACGCTCGTCCCCGGCCCTGTACATACTACACTACACTACACACCTTGGCTCCCAGCAGACGACGCGAGGCGAGGTAGAGGTCCCGGAAGCGCCGGTAGCGACGCAGCAGCAGCCAGCGGCACTCCGGCAGAGAGACGCGCACTTGTACTCGTTGTGATGCGTTCCCGCGCGTCACGCAGCCCGGTACGCTCGTCCCCGGCCCTGTACATACTACACTACACTACACACCTTGGCTCCCAGCAGACGACGCGAGGCGAGGTAGAGGTCCCGGAAGCGCCGGTAGCGACGCAGCAGCAGCCAGCGGCACTCCGGCAGAGAGACGCGCACTTCGTACTCGTGGTGGGTTCCTGCGCCCGCGCCACGGGTTACCCAGCCTGGGACGCTGATCACTTGGCCTAGAGAAAAATGTTTGTTACATTATTTAAAACGGGAGTAGACACTATAGCGCATTAAAGAACCTTATCACATTTACACAACGGTAAAAATCTAGTGTTTGTAAATCCAGCCCCGCGCGATCTCATTTTCTTTGCTCGTCGCAACAAGCTCTGAATAGACGTGTGATCCAAGTTTGACAAGTGGGCCCAAACCCACATACAGCTGTTTTTCTGACTCAACCAAACAAGAAACATTATTCACCATATTCACATAGACAAAACATTAAAAATGTACAGATGAAAAACTATGAGCAATATCTTATGGAATCCAGTAAGCAATCTGTTACACCTAATTAGGGGCCATTCATAAATTACGTCACACGAATTTCATGATTTTTGACCCCCTACCCCGTCCTTGTCATAGCTGGTCACATTTGTGAGACTCCCCCTCCCTAGTGTGACGTCACATATTTTACATCTGTAAGTAAATAATTATTGAATTAAAACAGCAGTTCCGAAATTTGTTTTTGTTGAATTATTTGATTTAATACTGCAAAAATTAATTTATAAAACGGAAGTTGTGTACCTGTTATAAGTAGTAGTAGCGCCATCTCTGATTCATTCTTTCTGAGTTTGTGCTAGGTGTCAGACGTGTTAACTTCTTAGAGTCAAATATAAAATTGCAGAATATATTTAATACTTATTTTAACTGCACTTAGTTGTTTTATATTAAACCCATAACCCGATTTCCAATAGGTTATGGGCCCAGTGTTCGTTATTCTTACTGTAAAATAAAAGTGCAACCGTCGTTTTTTCATAATGGATAATTTGAAGTCTAAACGAAATATCAAACCTTTCGACGGTGAGAAATATAGTGTTTGGAAGTTTCGGATTCGAGCACTGGACGTTATAAAGGTGATCGACGACGATCCCATAATTCGTGACAGCGTTTGGGAGAAACAAAATCGGATTGCAAAAAGTGTTGTGGTTGAGTATTTATCTGATTCTTATCTTGGTTTTGCGCGGGAAGAAAGTACGGCGGAGGATATTCTGAAAAGTTTAGATGCACTTTATGACCGCAAGAGTATTGCTACACAATTGGCTCTGCGAAAGAAATTGCTAACATTGAAGCTGCAAGGTGATGTGCCATTAATAAAACATTTTTCTATTTTTGATGACCTCATTACGGAATTACTAGCAGCTGGCGCCAAACTAGAAGAAACTGATAAGGTAGCACATTTATTTTTGACACTACCCTCAAATTATGACGGAGTTATTACTGCGATTGAAACACTGTCAGAAGACAATTTGACTTTGACTTTTGTAAAAACAAGGTTATTGGACCATGAAGTGAAGATAAAAAATGAATCTACCGACACGAGCGTAAAAGTTCTTCGCGTTCAGCGAAATAATGTGACATTTAACCGAAAAAGGAAGTTTGATAATGCACAATCATGTTCGACAAATATTTACGAAACAAAAGACAGTAAGAAACATAAGTTCCAGAACAAAAGGTGTCACCATTGTGGACGTAAAGGGCACTTACGGAACGATTGTTTTTATTTCAAAAGACAACAACAACAAAATAATAGTCAACAGAAAAATATGGAAAGCACAAGAACTGTGCAGGCGATTGAGGTGAATCAACAGTCGGCTGCTTCAACATCGAATGATTTTTCTGGCTTTGCTTTCATGACTGGCGAATGCGCAGTACACGAACAAGATTCAATGAACAACATAACATTTTTGTTGGATTCTGGTGCTTCGGATCACATAATAAACAGGGAAGATCTATTCTACAAATGTACTACTTTGCATACACCTTTGAAAATTTCAGTTGCTGAAAGTGTCGCATTTGTTTCAGCTACTAAAAAGGGATCTTTGCGTGTAACAAGCAATATGGGCATTAAGGGAGTATTGGACGACGTGCTGTTCTGCCGCGAAGTTCCCTACAACCTGCTGTCGGTCTCTAAGATGCAGCATTCTGGATATACTATCATTTTTGGAAATGAAGGGGCCCAAATATGCAAGGACGGTAAAATCATCATGCAAGATAGGTCAGTAAATAATTTAATTGCAGTTGATTTTGTGGTGTCTGTCAGCGGCAGTCAATCTGTCACTAATGTTTGTAACAGTGGTGTAAATAGTTATGATTTGTGGCATAAATTTTAATTGCAGTTGATTTTGTGGCATTGGTAAACTGAAGTTTATGGAATTAAAATCTAAACAAATGGTTGATGAGCTTAGTTATATTGACTCAGTTTTGCCAAATGACAAACTCTGTGAGTCTTGTATATATGGGAAACAGAGTAGACTACCATTTAACGCGACCAAGGATAAAAGTCATATTAACCGACCATTATATTATGTTGTTCATTCGGATGTTTGCGGCCCTATCACTCCTCCAACTATTGACAACAAAAATTATTTCGTTTCGTTCGTGGATGATTACACTCATTATTGTGTTACATATTGAATTACGTATAAATCAGATGTATTAACTGTTTTTAAAGACTTTGTTGCAAAAAGTGAAGCTAGATTTAACACTAAATTAATAACTTTATATTGTGACAACGGTGGAGAGTATTTATCCACAGAAATGAAAAGTTAAATGGTGTTTCAGAACGTATGAATAGGACGATTACTGAAAAAGCTCGTACCATGATAAACAGTGCTAAATTAAATAAAGTCTTTTGGGGTGAAGCAGTATTGACTGCGGTTTTTTTAAATCAATATCTCACCTACTAAAGCTCTAAAACAGTCTTAAACACCATTTGAGATGTGGCATGGTAAAAAACCTCAATTAAAGTATTTAAAGGTATTCGGATCTACAGTTTATATGCATAACAAAACCTGTAAAAGTAAATTCGATGATAAGTCATGGAAAGGTATCCTAGTGGGCTACGAACCAAACGGATATAAAGTTGGGAACCCGGAAAGC
Source organism: Udea olivalis (assembly GCA_947369235.1). Classification (NCBI taxonomy): domain Eukaryota; kingdom Metazoa; phylum Arthropoda; class Insecta; order Lepidoptera; family Crambidae; genus Udea; species Udea olivalis. Next base: position 1,762,651 of record OX376360.1, on the reverse strand, counting down.
AGTAAGTTTGCTGTCGTAAGGGACGTTATTGTGGATGAGACTAATTTTCTGGTGTCGAGGCCGGTGTTGATGCCTCAAGAGGATGTGCTAAATCCTCGTGACAAAACTGGCAGTCATGATGACAGTTGGTCGAAGTCAGTGTCAATAAAGTCTCAGAAAAGTGATAATCGGAAATCAGATAGTCATAAATCTGATGAATACGGGAGCCCTGTAAAAATTCAAAAATTAAACCATGACATACCTACAGAATTGTCTAAAACAGGTGAAATAGGATCTGATCAGTCTTTTGAACCTAGAAGAAGTGATAGGCTTAAAGGTCGTTCCCCTGTATCCTACAACGAAACTGACGATGATTATTTAATGTGTGCGCAATCTATTTTTTGTAAAGCACCAAACTTATATGACGAGATCAAAACACGACATGATAAATCTCTATGGGAGAGGCCAATTAGGGAAGAATTAAATTCTCTTCTTTTAAATAAAACATGGACGTGTACCACGACCGGACGGTAAAAATATTGTCGATTGTAAGTGGATCTTTACCATCAAAAATGATGAATTTGGAAAACCTGTAAGATATAAAGCGCGGCTAGTTGCTAGAGGTTTCAGTCAGAAACATCTCATGGATTATAACGAGACTTTTGCGCCCGTAGCTCGGATTGCTAGGTTTCGGTTTATACTAGGCTTTGCAAATCAATTTAAATTATTAGTTCATCATATGGACGTCAAAACTGCCTTCCTTAATGGCAAGTTAAAAGAGGAAATATACATGCGCGTTCCCGAGGGCCTAAATAATAATGAGGGATATGTCTGTAAATTAAATAAAGCATTGTACGGGCTGAAACAGTCAGCCAGATGCTGGTTCGAAGTTTTTGAAACAGCACTAAAGGAAAAAGGTTTTCAAAATTCATCAGTCGATAGATGTATTTATATATTAGATAACAACAACATTCATAAAAATATTTACGTGGTATTGTACGTTGATGATCTTGTAATTGCGTGCGCTGAATCTGAAACCATGTCTAATTTCAAGAAATATTTAATGACTAAATTCAAAATGACCGATTTGCAGGAAATTAAACTGTTTCTCGGAATTAGGATAACGCGGGAAAATAATACAATATCGTTAGACCAGAGTGCATATATTAAAGCAATTTTAAGTAAGTTTAATATGCTCGATTGTAATCCCGTGAGTACCCCCTTAGAAAGTAAACCAAACTATGATACATTAAATGCGGAGGAACCATATAACGCGCCTTGTCGCAATGTCATTGGTTGTCTAATGTACATTATGTTGTGCACTCGTCCAGATCTATGTACAAGCGTTAATATACTCAGTAGGTACACAAATAAAAATAACAAAGAGCTATGGCAGTGTCTCAAACGTGTACTGCGGTACTTAAAAGGCACGATTGATTTAAAGCTGTTGTATAAAAGATGTGAGGAGTATAATAATGTTCTGTGCGGTTATAGACTCTTGTAGACTCTGATTGGGGCGGAAATGATTTAACTGATAGAAAAAGTACAACTGGTTAATTATTTAAAAATTTTGATAATTGTACAATAAGCTGGAGTACAAAGAAACAGGCAAGCGTGGCAGCTTCGTCCACGGAAGCTGAATATATGGCATTATATGAAGGTGTCAGGGAAGCGCTGTGGCTTAAATCTCTGGCGACTAGCATTAGTATACGTATTGAGAAGCCTATGGTAATATATGAAGACAATAACGGTTGCATAAGTATTGCTAATAACCGAACGGATCACAAGCGGTCAAAACATATAGATATTAAGTATCACTTCTCTAGAGAACAGATTAAGAAAAATGTAATAAAGTTAAAATTACATTCCCACAGGTCAGCAAATTGCAGATTGTTTGATCAAACCGTTACCTGCAGTTAAATTTCAAGAATTTAGACAAAGGATGGGTTTAGAATAAGTAATATTAATTATTTATTGATATATTGGGTATTGTTTGATTATATATTGATTTAATTTGATTTGTCATGAAAAATAATTAATAACTAAATTGAAATGGCTTGATTAGGTTTTAGCTAGGGTTTCCCTGATCCTTAGCAACGAATGTTGGGCCATGTTGTATTCCCTGGCAGACACTGGGAAGTTACATGTTCTGTTTAGGAAGAGATTGTTTTGTAAAGAATTTACAATATTATGTTCAAATGATCAGAGATTAATTTTTGAGGGGGCGTGTTGAATTATTTGATTTAATACTGCAAAAATTAATTTATAAAACGGAAGTTGTGTACCTGTTATAAGTAGTAGTAGCGCCATCTCTGATTCATTCTTTCTGAGTTTGTGCTAGGTGTCAGACGTGTTAACTTCTTAGAGTCAAATATAAAATTGCAGAATATATTTAATACTTATTTTAACTGCACTTAGTTGTTTTATATTAAACCCATAACCCGATTTCCAATAGTTTTATTTCAATTCAAATGTTTAAATTAACATCAAATTAAACATTGTAAGAAATTAACAAAATAAATAATTATATTAATTAAAGATCAAACTTAATCATTTTGAGTCCATGGACTATGAATTCACTCCTTTTAATTATTTATAACTGGCATAGCAGCCACTTCGTTCTCGTTTGGGTGTTTGAACAAGTACGCCTCGGCACTGGGGTAAAGGCTAACATACGGAACTCGCTTCAAATGTGATGACGCTCGGAGACCCAAAGCTAGCAGAAGTAACAGTGGAGCGAATTTACCTTCGGAGTCACCTTTTTCTATGGTTACATACCCGCTTGACGTCTGATTAATTAAAACAGGTGGTGATAAAAACCCCTCTCGTAATAGTCGCCAAAAACACCATAGCATAAGACAACCTCGTATTTTACTACTTAAAGAAAAACAAAAGTAGTAGAGCGAGTGGCCGACAAAACAATTTGAACCTTATATTCCTACAGATAGAGTTGTAAATGTTTTTGAGTTTTTCGTTATTAAAATGTGACGTCACGAAATTTAGGACCCCTCCCACTCCCTTGTCACACAATGTCACACTTCGTCGACCCCCTCCCTCCCTCTTAACGTGTGACGTAATTTATGGATAGCCCCCTATTATACCTTTATTTTCATAATAAATAATAAATAAATAAATAATAAATAAATATCCCTGGACATTATTCCACACAGCGCCATCTAGCCCCAAAGTAAGCTAATTAAAGCTTGTGTTATGGGATACTAGACAACGGATAAACATACTTAAATACATTTTCTTTTGTAAATACATACTTATTATACATAGGAGACACCCAGACCAGTACAAACAGACATGTTCATGCACACAAATGTTTGTACTGCGCGGGGATCGCACCCGCGACCTCTGGTGTAGTAGCCAACTTCTTAACCATTACACCAAGTCGGTCGTCAAAATATGATTGAAAATAAATATTTTCGTTAAAAAAAATGGCGTTTTTTCGAGTTACCGCGGAAATCGGTACAGCGCCCCTTGTGATTTAAAATGGAACCAAAAATGCCTTAAGAATTTCTGAACGCAACGATTGCCGATTGCGTGACGGAAACTCAAGGTAGACATACTGATCAAGTTTTTGGTAAATAACGTTATAGAAAATATTGTTCTGTTCAATTATTTCGAAAGACATGATTGTATTTCCATAATATTATATACCCACTGTTGAAGCCCTGTTAAATTGAATTCTAGTGATAATCGGAAAAGATATTGCAAAACATACTCTACATAAAAATAAAACGAAACTATTAATCGATTGGCTACTTTTTTTGCTAAGGAGTAGGTCAGAATAGGTAATTAACTTACTGAAATCTACAGGATGCATGAGGCCAGCTGTGATTGTTAGATCCTGTAATAAAACAAAATTATAAATGTCTTATTTCAAACTTCTTTTTTCTGAGGTGATGCTAAGTTGTCAACGAACAGCGAACCTAATACTGTAGGATTACTTCTGCTCATTTCGTTGGCTGTAAAACAGTCCTGAAAAAGGGTCCATTTCCACTTATTAAAAACTATCTGCCTCGACAGAATTCGTTCTGTAAGTTGCACGTCGCTGCGTCGCTAAAGCAGCACATCTCGCCCGCGTTTCTCCGACTTGATTTACATATACTATTGTTTTTCACTGAATGTTTTGTTCAATCATAATAAAATATAGCCTATGTAACTCTCTGATAATGTAGCTTCATGTGGCAAAAGAATTCTTAGTAGTTTTGGCGCCTATTCAATACAAACAAACAAGCAAATCTTTCCAATCAAATGATATTAGTATATAAAAAGCTTTATCTAAAAACTTACCGGTAGCGGAGGGTCTTCTACCGCTGGCCTTGGATGCAGGTCGTTGTAGGAGCCGCGGCGCAGCGGGTCCCACGCGACGTCGTCCCCGCTGGCTGGCAGATCGTCGTTGGACGTCGACACGTTGTCGGAACCTTCCATCTCTTGCTCTTTTAGCCTGTGGATCAATCGGGCGAAATCAGCATGGTCGTTGACGGACACAAAGGTCTACAAAACTAATAACGTGCGAAATAAATAATCATAAATAAACAGCTTCCATAAGATAGTAAGATAAAATCGTATTTCTAATTAGACGGAGCAAATTGACAGCTGCTAATGTCACTTGGTGAAATAATGGTGCCAAAACCCGGGACCCGATATCGGCAGGCCAGTGCTCCCGAATGTGCCTGAAATATCGGAAACTCAAACCAAAAAAGATAGGTCATGGTAGCAATCCCGTATTAAACTATTCTAAAATCATCAAGTGACTTACCTATTCAGCAAAGGATCGAAAATGTGTCCATTTTTCGTGTGGCCGTCGGGCGGGCAGTCGCTGTCGTCTGACGCTGTTTTTGTGTTTGATCTGTGACTGGAAGATTAGTTTTTAATAGTAATAGATATTTTATTAGAAAAGAATTTTTCAAACAACGCTGAGCTCCGTTTTTTTAGATATTAGTAGTCTGTCTGACATAATATGTTTCCTTCCTCTTATAGTCCCGGGTTCTTCAAGCGGGGCGTGAAAAGGCATTTCTGCAGGCCTTCAAGGTGAGGATGGCCAGCCCAGTGATTCTTTCGTTTTCTCATAACTGGACCTCACGACCGCTTTCCATCAGATGGAGTGAGGTCATCTTGGAGGGCAATACAAAAAAAATGTCAGTTTGGTCTCAAATCATCACCTCTCTTTGACTGGGATAATGCCGATACCACGAGTTTACGCCGACGATAGTCGCTACCACCTAAGGAAATGTATGGTACTTCGTTACGGCGCCTCCAATGGATAAGTATGAAACTAAAGCGGCACACTGCTCCAGCTACTATCTCACGGTACGCGACTAGTGCTCACCCGGGCCCGAGGGCGCGCTGCTCCGTGGCCACGTGCATGTCGCTCTCGGACAGCGTGAGCGAGGGCGTCTCCTGGATGGGCGTCACCATCATGGGGCGGCGGTTGTTCTGCGTGTCGAAGAACGAGTACTGCAGCGCCATCTCCAGCCGGACGTACTTCTTTTGCAGCTCTTGGAGGACCTGGTAAGAAGGAATAAGTTTCAGGAGAACATCGACCTTTTACATGAAGTGTGAAATAATCGTAACCGTTAAAGCTATAGATGAAACCAGTTTTGCGCGCTTATTACTTAATAATTTACTGTAGTGAAATCAACTTTGAAGGACCTAAAAGATTTCCGTGCATCACGGCCGGTCGCAGCTACTTGGGTCTGTCAAAAGCCGCGGTGCATGGAATTCCGCCTTAAACAATGTGGACAAAAACTGGCTCAAATGCACGAATTCGCGGTAAATGAATAGGTTTGCATAATTATGAAACATAAAATGAGAAGAGGGAAAATGTTATGGCATACTAGGTACTCCGTTAAAACCAATTTTTTCTCAACGTTTTAGTGATTTCTTTAGCTAAAAGAGCTCTTTTTTAACTAACCGCGATCTGCCTGTTGAGCTCTTCCTTGGAGCAGTCGTTCTCCAGCGAGGAGATGACGAGCAGCTTCTGCTCGGCGATGCGCGAGCACAGCCGCTGCATCGCGCGCAGAGCTTCCGCTTCCGTCACCTGGCGGCGGCCGGACTTCGCCTCACCTAGAATTATTCTTTACTGGCAACACATTCATTTAGACTTGTGAGAAGACGAATAAACCTGTTAGGAAAGTTAAAGGGACAACCATACATTTTATGGCAACAAACAATAATAACAATGGTATTCCATTACAGAAACTACAATTGCCAAGAGTCAATTGTAAGATCTCCTGGCACATAGCATAAGCCACGTGATACCAACACGTCATGTCTTCGTAAAGCTACATTCATGTAAACATTACTCACTTGAGATTCTTCTTCTATATTTTGCCCTTTGATGCCTTTCTTCTGGGGATCTTTCAACGGAACTGGACGACTGCCCTTCCACTATTCTGGGCTGCAAAAAAACAAATTTAAATGAATTAGCCATGTTTGTAATCCTTCATCATATCATCTAAAGCTGCTGATAAATTCTAACAACAAATTAGATTAATCAAGACCAATTCTGCAAAAGTAATAACATAGTTTTGCTCAGAATTAGTTAGGCCCTGCGAAAACATGTATATCGCAAAATATGCTCAAGAATTAAATGAATCAATTCTAGGATTAAAATTTATTTCAATTGCTTGATTCAACTAGACTGAATTTGACAAGACATTTTGGGTTCAGTCATTTTACATTTCCGGTCTAGTTTGAGACTTAGGCTGAAGCAGAATATGTTAATGTATGGAAACAGATTCTTCAGGGCTCGACACAGCATCACTGTAATCCGGCAACAACGACTGAAGCAAGTTTGGCCTTGATGTAGGATCACATAGCGCAAGCCGTGTACAGGCATACCTTGTGATACTCCTCAGTGCTGGACATGTCGTCGCTGTCATCCTGGTCCACGCGCGGCCCCAGCCGGAAGCGCGCCCCCGCCCCCGCCCCCGCCCCCCCGGGGGGCGCGTCCTCCGGCAGCGCGCTCGCGTCCGTGGCGGAGGGCGAGCCCACAGTGGAGGACGACGGGAACGGCTGCGGCGAGGAACAGGATGCCGTGTGGAATGTGTCCAGGGTGGCCAGGGTTGAATTTGGAGATGGGAGCGGGTCTAAACTGAGGCTAAGGCTGTGGAAGATTAATTTCAACTTCTAATTTTGTATTTTACTGCAAAAGTAAACATTTTTGAAAACCAGGTTTTTTTTATTCAAAATAGGTTTGCGTTTGGCTTCAAACTCGCCTGGTGGTAAACAATGACACGACCGATGGTGGTACACGTTTGCTAAGAAAATGCCTATTTACTCTGGCCTTGATGATACCAAGGTTGTACATATCCGGAATCACAGAAGAAGAGCGTTCCACTCCCTAGCCAGAAAGACGCAGCAAACCGTTGAGTGCGGATTGCTGGAAAGTCAACCACATGTGGTGGAAGCCCTTCCGGCGTCTAGTAATCCGCTGTTCGAAAGTAAAGTTTGGTATCAAGTTGTGCAGTTCCAATCTAAAATTGTTTAAGATACAGAGATTTTACATTTACCTCATTTTCTTGTTTCGGAACTCGTCGCGCTCGTCGGCCGAAAGCGGCTCCAGTACTTCTTCACGCGGAGTCCTACTCAGAACTAGCTCAGACTTGCTGCGTTTCACACCCTCTAGCGGGGACACGTCCTCTACGAACAAACAAACAATTGGGAACCATGGCATATACCGATAATATTTTTAACTAGAAACGATTTTTTTTTCTTAATTGAAAGAGCGGATTTTAGCATTTGCTTAGGAAAGTTGTGGCGACTTCACAGCGGTTACGCTCCAAATTAGGACAGAACTTAAGAAAAGACAGCCATATTAATTGAAAATCATTTGTGCCTAACATTTTTCAATGCTCTATTTTCCATCAGTCATTTTATAATTATCATAAATCTGCATATTATTGCTTACGGACGCGTCTGAGCGCGCGAAACCCGGGTGTGGATCACACAATTTGGACTTGTCTGTTTTATTTTATTTTGATATTGTGTTAAGTACATTATGTTTAAAATTTGCATACTTTACAGTTATAGAACCCCGGAATTGTATAAAACCCATTTTTAAATGAATGAATTAAATTGAAAAACTTCAACAATCAAGTTATTGTGCTCACAATTTGTCAGGGATTCAAGTATTGAGTTCACGCTGCTGCAGCAGTAGCAAGTTCCGCGCACACATTCCAAAGGTTCAACCCGTGTAACCGCGTGGTTGTAGGGCCATGGTAGGTGGTGGGTTGGCCTTGCCAGGGACAGAGGTTACTCTTACCGTGGTGGGTGGGCTGCGGCGGCGGGCTGAGGTCGGCGGCGAGCGCGTGGCGCAGCCCGAGCTGCTGCGTGTGCAGCAGGCTCAGCTCGGCCTGCAGGCGCTCCACCTTCATGCGGTGCGACGCCACCGACGACGCCCGGCACTCTAGCTCCTCTTCTAGCTCTTCCAGCTCTTTTTTCTGTAGGATAATAGAACATGTTACTGTTTACTCAACGCGCAATTGTTTTTTGCATGTGAAGGGATTGCGCGCTGCTCTAAAATGCACCTTATGAATGTGACGACAATCATTACCTTGCCGTAACTCAGTCAAGCACTAGCACGGTAAAGGATTTCGGTTACTAATTTGTACCCACATTTGAGGAGTTATTGTTACATCATTACGTTATTGTCACCTACTGTTCTCTTTGTGTACAAATTAATGTTTTTTGGCATGCACAATAAACAATTTCTGATTTGATTTTGATTAAAAATTACTGTCTTAATATAAGACGACCGCAGGACATTAAGAGTTTGCTTTTTGCGTTAGGGATAGATCTTAAACGTCGCATTATTTTGAAGGTTTTCGTAATTATTTAGCTGAATTCAAATTTAGTATAAATTATCTCTCCATTATTGAATGCACCTTTTAATTTCATATTTATAACTTTAACTTTGTACAGTGAATTTTTAAGTATCTGATCAATTTTTGAAAAAAAAAACGGTTTTTTTATTTAATTTTGCAAATAATTGGCGACTACCTAATTTTAGACAATTTAATGTGTTTTTAAATAGTATTATGCACACAATAATTGAGCAAAAATTTAAGTTTGATTTAATGCAATGAAATAATCACGAAAATCTTAAAAGAATGCAAAGTTTTCGATCCACCCCCAGCTAACGCTCTTAAACTTTGGAGAGGAGCCAGCGTCAACTTGGACTACGACTTTCTCACGGGTAAAAAGAAGATCTAGTTTCATCGGTTAAGCTTTTACCATGTGATAGTAAACGTAACAATATCAATATTAAGCAGGTGTAATTCCGGTATTTGTGACCGATGTTAAACTAATACCAAATGATCGAATTAATTGCGTGTTACAGTAACAGTTTGCTGGGCTCGCGGATATCAGTACCGGGAAGAGCGAAGTCGGGATATCAATCTAAATTACTGATAAATACTTACGTTGCCCACATTGCACCTGTTATGGAAACTTACATGCCGGTCGACGGTGTGCTGGATGCTCAGCGCGGTGGCAGGTTCGCATTGCTGCAGCAGCTGCATCAGGCATTCGGTGCTCGTTTCCGAGGCGCCGCTGTCTGTAGGGGTCGAGTTCTGAAACAATTCGTTAGTGACACTAAATTCAGTTTGGTTACTTCAATTAACTTTGAAACTTCAGACAGGTCCGCTTGCGAACTACGTTACAAATCCAAGATCAACTTTAGGTATTCGGAAACAGGTGTCAGTTCTTGTGTTGTAGTGCCTAAATTATTGATCTATATAATATGATTATGTTGTTGTGAACCGATGAGTACTAGGACGCTTCTGTGTTATAAGAGAGGTTCTTAGACAAACAAACAAAAATAGCTTTATTTAAATAGACCTGTAGCAAGTACTATCAAATCGTCAAATCATTGAAAGAAACAAATATACATAATAATGGATTTAAATACTATAATGATATGGATACATAAATACACTTCTCACTACATACATAGATACACTTCTTCTCGATAAGAAGTAAAGTCCGAACCGGTTTCGCATTATGTTTATTTAGGATATGTACTATTATTGTATTATTTTATTTACGTCTATTATTGTTTTTTTTTTTTGTGAAATTTGACATTACATAAGTGCTTCTTTGTACAAGCTTAAGTGAATAAATGTTTTTTTTTACTTTACTTTAACACTGTATACAAACATAATGTGGCTCTACCACCGCATCGGAAGTTGATCTTATACAGAGAAGACCCGGCGAGAAACTCAGTACTTACTCTTTTAAACTTGGTTGGGTTTTACAACACGGTAAGAAGACGGTTAGGTAAAGGAACACGGTAATCATTCATATCGAAAGTACGAGTAAGCTCGCGTCTTTTCTGGAACCCTACTGTTCCCGAATGCTGGTTGTTGATTAAAAATCCGATAATAATTCAATAACATCAAACAAATCTGTGCCGGACATAGTAATCAAAAGCGGGGACAACTGGATTTCAGGTATATACTGAGTAGTAAGTTAAAACGACTCAGTTACCGAGAAGTTTGCTGCACAGTGTTTGAGTTCCTATCATATGTTATTACTGAAAAAGTGTATGGCTGAAGACCAGATCAGTCTTCAGGCGGACCCTTGAACTGAACCTAGGCCCAAATCTATTACAATCATTTTGTGAACTAACGGCTACTAAACTGTGTTCTCTGAAAACTAATAAACTTTGCTCATATTTGTAACTCGTTAAGGTTAACGAAAATTACAGAAATCTTTTTATGTCCCAGCAAAAAATCAGAATCAGCTAATTAAAATTGCTAAGTTGAAAACGGACGGCTAACGACGCAGGCGATTCGCGTAAGTACAATCAATTATGATCAGTTTTTGCCGCCTAACATGCACATTAGGAATCTTTATTGTACCTACTTGGATCTATTCTTGCAGTTTTGAGCCATTTGCATTACAAAAAAGGGACTTCATCATTAGAACTAACCCTCATCGTCTTTTTGTACTGCAGATGCTACCAAGTAAAAATAATATTAACGACAATGTCTGTAGCGATCCATGCATATTTTACAAACATACGCTAAGAAGCTAATCTAGCTAGCACATTGACAACCTATATAACATGTAAGTAAAACAGTTAATTTAGAAAAAAATATATAACTAGTGTCGGAATCAAGTTTGACAAAGAAAAAAAAATACTAATACTTATATTTTTTGAATAAGAAGACAATCATGTTAATGGTACCTTTATCTTAAAATCCTGATCAAACGCAAGTGCCGGAGAGCATTTTACTCGTATGCGCAATTCAATATTTAGCTGCGTGACAGTTTCGTGAAATCATATAAATCATATTAAGCAACTTTGGTTGGATATTACGCTTTGACTCGTTTGGTGTTCATTAACCAACATCATTATTGTTATTATACTTCACTTTTTCTAATCTTTATCATCTAGTTATATGATGTAAAACCTTTATTTCAAAACTATAATGCGAATTCAGAAACGACAATGAAAATTGTGCGGGCCAAATATGCATAGCTTTTTTCCTTGTCATTTTGTACTGATAAGTGACAGGATAGCATCCATTTAAAAGGTTCTCAATTTGATCGTCGTTGTTGGATTGGGTCAGTGATTATGCAGGGTGAAGTTGAAACCATGAGCCAAATTTTCAACTCCACATCGCGAAAAAAATTTTAGCTGTTCCTTACAAAAGTGGAATATCTACTCGGCCAAAATCTATGGAACAGCTGATTTTTTTTCGCATTGTTGCAGTTTGTCCTACAATTAAAGTTATTCAGATTCATAGTCTGAGTCACTCCTTAAAATTTAGCTGATGATTTCAATTTTACCCTGCAGTATACTTTGTCATAACTGGATCGATTGTCAAGCTTAAGATTAGAATGTCCAACTACACCAACCACTTCGGTCTGAACTACTACTCCAGGTCATCGGTCGTCGTAAAGACCTTCATTCAAGTAAAGTTCCTGAAACACCCGCTTCATGTACGAAAACAAAATGGCAAGCAGTTACTAGTTAAGTGGTACTTAAAAGATTGATAGTATCGTAGTTGGTGACATCAGGCATTACTCTATAGAACCTCACCTCAGACGGCTGCAGGTCCTGCGCCACGGACCGCACGTACTCGCTGAGCTGGGCGCGCTTGGCGTCGGCCTGCGCGCGCAGGTCGCTCACGCGCACCTCCTCCGTCTCCGCCTAACACAGGGGGGAAGCAACGGAAAATAAATGCTGGAGTCCTGAATTCATTTGTGTAATTATTCATGATTTATTATAATCTTCAATATGTCATTAACCGTGTTTTTAATCTTTATGATGGAAATAAAGGAAGATGAATGAGTCTGAGAATTGCTAGTCATAATTTTAGTTATGGCAGTTGTAGAAATGCTTGTTTACTAACTAATGTAATCAAAATCAGCCGAAAAAATACAAATACATAAATTTTCTGGTGTTTTTACCATAAGTGATGTGATATATAAAATTCAAATGAAAAAATTGAGAACTTATAAACTGAGGAAAAACATTATCGTGTGACACTGCTGTGATTTTTAGGTGAACAAATGTGCTTTAATTTGCAATTGAAATGGGCCGAATTAAAGGGAATAAACCTTGCTATAACAGTTATTCTGGTTCCTTGTTATAAACATTACATTTAACCAGGACAGAAAAAATTAAACACAAAATTTTTCACAGCGTTTTATTCGCCGCATATAATTCAGAACTCCATATGAAAATAAAATGTAAACACAGCAGACTAATAATAGCCGGTATAACACTACACTACACACTGATTTACGAATGCAAGTTCCGTAACAGGCCTTAATATGGGATATTAAAATAGAACACATATTTTGTAAAAGCTACAAGAGCTTATTCAGAAAATCTAAAATAAAATCTGCTACATTTTTAATTCAGTCAACGTATCTTACAATATATGTACCTTAAGTTCGATATCAACTGTAGATCAATCCCAAATTAAAGTATGCTAGTGTATTATGCAACAAGCGTGTGCGCCGCACTGAGCCGGGCGGCAAACTGACGGTGAGAAAAATATGCAATAAACAACAATAACAACACATTGTATGCGCTAAAAGTGGGTGCATCGGTGCCCTACCACGTGCTCTCGAACGGACGGCAGGATAACAGGATTATAAACACATTTGTTGTTTTCTTTCAAGGTAAATGAAACCGCTAATCCGCTGACGAGAATTAATTAGGCATTAAAAACTACAAAGTACAAACTTTACAACGGTTTGAGTTATACTAGTAATTAAGCAGAGGCAATTCAATTATAAATGCACATAGATAATTCGTTTACCCGTGTATCATTTTTATCATCTCTTCAAGCCTGAAGACAGAAACCTGTCGGAACGGAAGACACTACTATTTTCTTTCTACTCAAAAAGTCTCATCGAGAACCAACGATAGTCCGGGGAATGTTGATACTTGAGAGTAGTACAACGACATCGATTACGCAGGTGTTACGCAACACAACTGGATCAAAGCGGTCTGTTTACGGGCAGGCGATATATCATTCATTAAGCCGGTTTTAGGACAGGCCGCCGAAATTGCGACATACTTGTGCACATTTCTGTCTGGTATTTTTTGTCGAGTCCAGACAATACGGACGTTTGACCGTTACTTATCAACATCCGATCATTTTTGTAGGTAAAAGGATTGGTCCTTGATTTATTGCTTAGCAAGAGAAGTTCCTGTATTTTGGCCAGGCGGCGGTAATAAAAAAGTCAACACGGTGCATTTAACTGGCCTGTTGGTGCAATGGCAGCGATCCGGCCTTTAGCACCGGAGGTCGTGGGTTCGATCCACACCCATGACAAACATTTATGTGACGAACATTTGTGTTTGTTGTGTGTCTGGGTGTTTTTATCTATTTAGGTATGTATTTAGCGATATTTAAGTATGTTTATCAGTCTCTGACACCCATAGTTGTGACCGACTTGGTGTAATGGTTAAGAAGTTGGCTACTACACCAGAGGTCGCGGGTTCGATCCCCGCACAGTACAAACATTTGTGTGCATGAACATGTCTGTTTGTACTGGTCTGGGTGTCTCCTATGTATAATAAGTATGTATTTACAAAAGAAAATGTATTTAAGTATGTTTATCCGTTGTCTAGTATCCCATAACACAAGCTTTAATTAGCTTACTTTGGGGCTAGATGGCGCTGTGTGGAATAATGTCCAGGGATATTTATTTATTTATTATTTATTTATAGTACAAGCTCTGCTTAATTTGGGGTCAGATGATCGTGGTGTAAATTGTCCCAGATATTTATTGTTTATTTATTCATTCAAAAGTAACACATCACGGTATTTTTTTTTGTACACCGTCGTGAAAAAATGACGCGTCTAGTTGATGTTCATACAAAATCGTATTTTAACTGGACACAGTTTCATATTGGACACAGTTGTTGTTCTGAGCAAATTTTAGATTAGATTAGATGTAAGTGCAGAACCCCTAGGCCACAAAAGTCTTCTGACGTCTTCAGCATCATCTTGCGATTAGAAGGATCCAATATTTACAATCATCAAGGCACTCTTAGCTGGTCTGCACACAAAAAAAACAGTGCAACGAAGTGCATTGTCTTGTTATAAATAATGTATTTATAGAAATTCGTAAAACCGAAAGTTCGTTCTACTTTCACGGCTCACTTGCTCGAATAAGAGCGGAATTTTCAGTTAATAAGTGAACCGAAGAGAAATAGCTGACAAATAAATAAGAGAAAATATTTATACACCAAGGCTTGCTGAACGTAACACCTAGGAGTTAAATCTAAGCAGAACAGGATTTAGTCTGCAAAATACACTTCCATAATAATTTTATAATAAATTATCAAATCATTTTTATTGTGGAGTGATCCGGTTTCATAGCTAAAAGTGCATTCGTATTTTTTACATTCAAAATCGATACTCACCACTCCAAATATTAAGCGAAAGTCGCTTGAGATGTAAATGAGAAGTGTCATGTTCTTTTGTTTTTTTCTTCATATCTCGATTCAATCAAGCATCACAATAGAATATTTGCCACGGATTAAGTCTCTCTTTTGAAATTTTGATAAGCTTTTATCGATAATGAAGGCGCTTATGGCATTGTTGTAAAAATGACGTAACACAATCAACATTTTGATTTTCATTGACGACACGATTGGCGTAATGCGCTAGAGCACGGTTTCTCGCCTTTAATTCCGTAGTGTCCCGGGTTCGATCCCCGGTCAGGTCAATGCAGGAAATGATCTTTTCTAAATTGGCCTGGGTCTGGGTGTGCTGGGAGACGCCCCTAGCTTAATTCCTTGTCTGGTTATTTATCACTACTTCGAGACCATGACAAGAGGTGTGTTGTCTGGCGCATATTTATTTATTTATTATTTTTATTTACCGCCTTGTTTATTTAACATATTTACCTAGAACTTATACGTTAACAGCAGCAGTAGTAGCTCATATGATAAATCGACTATTACAATTTCCACTTTGCCATGCTCTCAGATTTTAATCCTGGGTTCAATATTGGCCTACTCGTGTTCATTATTGTGGCTAACTCTCTGGTGGTGGAAAACACAGTTAAAAAAACTAGCAGGCTCGAAACCTGTCGCGTTGGGAGGTTCGATAGGCATGGCGAAGAATAGGCTTCTGTATAATACGTTCACCCCTAAGGCTACTTATAGGCTCCATTAGCTACCCCATTTGGGATTTATATAATAATTAGTAAAGTACACTGATAACTAAATATAAATAAGAAATATTTCTCTAACTCTAGTAAAGTTGTGTAGCATAGTACTAATTGCGCTTGTTATTGTCATAAAAGAGAGCGTCGTGAGTGGCCCAGGGCTTAAGCACCCAACTCAGATCCTGGATCGGTGTAATCCCGAGTTCTAAACTGGCCAGAACCAATCTTAGTGTTAAAACATCGATTAAAAACCAAATCAAGCCGGATAACGCCAGAAGGTTACCTACCACATTGGGTTACAATACCATTGGCGAAAAGTTGGCTTCCGGGTGTTCCGTTCATCATAAAGATGATGACGGCAGAGTCACTTGCCTCCTAGCCACACACTGGCTAATGCTAGAATAGGTTACTATGTAGAAGAAGCACGCAACAGTTGTCAAATCGTGTTTGCAACCTACCGGTGCGGCTAAGACACATCGAGCTGTCAGTGTGATCAGTTGCCAGAACTGGCTGCGGATCCAACCAGTCTCACTTCACTGACTCTCCAAAATAATCTTTTGCTTGCTCACTCATTTAATACCATAATTTCATTATCATTTATTGTTTACTTTTATGAAAACCCAACTTACTCAGGATTATTTATTACGCGGACAACGGTCGTTTATCATTCAATGTTATAAATAGACCACATTGTTGACGTATCATAATTAATTATTACATACTGTGATAAACGCAAAATAAATGGCCGTTTTTACTGTGGTAATGTCCGTGATTTATAAAATAAATATTAATAAAATCATAAGCAAGGCAATAGGAAATGTATATTTAACAACGTGCCTAACATGCAATCAATGTGTTAAATAAAGTAGCATCAACAAAACGAAGCAAAAAAATACATCCAGATCAACGTTTACAGAGCTACGTTACTAGAGCTTGTGAAAAGTTTTTTATTTTCCTCGACACAAAAATGTTGGAAGTAGTGATCGCTTTATGATTTTTGACACGGGGAAGCGTTCAGGGCATGAGTTATATTGATCCAAGCTTTTTCTGATTGATTTCTAAGACCTTGATGTTTTTTTATCTCGCTTCGTTGGCTTGAGGATACAATTTTTATATGAAGGAAAAAAAAGCAAAGCAGTTTCACAGAGTATAAAGAAAAAATATATAATATCAAGTATACTTACCAACACTCAATGGGACGACTGCGAGAAAGGGGGCCCAGCACTTGGTTATGGTAAGGCTCGGAGCCCCGGAGCGGCTATCTGCGAGGCGCTGCATGCGCGCGCGCAGCTCCCGCTGGCGACAGCACAGCGCGCGGCGGCGGTGCGTCCGTGCGCGCTGCAGCGTGCGCGCCGGAGCCACACTGTGCCACTGACCTGCGCGCGGTGCGTCCGTGCGCGCTGCAGCGTGCGCGCCGGAGCCACACTGTGCCACTGACCTGCGCGCGGTGCGTCCGTGCGCGCTGCAGCGTGCGCGCCGGAGCCACACTGTGCCACTGACCTGCGCGCGGTGCGTCCGTGCGCGCTGCAGCGTGCGCGCCGGAGCCACACTGTGCCACTGACCTGCGCGCGGTGCGTCCGTGCGCGCTGCAGCGTGCGCGCCGGAGCCACACTGTGCCACTGACCTGCGCGCGGTGCGTCCGTGCGCGCTGCAGCGTGCGCGCCGGAGCCACACTGTGCCACTGACCTGCGCGCGGTGCGTCCGTGCGCGCTGCAGCGTGCGCGCCGGAGCCACACTGTGCCACTGACCTGCGCGCGGTGCGTCCGTGCGCGCTGCAGCGTGCGCGCCGGAGCCACACTGTGCCACTGACCTGCGCGCGGTGCGTCCGTGCGCGCTGCAGCGTGCGCGCCGGAGCCACACTGTGCCACTGACCTGCGCGCGGTGCGTCCGTGCGCGCTGCAGCGTGCGCGCCGGAGCCACACTGTGCCACTGACCTGCGCGCGGTGCGTCCGTGCGCGCTGCAGCGTGCGCGCCGGAGCCACACTGTGCCACTGACCTGCGCGCGGTGCGTCCGTGCGCGCTGCAGCGTGCGCGCCGGAGCCACACTGTGCCACTGACCTGCGCGCGGTGCGTCCGTGCGCGCTGCAGCGTGCGCGCCGGAGCCACACTGTGCCACTGACCTGCGCGCGGTGCGTCCGTGCGCGCTGCAGCGTGCGCGCCGGAGCCACACTGTGCCACTGACCTGCGCGCGGTGCGTCCGTGCGCGCTGCAGCGTGCGCGCCGGAGCCACACTGTGCCACTGACCTGCGCGCGGTGCGTCCGTGCGCGCTGCAGCGTGCGCGCCGGAGCCACACTGTGCCACTGACCTGCGCGCGGTGCGTGCCGGCGAGCGCGGCGAGGCGCTGCGTGCGCGCGCGCAGCTCCCGCTGGCGACAGCGCAGCGCGCGGCGGCGGTGCGTCCAGCCGCGCTCAAGCGTGCGCCACGAGCCGGACAGCTTGCGGCACGCGGCTGCGTACTCGCGCTCCATTGCTACGCGCTCCTGTACACCAGAAAAAAAAATTGGAAACCAGCGATTTGGATAACCAGATAGATATTATAGGCCCGTTTCAAATCGCTTTTCGTAAAGTAAGTTTCACCTTCGTCGGATAGAAAAACCTTTTTCAGACTGCTGTCAGGTGAATCTCATCGGGCTCCAGGCACCGGTAGAATTCGTACTTGTCAAAGTGAAGAACCAGTTACGAAACAACTAGGAAACTGTCAGGTGACCGCCTGGTCACCCTCGATTTCACTCGAGTTCAATTTGGAACGAATTCGAGTGATGTAAAAATAGAAGTTAGCTCGGTTAGTTGGTGCTCACTAACCATAATTTGTTCCTAGAACAAGAACGCCTAAGTTTGGTAAAGTGTGTGAACAAACTCAGATCCGTTCAGCACGAATCGCTAGGTCGCTTTGCTTAAAATAAAAGGTCAACTTTGCAATCGACGGTTTATTAACGGTCGACGGATAGTCAACGGGTTAACTACAAGCTTTTCTATATATGAGTAACGCGAAACATTTTGCTAGCGCGATCTAACTACGTATAGTGACATCTGTTTAAAACCTAAAGGAACTAACATACCGATCAATAGCAAGATCAACATTAACCGTGAGGCGCTTCACACGTTAAGTGATAGATCGTACAGTGTGCGTGTACGGCCTATTGTCGAGAGCAGTTTGAGTGTAAAAGCCTAACCTCGTCCAGCTGCTTCTGCGCCTGCAGCAGCTGGTCGCGCTCGGTCTGCCAGCGCCGCTGCCGCTCCTGCTGCTGGGCTATGAACTGCTGCCGCGAGCGCTCCAGCTCCGCGCGCTGGGCTTCCATGCGCTCGTTGCGGGCCTCATTCTCCAGGTCACTGGTGAAACATTCACTTAAGTACAAAACTCACGTGAATTTCAGAGAACTAACAAATCAAAAGACCATTGAAATAGTTTCGTCAAAATCTAAGGACACAATTTTAGGTAATCACAGCTTTTTATGATTTAGACATCCGCTAAATGTTACATAAGACTGGCTTTATTTCGATGGAACGATCGCAAACTGTAACTGGATTCATGGATACCTTTTTTTGTATATATTTTTGCCACACACCTTAATATGCCTCTCGGTGTAGCATCATAGCGCTAGGAGAATCTCCTATATATGAGCTATTAATTCGAAGGTATTTATCACTGTGGCGATTTTATGCTACCTTTACTTGTACTAACGTCTGAATCAAGAGCTCAAGAGAAGAGGGTATATAAAGTTCTCGATACTCGATTCTCATTATGGTTTGGCGAGTTTTTTCAACGACCTTCCTCTAATTTTCATCGGTTACATATTGACATGCATTCATTGTTTTTTTCGGCATTGTACGTACCAAACAATAATAACATAACGAAAACCTTAACAAGAAAACTCAACAAAAACAGCAACAAAAGTCAAAACAAACAAATACGCAACTCAGACGTAACGTAAACACAAACCGCATACAAGGTAGACGCAATCGTACTGATTTATCTAATTACTTTTTTTTTCAATTGATTACTTTTTAATAAAATTGGACATTCGGATTAAGATGATTACTATTGTATCTATTGTATTGTATGCCTGTGAGGCGGAACACAGTGAGACTCTTAAATATGATTATTGATGTACCTGTGATTCACAATAAAGTTTATTTGTCTATGTATCTGACGTAAATGACGTGTATTCATCGATTTTTTGTCGATTCAGTAGTGTTAATTCATTATTGAATGGCGTTCCTTTTCACGCATCAGGCGCTGTAAAGATATATTTTGTTTAATTTCATTTACTTCATTTATTAACAGGTAATAATTATAACAATAATATATATCCGTCGCTACAGAGAACGTGTGGGGAGATATTTACAAAATCGCCTTTTCCAAAGTGACCAAAGGAAGGTGTACCGAAACTTGGAAGAGACTAATCAACGTGTGAGCGACAGTCAGCAACCGGATGCAAGTGTCATGATTGACTTCTGGCGCAGCATCTGGTCGATGCCTGTCGATCACACGGAGGCTGACTGGATGCGTACTGTCGAGCATTAATGCGAATCTATTGAAACCATGGGGTCAGTAACTATTGACCCCGAAGACGTTAGTTGTGCAATTCAGACGGCTCAGAACTGGAAAAGTCCTGGCCCGGATGGATTGCACAACTTCTGGATCAAGTGGTTTCGATGTTCGCATCAATGCTTGGCAGTGCAGTTCCAGGAATCCCTCGAGGTTGGTTCAAGTTCAAGTTCAAGTTCAAGTTATTTATTTGCTAAGAATAGGTACACAATGGTGTTAATATATTTTACAGTTCTCTATTCAGTTAACAATACATTAACATGCAAAAATATGCGCTTATTAATATTAATTCCCTTATATTGTATTTAATTATTACATCACATCATAAATCATTAATTAGTCAAAAATTCTCTTACACTATAATAACACTTTTCTATGAGCCACATGCGCAGTTTCCTCGTCATTAATTTAGAAGGCCCACACTTAAACTGCTTTGGGATTTTATTATAAATTTTAATGCACATTGCGTAGCAACCCTTTTGGAACAGTGAAGTGTTTGTGCGGAATTCCAATACCAGTCTATCCTTGTCTCTTGTATTTCGAGGATATATATCCTTAGCACGCTTAAACAATTTGGGATGCTGGATGACAAATTTAAAGGCTTCTAATATGTACATGCATGGAACGGTTAACAGTCCTAGTCTCACAAACAACGGTCTGCAAGAATCAAAAGGGCCTTTGCCACAGATAGCTCGTATGCATTTTTTTTGTGCAATTAATACTTTTTGCACGTCTGTTCCATTTCCCCACAATATTAGACCATATGCAATATTTGAAGCAACATAACCATAATAAGCCGACAAGGTCACATTAAGGGAAGTTTTCTTTGTTAATCTCCTTAACACATAAACAAACCTGTTGACTTTATTGCATACCTTGTGCACATGAGTAGTGAAGTTTAAACTCTCATTTAGTTCAATTCCTAAGAAGGTGACACTGTCCTTTCTTGCAATGAATTCGTCGTTATACCTTACATTGACATGTTTTACTGAGCGTCCTCTTACATTAAAATTTACAAAATTGGTCTTACCTAAATTAACATTCAAATTATTAGCATTAAGATATTGGATTATATTTTTAACAGTCATATTTATGTCACGTTCGTAACTCTCTACGTCGTCAGAATAATTTGATTTAACAATAATAGAAATATCATCAGCAAACATTGTACATTGGTTATTAGTCACTTTTGGCAAGTCATTAATGTAAATCAAAAACAATATCGGGCCCAACACGCTGCCCTGAGGTACACCAAACTTATTGATTCTATAGTTTGAGCGATCTGCTACAGCTACACTATCGTCACTTATGCTATCTATTTCTACGCATTGCTGTCTATTGTCTAAGTAGGATTTTATCCAAGAAAGACAACTCCCTCTAATTCCATATTTTTCCAGTTTGTCCAGTAATACATCGTGCACTACAAAATCAAACGCCTTGGACATATCAAAAAAGAGTACAGTAGTATGCTGTTTTTTGTCAAGACCTAAAATAACGTGGTGAATTAGGTTGAAGCACGCGAGAGTAGTCGACCTACCTTTCTGAAAGCCGAACTGTTCCGAAGCCAGGATATTAAATTTTTCATAGAAGGACAGCAACCTCTTTTGCATGGCTTTCTCAAATATTTTGGCAACTATTGATATTAATGTGATTGGCCGATAGTTTTCAACTTCAGATTTATCTTTACTTTTATAAATAGGTTTCACAATCGAGTTTTTGAGAGCATCAGGGAAACAACCATTCTCAAAAGATAGGTTTATCAAAAAAGTAAGAACCTGTGCTAGCTCGCACTTACAAAATTTCAATACCTTTGTTGATATTTCATCATATCCACAAGAATTTGATTTTTTTAGCAACTGAATAATATTCATTGTCTCTGCCAACGTTACCGGTTCAAGAAATATTGAGTTTGGGACAGGGTCAATTGTGGATAATATTTCCCGTTTTTTAAATTTGTCATAAACATAGCTATCCCCAGTTAAGTTAATATAGTAGTTATTGAATATTTCTGCCTTTTCATGTCCGTTAATAATTTCAGTATTCCCTCGTTTAATGCCTGGAATAAAAGATTGTGGAATATGCATTTCAGCTTCTTCCTTTATTACTTTCCAAGACGCCCTGCAAATATTCTGGCTATGCTGCAGATACTTGTTGTAGTAATTTTTTTGCGCAGTAACTATACATTTTCCGAATATTTTTGAGTAACTCATGTAAGCCCGTTTATTTTCCCTGGTTTTACATTTATAATATTTGAAACGGAGCATTCTTTTAACTTTAGAACCAATTTTTAAGCCTTTGGAAATCCATTTCGGTTTTGACTGCATACTTTTAACTTTAATTTTTAGTTTAGGAAAAGATGATTTATAAAGCGTACGAAAAATTTCATATTACCTATTAAAAGCTGCGTTAATGCTTGTTTCACGGTATACATCAGAAAACGATAATGATCGCAAATATCCACGAAATTTAAGTAAGTTTTCGGTACAATAATCTCTTCTGTAAGTGAACCAGTACCTCTCACTCTTGTTTTCTTTAACAGGAAATGATATCATTTGCGCGGTATCGTGATCAGACATGTAAAGGGGCAAAGTCACACCAGAAGCTAATTTTATATTACTTAAAATGTTGTCAATGCAATTCATACCCCTAGTAGGTTCATTTATATGAATCGTTAAATCGAAGTATTTGCACACATCCCTGAAATGTTGGGATGTTTTGGAGTCCACCAAAGTATTTATATTAAAATCTCCAGCTACTATTAGCTTATGGTGCATATACTTTTTAAATAGCTCATGTAACAATGCTTCTAGTCTGGTTAAGAAAGAATGAGCATGTCCATCATTTTTGTCATTCTGATACAGTCACTATAGGGTCGCTATCATTTTCACCTACACACAGAATCACCTTGTCATTCATGTTTACATCTAAATTAGTACATGATTTCAGGATTTCCTTCGTGGGTGCGAATGGTTTTATAAAAGCTGAAATTTGGTAGTCTTCGTTCTTGTTATTAATCCTGGTTTTCTTTAGTTCCGCTGCCATACCAGTGCATTGCTGCGTTCCGATAATGGTAATCTTCTGTTTAGAAAAGGAGATCACATCGTTATTTGTCATGATTTCATGAGCACTGATAGTTGTTTTTGGACCCTTTTCTGTTAGTTTGAAATAGAGTTCTTCTATTTGAGCCTCCAGATTAATTATATCGTTTTTTGCTTTCAATAATTTCTCCTGTGAATCTTTAATTTTATTTTGTAAAAATATGAGAAATTCATAGTTCTTGCTTTCAGTATCATTCGGTAACTCCGGAGGAGAACATGATATGCGTCTGGGTCTACGGTTTCTCAATGGAGTGAATGTTTGCACGCTTTTTATTACATTCTTCTGAATATTACTTTTATCTGTTGGCGTTCGACATAAGCTTTTTAATACTTGTACTTCTTTATTTAATCTGTGTATTTCCCTCTTGAATTCATTATTTTCAATTATTGTATTTTCCAGTTCACCCTGTGCACTTGAGAGATTAATCTTTAATTCGGTTATCTCGTCTTTCATATTCTGCATATCATTATTGAGTAAAGACATATTTATTGTTGAGAAGTCTTCACTTTTAGACAAAATCTCCGTATAGGTGTCTTCAAATGTTTCCTCACTGTCAATGCTGACAGATTTCCATGACGTTGGTGATGAAACAGATGAGCTGGGCTTAGGTGAGGATGAGACCGTTTGCTTTGCCGTTAGTGTTGCTTTCTTTCGTAGTGTAATATTATTGTCAGCTTCAGTGTTACCAGATAATCTTGTTGATGTTACACCTTTAACGATCAACGAGCAAGAATTGCACTTTATTTCCAGTTTCTTTTTAGGTTCCATTAATCTAAACAACTTTTCAGAGTAACCGATGCAGTGGAAATCGTAGTGTTTTTTACATCGTGAACACAGTATGGTATCCCTCGGGTCCCGGTTTTACTTGCACTTTTCACATAAGACAGTCCTTATAATCTCTTTCATTTTACTCGCCATTATTATGGTAGTGTAGCAGTTCGTGAAATCTGGTATTATTCAGTCAGTAATATTTTTCAGCTCATTAAAAATAAGACCAAGAAACACAACAAAAACAAAGAGTTAGAAAAATTGTTGAGTCTAAGACTGCGTTAAAAAAAAAAATCGTCCAAAAAGTTCACACTCAGAGATTCGATCTCATTGTTCCAGAGCGAATGCCTCAAACGAATCCCTCACGGTTGCGGTTGCGCCAGCGAGTTCTAATGGGTGGCGGTGAATATTTTGTTGGTATCCGCTACGTGCGTTGTCAGTTTTACGTCGGCTAGTTATGATTGGTTAAGCCAATGAATAGTCAGCTGAGTCACGGCTGTTTAGTCACAACAACACTGTTTGAAAAATTCACTGGTCACTGTTTAAGCACAACGAGAATCGATTTATTTTGTGTTAATATCACTAAATTGTTCGTAAATCTATGCAAAGTCTTTTCACAGTTCGATGTAATACACTTTTATCCTTCATTTAATGTAGAAATAAGTATATTAGTTTAACTTTTTATTATTAAAACATTTTTTCGTACGGAGCCACTTTAAACACTACCGCACGGGCGCGGGGTGCGCGGTCATTCATTCGCGGTTCTCTCCCTAGTGTCCTGACTACTGGTGTCACTTTCCTTTTACACAAGTCAGGAAGTACCTCGGAAGCAAAAAACTATAGACCCATCACGTGCTTACCATCTACAAGCTCCTTACGTCCATTCTAGCAAAAAAAAATAACTCGCATATCGTTGCGAACAATGTGTTGGCCCCTGCTCAAAATGGATGTAGGGTTGGGTCCCGAGGTACTAAAGAACTCCTCCTCATAGACACGACTATTTGCCAACAAGTCCGGCGGAATGGGAAAGCTCTTTCAACTGCCTGGATTGACTACGAGAAGGCCTATGATTCGGTGCCCCATTCATGGGTCAGGAGGATCTTAGAGCTGTATAAAATTGATACAACCTTAAGATCTTTCTTGAGCACGTGCATGGGGCAGTGGATCACAGTCCTTCGTCAGCCAGGTGGTGGATATAGCTACTCTGATCTGCAGGACTTCATAAGGATAGAGCGGGGTATTTTCCAGGACGATAGTTTGAGTCCTTTGTGGTTTTGTTTATTTTATTTATATATTTTTTTTTTCTTTATTAAGGAAAACAAACAGCTGCTTCTAATACATTTAGCTCTGAATCCTCTTAGTACCTTACTAAAGGATTCAAATCTAGGCTATCGGCTTCGCAGAGGGGGTGAGTTCATCTCTCATTTGCTGTTCATTGATGACCTGAAGCTGTTTGCACCAAACCACCAAAACGTCTTGATGGCATTGTTAAAAATCACCGAGATTTTTAGCAACGCCATCAAGATGGAGTTTGGTGTTGATAAGTGTGCGGTCATGCATGTACAGGATGGGAGGGTTGTAGATTCACCGAGTTTACAGCTTTCTGAGACGATGACACTCAGATCCCTCTCTGAAGCCGAAACCTACAAATATCTTGGTATGTCAGAGTCATTGGGTATATCAGTAGGAGACGTCAAGCAATCGGTGAGGGGGCGCTTCTTTAGTCGCCTTACAAAGGTACTTAAGAGTTCTTTGTCAGGTGCGCGCCTTCAACGGTTGGGTGATGCCCTTACTGATATACTCCTTTGGCATACTGAGATGGACTCAGACTGAGCTGGGCGCTCTGGATACACGAGTCCGAAAACTGCTCACAACGCATCGCATGCTTCACCGACGCTCGTCTGTTATAAGATTGTACATCCCACAGAAGGTGGGGGGTCGTGGCTTCTTAAATGCCAAGGACCTTCACAACCGTGAGGTGTGCAATCTTAGGAGGTTTTTTCTCAGCAACGAGAGTGGGATTCATCGCGACGTTGTGGCAGTTGACAAGAGGCTCACGCCGCTCTCCTTGGTAAACGAGAACTGGCGTCAACTACCGGTGCTCACCACCGACGACCGCAGGGAAATATGCGAGAGCAAGGAGCTGCATGGGAGGTTCTATCGGGCCTCAACAGGGCCCGATGTGGACCTCTCCGCATCGGTGAACTGGCTACGCTTCGGAGACCTCTTTGGGGAAACCGAGGGTTTTGTCTGTGCAATTGCTGATGAAGTTATTAAGGTGAATAACTAACGGAAATACATCATGAAGGACGGTACGTAGTCTAGGTACATTTGCCGGGCATGCCGCCGTCCTGGCGAGTCTATTCGCCATGTTATTTCCGGTTGTTCTCACCTTGCTAACGGAGAGTACTTGCACAGGCACAACCTAGTAGCCAAGATCATCCACCAGCAACTTGCTCTTCGGTATGGCCTTGTCGAGTCGGAGGTACCGTACTATAAGTACGCACCGGTACCAGTTCTCGAAAATAGTCGTGCTTTGCTCTATTGGGATCACTCTATCATCACGGACAGGACTATTGTAGTCAATAAGCCTGATATCGTGCTGGTAGACCGATCACAACGCCAGGCAGTGCTCGTCGACATCACCATTCCACATGACGATAACCTCGTAAAAGCTGAGAAGGACAAACTCAGCAAGTACCTTGACTTGGCTCACGAGGTGACCGCCATGTGGAATGTTGATTCGACGATCATTGTCCCGATAGTCGTATCGGCGAACGGCTTAATAGCGAAGAGCCTCGACCAACACCTTGAGAGGCTCTCGCTCAGCGGTTGGGTCAAGGGTCAGATGCAGAAGGCGGTGCTCCTGGACACGGCTCGCATTGTCAGGAGGTTCCTCTCTCTGCAGCCCTAACCACCGGTAGTCTGGGCCTTGCCTGCCCTGCTGCCGGCGGCACCGTAGGTTAAGGTTTTTATAGTATTTTTATGATTTATTGTTTTCATAACTTTAATTTAAGCTTAGGTTTTATAATTGTAATTATGTATTTTGTTTTTATATTTATAATTCATAAGTTGTTTTATTATTGTAAATCTTTGTTTTATAGAAATACTGTACAAATTTTATATCTAAGTTTTATGTTAAATAAAGAGAATAACAATAATTTACTTGATAAATTTCGAAAGGACAATAGTTTTTTAATAGTTTATTAAATTTTCTTTTGCCAGTTTCTTTTTATTTCATTTGAAATAGTATGTGTGACACGGAACAATGAGAGCTGTTAGGCATATCATCTTATAGTGAAAATACTATAGTAGCGAAGTGGACAAGTGGACCAAGATAGTAGTCACAGTCGGAAGTAGGAGTTAGGTGATCTGTTTCCTGTGTGTGGCAAATGGCAATGCAGCCCCTATCAAATGGGCAGTATCAAGACTCACGAGAGGGTAGTGTTCAGGTTCTCAGTGCTGGCGGCGAGGTCGGTGGTGGACCAGGACAGCAGCGACAGGCGCGAGAGGTTCATGACGGACGCGCTGCCCTCCTGCCGCAGCTTGGCCGCTTCCGCGGGGTCGTTGTAGCGGAACATGTTCGTGCGCCCGAGCAGGAGAATGCAACCTGCACGTGCACAACAGCCCAAGGTTAAACAAATACAGAAAATTCATTTTGGAATGACACATAATACAGAGTTTTTTTCGCTGGGTAAAATAATAGGTTAGTTCGCGCCAAATCCCTCTGCTATTGCTACTATGAAGAGTTTTTTTTTTAATATGCGCCAGCCAACACACCTCTTATAATGGTCTCAAAGTAGGGATTAATATCCTCGTGTTAGACAAGGAAATAAGCCAGGAGCGTCTTCCAGCACACTCAGACCAGAGTCAATTAAGAAAAGATCGTTTCCTAAATTGACCTGACCGGGAATCGAACCCGGGACACTAAGGGAACGAGAAACCGTGCTACAGCACACTACGCCATTCGTGTCGTCAAAGAAAGTATAAGAAATGTAACCAAAAAGTTCGGAATGTTTTGTCAGCCAAGTCCATTGACTGCAAGCTACTTGCTATTCAACAAGTAAATAGACTGGAGGTAGGTTTCTGAACTTCAATTGAAAAGATCTTATTTTACATAGGCCCTAATCCCTATGCACTCCGCGTTTTTGAAGAGCGTTAGCCCGCTCAACGAAGAAATAATAGGGGAAATAATTTGTGTAAAGGCGAATTTTGGCACAAATGTAGGGAATGGTGTCTGAAGCAACATACTCAAAGTACTGTAGTACGTCTACATTGAGTTACCACTTTAAATTCACGTTATCGTTCGCGTATAAATTTGTACTGAGGTTACAATTTTTTATGCGGACGATGATAAATAAGGTAAATTTGAAGTGGCAACTCGTGGTAGACGTACTGATGGATGGGGGTGGAGCTAACGGGTAGGGAGGGGGGGGGGGAGTTTTTCTTTTCAAACACTCGTAAACGGTGGCTCTTAGCAAAAAAAAACTTTTACTCAAGTAATCTACATAAAAAGGATCTATTAAAAAAAGTTCCTTCACATTTGTACTGAACTGGCTATCAGTAGCATTAGTCACACTCACCCTGGCTGAGCTTGGCCAGCTTGTCGATGAGCACGGTGTTGAGCCAGCACTGCGCGCCGGCGTACGGGTGGATGGTGGCCACGCCCAGCTGGAGAGCACGATGTCCGGTCGGGGCTTGTACTGAACTGGCTATCAGTAGCATTAGTCACACTCACCCTGGCTGAGCTTGGCCGGCTTGTCGATGAGCACGGTGTTGAGCCAGCACTGCGCGCCGGCGTACGGGTGGATGGTGGCCACGCCCAGCTGGAGAGCACGATGTCCGGTCGGGGCTTGTACTGAACTGGCTATCAGTAGCATTAGTCACACTCACCCTGGCTGAGCTTGGCCGGCTTGTCGATGAGCACGGTGTTGAGCCAGCACTGCGCGCCGGCGTACGGGTGGATGGTGGCCACGCCCAGCTGGAGAGCACGATGTCCGGTCGGGGCTTGTACTGAACTGGCTATCAGTAGCATTAGTCACACTCACCCTGGCTGAGCTTGGCCGGCTTGTCGATGAGCACGGTGTTGAGCCAGCACTGCGCGCCGGCGTACGGGTGGATGGTGGCCACGCCCAGCTGGAGAGCACGATGTCCGGTCGGGGCTTGTACTGAACTGGCTATCAGTAGCATTAGTCACACTCACCCTGGCTGAGCTTGGCCGGCTTGTCGATGAGCACGGTGTTGAGCCAGCACTGCGCGCCGGCGTACGGGTGGATGGTGGCCACGCCCAGCTGGAGAGCACGATGTCCGGTCGGGGCTTGTACTGAACTGGCTATCAGTAGCATTAGTCACACTCACCCTGGCTGAGCTTGGCCGGCTTGTCGATGAGCACGGTGTTGAGCCAGCACTGCGCGCCGGCGTACGGGTGGATGGTGGCCACGCCCAGCTGGAGAGCACGATGTCCGGTCGGGGCTTGTACTGAACTGGCTATCAGTAGCATTAGTCACACTCACCCTGGCTGAGCTTGGCCGGCTTGTCGATGAGCACGGTGTTGAGCCAGCACTGCGCGCCGGCGTACGGGTGGATGGTGGCCACGCCCAGCTGGAGAGCACGATGTCCGGTCGGGGCTTGTACTGAACTGGCTATCAGTAGCATTAGTCACACTCACCCTGGCTGAGCTTGGCCGGCTTGTCGATGAGCACGGTGTTGAGCCAGCACTGCGCGCCGGCGTACGGGTGGATGGTGGCCACGCCCAGCTGCAGCGACACGCGCGCGTGCTGCGGCAGGACGCCCGCGCCACTCAGCACGATGTCCGGTTGGGGCTTGTACGACGAACTGCCTATTAGGGTCTCGCCTTCCTGTTAGGACGGTGTAAAAATGTGAGACAAGTTCACACATTGGTTTGATACCAAAGTAACGTCGCTAACGTTATGGATGGTTACAACAACGAAGATACCGCAAATATAATACAACGAGCTGCCACAACAGACTTGGTTCTGTCAAATGTTTGACAGCTGGTGTCCATGTTCATATCTCGCCCGCTTTTCTCCGACGTGATTTACATAAACTATTATTTTCCACTGAATTTGTTGTTCAATCATAATAAAATATAGCCTTTATCACTCCTGAATAGCTTAGCTTTCTGTTAGTGAAAGAACTTTCACGATCGGATCAGTAGCTTCAGAGCCTATTCAATAAAAACAAACAAACAATAAAATCTTTCCCCTTTATAATATCTAGTATAGATATAGAGGTGAACGATATTTCCAACGATGCGTTCTACGCTGTATTTACTCTGTGACAGTAGCTAATATTTAAAGCACGGCTTAGATACTTTTACCGAGCTTATGAGTTTCATAAATTAATCCTACTTCCTACTAATATTATAAATGCGAAAGTTTGTGAGGATGTATGTATGTATAGCGACATCTATCTCGCCACAACTGACGTATCCTACATCGCGATATCAAATTTATCCGAGCAATTGAACATAAATACAAGAACCCGACAACAACCATCGGGCAGTAGCCCACCAGACACAACACCCAGTGAGGAACAGCGTCCCCAAACTGGTGACCCCGAGCATGAACGTCAGCGCAGCCTTCGCAAAGCTACGTCATCGTGACGTCATCACCACTTCCTCAAGCTTTCGAGCAGCGAGTCAAACAGCCAGCCACTACACAGCACTGCACCACTCCGACTCACTGGAGCATTTGCAGCATCACCCCGATTCAATGGGGCATCACCGCAGACAGTTCCGACTCACCGTGAACTATCTGGTTCCGACTACTACTGCGGTATCTGGTTCCGACTCACTGGAACATTCTACTGGCCCGGCAGTATCACAACATGTATGGACAACTCAACCTGCGATCGACCTCCGGTCTCGGAGGGGAGTGATGTACCGATATCTATCTCGCCACTTACAAACTAAAAACTGACGTATTCTACATCGCGATATTAAAGTTATCCGAGCGATTGAACATAGATACAAGAACCCGACAATAACCGTCGGGCAGTAGCCCACCAGACACATCACCCGTCTGGTCGGAGGATCCTCCCTTTTCAATGGTGGATGAGGAACGTCACACCCTGTTCCTCACGCCCCCCAAATATGTATGTTTGTTACTCTTTCACGCAAAAACTACAGAACGGATTTAGACACCATTAACAAACACATTTTAATTGTGTAAATAATCTATAATGACCAACTAATTTAGAAAAAAAAGTTTTTGGTATTGAAATTTTGGTCACATCTTATTTGGACTCATTATTTCACATTTTCATAAGCCAATAAAAACAAACAATTGTAATAAAAATGACCTCTTGCGAAAGAAAGGTTAGCAAAAAGACGCGGAATACCAAGTCGTACTACCAACCTTCAGATGATACAGGGTGACTCCCGTGGACAGCAGGTTGTCGTCGATCCCGACGAGGTGCGGCATGTCGGAGTCCAGCACGACGCCGAGCCCGCTCTTGCGCAGACCGAGAGCCTTCTGCTCCTGCAGGATCTGCTGGGTTTCTCGCCACTTTTCTGTCCACTTCTCTGTCAGGACTTTCTCTTGGGCTTCTTTGCGTTGGAGGGTTGCTAGCACGGCGGGTTCGGCTTCTATTGGGTCCTGAGAATGTGAAAATACAGAGATGAAAAAAAACCATGAAAATAATCATTAATTATGTCAACTATAGAACAGACCCGTCATTTTTTTTTGTAACACTCTGAAACACTTCAAAACGCGTATTAGAGACTACTCACTATTAAGGGCTCACTAAAATGCCTAAAAAATAATAACCAAACTAAACACTTGAGTATTAAGTTTTTTATTTTCAAATTATCTAATTACATAATATCCTTTGACAATTTGTGTTTTCAGCCGTCAGCCGTTTATTTCGTTAGCTATTTGGGAAGTCTTTAGGTATCTATTTTGGTTTGCAACCTGAATTGTTTTGTAGCAATTGATACTTGATCGCTGACTTGAATTTATTTCACTTTTATCATGTTATAGAACAATGGTCAATTTATTAATTTGTCCTTCCGACCGGATACTAACTTCGACTGGAAATTTACTTTGAATATTGCATAGACATTTGCTGTCGAAATACAATCGATTAGCAATGGAGTTGCGTTGCTACCTAGAAAATTAGGAGGCAGGTGTGTCGCAAAGTATAAATTTATAATTCAACGACTTTTTTAAATAAGCTGTGTATTTTTAAACTAAAACATATTCAGGGATTTGAACTAGATGGTATTTTTTATGTTTTAGAAGCAACTTCGGTCAAAAACTCCTAAATATTTACCGTATCGTGCGATATCTGCGCGCGCAGCTTCTCGATCTCCTCGCGCAGCTCGCGGATGAGCTTGACGTTGGGGTCCTCGTTGATGGTGGGCTTGTTGATGATGTTCTTGGCGCGGTTGGCGTAGCGCAGCGTGGACAACGTCTCGCCGTAGTTGCAGTCCGCGGGGGAGATCTAAGACGTTCAAATTAATAGATATACTTTATTACACAAAACGGGAATAAAAACAGTTGTATAACATAAAACAAGCAATTTGTACAATTTAGGCGGCCTTATCGCTAGGGAGCGATTTCTTCCACGTTGAAATTAATGTATTTTTAACCAAGTGGCCAACACTTCAGTGATATACATATAACAAATAAGCTACCCTAACAGACTTCATTCTGTCAAATGTTTGACAGCTGGTGGCCATTTTGCCCGCTTTCCTCAGACGTGATCTACATATACTATTATTTTTCACTGAATTTTTTGTTCAATTATAATAAAATTAAGTATAATAAATTAAGACACGGAAATAGATTAGCGCTACCAGACACTAAATTGAATTTAGTACGAAATGGTGCAGATTATATGGCCATCAAAGTTTACAATAACCCACCTACCCGTTTGAAAAATGAAAACAGAAACTCTACTTTCTATAGAAGGTTGAAGGAGTTATTGCTGTCAAAAAGCCCTTACAGTATGAAGGAGTATTTTGAACTAAAATTGTAAAATTGTAATTCTTTCTGTCCTTATTTTTGTTTCAAAATACTGTAACTTAATTTTTAATATTTCTACAAAAAAGAAAAATAAAACTATAGCTACCTATGTGGTAAAGATAACATTAATAGTTTAACAGTGTTAAGTTTTCTTTATAATGGTGCGATACGATGTTATCCTAATTTTAGTTGTATTTTTTGAATTAACAAAACCTTAACAAAATTGCAGCCCCCTACGGGGTTCATGTTGAGAACTGCTTTTTTTAATTTAATATCTTTTGTAACTACATGGAGCAATGAATGATATGACTATGACTGTGAAAATATAGCCTATATCACTTCTGAATAGTTTAGCTTTCTGTTAGTAAAATAATTCTCACGATCGGATCAGTAGTTTCGGAGCCTATTCAATACAACAAAATTTAACTTGAATTTGGCTTTATAAAAGGGTTTGCTTACCGCTGCAATCATAATAGTTTTTGAGTTCCCACCGAGCGAGTCCTTGAGGAGCCATGTCAGCACAGAGTCTCTGTACGGAATGAATACTTTCTTTTTGTCTTTCGAACGATCTGAAAAAATGCAGATAATTAAATCGTTTATTTATTTTCTTACAATCGTCATCAAAGTCAAAGTTTGTCTATTTTGACAGGGCCCGGTTGTAATAAAATTATGACTAACTTATTTTGAAGGACGTCTAAAATTAAGGAAGGAGCCCATTGGCGAGTATTACTCAACGAGCTATATAGCATGGAGTTAACTTCCAATTGGGGATTTGAATAGATCGCGTTTTTTCGGACCAAGAACTCTCACCACAAAGAACCCTCAATATCTGAGTGCTGAGTGCGAGTTGCAGTGAGAGAAGTGAATGACTTCACCATCGCGTTTTGCGAGCACGTAATGTCAATTAGTATGGAATCGAGTCAGCGACATCTAGCGGCAAATTTGGGCAACATCAAGGCCGGTAGATGGCGCTGACTCAACGCCATACAAATTCGCGATGGTGAAGTCATTGCTTCTCTCACTGCCGCCTGCAGCCGGCACTCGGACGCCTAGCTCTAACTGACTGTCGAGAGGCTGCTGCTGGCTGGAGTCGGCCAGCGCGGAGATGACGGAGCCCAGCGTCACCAGCGACTTGTTGATGTGCGCGCCCTCCACCAGCCGCTGCCCCGTGGCGCCCGACGCGTCGGCGCGCTCGCTGGGGGTACAATATTCACGTTAGAAAACAGGTAACAATATTTGGGAATATGAAGACAACTTCATATGGGTATAGTAGAGGCCCTAGCCGAGAGAAACACGCTACTTATCGCTTCGGAATTATAAATTTAAAAATATATGAAACTTAAATCAAATTAAGGTCATTTCAATTGGGTATGGGAACAAATTTTTAGGTATTTTTTTAATATTTTTAACTAATGCCTTTTCCTATTTTAAGAATTTATTTGGACATTTTTCATATCTAGCCAGTAGTTAATTTTTTATTATTTTCAAACATTGCGAACTCATGACGTCATAAATTCGCTTAGTGTTCCCACATGTTTTTTATCCGATTCGAATAATAAGGAGAAAATTACTTGATTTACTGCATTTACGGCTGAAACAGAGCTCCCCGTTCACAATGTAGCATCTCACGATAACGTGAGAAGTAGACTTCAGATATAATTCATTTTGCCAAGTTCTGAAACCAATTAAAATCTGCTATCTGGAAACACCATTATTACCATGCAGTAGAATCACCTAGCTAAAAATCTCACATATGATACAGATCGCGTCACTTGATTGGTTGATGGATAGATTATCAACCAATCACATTAAAGGACGTTTATACAACCCAATAGCTTTAAATTGTGAAATGTCAATTTGATTACCGTCAAGAGTCTAATAAGACCTTTGGCTTTCTGGGGTCATTCATTTGACCCCAGATTGGCAACGTATTTAATAAAACATATCCTAGATCCTTTAAAAATGTTAAATATTTAAATAAGGTACAAAATAGAAACACATAGAAATGGTTTTCGATTTAGGACATGTTTGATTTGTTTTCCCATACCCAATTAGACTAATGCTATTGTCATAAATTTTTAAATTTGGCTTTGGAATCAAAAGTAGCTTATTGCTCTTGGTTACCATAACTGTCAAAAACCAAGCAAAATACCACTTATGTGACGATCATATTTTGTTTTCGTTCTCAGGCAGTTTTTTTTTTCTGCGTGGCATGCATTGTTGCCGCTGATGGCTTTCACAATTTCACCGGACAAGTGGGTGAGCAGAAGGCTCTAAACCCTAATATTTAAGTAACGTGCCTAAGGGCGCCCCAAGGGGGAACACGAACCTCAACTTAGCGCGTTACTGGGATATGGCAAACGGACGTATCTCTGGCAGTGTGGAACTATGTATTTATTTTGATTTGACTAAGTATGTGTATAAAGTCCGTCAGGGTTAGTGCCAGTGGGTTAGTCTGGCGGGATACTGCGAGCATATTTACCATTGGCAGGACAGCCAATATATTTAAATTTTTATTTTTACGGACATAATCAAATGCCCAGGCCCTTATTCCCTTACATTCAACGCGACTCAATTGCTAGTCGCTCGCATTTTGAAAGCTCGTCAGCTAATAACGACGCAGTATTCGACTTGACATAGCAAAAATCTAGATTTTCTTGTGATCGAAGTTAGTGAAAAAGCCCAGCTGGCTAGCCTAAAACATATCATCACCTGCCAGCCAAGTCCACCAGATGCACTTTGGAGACGGTCTCGCTCGGCATGTTGTTGTGGCGCAGGTAGCTGGCCTGCACGAAGGTGATGGTAAAGATGGCGTGCGAGCGAGACGACACGTCGTTCATCTGCGTCGACGCCGTCGTGCGCTGCTGGTTGCCGCGGTGCATGCATTCCTGAGGGGGAAACAGCACTTACATTTTAATATTTTCTTTTGCAACGCCTAGACTGCTCCATTGTTAGTTATTTGTTTAACAATGCATTTGTGTTGTCTTAATTAAATGCATGTTTGAAAATATATTTTTTTCTCCAAATGGCACAATGAAATGTTAAATGTCAGTACCAAAACATTGTCTTCGTGATAGCTGATCTATCACCAATATTTATTAAACAAAACTTCAAGGAAGTATAAAAAAAACAGCTTTATAGATGAGAAAGATTTCCTCAGCCACAGCGAAGTAATATTATTTTGTGCCTAAAATAATTTAACTTAACACCGAATTTAATCGAAATCGGTTAAGCCATTCCGAAATCCATGTTACTTAAACTTTCAGTTACTTATTATTTTGCTAAGTATAACAGTGTGACTTAGCTTAAGAATCAAACACAAAAAACAATATTAACCAACCTGTATATCATCATAATCAGAGACCAAATGCTTGGACAAGTCCTGCACATACGGCCCCAACTTGGGATGCTCCCTGACCCTCAGCGAGTGGCCAGCATCAGTGGAGAGCAGGTCCTTGACCCGCTCGTTGTAGATCTCGAGGTAGCTGACTTCGGTGCGGTAGGAGGCGCCGGACTCCTTGCCGGCGGCCACGCGCGAGAACAATTGGCGGCAGATCCGCGGGATTAGGCCTTGGCATTCCTGAGAAAAACATAATATTAAGGGCAAGTTCACGAATTTAATTACTTACTGTGCGTGATAAAATACAAAGGTTACACGAAAATGGTTTCAATATCATTTTATGTTGAAAACTGGAATGGAAGTATCCTTGTCAAATAATAATTTATTTGTCAGGGACTTTTTAATTGCAAGGACTCCGCATCAGGAAGCAGAAAAAAGTGTGCTAAGCGTCATTCTAGCAAACTTTGCCTTGGTTACAATCTATTCCTAATCATCTTACGGGTGCATTATCCAAATTATCGAATTTCGTTGGTAAAGATAGGAATAATGCTGCAATGTAACAAAAAACTTTTTGAATGGCATCAAATCGTTAAGACTTGAGGACTGGTATAAGTAGTTCGCAAATAATCCCTAGAATAGGGGGTTATATTTCGCTTAACATCACAACGCCTCTTTAGCTCAGTGGTAGAGCACTGGT
This sequence comes from Udea olivalis, assembly GCA_947369235.1. NCBI lineage: Eukaryota > Metazoa > Arthropoda > Insecta > Lepidoptera > Crambidae > Udea > Udea olivalis. The sequence continues at coordinate 1,725,569 of OX376360.1, read as the reverse complement.
CTCGTAAACCAGGGGTCGTGAGTTCAATCCTCACAGGAGGCACGTAACGGAAAACTCTTTTTATCTTTTTTTAAGAACAATGCTGTTAAAGATTTAATAGTAAACCAGTTTAGGTACTAGTTGACGCTTAACGCAAATTCTCTTAGTTGTTAAGAGTTGTTACGTTATTAACATGCCACGCAAGGAAGTATAATTTAGTTAAGGGTAGGAAAATTTAAAACAGAACTACTACCAAAAGCAGAATAATTTAAATTGTAAGTTCCAAGGCCCTGGAACGATAATATTCAACTAAAACTGCCAAGTTTGTGGCGTAATGACTAATTTGACTCAACGTCACGATAACCGCTTGTCCAAAATAGTCCATTAGTTATTACATTGCATACATTCAAGTGCATATCGCCAAATAACAGAGATAACTATCGCGGTCCCCAGAACCAACACTGAATTGACACTATCACCAGTTGGAGCAGAGTGTTTGAAACTGTTATCAGCTGAATTACCCATAAAGATATTATCAGTGTTGTGATGCGGATCCGAATTACAGAAAAATCAACATCGCCAAATGATAAACAGCCTTCTGCCAGAGTTAAGTGGTCACCTGCAGGAATTACAGAGTCAACATTATTATTTTGGCCTAACGCTAGATGTTAGGCCTATTATAGTCAAGTACTATCAGAAGCGCTTTCAGTCAACACCCACAAAAGCTGCTGAGATTAAGGAGTAAGTACCGGCGAGCCCATCATGGTGAAGGTCTTCCCGCTTCCGGTCTGCCCGTACGCGAACACGCAAGCATTGTACCCCTCGAACGCGCTGTCGATCACGTCCAGGCCCAGGTCGGAGAACACCTGCAAAATCGAAGAAAAGAAGTCAAGTAATTGCCTTTTATTGCTTGATGAGAAAATATAGGTTCAATATTAGCGTGTTGGCTTTGGTAGCTGTACGTATGTTTGTAATCTATATTAATAATCTGAAGAGGAAATATTTGTTTGTCTTGGCGTTCGTTTGTTTGTATTGAATAGGCTCCGAAACTACTGGACCGATTTAAAATAGAATAGTATAGAATTTACTTTATTGTGCATGAAATAAGGATCTTATTAATTGGTAATATTTAAATCAGAGCTCTTATTTCTACATAAACAAGTTTATACACGAGTGAACAAGAATTATTTATTGCAACCATCAAAAAAAGGAATCTGCTTGTTTCAAACTGAAGATGGCGCGAACACAGTTAATTTAATCATTATAATGAATCCCAATGTCAATATGTTGATTACAAGAATAAATAAATGTACGAATGATTATAAAAATTCTTTCACCATTAAAAAGCTACACTATCAGGGAGTGACATAAGATATTTTTTTTCATTGAGGCTATATTTTGACCGAAAAGACGGCGACCCCGCAGACGAATAGCTAAGTTGTATCAATAAATGGTAGGGAAGCTCACGTCAACAACATTGAAATGAAGTTGTGGGGGATACTCCACAGGCTGCTGCCTCACTTGGAGTGAGGGAGCACCTTTAGGCTCTGAATCAGATCTTCATTGCCGACAAATGCGCCGTTTTGTGAATTTTAACTCTATTACTTTTTATTCTCTTCTATTTTAATTCTAAAACTTTAGGGTTGGCTGCTAAGCTGATATCAAATATTGGTTAATGAAATTGGTGTTTACTAATGTATAAAAATAACAAATCGGTCGACAACGAAGTTCTGTATCAAGGGACTGAAAGCTGCGGTCGTGTTACGTGTTCATAAAACTGTATCTTGATATAAGGTATGGCTTTGCTGGCCGCTAATAACAAATACTTTATTAATAGAAGCGCATAGGAATCGTGCCAAAAACAGGAAGTGAAATGCATGTCATGATTATGCCATTCATTATCCTCCTCGTGTATGACTCACGGGTCAACAACTCCGCAGATTAGCATTATACTAACGGTTTTACGGCAGTATAATTGTTATTGTTTTATTATTATACGTTTTTCAAATTGGAGCTTTGTACCTAGGACACAGTTCAACTTCTCATACTTCCGTTGTGCTTGAACCGCGCGTGTGAATCAGTGCGGAATACGCAATAAATAAATATCTAGGACATCTTCCACCAATATACTATTATTGTATTATTTTATTTACGTCTATTATCGTTTATATATTTTTTTTGTGAATTTTGACATTTCATAAGTGCTTCTTTGTAAAAGCTTAAGTGAATAAATGATTTTTTACTTACTTTACTTTACTTTATCATCTGACCTAAAGTTATGTGGGTTACTGAGACTGAAATAGGTACACATAATTTACATTAAGACATGCCATAGGTATTAACAAATATCACAGATCAAACAGTTTTTGTTATTATTGTTCAGTCAGACTGGGTCGGTTTCGAACTTATGATCCCCGGCTGAGGCTGCCGCCGGATCACTAAACATTGGCGTCTAGCAATAAGCTAGTCAGCAAAGAAGTTGCAAACTCATTTGCTACAAACGCTAAAGAGTATACGAGCACTGTATCGTTTTGATTGTGCAGTTAACTATATTCTCTTACTGGCGAGTTTTCACACGTACGCCTTCGCGTGAGAACCAGCGTTAAACCAAATGAGTTGTGTCAGTATGTCTACCACGAGTTGCCACTTGAAATTAACATTATCGTTCCCGTAAAAAAATGTATTGGGATTTGACATAACATGACATGACATGACAATGTCAAATCCCAATACATTTTTTTACGCGAACGATAACGTAAATTTAAAGTAACCACTCGTGGTAGACGTACTATTTACTTTTAATTATCATGCAAAATATGTACATCTGCCTTAGGTACGAAATTATTATGCGACACACCTCCTTGCTATCGAACGTTGCGGTCGTTTGCAATTATATGTTCATAGCCCATAATTATTTCAAATATACAAAAATGCCTAATATAAACGTATGCAATAAGGTTCAGTTAACATTTTAACCCCTTCATTTACGGAACTGCGGTGGGCCTTGTATTCAGAAGTGCATCGCAACTGATCCCTCTATGAATAGGCAAATGGAAACATTTGCAAACGTGCATGATAAGTTAGCGTAGTATCGGTGCAATTTGGCTAATTTAGGATGCACATTATCACAACTCAGTACGACATAGTGTCTGCCGTAGTACTGTAGATCGTAGTACATAATAGGGACTTGACTGACACGCACTCCCGATTAGCTTGAGCGGCACGTCACATCAAAAAAACTTGAATAAAAAAAGACATGATAAAAATACCAATAGGCAGCGGTGTCACGAATTGGACCGCGCTCAGCTAATGCCTGTGCCTGATAGGCCCAGACCCTGATTTTCAGTTGAGTTCGATTGGCTTAGCAGAGGTTCGAGGTCCAAGTTTTGGATCGAGAGCTTAAAGTTCGATAAGGCGACTAAAGCCATCTGTAAGAGTTGTCAATAGAAAATAAAAACATAACTGGTCAGATAAACACATTAAGAGCTCCATAGTAAAATTCAAATGCATATTCAGACAAATATGTTAAGGTCATTTGCGTGATTCACGTACAAATTTTGGTATTTTTTGCAAATTATATCGTGAGTAGCATTTAGCATTTCATAGCAGAATATGTCAACAAAATTACCAGAAAATTTACTTTCTGGGAAACAGTTACGTGTACACAACTAGTTAAATTGTATACCCTAATAACAAGTACAATAAGGTGCCAAGTCTGTAACGTAATTCTATTGTACCCTTGATTGTATTCGGAAAAAGCTTGTAAAGGGTTATTATAACCACATTTATTCAACAAATCTATCGTAGTCGTAAATGTTTTATCGACAAAGATTATTGTGGTTCAACACGCGATTTCTTGAATGTATATACATTCAGCACAATTGCATAACTTTACTATGATAAGAGAAATTGGCAATCCTCATATATTTATGGTTAATTAATATAATGAATTAGCTCTGCAATAGTTTGATTGTTATATGACAGTTTAACCAAATAGAAAAAAAAAACTACAATCAGGATAAAAAATAAAAGTTTAATTTTTATTGCTGTTTTATTACCGTTAACACTGCCTGATTGATCCAGAAAGGAGAGCGGAATTACCGACCTTGCTGACTCATTACCAGTGTAATTTGGTAAAATGGGATGAACCTCAAGTGAATAGACAATAGTTGACATCTCATATGAGTGACTTTGTAAAATGTCTTTTTGAGAATAAATTTCTTTAAACATATATTTCAATGATGAGCTGTTTCGTCAAAAGGCATTGTAGTAGTGATAGTAAGGGAGACAAACTCGAGACTCTCCAATTCTTTCTTACCCTTCGACCCTAACCACTGCGCTAAACGTCTCTCTACGGCATCGCAGTACCCACGGCAGGAAGTCGTAGGTTTGTGCGACTCGGATGTGCGATCTCTGACAGCCATGACCTAGTCATTTGCTATAGATAAGATTACGTACATTATCAGATCATCTTAAACTACATACGCTATCTACACTGAACGGCATAGTGGTCTGTCTAGAAATCTTGTAGTCGGTAAGTTTTAGGACCAAACTTATGTCAGTATGTACAACGACCACAAGATACTGATTAAATTGTGTCGCTGATTCTGTGCCAATTTAATTTAGTGTGTTTGTTGTGTGTCTGGGTGTTATTATCTATATACGTATGTATTTAGAAATATTTAAGTATGTTTATCAGTCTCTGACGCCCATAGTACAAGCTCTGCTTAGTTTGGGGTCAGATGATCTTGGTGTAAATTGTCCTAGATATTTATTTATTTATTAAACACTGCGACTTCTCTTGAGTTATCAGTCGACAGCACAAATCTGTTAACAGTATCATGGACGGGTTCTAAATCCACATTTGAACGATGATTTGATTCTAATGACGGTCTTTGCGACATCAATTACCGTTTTCACTCCACAAAGCCACCGCACGACATCGGATGACGTCACGACCGATTAACGCGGCTTTTAGAGGATTGTAAAGTTAGCCTGAACTAGTGTTGCATCAAACTCGAGTTTTTGAATCCTAATTTGTGTGCTTCGTTGTCAAATAACGCGACCGATTACAACAAAACTCCAAGATTATAAGTCTTGATGAGCTCTTGATCGCAAAATGAAAGCTCGAGTATTTTTCAGCGTTCGAATCGTTTTTACTCGAGTTCACTTCCGTTTGGAACCTTAATTCCTATTTACCGTAGGGAATAAAAAGCTTCGGAATATGTTCTACAGTGAAAACAGGAACGTCTCTCAAAGAAATTATAAACTCTTAAGTCAAATAATTGATTACATTAACAATTTTACATAATGTTGTTGTTAATGCTTATTCAAAAATATGACATTTAAATCAAAATCTAGTCACTAAGAGGTGACTAGAAGCCACAGTGCACATGCAGTGTGTTCTCACTCTTTTCAAGACTCAGGCTCTTTGCAGGACTCGGGCTCTTTTCAAGACTCAGGTTTTTTTTCAAGACTCAGGCTCTTTTCAAGACTGGAGCCCTATTTTAGCCAGTTAAATTAATGAAGCTCGGCTCGACTCTAGATTCCGAGTTCAGTTAGGAAACTGAGTTTTGTAAAATTGAGCCGAGTATACAAAATTAAGACGCGAGTTTAAAACTCTAGCCTGATCTACTTACGTAACGTTTCAGAGACATTGTTTGTGACGATGCGGCCTTGACGGTGCGGTTGTGACCGCTTCAGAACACCTGAACAATCTATTCGATAAGACAATGGCACTTGTGCTGAAACACGGTTTTACTACTGAGCTTTGATGGCGTGTGAATGATTTCTCGTAAATAAGTTTTAATAATAACGTAGCCTCTCTCTCAAAGGGTTCAGTTATCCAATTAACAATCGTTGTAGACAATATTCTGACTGATACTATATTAGTATGTGGAACAAAACTTATTTCATTACAAAAGTTGTAGGTACATACGTAAAATGGCATCAACGTTTTGGTAGTGGTACGTCAGTTTGATGTCACAGTGCCGTAACCCGTGCCGTAAAGCTTCACGTGTAAATTTTCAAAAATTGAATTGTTTTGTTGCTAGTGGTAGAGTAGAGTAGTATTTCATCCTTTAATGTGTTCATTGACTATGGGTTTTTGCAACAACAAACACTCTCGCGCACTAAGTTTCTAGCGAAGTGTATGCAAGTGAAGCTTTTACAGATCGCATTTTCACTGGCTGTTATAGCTTTTATAAATTTAAATAAACAAAAACTAGGTTAAGCAATTTTAATACCACGCTCTAACCGTTAATGTTGTAACATTACATAAGGTACACTACATGTGTTTCCTTCCTCTTATAGTCCCGGGTTCTTCAAGCGGGGCGTGAAAAGGCATTTCTGCAGGCCTTCAAGGTGAGGATGGCCAGCCCAGTGATTCGTTTGAATGACTGGGCTTGTCAACCTCATATCTGGAACTCACGACCGCTTTCCATCAGGTGGAGTGAGGTCATCTTGACGGGCAATATAAAAAAAAAAAAAAAAAAAAAGGTAGAGAGACCTATCTCTCACTTGCACTGAAGCGAGAGAAAGAAAACCTATCGTCCATTGGTTTGCTGCAATGATTAGATAGTGGACACTGCTGTGTAACAACCCCATGGTCAACCATCCTCGCGACTGTCTTTTCAATTTACACTAGGGCTGTTCATTGCACTTACAAGTCATGCAGAACTGTTTTAATATTTACTTATTGATTTTACACATTTTTTTTACATCGTCCTTTGTCAAGAATTGTTGTTAGTTACAATGAAATAAGTGAAAAAAAATTATAATAACAATAGACATAGATTTCGCAATAAGCTTCTCAAATATTTTAAGTCCTAAATACAAAAAGAAATAAGTTAAGAATTGAGTAAATTAATAATTTTATTGTTATTCAATTTAAGTTCATTGGTTAATTTTAAGTCTAATAGTTTTTGTACCATGTTGTGTTTACCTGTTATATTGGTGACCATAGAAAAAAAATATTTCAACTACCTTTTGTTAAAAATCTAATGTATGGATTTACTGTTGGAATACCTAAATAAATAAATAAGTAATTTTTAGTCTCTTTCATTCAAAGCTCTATCAACATTTTCACGAGATTGACTGAACTGTGCATTGACTAAAGTAGTGTTAAAGTACTATGTTTTTATGTCCTATTCTTCAGTCTGTATTGTATTGGGTGGGGTTTGTATCCAGTTTGAAAAGGGCTTGTTTGCACTGAGTAACAAAGCTGTTTATTCCAATATACAGAGAGCTATAAATTCTATATTCATAAAATGCAATCTTTTGATGGGACTGACCTGTTCCTGTGAGGCATATTGCTTGTCTTCCGAGTTGAAGGACCAATATGAGTGATCAAAAGTGAAGTCCTTGTACTTCTCGCGATTACCATCATTTTGCTCTTTGCTATTCTGTAATAAAAACCCACACTAAATGCTTGTTTACGAGTTGTGCTGGAATTGCAATACTTACTATGTATATTTTAAAAAATTTAAGCCCTGGTACTTGAGAAAAACATCATACAATTGACAAATAAATAATTACTGAAAACTGTTGTTTTTATCAAAGTTTACAAGTTAAGAAGTTCACATTAAAAACAAATGAGCTTAAACTATGGTTCAAAATTAACCAACTTTGTTGGTTTTGAACACTAAAAAACATTAAATTAAGATGATTTTAAAGAATCATGGCAAGAAATAATGATTACTAACAGTTTGCGTTTTTAATTTTAATCATACTTTATACAAAAAAAGAATTATTGTATTTTGTTAATTAGCTAAAATATCAAATCAAATATACCCTATATGAAATTTATATTTGATCAACTTTAAATTTTGTTCTGATGCAGGATCAAACACTATGCTTGGTTTTACCAAGTGCATAAAAAACAATGTGTCAAATGCTGTCAAATCAAGATTGCACATGATAGTTCTGAGATGCTAGAATATTGGCAGAGGGTAATCCAAGAGGTCTAAATCAATATAGCACAAAATACACAGAAATGTGACAGTAAAACATACTCATTATTCAGTAAAAATAATCATTATTCAGTCAAAAATAATCATTATTCAGTCAAAAAAAACATTATTAAGTCAATAATAATCATTATTCAGTCAAAAATAATCATTATTCCGTCATCAGAGTTTCAAAGAGATAATGACACATAGGGTTTCAAAAAATTTAAGCATAAATAATTAACAGTAAATACTTACTGTAAGTAGTCTTGTTTTCTTTGCATCCATCTGGACAATCAATTTTGCCTGCATATCTTTCTCTCTAAAACAAATATTACATAAAAAATTAGACTGCTGTCTGAAAGATTTGCTAATTTAAAAAGCTCTTGATAAATATAAATAATATAAATATAAAATAAACATGTGCCAGACCACACACCTCTTCTCATAGTCTCGAAGTAGGGATAAATATCCCTGTGTTACGAGGTACCAGACAAGGAACAAAGCCAGGGGCGTTATTATAGCCAGCACAAGAGAAAATAATAAAGAGGATGTCGAATCTGCCAAATCAGAGGTAGGAAGGTATGCTGGTAGTTAAATATTGGTTCATTCAATTTGGAATGTATACCAAGCAATATTTGTTCATAGTTACAAAATACTAATCACAGCCATATTTTAGAGTAAATAGACTAAACTATTCAGCAGTAGCATCAAAACAAAAACGAAGAGAGCAGCAGGCTGATGTTTACCCATTTTTTCACATGTTAGTAAACAAACTAACATAAAATTCTCATGAATTTCCTTCCTAAGAGTATTTTATCATGTTAAGTGGGTCATTCTATTTTCTCATTTTTTGGATAGCTTTCATCCAAATGTCCCGCCCGAGGTACAGTTTGTGCTCCAAATGCAACTGAACCGTGAAAGTCATTGCCATTCAACATGACATCACTGTTTTTTTGCACTTTCAAAATACTCAGCTACACTTTAATTGTCTGACTTAAATTGCCTCCTTAGGCATCTCACAATAAAAAATAACTCTATTTTCTAAATAAACACAAAATGTACTACATCATTCAGATAAAGGGGCATGAGATAGCCAAATAATACAATCTCTTGAATAGAGTACAAAAGACTAAACTTTTACTATATTTCTCTAGCACTTTATAAACCAACCTTTGATTGAATGGGCGAACCCTTACAGCCACTTTTACCGAAGCCATTGTCAAACATTATATTATGCATATAATTATTATTTAATAAAAATTACATCTAAACACAAATTCGACACCACAAAGCAAGTTGACATTTCGATTAACTCTACACCACAGATTAGTTAACAGAAAAATGACATTATTGACATTTTTCAACTTTTTTTTTTCTTAGTTCCGATTTGAACAGGCTAAGGTCTGAGACCATGCTGCCTTGTCATCAGAAACATTTTTAACTTTTTGGCACAAGCACACAACCCCTTGTCGTTGTCGTTCGCGTGTGATAATATTGCAAAAGAGAGAGAAATCAGTTGGAGGAAGCACTGCTTTATTGAACCCGGTATAGGTACTTGGCGAGAGGTAACTGTCTCAGAAGGTGAGTTCGAGTTCCCGAAAGTTATAGGAGCCCCAACCCAACGGCCGAACACCGAGGTTCTACAAGAGCACAATTTGCTTAAGGTGAGTGTTTCATCCAAACGATTTTCTCTTTCCACTGTTGTCGTGTTATTTTGTTTCGTATCGTATATATTTAGTTTATCAAAATACAGTCCACTTCTATCGCTTACATTTTTGGAGAAACACAGAAAGCAGAAAATTATTCCATACGTAACTGTTATTTGAATAAACTTAATGTAGTTTTTGTATGGATTCCAGGTCATTCGAATATATTTGGAAATGTAAAGGCAGATATACTTGCTAAGAATGCCGTTGATTCTGGGGACCGTTATCCGTACAAAAATTATTGCCTTGACCTAGCTATTCTCCCCAAAACCGATCTTATTAGGTCCTGGGAATATCACTGGAACAACAGTAGTCAGATCAAAGGGAAATATTATAACTATATACAACCATGTATTCCTGTTGAACCGTGGTTTTCAAAAGTTTGCTTTGAAGAAATAAATACTTCTATACTTATTCGAATAAGGCTTGGACATGTGTGTACTCCTGAACATTTAGCGAAACTTGGCATCTTAGTAAGCAATATGTGCGAATGTGGTGCTGATGTAGGATGCTTGAATCACATCTTTTTTCCTTCCGGCAGGAAAAATATGATCATTCCTTATTTATGGCCTCGCTTTTATCCTTTCGTGTCCCTTTACCTACTTCTGTTCCTTGTTTATTATTTATGAATGATATGAATATTTAGAGATCATAATCAACCTTCATTACTCATACACTCTTTTTTTTTTTTTGCTGTGGCAACACTACGGCTAACAGCTGATCTTGACTTGTCCCGTATTTTAATTTGATTTAAACCTTTAGAAAACTAATTTATGGCCCAATTAGTCGTCGTAAACAATCATTATAGTTACCTACGTGTTAATTAGTGTTTTTAATGTGAAATAAGTTTATATTTGGTGATTTATCGGTGCCGACAGTGAGTGTCAGTTAACCATTCAAATACTTGTGTGAATCATTGTTCTCTCTATTATAAGGTATTGTATTGTATGTTTAATCATACATGCTTTTTATGACTTTTATTAGGTAGTTATATACTCGAATTGTCTGACTCTGATTGTCAGAAACGCGAAGAGGTTAGAATACAAAAAATAATCTTGTTCTAAATACGCAACCTCTTGATTGTTTAAACAGCACTTTGGTATCAACACCGTTGTTTGTTTGATTATTTTATCGATATTACCATGATGACCCGCGCTGCCTCATCTCGCCAGCTGGAGCTGACTTTGCAGGAATTAAAGGCATCCAAAGAGTTGGTTAAACAATTGCATTTGGAAAGAGATGACAATGAGAGGGAATTGTTGGAGGCGTTGAGTAGGAATACTTTGTTTAAAAAAGACATGGCTGAGATGCATGATAGGTATTTATTAGTACTAGATGAGCGGGATCGGTTACAAACAATAGTAGATGGGTTTGGTGACTGCAGTGAAAAATATGTCCAATGCCTTAAACGGATTACAATGCTTGAACAAGAGTTACAAGAGGCCCACCACCTAATATCTTCCATGGAGACTGAGAAACTACACACCGTTGACACCCAAAACCAAAGTTTGTTCGATGAGTTAGTTCTTAGTATGCCCAGCCTGGTTTCTGCTGCACATTTCTCAATCCCCACTGTAGCTCATGATTTGGCGAGTACTGATTTGATTGAGTCCAATGCTCCAGGGGGTATAGCAAAGTGCAGCAAAAACAAATTCAAAAAATATGTTAGAATAAGCAAATTTATTAAGAAAACTCAAAAACTGATTAAAAGTCAGAAATTGATGAATAAAAATGTGAAATATATTAAGGAACACCGAAGATTAGGTGATGAACTGGATATTTATTCTATAATGATAGACAATAAGTTAACTGAGCATGACAATGATGTGAAAACATTACAATCAGAAATATCTAGTCTTAAGGAAAATCTGAGACGTTTATCTGACAGATACTCAATAACTAAAAAAGAAAATGAGGAACATATTTTGGCCCTGACTAAACTCTTGTGCAACCCGGACTCAGTTTCCAGCAGTAGTGATTGCCACACTGTTACTCAGTCAGAATGTGAATCCTCTCTTCTCAACTCCTCTTCTTCAGAATCAGCCACCAACATTTCGATCCCTGATACATGCCCTGTCACAAACACTGATAATAAACTAAATTGCAACATTGTTATGTTTAGTGATGACATTGGAAAAAGTATAGGCCATATTTTATTTAATAGTCTGGGTAAGTCAGTAATAAATCACTGTTCACCGGGTGCCTCATACTGTGATATAATTCAGAAAATTGCTGATTATAGTTTCAGCCCCAATTCAACCCTAGTTATTTTAATTGGAAACCGAGGTACTGTGAACAAAACCCAAATGAAAAAACATTGTAATACTTTATGTTCATTACTTAATGTCAATAAAATAGTGATGTTCACATTGCCTTACAGTAGGGGTCTGTCACAAGCAGAAAATGAAAAAAGGTATAAAATCAATATGACACTTGATACTGTGACATTCTCAAATAATTTAATTAATCTAATTGACATCAATCCTATTATTAATAATAATATGTACCTGACGAAAGGTAGATTTCATTTATCAAATTCTTATAAACGACAGATAGCTATGTCGCTATCTTATTTTTTTATGATTTCAGCCAATCACTTGGCTAACTACTCTGCTTTTATTGAGCAGAATGCCGTTGTACCACAGACTTTGGAACTTGTTCCAAATAATTTAAATTAGATATAGAGACAACAGAGGTAAACTCTTGCAAATTGTTGACAAGAGAGAAGCCCCAAAATAATTTTATAAACTTTGTGCATCAAAACATGCAAGGCTTCTCTGGCAAAGAATTAGAAGTAGGATTATTCTTAGACTGTATGGACATACATGTCTTATGTATAACCGAACACTGGTTGAAAGAAAATGATTGTATGATTAGCATTGATAATTATAGTGTCATTAGTTCGTTCTTGAGAAGTTCTGCTATTCGCGGTGGGTCACTGATATTAATTCATAATAAGTTTAAATGTAGAGAGCGAAAAGACATAGTAGCACTCTCAATTGAGCGAACCATTGAACTTTCATGTGCAGAGTTAGAGCAGATTATTATTGTTTGTGTGTATAGACCCCCTTCGGCCGATTATTGTCGGTTTGAAGAGACGATGGAAGAAGTGCTGAAGAAGGTTTGTAAAGCAAACAAGAAGGTGGTTGTATGCGGTGATTTTAATGTTAACATTTTAGACTCTTCTCAGACCTCTGTAAGATTTTTAAATCTTTTCAAATCATTTAATTTACTAAATCTATATGATAAACCAACCAGGATCACTGACACATCAGCCACCTGCTTGGACAATATTTTTTGTGAAAATATCTCAATTGAAAAATCAATTATAAATTGTTTGAAATCAGATCACTGTGGTCTATTGACTAAATTTGAGCACCGTCACGTCTCTCAATCAGTGGATATTAGTTATAGACTGGTCACTAAGAATCGAGTAGAAAAGTTCAAGAGTAATGTGAATAAAAACCTTTCTAATCTACTACCCCAATGCCACAACATAGATGATCAGTATATGCGTCTTTTTGAGATAATTAAACAGGAACATAATTTTATTTTTCCTAAGAAGAAATTAAAGGTCGATAATTTTAAGTTTAAGTTTAGTGATTGGGCTACGCCAGGCATCCATAAAAGTAGAAATAAATTATACGAATTATATGGTTTAAAAGCTAATTCTAAGTGTCAAAAACTAGTAGATTATGTCAAATTATACTCAAAAATCTTTAAGAAATCATGCCATATGGCTAAGTCTATATTTTTGCGTGACAAAATAAAACAAGCAAAAAATAAAATTAAAACTACTTGGAACATAATTAATAAGGAAACTTGTAAATCAAAACCTCGAGATCACTCATTGGCTCTTAAAATTCAAGATAATTTAATTGAGTCTGAGATTGACATAGCTAATACCTTTGAAACATTCTTTTCTAATATACCCATTGTAACTACAAGTACCTTAAATTCTAGTGCACCGCTAGCTAGGTCCCTGCTCACATCTAGTGTTGATGAGTGCTCATTTCAGTTCAACTTTGTTCATATAAATTCTCATGACATAATCAAGGTGTATAAGGAACTTAATATGAAAAACACCGAAGATCTGTGGGGTATTTCGATAAGTCTACTTAAATCAATCATAAATATCATCTCAGCCCACTTAGCAGTACTTTTTAATAACTGCATTGACGAAGGTCAGTTTCCCAACTTAATGAAATTTAGTAAAGTCATCCCGCTAATTATAGACCCATTTCTATACTACCAGCTCTTAGTAAAATCTTTGAAAAAATTATATTAAATCAGCTGCTTTCACACTTTACTTTAAATAAATTACTACATGAGAAACAATTTGGTTTTACTAAACATAGAAGCACTACTGATGCAGGTGTAGCACTTATCAAACACATATTTGATGCTTGGGAAGGCAAGCAGGATGCAATAGGAATATTTTGTGATCTTTCGAAAGCTTTGATTGTGTGGATTATGAAATCCTACTGATTAAGCTGAGACATTACGGTGTTTCGGATATTTCGTCTAAACTTATACAATCTTATCTCACAGACAGAACACAAAAAGTGAGTATAAACGGAACCACCTCTTCCGGTGCCACCATTAGCATGGGAGTGCCCCAGGGATCGATATTGGGCCCACTGCTTTTTCTTATTTATATAAATGACCTTCCCTACTTTGTCAAAGACATTTGTGAAATAGTATTATTTGCTGATGATACCTCGTTGATTTTTAAAATCAACAGAGGTAAGCAAGCATTTGACGATGTAAATAATACTCTTTCAAAAGTACTATGTTGGTTCACAAGCAACAATTTATTACTAAATGCAAAGAAAACGAAGTGTATTAAATTCACTATTCCTAATGTTAAACAGGTTGATACCATTATCAACATGAATGATGAGACATTAGAAATTACGAACTCTACGGTATTTTTAGGAATTACTCTAGATTCTAAGTTACAGTGGGGTCCACATATAACGTCTCTGGCAGGGAGACTTAGTTCGGCCGCTTGTGCTGTCCGAAAAATTAGACTCCTGACTGATATTGAAACAGCAAGACTAGTGTATTTTAGTTACTTTCATAGCGTTATGTCGTATGGTCTACTGTTGTGGGGCTCAGCTGCAGACCTTAACACCATTTTTGTACTCCAAAAAAGAGCTATTCGGTCGATATACAACCTTAGGCCACGCGACTCGCTCAGAGAAGTATTTAAGAAGATTGATATTTTAACTGTGCACGCTCAGTATATTTTCGATAACATAATGTATGTGCGCAAAAACTTGCATATGTTCAAAAGAAACTGTGATACTCATACACACAATACTAGAAATAAAAACAAACTTATTACTCCAAGTCTTAGGCTACATAAGGTAGGAAATTCTTTCGTGTGTCAATCTGTAAAGTACTTTAACAAAATACCTCAAAGTCTTGTTGATCTACCTCTTCACAAGTTCAAGTCTACAATTAAAACAAAGTTGATAAAACAAGGTTATTATAACGTGGAGGATTACTTGAACGACAAGAATTTGTGGTCATAGTAGGAATAATCTGCTCCTCTGCTCAAATAATGTATTTTTATTGTTCTTTTGACTGTACTCTGAATTGATTTGTTGTAAAACAAACCAAAGTTCAAAAGAGTAACTATCGAGTTTCTTGCCGGAGTCTTCTCGATAAGAAGCAACTTCCGAACCGGTGGTAGATTCGCATTATGTTTATTTAGTATATGTACTTTTATTGTATTATTTTATTTACGTCTATTATCGTTTATATATTTTTTTTGTGAATTTTGACTTTTCATAAGTGCTTCTTTGTAAAAGCTTAAGTGAATAAATGATTTTTTACTTTACTTTTTTTACTTTACATAACGATATAAAAATTTAAACAAATTACTTGTATAATTCATATATTAATACAATAACTTAAACTCAAACTCAAACTCAAACTCAAATAACTTTATTCAAATAGACTGTATCAGTACTTTCAAATCGTCAAATTTACAGCAAAATATACTAAATAATAGACATAAATACCATAATAATATGGATATGTAAATAAACAGTATACAGACATAATGCGACTCTACCACCGCGTCGGAGTTGTTTCTTACTGAGAAGACCCGGCGAGAAACTCAGCAGTTACTCTTTTAAACTTGTTTTGGGTTTACAACAGGCGTTAGTAAAGTACAAGCAGTGTGTCATTTTGATACAAATAAACCTAAAAGAATATAAAACAAAGAGAAAAAACCAACCATAAAAGAATATAAAAGAATTCATTCAAACAATTCAAAAACAAAAATTGTTAGTCAGTACATACATACTAGGTACCTATTAACTCTTACAATAAAACATCTGTTACAATAGAGCTATTTAATCCCGCATCGAGCAGAGCGCTTATACCCAGGCATTTTTATCTATAAGGTAGTCTTTTGTAGTATAATAGCCCTTTTTTAATAAAGCCGTTTTGATGTGATTTTTGAATCTATGTAAAGGTAACTCACAAATTGTTTTTGGAATTTTGTTGTAATAATGTATACCTTGCCCCATAAAGGATCCTAAAACTTTTTGTAACCTAAAGAGTGGAAGTGCAATTTTATCCTTATTCCTAGTATTTCTGCAATGTATGTCACTGTGTTTAGCATAGAGACCAATATTTTTTCTCACCAAAACAATGCAGTTGTAAATGTATTGTGACGCTACAGTGAGGATACCAATTTCCTTAAAAATCTCCCTAAGTGAAGCCCGTGCACGAAGCTTATAGATGGATCTGATAGCTCGCTTCTGGAGGATAAAGATGGTTTGTATATCCGCCGCTTGACCCCAAAGTACAATGCCGTAAGACATTACACTATGGAAATAACTAAAATAAACTGAACGAGCAGTATCAACATCTGTTAATAACCTAATTTTTCTCACTGCAAATGCAGCCGAACTAAGTCTGCCTGAGAGAGCTGTTATATGAGGGTTCCATTGCAGTTTTGAATCTAGTGTGATTCCAAGAAAAACAGTTGTATCTACAAGCTTCATAGTATTACCATCAATTTTTAGACTAATGGGGTTATCTTTAACATTAGGCAACTTAAAATTAATACATTTAGTCTTTTTTGCATTAAGCTGTAGATTATTTACTGTGAACCATTGTAAAACCTTTGAAAGTGCGTCATTAACATCATCAAAAAGGTTTTTATTTCTGTCAGTTTTAAAAACTAAAGATGTATCGTCTGCAAACAATACAACATCACAAATATCTTTTAAGTAAAAAGGTAAATCATTTATATATATCAGAAATAGTAATGGACCTAGAATGGATCCTTGAGGGACCCCCATTTTAACTTGTGATCCTGTAGACAGTACACTGTTAACATCAACTTTTTGAGTTCTTAAACTAAGGTACAAAATTACTAAATCTAAAGCATTATCCCTAACCCCGTAAAAATCAAGCTTGCGTATAAGTGTATCGTGATCAACGCAATCAAAGGCCTTGTACAAGTCACAGAAGACGCCAAGAGCGTTCTGTGAATTCTCCCAAGCCCTAAAGATGTGTTTTAGAAGTGCGATGCCAGCATCAGTAGTAGAACGGCCTCTCGTGAATCCATATTGTTCACTGTGTAAGAGATTGTTCTCATAAAAATGGCTTAATAGTTGTTCTTGAATGATTTTTTCAAAGATCTTACTGAGAGCTGGTAGGATTGAAACAGGCCTAAAGTTACCTGGGTCTTGTTTGTTGCCTGATTTAAAAAGTGGTACAACCCTACTGTGTTTCATTAAGTTTGGAAAAACACCTTCATCAACACAATCATTGAATATTACGGCTAAATAAGGGGCAATCACGTCAATTATGTGGCTAACAGTTTTGACTGATATACCCCAAAGATCAGCGGTATCTTTTGAATTAATTAATCTGAATGCTTTCATTATATCTAGTGACTCAACATGTTTAAATTTAAAGAATACACTGCAACAAGATACATTATCTTTCAACAAATGTTCCGCTCTAGTTGGTGAGGAATTTAATGAAGCTGTAGTGATTACAGGTATATTACTGAAATACTTATCAAATGCTTCAGCAACAGATGCTTCTGATTGTAAGATGTTATTGTTAAAATTAAGAGTGTATGAGGTATCGCGCTGTTTAGCTTTACCTGTTTCGTGATTTATGACGTCCCAAGTGGTTTTTATTTTGTTAGTGGACTTTGATATTTTATCACGAATGTGCAATGCCTTAGCTGTAGTGCAGGCTTTTCTGAATATTTTGGAGTAGTTCTTGACATACTCAACAAAAAGTGGATCGAAATTGTATTTTTTCATGCCGTACAACTCATACATCTTACGTCTGCTCCTGTAAATTCCAGGCGTGGCCCATTCACAAAACTTAGATTGAACTCTGCAAGTAACTTGTTTGGTGGGAAAACAAGCATCGAATTCATTTTTAACACAATCAAACAGTCTTTTGTAGACTGCATCAGGGTCACCCTGCTTGTAAGGAATGGAAGATACTTTATGCTTTATATTAGTTTTAAAACTATTAATGCGATTACCCGTCTTCGGTCTACATGTTATTTTCCTGTAATTAACGCTATTGTTAGTTAGATCTAAAAATGTTATCTTCTGCCCACAATGATCAGACTTTAATTCAGTTACTATTGCCTTTTCAATGGGTACACAGTTGCAAAATACATTATCCAGACAAGTAGATGTTGTGGCTGTTATCCTCGTGGGTTCATGGATGGATAAACATTACATAAACTTTCTTTTTGGAAAAGTTTTTCCTTCCTTTTCCAAAACTCCAGGTTATTTTGATTTCCTGACGTTTCCTAACCTTTTTACTCTGTCATGGCTATTAAACAAGCCAAAAGAAAAAAAAAATTTTTTTTGGGTAAAATAAACCATTTTTTCTTGCTGCTAACCACTACGTAAATAAATAATTCAAATATAACTATAGATACTTTCCGAAATCGCTTAAGAAACATTAAAAGTAATTTTTAGGGGCCCTAAGAATTTAAATAAGAATTTATCGGTGGCGCCACTGGTACACAAACATTAAAAACATTAACATTGTAAGCGGGGTATACACCTTGCACTGGCTAGAGGTAATTAATTATTCTTTTATCTTTGTCACACAATTCACGTAATATTGAAATACAAACTAACTTTTCTCATAGGATAAATTTTCTTACAAAGTTGTAGCATTTATTTATTCTAATATCAGTTACACATTTTATACAATCTTATCTAGTTAGTAGACAGGTATTTTTTGAAGAAATGTAATCTGTGAAGTATGACTTCATGTGTGTAAACAATAAAAGAGCCAAGTTCTACTCATAATTGTAAACGCCATTAAACTGATATCAGTTTTATAAAATACTCTGTTTCAATAATAGTGCAAGTTTTACAAAACAATAAAACTTGTATTATTAAGCAGAGACGATGCACAGCATCTAGTGAGAGAGAGTGCGTCTACTTCCGGTTTATGGTTCTACCAATCATGTTGATACATTTGACGTTTATTAAGTTGCTAATTTGACTTACTTCCTGTTGGCGCCATTTTTAGTCACCTGGGGGCTAGTGAGCTCGACGTTACCTCATAGTAGACTCTCACCAGGAGGCCTTCATGGGATGCTGTGCATCGTCTCTGCTTAATAATACAAGTTTTATTGTTTTGTAAAACTTGCACTATTATTTGGCATGTGACGATGCACAGCATCTAGTGAGAGACGTGTTTATTAACTCCTGGTGACTGCCCAACGACGCTATGTGATGAAGTAGTTTCCTGTGTAGTTAGGTAATTTCTGAAACATAATGAAGTGTTATGCTTTTTGCTGTGACGGTTGGACATCTGAGTGTTTCTATTAGTGTTACTACACATACTTATGAGTGTTATGTTTGGGTTCTCAGAAATTAAAAAGTTCAGTGAGTAAAGTGTTTCTTTATTTGATTGATTTGGTTACAAATTAAATAACAGAGAAGAGTTGTTTTAACAAACTAATCAGTTTATATAAATAGGTTAATATAATAATCAATCAGTATTGGTAGACTTATATATTCTGGTAAGTACCTACTTAGTGCACTATTATTTAGTTCATGTAGGTTGAAAGCTATTGTACAGCGGGTTACTCGGGGCTTCAGCTGTGTTTCGGTTTTTAATCTGTTTGCAGTAAAATTTGGCAAAGGTGTTTTCTGTGCGCCAGTTTCCCCTCGAAAGAATTTCGTCAATTGGTAGGTTATCAAGCCAATTTAAGGATGCTACGGCGGATCGAAAACTACCCGGAGATGCCCTAATACCAGCATCCTTAAGCACTGTTTTTATCCAGTTAGCTATTAAAGCTCTAGTGGCAGCTTTCTCCGCGCCTATAATAGAAATGAATAGGGCATTATCACAAGCCCCTGTTCGCCTTTGTTCACCGATTTCGATCACTTTGCGGAGCCACATAACAGGACAAATATCATCATTAGGATTTTTCATAAGCTTCCAGCCTGATTGTCTGTATGTAGCTGTATCGGTTTTTGATCCGAATTTAGGCCATAAGATAACATGATCGCCATTATCTTGTAAATGATTTAACGACACCCTTAAAAGCGTAAGATCATGCACTCGCCGACCAGATGCAAGAAGCAAAATACAAGCTAGTCTGCGGGAGGCCTCGTATAGATTCATTCTGGCAGGAGGGTTAGCACTTAGCCATGAAATGAGATCAGAAGGATCCCAGATGGGGGATTTTTCTGACTTTGGGGTTTTTAGGGAGATAGCTTTCAGTATATGTTTGATCAGAAAATTAGAACCCAAATCCTTTTGTGGATGTCCTAGAGTTAGGATTACTGACTTGTGTACTAAGATGGTAGAGTAAGACATGTTTTCTTTTAAGTGGAGATGTGCTAAGTATTTAGCTACTAAGCCGTCGCTAGGGCGTTTATAATTGACATTAGCCTGTTAACACCATTTTACCCAGCGCAGCCAGGCTGGTTTGTAGGTTTTTAATGTGGACTCTCGCCAGCCAAGCCTGAGCAGAGACTTCTCTGCTTCTGTCCAGTCCGCGATGGCATCTGACCACCCCCAATTTTCCATACTAAAAGCTTCATGTTCTCCAATTGAGGCGGAGGCAGACCCGTCGCTAGGTCTATAAGAACATGATGGAGATTCCTCACTCTCAGGGGTCGGCTCAGGGCTCTTCGGCGCAGGTCTGGCAGCCAGTAAGCTCGCTTCCAGAGTGGTGTGACAAGGAGGAACGTTCCCTTTGCGTTGTTCAAGTGGTTCAGGACTCGGGGTATCAGAGACGGTGGGGGGAAAAGCCCGGCTAGATTGTGAATCCACTTTCTGCTGAAGGCATTGCAGTAAGCTGCTGATGTATCCCTGGAATCCTTCGAGACATAAGTTTCCGTTACCCTGGCATTTTCCGAGGCAAATAGGTCTATTTCTGGTGTACCGAACTTCCGAAATATTGCTTCCAAGGCTGGACTCTGAAGGTGCCATTCGGAGTGCTTCTTGCCTCGAGACAGGCTGTCGGCTATTTGATTGTATCGGCCTGGTAGTTATTCCGCTGATAAGGTGATTTTCCATTTGTGTGTCATATGGAACAGCTGATGAGTCAGTTTCAGTAATAGTTCTGAACGCGTTCCCCCTTCGTTCCGAATGTAGGCAACAACGGTGCGGTTGTCTGATTGGAGGATCAGGTGACTGCCCTTCAGAAAACTGTAGAATTTTTTCACCGCGCTTATGATTGCGAACATCTCTTTGCAATTGCAATGCCATTTCGACTGATGGTGTTTCCATTTGCCCGATGTTGTGTAATCGTCTAGGTGAGCTCCCCAACCGTAGTCTGCGGCATCGGTTGTCAAGAAGTGCTGAATCGGAGGCTCGTGAAGATTGCTCCTCGTTAGAGCACGCGTAGCCTTTGACAGCCACCACTGGAGATCCGATTTTGCTGACGATGGTAGAGGGACTCTTCGATTTGGGTAGTGACGTAGTGTTCGGCATAGTCTCTGGAGTTGACGGCAGTGAAGTCTGCCTCCTAGAGTCACAAAGCTGGCAAAGTTCAGGGTGCCCAGTAACTGTTGACACAATTTTAAAGTTATGCTTCCGGTCTTTACGAATTGCTCTGATAGTACCGTGATCAGATCTGAGCTTCTCTGAGGAAGTGTCTTCGTATTGTTCGCAGTGTTCCACTGGATTCCTAGATATTCCAGTTCTTGTGTAGGCGTCATCACAGATTTTT
The DNA here is from genome assembly GCA_947369235.1 of Udea olivalis. Taxonomy (NCBI): domain Eukaryota; kingdom Metazoa; phylum Arthropoda; class Insecta; order Lepidoptera; family Crambidae; genus Udea; species Udea olivalis. The sequence continues at coordinate 1,703,727 of OX376360.1, read as the reverse complement.
CGCGATTGACTACCCAACCCAGATATTCCAAAAACTGAATGGTGGTGAATATGTCCTGGTCCAGTTGACATCTCGATTGATTGGCCAGCAGGAAGTCGTCGAGATATACGACTATCCTTATTCCTTTCTTCCGTAAAGTGTGGGACACCCAATTTGTAATTGTGGCGAAATTCTTCGGTGCACATGACAGGCCGAATGGGAGGCAGGTCATTTGCAGTACTTTTCCTTGATATACCAGGCGTAAAAATCTCCGATGAGACTCTGCAATTGGGACGTGAAAGTACGCTGATGATAGGTCTATTTTGGCCATCCAGTCCAAGTTTTGCAGGAATTTTGGTATTTGGAAGTGAGAAATTAGCATAAACTTCTTGGGGATTATGTCTTGATTGAGGCGTTTGAGATTCAGGATGGGCCTGTTGGAGCCGTCCTTTTTCCCACGGAGGAACATGGTTGAGAAAAAGCTCATACCTATTATGCCCTGGTTGGGAGCTTCTAGCACATGCTGGTTCACCAAAAGTTTGATTTGTTCGGTCATTTCTGGGGATTCTTGGGTTTGGAACCGATGAAAGTTGCTCGGTGTTGGTGGGACAAGCACCGGCTTGGAGGTGAATGGCAGACGCATCCCTGTGATCATGTTCAGGATGGCCTTCGGAGCCTGACACGCCTGCCACTGTCTCCGATGCGCTCGGAGACAGCCCCCGTAAAAAATTGTTTGTGGAGCTAAATAGTCACTTGAACTTCTTCTTTTCAGTTGGCTGACTTTCTTTGCGGTTGAATTTTCGAAATTTCTGCGTATTGGTTGTTTTAGTTCCTGCAGGAGTAGAGTCTGGTTTTGGTGTTCTTTGCCCTTGATCGCGGCGAAAGTTCTGATTCGGAGCTTCACGAGATGGCCCTGGCCTTGGGTTTACTTTTGATGACAAGGTCTTTTTGGTTTCCTTGTCACTAGAAAACCAGGGCCTGATCCATTTGTCAATTCCGCCAGTGTTAATTATGTACGTATGCAGGGCAGTTTTCTCGAACAGATTTTCAGCTCTCGGAGGGATTTTACGCACTCCTTCACGAAGTATTTTATTTGGTATTTCTGCCAAGATACGCTCTCGACGTGTTTCAATACACTCTGCGCGTTTTCCACAAACAATTTGCATGATGTCCTCACTTGTTTTATGGAACTTAGACTTTATGCTGAAGAGCTCCGATATTTTATCAAAAACCGCGGAAGGTGTTAGCTCAGTAGTCGGGGCGGCGGCCGAATCTACGAATTGTTGCAACTGTTGCTTAAGAAGGTCATTCTGTGATAGCAATGCATTTGATATAGCTGCTAGGGACCGCTCAATGGGGGCGGTATAGTCCCTTCCTTTCACAAATTGTCGAAGTTCATCATTAACACTCAACTCTATAAAGCCAGGCTGAGCGCTGTAGGCTTTAAGAACTTCGGAGTAACGTACCTCTTTCCAATTAACATCATTGAACTTCTGTAATTCTTCTAATCTTTTTACGCGCAAGGGATCAGAAGTAGGCACTTTAGGATCTTTCATTGTGGTATGTACTGTTCCGAGATCTAATTTGAGATCATTCCGTACTAACGCAGCAGGGCGCTGTAGGAAAGAGGTGGTGTCTGACTGCTGGGGTGCGGAGAACTCAGTTGCATTGGCAGAAGGCACGTTATTCAAATTATTCATAAACAGATTTGTTAGTATGCTCATTTGGTTCAAAAGAGTATCGAATGTTTCGGTATTCAGCGTACCTTGTTTACTCCTTTTTGCCTCGTGGTCGTCGTGAGGCCCGTCATCGCCCGCTCTGCGTTTCCTCTGGTTCTGCCGCTCGGCGCTCTGCTCGCGATCGTCAGCAACCAAGGGTTCGCGTTCCTCGTTAACCACCATGACGTATAGATCGTTGTCACTTGATTCACGTTCACTCATTATTATAATAGTTCAAAAAATTATAATATAAGAACGAAATATTTATATTAAAACTTAGTGTTAAAAACTTTTCTAGTAGAAACCGAGCAGAATTTCTGCTAACGATGTTGCTCGTACGAAAGTTAACGACGCTATGAGGTAACGTCGAGCTCACTCGCCCCCAGGTGACTAAAAATGGCGCCAACAGGAAGTAAGTCAAATTAGCAACTTAATAAACGTCAAATGTATCAACATGATTGGTAGAACCATAAACCGGAAGTAGACGCACTCTCTCTCACTAGATGCTGTGCATCGTCACATGCCAAATAATATAAGGTTATTTAATTTCAAAAAAACCTGAACATTCGTTATTCTACTGACATTATTAAAATTGTGTTAATTAATGTTAAGATTTCTTTACATTGTGGAAGTCAAATTTTGAAAACTAATGAAAAATAAATGTCTTAACGCCCGAATCGCCTCCACCATTGAAATCAAAGCATCGCTTCAATTTCCATCCACCATGCTCGCCAAATGGGAGTTAGTGGTCGCTTAACCGACCTTTGTTCCGAAAAAAATACAAAAATATTTTTTGGTACCAAATAATTTATTTACGAACTGGGATTTTCTTGTTGAATGTTCTTGAGAATACTTCTTACAAAAATCAAACATTAAGTTAGTTTATTTTGAGCAATAATAATACTTAATTTGAAATATTATGATATGAATATTCAAAGAAATGAATTTTATTTGTAACAAAAATCTATGATTTATATTTCTTTGAAGTTATTCTGCGTATTGATTATTCGATGAAATGATATTAAGAGAAACAATTTATGTGAAACGGAATTCTATGAATCGATTTTCTAGAAAACAGTGTACAACCCTGGGGCCTTACTGTCAGCTTTCATAGCAGGACTGACATTGAACTGCCCTGCTTTTTTGTACTATGACTCCTTCTAAGCAGAGTATATCCTCCGTTCAGTTTTAAGTTTCACCCGCCCAGTGGCCTTTGACAAAACTTCACTGGAGAAGCTTTGTAAAGATGCCTACTTTAAAACCATTCACCAAAAAAACATCAAGCTGAAATTGGCTTTCGAAATATGTTGATTGGTACTCGTACAATTGGCTTTAGAAAAAAAAAAAAGGTGTCCGAAATCGAAAACCATTTCGAGGTATTTGTATTTTTTACCTATTTTTAGTTCTCCCAGATGAAAATTTTTCCACAAGGTAAATTTTTTGCTGTGCAAAGTTATTTTTAATATTACACATTAGAGCATTCAGACTCAGCATTCAGTCTAAATGCTCTAAGGGTAAATTGCACACCGTCGACTCACTGCGTCACAAACACAGGTGGATACGCACCGCACCTCGTCCCTGTCGGCGATGTTGATGTTCTTGTTGTTGACGAGGTACTGGTGCAGCTCGGCGGCGGTCTCGCTCATCACCAGCTCCGAGAGCGTCTTGACGGTGGTTCCACTTGGCACCACCCCCGCCTTGACAAGGCGAAGGCACATGAGGGGTGGGGGGGGGGGGCTCTAATGTCTGTTATTAAATTAATTAAATTTCTGCGAAATATGTTTATATGAAGTAAATAGTCGTTAAAATCTGTTGAAGTGGACTGAATATTCTATGAAGTAAATGAAAATATTTAAACCGAATATTCTATGAAACATTTTCTGAATAGTTATTATATCCTCTTTGCAAGTGATCACTACTCTGACAGATACCTACCTACTTGGTGCCCTTGCGGCCTTGGTGGGTAAAACTCAAGAAGGCTAGAGACTAAGGAGAGATAACTCCCGAAGTGGGGGTAAGCTTTCGAGGGCCGAAAGTCGTATACTCTGTGCCGGGCAAAACGCTGTATTGCGCATGTGCAGCGGCAGCTATTTGTCATTTCATGGTCACATGGTTTTGTTAACGCAGTTGTTGTTTTTCGAGGTTGTGTTGACCAATTTTGACACTTCGCGAGGATCATTTTGACACTTCGCGAGGATCGCGGCAAAGAAGCGTAATGCGCATGCGTCACTGTGGGATACGGATTTAGTCCAACCCTTTCCAGGGAGTTATCTCTCCTTAGTCTCTAGCCTTCTTGGTAAAACTATACTTCTGACCATGTTTTTCAAAAAAATTGAAAGTGTGATCTACTAAAATCATAATGTTGCCAGTACTAAATAATACCAAAGCACATGCTGGATTAAACTAAAAATATACATAAACTAACTTTCCCCGCTGGATCGTGAAAGAAGGACAAACCAACAAACACGTTAAAATTGTATTTATTATCATCAATTATATTTACACATATTAATAATTCTAAATAGTTAGTATTGGACGAGTTTTTTTTAACAAGTCTTTCGGTGGGTCAAACAAATGAGACAAAATTTTCGTTTAGACCTTGTTTTACATGTAAAATGCTCGCAATATGTTTAGATGTCAATCTGTTTCTATATTTTGTTTTAACAATATTTACTTTTGAAAAAATCTTTCGCATTCAGCGTTATAAATGAGTATGCACATTAGACATTTAACAGAGTTAGTAAAATTTTTGTATTAAGGGACGTTCCTACTATCTACGAAATTACTCAGTATGCCCTCAAACTATTCTACATTTACATCTGCACTTGTACCACTACTGGAACCACACATTAGCAGCATTTAGCATTAGCATTTTGCTGGCCTTCAAGGTGAGGATGGCCAGCCCAGTGATTCGTTTGAATGACTGGGCTTGTCAATCTCATATCTGAAGCTCACGACCGCTTTCCATCAGGTGGAGTGAGGTCATCTTGACGGGGAATATATATATAAAAAAAAAAACATTAGGTTTTCTACCTCTGAATCGTATTTAAGTTGACGATATTCCTCGTCAATCAATTGTTTCGTGGTATCTCTTGTTATGATATTTGGAAACCATATTTTTATATATATTTCATAACGCTGATTAGCGATGTAAAATTTTCATAAGCCGCTACTCGTGGATCTATGAAACGTAACTCGGAAAATATTTTTTCATGAATGGGAAATCTACATATAAGTTGAGTACATAGCTCAATCAAAAAACTTTGATACCTGAGCAAAAAATCTCTAATTTCGATACTTCTCTTACTTGATTGACTTCTCAACAGCGTTATTTCATTAGATACTTTTATACCTAAGTTATTTCATGTAATTCTACAAAGTTTACATTACTAAAATTTATTACTTTATTTGGATCAATGTCCTCAATAGCAGTGGAACGCACATAGCTACTTTTCATGTAGCAGCTCAAAATTGTTTCAAACCTCGATAAAAAGTATGAACAACGCATGCATTACTTTAAAAAATATATTGAACTTGTTGATTATAGGCTAAATATAATCTAAAAACAAAAAGAAGAGCTTTATTTGTTTGCTTTCAAAACTTGCATGTAAAAAAGTCGCCGAAAGGTTATGCTCAACGAGATGTGCTTGCTGAAAATACAGCATTCCACTGCTCTACTATGCGATTTACACAGGCGTGTAGGGAGAGCCAACGTATGTCGTAATGACGTAAAATATTATGATGCTCTTATCTTACATAGGACTGAAATTATGCAAATTTTCTTTTGCGTTTACTACTATGGCCACTTATATACTTCTTTCACAACTTGATCTAAAGCTAAAGGCTTTTTACAGGCATAACTGAGAGCTAATGCTGACGAATGACATGCACATTTTACAAAGATACAATAAGGATTGATCGACTTCATCTTTGCAACCACACTATTATTTCTGCCAAACATTATATTTGTAGTATCAGCTGCAAATCCTAATATGTCTTCAATGTTTAAATGAAATTCTTGCAAACTTTTACACAGTGAGTCAAAAATGTTTTCAGCAGTTTCACCTGATAGGTTTACAGAACACAAAAATTTGTATGTGTGTGTTTTCAGTGTATTATCCTGAACGCTATAAAACTTAACTTTTTATTGCAACGGCAAGTAATTTTTCTGTTGAAATGTCTGTGCTTTCATCTATAATTAATGAAAAAGGAGCTTACCGGACAAACTTGACGTATTCTTTATATCTGTTAATAACTGTTTTTCAAATGAAGGCGCCATTACGTCGTAAACTAACAGTGCAGATTTAGTGCGTTTGCAGGAAAAACCCTTCCCAGTTTTTGAATCATGGAACATTTTTCAGAATATTTATTGAGCTGAGATGATCCATGGCCCGAAATGATAAATTATGTTCTGCTAATGCTGCACAAAATAGCTCTGCTCTTCATACTTCTTGAGATATTGGCCCTTTGCTTCGAAATATTTTATCGATTTGAAAACAAAAAGTAAGTATTTTATTAATTTTCTAATAAAAAATAAGAAAAACCTATTTCCTAACTTTACAAACTAGTGGATCTAAGGCAGTTAATTCACGTAGTTCTATCGAATTTCACGTTATGAAAGTGCTACAAGCGTACAGAATACCGCCACTGGCCCGCGGATCTAGGTAGCTTATGAAAGGCTTATAATTATAAATAAATAATGCGCCAGACAACACACCAATTGTCATGGTCCCGAAGTAAGGAAATAACATCCTTGTGTTACGAGTACCAGACAACAATATTTACGGGGGTGTCTCCCATAAATATTTAAATACATAATATAACATCCATGACTCAGGTACAAATGCTCCTGCTCATCACACAAACATTTGCCCCTTGCGGGATTCGTTTTGACCAAACCACTTGGTCAAAACGGTCGGCAATCAGACAAACAAACCGATAACATTCTATATTTAACTACAAAAGTAGATATTAGCACAGATAATAACCCAATACGTAGGTAGGTTCTTTACCTTAGATTGTCCACTGTCTGTAGTGTTTATGTTTCTGCCGAAGTTTTTTAGACTCATGCATGACATAAAATCGTTGCGATTCTGCTCAAAAATGTCGTACCTCAAGCTTAACACAAGGCATTATCACTATTTTTGTCCTTTGTCAACCATGAAGATTATTCAGGATTTTGTTCCCACTCAGGGTCTATATTTCTGTTCGTACATGCGCTTCAGAATTTTATTTTGACCGTCATTCATCACTAGCACGATGATTCCGAGAAATTTAAATGAAGAATAAAAAGTACCGAAGTTCCTTTTATAATCATTGGCAGGAATCATTTGTTTAATTTCTAAAGAAAGCGGTTAAAAAGCATGTTTTGTGGGGGGGAATCCTCGTAGGTATATTATTTGTGTAACTGTTCGAAAGAGACAAAATAATACAGCTTCGGTAAACATCAGACAAAGACAACACTAAGTGAACGAATGGAAGTCAGTGTTGCCAAAAAGTTGTGCGAAAATTATCGGAGCCCAAATAATACCAATTTGGAAATACCGAAAACGGTCACACTAGCTAGATCATCTCTGTAGTCTGTGGTCATTTCAATTTTGTCATTCTCTGTGGTCATTTCTTGTCAGGCCACAGCACAGTGTCAGGCGAAGTTGTAAGAGGTTAGTTACAGCGTTTTTAAAATAATTACTATCAGCGGACTTATTTGGTAAACATGCGTTAACATTTCCCATTCTTATTAATTTCATCACATTTCTTCCATGAGTAATGTGCCTAGAAAAGCTACTTTGTTAGTTTTGTTACGTCAAAAATCAATGTCACGGGGCGTTCGTTTATTACATAATTTCTAAATAATCTGTTTTAGTTTCTTGCTTTTTTTTGCAGTAAAAAGCTGCTAGAATGGCGGATGCACCAGGACGCCCAATGAAGTTCCCTTACACGCTTTCTGCCAAGATTGCGCAGTTTCCGTTCAAGTACTACGTTCAGAACCAGTGGATCTGGCGCTACTGGATGGTCGGGATCGCAGTCTCTCTACCAGTTATCTACAAAATCCACAAGTTATGTATGTAGACGTTTTCATGCCAAATTAGAATGAATAGTACAGACAAATATACATCAGGTTGCCACAGACTTCGGCAATCGATTTATATTTAAAACATTAGGTTCAAGATAGAATAAGGAAATTTAAGTCTGGTATCCTGGTTTGATGTCAGATGAATTTTGTTTCAGAATTTCAGTTTTGCAATTACTTTATAACCTATTTTGCTAAATTGTATGCTGAACAGGTCAATATATTCATAAAGAGTCAAATGCATTAAACATTTTTAAAAACATATTGATGTCATACTCTCGTTGCCACATTGGTAGCCCACCCACCCCAGATAAACAATAATGTGACCAATATTTGTGTTTGTTCTGCATGGTGTCGTTATCAATATTTGTTTAGTATGATTATTTAGTCTCCGACACCCTTAGTACAAGTTTTGCTTAGTTTGGGGTCAGATGATTGTGTAAAGTGTCCCAGATATTTATTTATTTAATTTTTCATGTAGGTAAAGGCTATTTTTTTTCTTTCCTCAGTCGTTCCCTCACTATTGAGGATTGTGACTCTCGCGAAGGATCTGTGCAAAATGTGCTCTCCAACAGCTTCAGTCTTCTGCCTGATTGATGTATTTTTGTTTTTCATTTGATTTGCGCGCGCTATTTTGTTTTGACGTCGTAGTGTTATAATTAAGAAACTTGAAAACAAGTAAAAAAAACGAAGGAGTGCTGCGCTTATAGGGACCTCCAGCGTGTTGGAGACTTGGTCTGTCCATCTTTTCAGGCATCGCCCTCACGGACTTTTACCTTCCAGCTTGCCAACCACGAGCAACTTCTCTATATTATCTGGTTTGCGTCGTGCTATGTGTCCAAAGTACTGAAGGGTTGTATGCAAACAAACTGCGGAGAGGCGTTGTCGCTTTTCCAGTGTCAGTAGTTTGAGGACGGAGATGTTGGTTCTATGGGCAGTCCATGGTATTCGTAGCAACCTACGCCAGCATCTCAAAAGCATCAATCTTCCTTCTGTCTGCTGCCTGCCTTCATCGTCCACGACTCACATCCGTATAAGAAAATCGGAAGAATCAACATGTCGACTATCTTAATCCTACTGGAGACATTGCCATTTTTTGAAGTTTGGTTATCGCTGCTTTGGCCATTCCAATGCGTCGTCGTATCTCAGGTTCACAGTCACCCTTGTTGTTTAATATAGAACAGAGATATTGGAACTGAACTACGGTGTCGTATTCACTAAGAGTGCCTGTATCCTGCATTGTTCAGTCAGCAGCAGAAGTTACTATACGGTCCACGTGCTCATAAAGAAGTAAGCGTTTATATACACCGTCAAATTGGCATTAACTTATGAACGTGCTTCAATCATAACTGAGCAGTCTGCTTTCCTTAATATTTACACGTCCTATTGGTCACAAATTTACGAAATTTAAACAACATCATTAAATTAAAAGTAAACTTTGTTTGCAACACAACAAGGTTGTAAATTGTGGGACTGTATGGAGCGTGCCGTAAATTGTTTTTTTGGCAAATTAAAGCTAGGGGTCTACTGCGAAGAAAGTAAATTATGTAAATTTGAGAGATTCCAACTTATCGAAATGCCACCAAAGAGTTCTGATCTTAATCCAATAGAGAATTCGTGGGGGAAAATGATACAGGCGGAATTTCACCCAAGAAAGAACGCGTGAAAGATTAGACAACCATGTGGTCAATAAATTTCACAAAGCCATGTGAAAATTTAGTTTAAGTTAAGTAAAGTAGTGTAATTAGTAATTAAATACACAGCGTATGACTGTACAATAATTTCGTTCTCAAATAAGTGACATGTGTCTTTTTTTATGAGAATAAAATTCTTTAAACTGAAAATTTAGTTAATTCGATTCGGTTTCTATGTTGGTTGCACGATTTTGAGCCGTTAGACAAAACTAACCAAAATACAAAAAGACGTCCTCCAGGACCGAACTCGCAACCTTTCAGCAACAATTACGTGCCGTTTCAAAAACTAGGCTGTCCGATGTTGTAAATAAGGTACGAAACAACGGGTAGCTGGTAGTTTGCAAGGAATATATTGTTTAATTTATTGCCTTTAGTTCAAATATTAGGTGGATCGGAACACTTTTTTTCTATTTTTATCTCAAGAACTCCATTTTACAGTTATTACAGTTTCGAGCAGGGCCCTTTTTATGCAATGGCAATATGCTTGAATGCACCCAGTCCTGGGGCCATTCGCAGGTCTTCCATATGGAATTGCAGATGTTATGCAGTGCTTCTGTGCCTAAGGGACCCAAGGATTTCAGTGCTTCCGCTGTAATGCTGTCAGGCCCCGGAGCTTTGTTAGTTTTAAGTTTTCTCAAGGCATTCTCTACATCGGAAAGAAGTATGTCGGGTTCCGGTTCAATGTCAAGTAGCAGGCCACCTGGTACGTTCTGGCGTAGCTCATCCTGATACATCTCGGTGCAGTACTCCCTCCATCACTCAGAAATTTTGCTCAAGTTGAGTATTGGTTTCCTGGATTTGTCACCAATTACCCAGGAGGACGGATTGAAATTGCGAGTAATTTGCTTGATTTTCTTGAGGCCGTTTGGTACTTTTTTGAGTGGACCTCTATTTCTGCACAGATCTCTTCGAGGTGGCGGTTCTTATCCCGTCTGCATAGCCTCTGAACCTGTTCTGTTAGCACACCACTTCTTACCTCCTGCCTCCTGGTGATAACTTCCTACGTTTCGTCGGATATTCAATCGCGTCTAGGCTGTGAAGGTAGCGATATCTCGGAGCGTGGTTGTTAGCCCAGTGTGATAATTCCGCCACAGCTCTTCAGGGTGGAGTTCGCTATTCTCAGGAATTGGTTTTAGCTTCAAGTCGATTTGTGTCTGGATGTATTTTAGATCTGGCCCCGTGGGTCTGATAATCCGCAGAGAGTTTTTCCGGGCGGATCTAAATCGCATACGCACGTCTGCAACTAGTAATTGATGGTCGCTGCCACAGTCAGCTCCGGGGAAGGTTCTTACATTGGTGACAGATGATCGTCAGCTCTGCGCTATAGTGAAATTATAATCTATTTGATTTCTGTATTTATCACCCGGGGAGATCCATGTGTACAGTCTCCGTGCATGGTGTTTGAAACAGCTGTTTGTGATGGCTAAGTTGTTGGTTGGGCAGAAATCAATGAACCTTTCTCCCCTCTCGTTTCTCACGCCAATACCGAAATTACCCAAAATGTGGCGAATGTGTTCCGAGTTTTCAGTAATACCAATCCCAATCTTCGAATTCTAATCGCCCTGAACAATCAAAAGTTCGCGTCTGGGTATATCGTCTATGGTTGATTGATTGATGATTCCATAAAACGTATCCAATGTCCCCCTCAGTTGACAGACTGGTCGGAGCGTATACCTGTACGATGATAAGGTGACAGGGTTTGCAGTTTAGACGTATTGTTATAATGAGGTCGTTCACTGGATTGTAGCAGCTACCAAGGTCTGTTATGTTATTGGGTATTACTGATGCAACAGTAATTTGATGATGATTTTTTTTTTAAATTTTATACTTACAATTTTATTTAATTTCAGCAAATTCTCCTGGGAACGTAGCCAAATGGGCTGAGATCAGGAAACAAGAAGCTGCCGAACACCACTAACTTAAGATAAATATATAGTTTCATCAAAGGTTCAGGAGTATCTTTCTGTGAATGGACATTATGTGTTGTAAGCAAAGTAATAAAATCATGTCTTAGTTAATTCAGTTTTTTTTTGCCTATAAACCTGTATGTCCTATGGAACTAGTTAAATCTACAGCTACCAAATAAGTTCTGAATGTAGGGCCTCAGAAGCTGTTAAAAACAATCGGGGGCACGGCAGTGCCCCCGCCAAGTCGAGCGCGAAGCAACACTGCCGTACCATCCTTTACTGGAACCATTTCGCCGCATTTTCAGGCCCCTATTTGAGAACCTCTGGATAAGACCAGAACGCAGAAATTTTTGTCATCCAGTAAGCTATAATCACATACGTAAAATCTAAAATTTCAAGTCTGTAGGTCATTTAGTTTCGAAGTTAAGCGAAAGCAAAGTTTCGCATTTATGATCATCAAAATAGAACTAGTACTTCCCATAAACTCAGAGCTGAAATTTGGTACAGAGTTAGGGTTTAATGGCCACATAAAGGGAAAACTATAAAAACTAGGATAATCGAAGATCTGGAGTACCTGGTGACCCTGATTAGAAAACACACGCGTGCCCGGGTACGCGCTATCCGTACGCAGCTTTATAAAATAGAAACAACACTATAGCAGGAATATCGTTTGTAAGTGTACTATTATTTAACTTGGTGTATATTTTGTAAGTTGTCCTAAATAAATAAAAAAAAAAATATGCCCACGTTTCTACAAAAAGAAGTGAAATCGCACCAAAAACATTCTGTAAAAAACTAGCCAAGTCTCGATAGAGCTGCTTGTTTATCTCTAAAAAGTAATAAAATCTAGACAAAGTCGTGCCAACTCTAAGGTTCCTTACTGCGATTTCTTTATTATTACCTATAGTTAATGTTGTATGACTTGGCCGTTAAATTTCTGGTTGAAGGGTACACAAGGGTACAAAACCAGGTGCTCCATGACACCATTGCACCAATCTGTCGCCAGAACCGCTACCCATTGACGATGGAAAACGTTGATTGAATAACCAGTCAATTGTAGGCCAACGGCCAAGTCACACAACATTAACTATAATAATAAAAAAATCGCAGTAAGGAACCTTAGACTTGGCACGACTTTGTCTAGATTTCATTACTTTTTAGAGATAAACAAGCAGCTCCATCGAGACTTGGCTAGTTTTTTACAGAATGTTTTTGGTGGGATGTTGAGTTTACTAGTCAGTATTTATAATTTGTATCAAATAAAACATAACGTTTTAAACTCAAAAGCAAAAAAGCCCACAAAGGCTGACGATCAATGGTGCGCTTAAAAACACGGATTGCACAAGCTCTTAATCGTTCACTCTGCTGCTGGAACAGATTTACTTACTTACTTGGACGCTAGTTCATCACACAATTGACTTATTATCAACTATGGCAAACTTAACTGCATCAGCACAAGATACAGCTACTGTCGAAGTAAGATGGCTCGTGAGCTAGTTATTAAACAAAAGTGAAAAACAAGCCCCACGACGTAATTTTAATGAAATATATATACCTATTTAGTAGTATGCGACTGATTGTCTAATATAGGCTTTTGACTGATGCCCACCTGAAGTCAAGTAATTTATTAGCCTATCCTGTCCCATTGCTTGCCTAATGCAGGTTTGTCGATCACAGACACACTGATGTGTGTTCGATCAGATCAAAACTCGCACTGGGCACAGTAGGTACCTACGAGTTTTGTTCACTATTCAGTCACGAAAACGTAAACGCGAATTTGTATGGCATTAGGGGTGACATGGCGCCTCTATTCAAAGTCGCATTTACTGGTACTCCCTTACATTTCCGATTGTTTTTTGACCGAAAAGCAGTTCTCTTAATCATACAACATTTCTCCTTATCTTCACTTGCCATATTATTCGAATTGTTGTTTTACCTAACCATCTTTTCTCCGAAAACTTTCCGGTCATAATATCTTGTGCTTTAAAATTGGTTTCCTAACTAGAGATATCATTTCTAATGCCAGTCATATGTCCGAATTGTCCTATTGCATAATAATATATTTACAATAAAATTGTTAATCCTAAAAACATTTGATGAAAATTAGGTTTCAGTGTCAGAAAATAATCACCGTAAAACTGAATTCACGTAGTCTTGTTTGCGCTACCCCTAGAGTGTAATTCAGAGGAGCTTAGGGGCGAGCGTGAGCGAACGCCGTCTGCGCCGATTGACACTCGTGGCGCCGCCGCGGCCGGAGCCATCACAAGCCATGGATTTTGCATTTTAACTTGCCTGCACAAGAAACCCATTTTTTTAAACTACGAGAAGGTAAATTAAGCATTCAGTTGGAGTTCGTGTTATATTATAAAATATTAAGTTCGGCCAAGTGATAGGTTTAGGTTAAAATATATTTATTTTCTCATAAAGATTTTACAAAATCACTTACATGAGAAACATAACAGTTTGGCCTAACTACTGGGAAGAATTAATTTCAACATTCGCAGAAATGATGATAGTGGCAAAAACATTATGAGATTTTAGATTATATAAAAAAATGTATAAGACAAAATAGAAAGCCGCATACTTTCTCGGCGTGGATGATCGACTGAACTCGCACTCGGCACTCTGGGCTATTCCCAAAAATCCGGAAACTCACTGAACTGGGATTTGAACCCAGGATCTCCGGATTTCTGGCCGACCTCTCACCACTTGGCCCATGAAGACTTCCCCTCCTCAAAGATTAAAACGAGCATATTACTGTAAGGGTGCTTTATTCATTACAATATAAATAAAAAACTTACAAATTACATCAATAAATAATACCAGGCAAAATGATCAATGTTATCGAAATAGCTTAAATTACAAACGCAATCAACACAATTATAATCTGCTCTTGAGGAATGCACTAGTATATTTTTCATTCAATAGGTGCAATAAACAAAAATGCGATCTATGTTGGCTTTGCTTTAAACAGACAAGTATTAGGTAGATACAAGTGTCCTTGCCTGTTAAAACGATTATAAAATTTAGTAAAACAAAACATAACCCACTACAACTAATTTTCGATCGAAAACAATCGATTTTGTGATTGAAATTAACCAAAATCATAGATTAAAAATGGTGTCACTAAACTAAATCTTAGAATTAAAACAGTAATAGCTAATTTTCCTTCAAATTAGGTACCTTCGAACCTAAGGCGACAAGCCCTGTTTAATTTTAATTGTACAATAAAACCTAAAATAGCACTAATGTACACGCTACCATCTGTATACAAACTAAATGCACACATGTTTTGGATTATTTACGTGCTCGGGACAAACAACAAAGATTACTTTAACAAAAATAATAATTAAAATTGTGTGGAATGATAATGACGAAACCAGCTTCTTATTTATGATTATGCCGTTTCCTGTCTTCTTGCATATTTCAATTGTGAGCAAAATTTACACATTACATTTTAAAACTTAACTTATTCAAATTTTAACACTATGCTCGTCAAATAATTTCATTTTTAAAAAGAAATGTGGACATAAATATGTGAACATCAAGCTAGTGAAATTTTAAAATATGATATTCTTTTAAACATTTTCTTTTTATAATTATGTATGACAACATAATACTAGAGCCAACAGCGGGTTTTGATTTTATTTGAATCACAAGAAAGAGGAACACTATCTTAGAGGTTATTTGAAATGAAACAAAAACTTCAGCTTGCGTGACTCCCGCATGCATCTATCCTACGTTATAATGATTTGATATAGAACAAAAAATGGTTCAACAAGTCTTACGTTTCGAACATACAAAGGTGACAAAATAGTAAAATCGTCCTTACTTACTCCTCTTTTACAAACTTACTATGTTCCTCTAACCCTCCAAAAATAGTAATATTATTTACAAATTTTAATAACATATAAAGTGTCATTCTACAAATCCGGCTAAATTTCCGTAATTTTAACAATATATTTCACCAGCCAGCTGCAATTATGAAAAAAATCAACACTAAAAAGGGATTTCCAAATCATATTTTTAATTCTTTGTGACAAACATATATTTTGTGTTTATACTTTCCATTGCGCTTCTGATGCCTTAAAAAACTTATTTTAGTTCATACTCCTGCAAAGAATTTATTGTATTTTAATTGACACATCATGCTATAATAAATTGTTCAGAAACCAACATGTTTAATATCGAATAATTAACCCTATGCCTTATAAATAGTCGAGAATTTTGAGTGTCAGCTTGATTCCAAAATTAAATAGTCATAATGTTTTTATTGTCTACAGCAAAATTCACTCAGAATCACACAAAATATGAATTAATCTCAAGCATTTATACAGCTCTAAGTCGTAAATAGCCTGGTACTTATACTAAATGCTAATAGATGTCTGTCCAGCAGGATCCATCAAACCACGATGCATCTAGTTAAATGGTCCAAAGCAAAATATATGTTCAGCCGAGCTAAGATGCACACCACGACAAGATAATCTCACGCTTTTTCTCGTACGAGTCCATGAGAGTTGAAATTTTGTGGTGATATTTTAGGTTCTACTCACATTGATACATTTTACTCAAGAAGCGGTAAAAACTATTCAGTTAATAAATATTAGCATAACAAAAAAAATAAGAGTTTACTACCATTATTATGTTCAGCCAAAAAATCAACACTATACTACTTTCGCCTTAAGATGATATCCCTGACAGTTCATAATTGTCAAAAAAAGTGCTGTAACGAATGCAATTTAATCGAGTTGGCAAAGGAAATGGAATCGGATTTACCGATTTTTAATTTTTAAATAAATTCTTAATAAACGGGTTATGGCTTATTAGTTATAGAATAAAACGTGGTATCTCGAAAATAATAGTTAAAAAATAGCCCCAAGGCAGACGCACTGGTACTAATGTGAATGACGCGCTCCTATTCATCGATTTTTTGTCGATTCAGTAGTGTCAATACACTATATACCTTTTCACGCATCAGGCGCTGTAAAGATATATTAATTTATTTTCAAATACTTCATTTATTAACGGTTAATAATAATAACAATAATTTACTTGTTAAGATTCGAAAGAACAATAGTTTTTTTAATAGTTTATAACATTTTCTTTTGCCAGTTTCTTTTTATGTAGTTTGAAATAGTATGTGTGACACGGAACAATAAGAGCTGTCAGGCATATCATCTTGCAGTGAAAATAGTATAAAATGGAATAAGTTTTTGACTCATCAACTTCTCAGTATTATGTGAGTAAGTAACTACATATCTCAAACCACTAAGTAATACCTCAATTGAACACATCGCGACTGTACATCACCAGTTAAGTAACTAAATTATTATAAGGTACTGTTCAGCGGAAAGCCGCCACGACGACGCCTCAGCTTCAGTATCACATGTATCGTTATCACGGAACGTCATTCATCATCACAAACTACCTCGTTTGTATCACAGTGTCACACTTACCGAGTTCCTAGTTACAATACGAGTAGATGTTGTTGTCTCATTGCGTATACTCTTCTCTCACATTGAACATAATAGTTTATTATAACAATGGTGTTTTGAACTGATAGTTTGATTTCTGTTTTCATTTGATTTTGATGCCAGAAACCCCAACTTAAATAGAGAAGGAGGCTGATTAACCGTTAAAGTGCTATGAACTCAGACAACTTTGAAAGGTCTTGAAGTTTCTGAACAATATAAATAAAGTAGTTATGTTAAAGAAATCTGCAAGAATCTCTAGCTCAGCTAGTCATTAAGAAAATCTTAGGTATTTCATATTGATTTATTATTAAAACCATTGTTAATATCATCACACAAATTCATAACTAAACTCGCAAAAAGTCAGATTTTTTAAATAAGGGGTGTGAACATTCAATCCAAAGCTTCCAATTGTTCTGTGAGAGAAGAGTCTTCCTATCCAATCACCTATCAGTAAGTGAGGTAGTCGGCGAGGCGCGGCGGACATCACTTGTGCCGCGGGCGCTTGGCGGCGGGGGCGGGGGGCGAGGGGGCGGGGCGCTTGGGCGCGGGTTCGTCAACTCGTTCGACTTCGATCACGGGTAGGAGGGGCAACTCTAGCTCGCCGCAGCGCTTGTTTATGTACTTTTCTAGGCGGAGGCCGGCTCTGTAAATAAATCTCATTTGGTTATATAACAAAATAACTCATATTTACTTATTTTCATCAGGCGTAAGACATCATCTGCTCGTCTTTGTTTACAGAGAAAATAAAAATTATTAATAAAAAATATATTTATTATATACAATAATAAAGATATAATTCTAATACGAAAAAAATATAAAAATTCAGCTTTACATAGATTAAGCGAGAGCCCAACGAGTTAAGCGACTTGCATCGTCTTGAATCTTTGGTTGTATCTTCTTTTAATATATAGACAGTTATGGAGGAAGCTTTAGGTAGGTTAAGTGTTAAGTCCAAACCCATTATTGTGTGTGGTGATTTCAATATAGATTTGCTAGTAAACTCATCTGAAAGCAATAGGTTATTGTCGCTATTTAAATCCTTTGGTCTGGATTATCAATTCCATGAACCCACGAGGATAACAGCCACAACATCTACTTGTCTGGATAATGTATTTTGCAACTGTGTACCCATTGAAAAGGCAATAGTAACTGAATTAAAGTCTGATCATTATGGGCAGAAGATAACATTTTTAGATTTAACTAACAATAGAGTTAATTACAGGAAAATAACATGTAGACCGAAGACGGGTAATCGCATTAATAGTTTTAAAACTAATTTAAAGCATAAAGTATCTTCCATTCCTTACAAGCAAGGTGACCCTGATGCAGTCTACAAAAGACTGTTTGATTGTGTTAAAAATGAATTTGATGCTTGTTTTCCCACCAAACAAGTTACTTGCAGAATTCAATCTATGTTTTGTGAATGGGCCACGCCTGGAATATACAGGAGCAGACGTAAGATGTATGAGTTGTACGGCATGAAAAAATACAATTTCGATCCACTTCTTGTTGAGTATGTCAAGAACTAAAATCTTCAGAAAAGCCTGCACTACAGCTAAGGCATTGCACATTCGTGATAAAATATCAAAGTCCACTAACAAAATAAAAACCATTTGGGACGTCATAAATCACGAAACAGGTAAAGCTAAACAGCGCGATACCTCATACACTCTTAATATTAACAATAACATCTTACAATCAGGAGCATCTGTTGCTGAAGCATTTGATAAGTATTTCAGTAATATACCTATAATCACTACTGCTTCATTAAATTACTCACCAACTAGAGCGGAACATTTGTTGAAAGAGAATGTATCTTGTTACAGTGTATTCTTTAAATTTAAACATGTTGAGTCACTACATATATTAAAAGCATTCAGATTAATTAATTCAAAAGATACCGCTGATCTTTGAGGTATATCAGTCAAAATAGTTAGCCACATAATTGACGTGATTGCCCCTTATTTAGCCGTAATATTCAATGATTGTGTTGATGAAGGTGTTTTTCCAAACTTAATGAAACACAGTAGGGTTGTACCACTTTTTAAATCAGGCAACAAACAAGACCCAGGTAACTTTAGGCCTGTATCAATCCTACCAGCTCTAAGTAAGATCTTTGAAAAAATCATTCAAGAACAACTATTAAGCCATTTTTATGAGAACAATCTCTTACACAGTGAACAATATGAATTCACGAGAGGCCGTTCTACTACTGATGCTGGCATTGCACTTCTAAAACACATCTTTAGGGCTTGGGAGAATTCACAGAACGCTCTTGGCGTCTTCTGTGACTTGTCCAAGGCCTTTGATTGCGTTGATCACGATACACTTATACGCAAGCTTGATTTTTACGGGGTTAGGGATAATGCTTTAGATTTGGTAATTTCGTACCTTAGTTTAAGAACTCAAAAAGTTGATGTTAACAGTGTACTGTCTACAGGATCACAAGTTAAAATGGGGTTCCCTCAAGGATCCATTCTAGGTCCATTACTATTTCTGATATATATAAATGATTTACCTTTTTACTTAAAAGATATTTGTGATGTTGTATTGTTTGCAGACGATACATCTTTAGTTTTTAAAACTGACAGAAATAAAAACCTTTTTGATGATGTTAATGACGCACTTTCAAAGGTTTTACAATGGTTCACAGTAAATTATCTACAGCTTAAAAAGACTAAATGTATTAATTTTAAGTTGCCTAATGTTAAATATAACCCCATTAGTCTAAAAATTGATGGTAATACTATGAAGCTCGTAGATACAACAGTTTTTCTTGGAATCACACTAGATTCAAAACTGCAATGGAACCCAAACAGCTCTCTCAGGCAGACTTAGTTCGGCTGCATTTGCAGTGAGAGAAATTAGGTAATTAACAGATGTTGATACTGCTCGTTCAGTTTATTTTAGTTATTTTCATAGTGTAATGTCTTACGGCATTGTACTTTGGGGTCAAGCGGCGGATATACAAACCATCTTTATCCTCCAGAAGCGAGCGATCAGATCCATCTATAAGCTTCGTGCACGGGCTTCACTTAGGGAGATTTGTAAGGAAATTGGTATCCTCACTGTAGCGTCATAACACATTTACAATTGCATTGTTTTGGTGAGAAAAAATATTGGTCTCTATGCTAAACACAGTGACATACATTGCAGAAATACTAGGAATAAGGATAAAATTGCACTTCCGCTCTTTAGGCTACAAAAAGTTTTAGGATCCTTTATGAGGCAAGGTATACATTATTACAACAAAATTCCAAAAACCATTTGTGAGTTACCTTTACATAGATTCAAAATTCATATCAAAACAGCATTATTAAAAAAGGGCTACTATACTACAAAAGACTACCTTATAGATAAAAATGCCTGGGTATAAGCGCTCTGCTCGATGCGGGATTAAATAGCTCTATTGTAACAGATGTTTTATTGTAATAGTTAATAGGTACCTAGTATGTACTGACTAACAATTTTTCTTTTTGAATTGTTTAAATGATTTTTTTGTTATTATATTCTTTTATGATTGGTTTTTTCTCTTTGTTTTATATTCTTTTAGGTTTATTTGTATCAAAATGACACACTGCTTGTACTTTACTAACGCCTGTTGTAAACCCAAAACAAGTTTAAAAGAGTAACTGCTGAGTTTCTCGTCGGGTCTTCTCAGCAAGAAACAACTCCGACGCGGTGGTAGAGTCGCATTATGTCTGTATACTGTTTATTAACATATCCATATTATTATGGTATTTATGTCTATTATTTAGTATATTTTGCTGTAAATTTGACGATTTGAAAGTACTGATACAGTCTATTTGAATGAAGTTATTTGAGTTTGAGTTTAATATTAGTTTTTCTGGACCTGGGCAAGGCCTTCGACTAGGTGTAAACTTCCATTATTTTAAGGAAACTTGAAGAATAAAGAATTTCTTTAAAAGACATCTCTCTTACAGAGGCCAGTTGACACGTATAGACGAGATTCTTAGAGACAGACTGCAAATCAAATTCGGTGTTCCCCAAGGAAGCATACTAAGTCTTAACCACTTACATTTATGATATTCAAGATATGCTGACGATACAGCGGTTAAGTTTAACGTAAACAGCTTTAAATTAAATATTTTAGATAGCAAACTAACTTGGCAACAGGATGCGTGTCCTGGTTGTAGGTGTAGCAGTTGAGGAAGACGAGCGCCGCGTCGGCGATGAGCTGCTCGTCGGCACCGTACTCGCCGCGCGACAGCTTCTCCTTGATCGTGCTGAAGTCCATCGGGGTCTCGATTATTTGCAGATAGTCTGGCACCTGAACCATAGAATATTAAGTATAAATGTTCAATCCACTTTGGAATGACACTTTCAATCAATATAAATAGCTAGTCCCTCAAAGCGGCACAGCGTTCTGTTGCATGTGGATTTGCGTTTTTTTGTTTTGAAATCGTGATAGATTTATTAATTGAATTCAATTTGTGCACTGAGTGCTTAGAGTGTAATTCGAGCGTAAACTATATAGCCTAATAATACCTACTTTTAAAAATCTGTATTTTTATTTCTGAGTGTGTTGGTTATATTAGATAAAATAAGATAAATGATCTTTCTTGCACTACAAATACTTACAGCACGTAAAAACAATAAAAGTAAAAATTAAAGTACAATTTAGGCAGTCTTTACTATTAGTTTCATTACTATGTGGCAGATCTGCTGACATTGCCAACGTGACCATGATAATCAAGAGATAATGTGGTATGTGTGCCTACCAAGACAAGTATATTACATAGCATGTCATTGTTGTCAGAAACTCAAGGTATTTCATGAATAGAAAGTTTCCATAGTGTAAATAGCTCACCTCTTCAGTGGAGACGGGCTCGTAGAAAGGCCACACGTCCTTGTGCTTCATGACTTCCTTCAGCAGCTGCTCCAGCGCCTCTGTATGAAGCAGCACCTCCATCTTGCTAATTCTCTTCTTACTCGCGCTGCGCTCTTCTGCGGTCATCAAATATATCAGATGATTTTTTATACCGTAAGGAAAAAGAAGTAACGTCACAGATTACTAACGTTACAGATAAATCACATCAATAGCAGTCAGTACCTACAGAACGTCATTGCGTCAGTTGAACAGAAAGATTCGCATACAAAATGTTCTACGCGGCTCTTGACAATCAACTGCCAAATTAATAGTAGGTCATTTTTACGCAAGTTCGTGAAGTGACAGGAGCCTGGTAACGTTTCACGATTATATGCAAACAGTTTTATCAAATTCTAGATTTAGGAATAAATAAAACAGAGTAACATAGTCTGCAGCAGTACTCCTGCTTTGTGTATCTACGCAGTCTTTCCTAAGCACGCCGCACGTTTTTTTTAATATTGAAGAAAATGAACCTACACTTACCATGTACACCATTTGTTAGAGACGTCTTTGACTTTTTACTTGATGTGTTTATTGATTCTTCTTTTGATCTAAAAAAAAAAACATTCATAAATGAATGATGAATATCTCCGGCACATTGGCTTGGCATTTTTTTGCTTTGTTATATTCTTTGGTTTAATACTGGTGCAGTAAAAGGAACACTTGGCGACATTCGTACTAAGGACTAGTATGTAAGGAACGATTAGGCTCTAATTTCGCTTGCTGCGCAGGTATCGGCTTACGTTCTTTATATGTGACGTTAACTACAGGGCACGTATGAACTAATATAGAATTTAAAGCGGACTTATAGTAGCACTCACTTGCGTCCTTTCTTCTTGGTGGAACCATTTAGCATGGGGGAAGACTCTTTGCTGTTCCGCGACTTGCGACCCTTCAGCTGCACTAGCGCCGTGTTGTCTTCGCTGTCGTCTGTCTCTGCATTTACATTATAATATTATGGTATTTATTAAAATGATATGACTGAAAATTTGAATTTATAGGCTGTGGTATACATGAATGGTATGCGTATTAAGATGAAGACAGAAAGCAATAATTATTCAATTAATAGATAGTTGCTAGATGAAAAAAGCCATTTTACAATTATAGGAAAAAATAAATATTCAAATTGCTTAATTCTAACCACAACGTTTCATTACTTTAAAATAATAGTGAACAAAACTACTATGCACATCATTCTGCACTTAATGAAGTTTAGATCCTCATGAGATGCAGCGAATAATGGTTTGCCCGAACACCGAAAGTGCATACAGCGGCCGATAAGACCAATGATACGTATTGCACAAATAGGTCCAATACAATAGGCAATTTACAGTAAGTAGACCCTTCAGGTGGGTTTTTCGCCCAACAGTGATCTGCTCAAGACAACCAGTTAATAAATTGTCACAGAAGATCTTTCTCCAGGCCGAAAGCCAAATATACTCGTTGCATCTCCAACTAGTGAAATGATGTAGTTAGTTACCTGTGTATTATTAATATGCAAGATGACACCAACTTACACTAATGAATTGATGATGTGAAATAATATAACTATAAATTTTAACAGGTATATACAATGTTTTTATTAAATGGATTATTAAGAGTAAAGGATCATAAAGTTATACCCATAGAAAACAGACGAGTGGCCAGCCTCTTAGAAGATCTTGTATGATGACCAAAGATCTGGTTACCAGCTGTACAACCGTTAATAAGAAAAAGATGAGTAGAAATAATAAAAGGTGAATGAGAGATGAAGATAACCCACTTCATTAGTAAAGGCATGAGTTTTAGAACAAAAATCAAGCAGAGTGATTAACACCATAAGGCAACAAAAAATAGCAGGGCGGGTGTGGTTTCAATACATATTATTTGCCGAAAGCCAAATTTCAAATAAATTCAAATTGTCATTTGTTTTACAATTATTTATGACATTTTCACTTCACATTTAGCCAAATGCTCGTGATCAATATGTAATTTTATGAAGTATGAACACAGGGCCGCAGGGTAGGTGACAATGTTTAAAAGTATAGCACAACAATTTTAGATATATAGATAATTAACTAATTATCTCTTGAACCAGGGACACATTATTTACAGATTGGTAATTCCGAAGTCAGAATTAATATTTAAACCATTTTCTGTTTGCATTATGGCCAAAAAATAATCTATATAGCCTCCATGGTCACCAGGCGCCTTGACAAGTAAAATTCACTTAACACATGATTTCACATCTTGTGAGCCGCGAAAAGAGTACCCCACGGCATGCATTTCCAGATTCAGAAAAATGTCAAGAACGAAAGACGTAATAAGGTCGCTTTCGGCAAACAGCGCCACATATCTCATGGACAGAATAAGCCAAAGGCAGGAGAGAGACAGCAAGATGCAAGGGGCGGTGGTTAGAGTGAGACCAACCGGAGGAGTCGTTGGCCCGGTGCAGCGCGCGCGTGTACTGGTGGATGTTGTCGATGGCCGTCGCCGCGCAGCGCCGCACGCCGTGCTCTTGGGGATAATAGCGCACTTCATGTTTGTATATACTTATACTGCTTATATAAATAGACTTAAATTAAATGCCATTACAGTTACAAATAGCGTTTATGGACAAAATATTTGTGATTTTTTTTTCAACCAAGGCTAGTATTTTTATTCCATATTCATAATAATTATTAAATATTGAATTTATTATTAACACTCAGAAGTAAAACACAAATGTTAGTTACACAAATGAGTGGGGATTGAACCCACAACTTGCGGCTTAGTTGATATGACATCAAGCAAACAAACCTGTCTGTTAAATCCTGCAAATGTTGAAAGCGCGTGGAACGAAAACGTCAAAACTTTGCATTGATGACTGAATGAGAATAGATCAATACAACTTTAATTCCTTTTTCATGCGTCGTATTTCCTTAACACTCTTATCAGTGAGGGTGGTGTTTTCTACGATGTGTCAACTTGTCCTTGAAGTTGTTTCTCCATCTGTTCTAATCAGCAATGACCAAAACTAGTTGACCACCACAGGGATTACGCGCCTTTCGGAAGCTTACCATTGATCTTGGTTACAACCATTAGTTGTTCCAGGATGTGTTTTTTGCAACTATTCGTCCATAAATGTCTTTTAATCGCTCTCAGCTGGCACACTCACCTCTAGTGGGCTGTCGGCCCGGCCTTGGCGGCGGACAGCTGCAGGCGGCGCAGCTCCAGGGCTTGGCCTGGCGCTGCAGCTGGCACACTCACCTCTAGTGGGCTGTCGGCCCGGCCTTGGCGGCGGACAGCTGCAGGCGGCGCAGGTCCAGGGCTTGGCCTGGCGCTGCAGCTGGCACACTCACCTCTAGTGGGCTGTCGGCCCGGCCTTGGCGGCGGACAGCTGCAGGCGGCGCAGGTCCAGGGCTTGGCCTGGCGCTGCAGCTGGCACACTCACCTCTAGTGGGCTGTCGGCCCGGCCTTGGCGGCGGACAGCTGCAGGCGGCGCAGCTCCAGGGCTTGGCCTGGCGCTGCAGCTGGCACACTCACCTCTAGTGGGCTGTCGGCCCGGCCTTGGCGGCGGACAGCTGCAGGCGGCGCAGGTCCAGGGCTTGGCCTGGCGCTGCAGCTGGCACACTCACCTCTAGTGGGCTGTCGGCCCGGCCTTGGCGGCGGACAGCTGCAGGCGGCGCAGGTCCAGGGCTTGGCCTGGCGCTGCAGCTGGCACACTCACCTCTAGTGGGCTGTCGGCCCGGCCTTGGCGGCGGACAGCTGCAGGCGGCGCAGCTCCAGGGCTTGGCCTGGCGCTGCAGCTGGCACACTCACCTCTAGTGGGCTGTCGGCCCGGCCTTGGCGGCGGACAGCTGCAGGCGGCGCAGGTCCAGGGCTTGGCCTGGCGCTGCAGCTGGCACACTCACCTCTAGTGGGCTGTCGGCCCGGCCTTGGCGGCGGACAGCTGCAGGCGGCGCAGGTCCAGGGCTTGGCCTGGCGCTGCAGCTGGCACACTCACCTCTAGTGGGCTGTCGGCCCGGCCTTGGCGGCGGACAGCTGCAGGCGGCGCAGCTCCAGGGCTTGGCCTGGCGCTGCAGCTGGCACACTCACCTCTAGTGGGCTGTCGGCCCGGCCTTGGCGGCGGACAGCTGCAGGCGGCGCAGGTCCAGCGCTTGGCTTGGCGGGACACTCTCGGTTCGGCACACTCGGGATGGTATCGCTCGCCACAGGAAGTACACACGACGGCTAGTCGGCCGCCGCTGCCGCACGTCGCGCAGACTCCTTCGTCTACGCTTTCCGATTCTGAATCACTATTGGAAAAAGAAATAAGGTCAGTACTCTTTCTTCTTGAGGTCACTGTACGGGCTAGCACCGTACAGATTGTCGCGTCAGCATTTTTCTCTCATATGCATTATTTCTTTAGTTCATTCCACTCTTCTATCCACTATCATAAGAAGGTTGTTGCAAACAGTACAGTCACACACAAAAAAATCTACTCGGTAAGGGATCGTAACCGTATCAACTCGAGCCGTTCAGTGTTTTTTGTATGAAACTCCTTACTACAAAGCACACTACTCGGAATCGTCACGTATTCGCCTCGCTTCGGGACAAGCTCTCGAACGACGGTGTGGTGCGTGGTCAACTATTTGCAGTCCCCGCGCTTTCGTCTCTTCATCCTCCCTTGCTTGCCCTTCCGCGTGTCCGATGTACGTACGTAACATTGTTCGTGCTTACGTTTCGGTAACGAGTACTTTCAGAGTTTTTTTTTATATTGCCCGTCAAGATGACCTCACTCCACCTGATGGAAAGCGGTCGTGAGGTCCAGATATGAGGCTGACAAGCCCAGTCATTCAAACGAATCACTGGGCTAGCCATCCTCACCTTGAAGGCCTGCAGAAATGCCTTTTCACGCCCCGCTTGAAGAACCCGGGACTATAAGAGGAAGGAAACACATGTGCTGGAATAGCGTTCCACGTCTGGATGGTACGACAAAGAAACGAGTCACCGAACCTTTTAGTTCGGGCCAACAAATGCTGAATTGTGTGTGGGTGACGCCGTAGTCCAGCACGCGTGGTACGAGAGTGGAAAGGTGAGGGTGGAATAAGCTGGAATAACTCATCAGAGCATTCCCCATTGTAGAAGCGATAGAGAACACTTAGCCTGGTAATGTCTCAAGGGTCAAAGTTGCCTCTGGATTTCCAATAATACGGATAGCACGCCGCTGCCACCAGTCAAGAGCTTCGAGTAGGTACTTGGCGGAACCGTCCCAGAGATGAGAGCAGTATTCCACACACGAGCGAACTTTTGTCTTATACAAGAGACAGAGCTGCCCAGGAGTGAAGAATCGTCTCACTCTGTTCAGGACTCCGAGTTTACGGGATGCAGTTCTAATGACGCTCTCAATGTAGTCTCGCTGGTTTAGGTTGCTACAAACATCCATGCCAAGGATGTTTAGGCTATCCTAAATCGGTAGCGGGGTGCTCTGAAGAGTGGGATGGGAGTTGATATTTGTGCTGTGACCTGTTATCACTTTCGTAGCACTAAGGCTCGTATTCTGAAAGGACGCTCAAGCGCGCTTTGAACTGTGATTACCTGATCTACTCTTGAGTTTAGAATCTGTTCTTGAGTATGTTGCTTATTCTAAAACGAATATCAAACGGGTCTCAGTTGAATCGAGTTTTAAACAAGATTTGAGTAGTTTGCTTTTTATCTATGAATCAGGCTTGTTTTCGTTTACAATAATTCATTTTTACCTCTTTTACGTTCCATTACATGCAGATACTATGTGTATAATGTAAAAATTAAACCGATACACAATGGATTTGCACCAAGAAAAGGTTTAATTAGCCTTTCAACACTTAACTTGTTTATGTAATATAATTATTACACTGAAACTATTTCAATTTAAGTTTTATCTTGTTATTTCTTAATTAATGCTATTAACTGTAACGGAACCTAACCTAACCTAACCTGACAAGGGAGGCACTCGATATAATCTGTGCTTGGTGTGTATGTGTGTGTCATTTACTATACCTACCCCTACATATAGATTTGCATACCACCCACTTTGTTTTTTTATAGGTACTGAATTTCTTTCTAATTATGGTTAATTAGGGAATGAGAAAATGAAATTATCTTTATTTATTAAGGTCGTCAAACAAATCTAAGAATCCTTCCTTGAAGGAATCCATCGTTTTTGCAAAGCATATCTCTACTCAAGAGTGGTCAGGAGGTCACTTGCGTGATCACAGATCAAATCTCTACTTGACGTTTCGGAAAAAGTCTAAAATGTGATCAATGAATCTGTACTCAGGGGCTGTTCTAGAATAAGATCTCTGCTTAAATCGAGTTTCAAGTCAAGATTCACGCTTGAGCGTCATTTCCGATACGGGTCCAAGGCTGCCTGTCTGTCCTGTCTGAGCTAAGCAGCGATGCGGAGCGAGGGAGTAATGTAGAGCGCAGTTGTGGACTGTGTGTAGCTAGGCCAAGTGCACGCGAATCCGGTATTACCTACTTAACGCTGAAGCAAAACAACCATGATCTCTCAGTCTATATTTGCGCTCACATCAAGTTTCGACTTATTTAAAGGCGGAGAATTACTAATAAAAATCTGATAAAAAGATAGTTTATAAATTTTCAACAGTTGATGCTCACACTATCACATGATCTTTATGTTTCTGAACCTACTGTAATTAGTCCAACATATTCATATGCCTTGACTCATATACCCAGACTTCTATAAAAATACAAAACCAACTATAATTATTTCACTTACCTGTTGTTTAAAACATCTTCCATTTCTTCATCGGAGAATAATTTCCTTCTTTTTCTTGGTGTTCTTTCTTTCGGTTTACATTGATCACAGAACCAATCACCTTCAGGTACTTTCTGTTGAACATAAGATAACATCTTTAGCTTGCATTTTCACTTATCACAATTTAAAATGAATTTTAATATAGGTACTGTATAACTATCTACTGAAAAATCTTATCACTAAATTACCTTCCTTGCCATTTTGGACTGTTAGCATGAAATTAAATTATGAATATTAACAGGATTTTTGTTGTACAGTAAACTGGTTACTAATTATTATTGTGCCCTATTCGTTGTAATGTTGTTACCATTATTTACTTTTTTAAGTACTTATTTGTTTCCAAGAAAGAAATACATGATGATGATGATCGCCGCTTCTGTACACATGTTTTTAAAAGCGTTAAACGAGGGAAATAAACTCAGTCAAGGTTTTTGGTTGCAGTGTGAAGAGTGCAGCACTTAATGAGAGAGACTTCCCTAAGCTCTAGGGCTGCTGACCGGCACTTACCGACAGTTTGGGCTTGAGCAGTAGAGATGGTGACTCTTATTGCAAGCGTCACAGAGCAGCATATTGTCCGGATCAGACTTGCGCCTGCACAGCCGGCAGCTGGCGTTGAGGATGCTGGAGTCCAGCGTGAACAGTGCAGCACTCAATGAGAGAGACTTCCCTAACCTCTAGGGCTGCTGACCGGCACTTACCGACAGTTTGGGCTTGAGCAGTGAGATGGTGACTCTTATTGCAAGCGTCACAGAGCAGCATACTGTCCGGATCAGTCTTGCGCCTGCACAGCCGGCAGCTGGCGTTGAGGATGCTGGAGTCCAGCGTGAACAGTGCAGCACTCAATGAGAGAGACTTCCCTAACCTCTAGGGCTGCTGACCGGCACTTACCGACAGTTTGGGCTTTAGCAGTGAGATGGTGACTCTTATTGCAAGCGTCACAGAGCAGCATACTGTCCGGATCAGTCTTGCGCCTGCACAGCCGGCAGCTGGCGTTGAGGATGCTGGAGTCCAGCGTGAACAGTGCAGCACTCAATGAGAGAGACTTCCCTAACCTCTAGGGCTGCTGACCGGCACTTACCGACATTTTGGGCTTGAGCAGTGAGATGGTGACTCTTATTGCAAGCGTCACAGAGCAGCATACTGTCCGGATCAGTCTTGCGCCTGCACAGCCGGCAGCTGGCGTTGAGGATGCTGGAGTCCAGTGTGAACAGTGCGGCACTCAATGAGAGAGACTTCCCTAACCTCTAGGGCTGCTGACCGGCACTTACCGACAGTTTGGGCTTGAGCAGTGAGATGGTGACTCTTATTGCAAGCGTCACAGAGCAGCATACTGTCCGGATCAGTCTTGCGCCTGCACAGCCGGCAGCTGGCGTTGAGGATGCTGGAGTCCAGCGTGAACAGTGCAGCACTCAATGAGAGAGACTTCCCTAACCTCTAGGGCTGCTGACTGGCACTTACCGACAGTTTGGGCTTGAGGCAGTAGAGATGGTGACCCTTATTGCAAGCGTCACAGAGCAGCATGTTGTCCGGATCAGTCTTGCGCCTGCACAGCCGGCAGCTGGCGTTGAGGATGGACGCGGCCCACGACACGCTGGAGTCCAGCGTGAACAGGTGCAGCACTATGCTGGCAAAGCTGCAGCACTCCATAAGGGAGACTTCCCAGCGTTCTAATGCTTCTAAGTCGAGGGGCTTGTTTCTGGCTTCGCGTTCTTTGCGCTCCTTGTCGTCGAGACCTGTTAAAATAGTAGTATAAGATTATGTAGAAAGTTGGTTAAGCAATTTCAAAAAATGCTGCGGAATAAGCAAAATCAGTAAACCTGCAAAATATTGGCGAATACTTCAAGTGGCACATGAGATCGGATAGTGAAACTTAAACGTCAAAGCTGTTACTTTAACTTAAGACGGAGCACAAAAACGACACAAAAAATTGTGGCTGGTTCACAATCAAGCCTAATATAAGTTTGGACGAAGCATATGTCGGTGAAAAACCTAATTTACTACTACAAAATCTAGGCCAGTAGGATTAGATTTGAAATTAGATTTAAATCCTTTAAAATATTTTTTGTTTTAATAGCTTCATTTGTTGCCCAATATGACTATCCTAGGTTTTCCCATCTGTGGGAGTTGTGCATAAATTCTGGGGGCAAAAGTGTAACCCAAAATCGGTGTTTTTGCGGTTTCACGGCTATATCGCGTTAAGGACTAAAATTATGGACAAGTGTTCTTTTTAAAAGTTGTCTCTACAACTTTGCATAGAATAAGACCAGATTTATATTATTCAGACTACTCGTTCTTAAGCAGATGCTCCTCAAAGTTGTATGTATTTTATTATTTTGTGAAAAACCATCCGCTTGTTCCTACAGCCCTTGAGGTGTCACAGGGGCATGAGAAGGTTGTGGTAGTCAGTGAAGCCACACATCAGCTGCTCCCCTTCAAGCACTAGCTGTCCGTCAGCGGCTTCGCCCGCGTAGACTATTTCTTCCCTCAAAATTAAAAAAAAGCCTATGTCAATCCCTGATAATGTAGCATCATATTGGTCAAAGATTTTTTAAAATCGGTTCAGTAGTTTCGGAGCCTATATAATACAAAGAGTCAAATCTTTCCTCTTTATAACATTAGTAAAAAGAAGTTCGGCAGTTGACTGTTAATGAACGGGTTTTTATAGTCGGGGTAATTAGTCAACTTCACAAGATGGCGAATGAAAGACAGTGCTGTGTCGATCGGTAAAAAATAGAGAACTTCATGGGCGTGAACTGTCAAAACGGACCTATCATTTTGTATGAAGAGTTTAAGTGATGTCATTTGGGCTCCCTAAAATTAATCATAGCTAATTCCATGACTCATGTCATGATGTCTCCGAAAATGGGCGAGATTTACTCACCAAGTGGCCTCTTGATGTACTTGTGGTGTATGGCCTGCTCCACCTGCAGCAGCGCCGAGGCCAGCCCGCGCACCACGTCGGGCTTCGCCAGGCCTTCGAGGGGCTCCACTTTGACTCCGTTCGTCTTCGGCGCTTCGAGGTAGTGGCCGGGGTCGCGGTATTTGTTCGCCACTATTGGATTCTCTTCGTTGTCTACACCTGTTATACATTGGTTGGTATAAAGTGGCTGAATACCGCAAAACCACTATCAAAAACCTCTGTAGTCTTGGTATTAGAATTAAGAGGAATAAGAAATTGAAGGATTATTTTAGTTATCAATTTACCTCACAATTTTGAACAAAGCATAAAAATATATTTTGGTATAGGGTACTAATTGATGTTTCAACAGAGAAATTTTAGTTTATATGAATAAGTATATTTATTTAAGTAGTTAAGATATGATAAACTTCTAATTTTGTTAAAATTTTACCTACACTAAAATCTTTTTTTATTTATTTCCTGATATAATGCCTTACTAAAACCCTATCAATAACACTAATGCACTGTTTTCATTGTTATCGCAATTTTTCAGAATACACCATGCCGTTCTATGTTGATTTAGTTCCCAGTGGTAATAGACGATATAAGTAGAACCATACATACCATTAGGTATAATTAGCACCCCATTGGGCAGATGGTAGTCGTCCCTGTACTTCTGCTTGGTGCCCCACGTGAGGTACTGGGCCTGCTTGTCGTAGCCGCGCAGCATCAGCGTGCCGCGCCACGCCTCGCGGTCCTGGGAACGTCAGCAGATGTGGAAACTTATCGAGTAAACATAATACTTAGGCCGATTTACGCCGAAAGTACTTTTAGCGTGCCTAAAATCGTCCCAATTTGGACCGAAAGCACTTGTGACGATAATTTTGCGGTCCAATTTGATTTGAACGCTGATAGTAACTCTGGCGTTTTGAGCGCGCTCTCCAATTTGGACCGGGCGGAAGCGCTAAAATTACTTTTTTCCTAAATCGGACCGCAGCCATAATATGTAGCTATAAGAACTGATTGATAAATGTGATCCCAGTGACACCCGTTTAGGGCAATGATTTTTGAGCTGGTTGCATGAGACGTTAAAAGTCACGCGTTTGTTTCCTTCAGCCATCTACCCCTTTCTGATAATGCAAGAGATATTTGTGTTTAGTCTGTTTGTAACCTATCGTTGTTTTAAGTTTTCATAACACAAGGGTCTGTATCGAACTTGTATCCAAAGCAAAGTTTGTAATGTCTCAATTTACGGTTGAAAAAACTGTTTATACTAAGTCTTATTCACTTCTTAAATAAAAGAAAATCAACTGACTGAATTAATAATGAACTAAACCAAACTCCAGTTCATATTCAACCTGAATGATATTTTTTATTTGCATACGCAATTTTACGATCAATCCCAAATAAACTTGGAGGAGTAATTGCATTAATTTTATCTATTTTAATTTAAATAATTTTACCTATAACTTTTTTTAAAAAAATACAAGGAATTCAATTTTACCCATTAAACCAAGTTTTATTTTGAATTATAGTAACAACTATTATTTTATTAACTTGAATTGGAGCACGACCTGTTGAAGATCCTTATATTATTACAGGAGAAATTTTAACAATCTTATATTTTTCTTATTATATTTTAAATCCAATAATTAGAATTTATTGAGATAAATTAATTTTTAATTAATTAATGAGCTTGTTAATAAGCATTTGTTTTGAAAACTTAAGAAACTAACCACCTGCTAAGTTTGTCATGTTATTTTCTTTTATTTTGATAGATGTTTAGATTTGTGAAAAGTGACCATAGTTTGTTAGTTATGGCGCTTTCTTTTTAGGAGCGCTAGCTGTGGGGGAAACGAAAACATTGCATTTTTGTAAGATTTTCGTGATTATTTTAATTGATTTGAAATAAAACTTAAATTTTTGCTCTATTACTGTGTGCATCATACTATTTAAAAACACATTCAATTGTCTAAAGTTAGGTAGTCGCCAATTATTTGCTAAATTAAATAAAAAAGCGTTTTTTTTAAAGATTGATAAGACAATTAAAAATTAACTGAACACAGTAAAAGTCATAATTATGAAATTAAAAGGTGCATTCAATAATAGAGAGATAATTTATTAATTTGAATTCAGCTAAATAATCACGAAAACCTTTAAAAAATGCGACTTTTACTATCTACCCCAAACGCAACGTTAACTCGATACAGGATGCCACTCACCTTGACCTTGAGGACGCCGAGGCAGCCGTGGAAGATCTTCTCCTCGAGTTCGAGAATGTGGTCTCGAAGCGAAAGTTCTAGGGCTTCGCTTAGGGAGCAGTCAGGCGGTACCGTGAGGGACACTTGGACTTGCTTCTGGCGCCGGGTCTGGGGGACTGGTGGCGGCTGCTGCGACGACAAAAGATTTATGAACTTTTTTATACTAATATTATTAAGAGGAAATATTTCATTGTTTGTTTGCTTGTATTGAATAGGCTCCGAAACTACTGATCCGATCGTGAGAATTCTTTCACTAACAGTAAGCTGAACTATTCAAGAGTGACAGGCTATATTTTATTATGATTGAACAAAAAAATAAGTCAAAAATAATAGTATTTGTAAATCCAGATTTGATAATGGACACCAGCTGTCAAAACTTGACAGAACGAAGTCTGTTGGGGCTGCTCGTGTAAAATAAACATGCAAATCTAATAACAACAAAAGCATTGTTCTGTTATAGTGTGTTTGCTTTAGGG
Organism: Udea olivalis; assembly: GCA_947369235.1. Lineage (NCBI taxonomy): Eukaryota > Metazoa > Arthropoda > Insecta > Lepidoptera > Crambidae > Udea > Udea olivalis. Next base: position 1,669,598 of record OX376360.1, on the reverse strand, counting down.
GGTGTTGTGAGTGAGAAGGAGACGTGTGATGTGTGTGAAGGTGTACAAATACTACCGCCATTTTGTTTTTTCTCGATGTTTTCGCGCACGATTTTAGTGGTATAAATTGAAAGAGGACAGATGAACCAATAAAAAATCTGATAATATGGTACCCTGAAGTATTACGATTCAGAGTTATTTGAAGGTAAACATCGGTATGAAAAGGGGTTATATTAATTCAAAATCGACTAATTTCGTGGCTTTTTGTGTTATTTTGGTAAGAAATAACAGATTTCAGGACTAAGGTTAAAGGTGTTCACAGTACAACAACAACAACAACAACATGAAAATATTTGTAATTCGTAAGGTGTACTCACAGGCTCGGCGCTGCCACTGAGCAGCTGCAGCGGACACCTGGCCGCGTACTCCACCAGGTTGGCCTTGTCCAGCTCCAGGGCGTGGCGCAGCTCGCTCTCGCGGAGCCCGCGCTTGTTCAGCGACTGGATCAGCGCCGATATCTGCTCTTCCGTGTGGTACACGTACCAGTTGGGGCGGTCGGTCTGGGGAATTAAAAATATTTTAAAGAATTTGCAAGAGGTAAACAGATATGGCAAACCACTGATGAGTTGTTTTGGCATGGTCCAGATTTAATCCGCAAGTAAAATAGCTACAAGATTTCACCACAAATGTGCTTGTCTTTAATTTTCTTCTAACCTACTTAACCCTAGCAGTGACGTGAGAGATTATAGTAACCAAGTAATCGATAAATGCGAGTAGAGAGAGTTAATTACAATCGGATAAATTTAGAGAAACGGTAATATTGCAAAAAAAGTAAAAAAAGGTTTTGTCAATAGGTTAAAATAAAGTTACTGTGAAGAAACTGTAAGATGAAAAATACCGGTTCAAACCGATAAAAGGCAGGTATTTTTGGTAAGTCCTAATGAAGATAAAAACCATAACTTTGGATCAGGATAATCAAATTGACATAATTGTTTAAAACCTACCTTGCCATGCACACAACAAGTGCCAATATCCCCTGTACAGACTAGCAGCTCGCTCAGCTGTTCGGCAGAGTCCAGACCTTGCAGCTTGTTGGAGAGTCCGTTGAGGTTGGCCAGTGGCTTCTTGGGCGAGTTGCCGCGGGAATTCGCGCCTGAGTCGTTCTCTTTGTCACTGCTCGCTGGAGACAAAATGTAATTATTAAAGTAGGAACTTTGAATTCGAAAGCAATCATGGTCACTAATTGGATATTTGACTATTTTTTTCGCTGTGTTATCGAAAGTGCCCTCAATAAAGGAAATATTGGTAAAAATATTACGATAGCTCCAATACTCCCGAGATATTGCAATTTTAAAAATCTTATTTTTTGGACTTGCCATAAACGCTAGCTACAAACGGATGCAAGCAACTGCAACTGAATGTGACGTCACATCTCGCCGCCTCAGTTCTATTAGAGCTTGTCTAATTTGAAATGACGCGCCCCACTACTGTTTCAGTTGATTTCGATGTCCCGAGTGTTCTTTTGCGAACAAACGTCGCATGTTCCTATGGCATGTTTATATGTATCGCGTCCTTATTTAAAATTGATTATGAGTACATGAATGCGGTGGAGGGGCGTGTCATTTCAGATTAGACAAGCTCTACTATGCGTTCTGCAACACATTATGTTTGGCAGCTACATTAAATTTAAGTTAGCGGTAAGGTGGATCTGGATAACATTGATCCCAAACATTTAGAACTATGTTAAAATAAGATAAGATAAATAATCTTTATAGCACAAACAACTACAACAGATCATTAAAAAAAACACAAACAGTACAATTTAGGCGGACTTATCGCTACAAAGCAATCTCTTACAGACAACCTTAAATAGAGAGATTTATGGAGGTTTGAGTGAGGCTGTGCAAAAGTGACAAGTTAAATATTCTAAAATTATATTGAAATGCAAATAACATACAACTCCTGAAGAATAATAAATAACTTTTAATATTAAAAAAAGGATAAATAAAAAAAAGAATACAACATTGAGACAAAATCCGAGAGAAAGGAAGTACGATTTCACTTCAGACTCAAAATAGGTAGGGCTTGAGAGTCAAACCCAAATGAAAAAACATTGTAATACTTTATGTTCATTACTTAATGTCAATAAAATAGTGATGTTCACATTGCCTTACAGTAGGGGTCTGTCACAAGCAGAAAATGAAAAAAGGTATAAAATCAATATGACACTTGATACTGTGACATTCTCAAATAATTTAATTAATCTAATTGACATCAATCCTATTATTAATAATAGTATGTACCTGACGAAAGGTAGATTTCATTTATCAAATTCTTATAAACGACAGATAGCTATGTCGCTATCTTATTTTTTCATGATTTCAGCCAATCACTTGGCTAACTACTCTGCTTTTATTGAGCAGAATGCCGTTGCACCACAGACTTTGGAACTTGTTCCAAATAATTTAAATTAGTTATAGAGACAACAGAGGTAAACTCTTGCAAATTGTTGACAAGAGAGAAGCCCCAAAATAATTTTATAAACTTTGTGCATCAAAACATGCAAGGCTTCTCTGGCAAACAATTAGAAGTAGGATTATTCTTAGACTGCATGGACATACATGTCTTATGACATCATCACTCATTCTCTCTCAAAATTCAAAATAATGTTATTGAGTCTGAGATTGAAATAGCAAATACATTTGAAACTTTTTTTTCTAATATACCTATTGTAACTACAAGCACGTTAAATTCTAGTCCACATATAGCTGAGTCCCTGCTAACATCTAGTGTTGATGGGTGCACAAATCAGTTCTGCTTTGATCATGTTGATTCTCATGACATCCTCAAGGTATTTAAGGAACTTAATATGAAAAATACAGAAGATTTGTGGGGTATTTCGATTAATCTACTCAAATCAATCATTAATACGATATCACCCCACTTAGCTAAACTTTTTAATAATTGCATAGACCAAGGTCAGTTTCCCAACTTGATGAAATTTAGTAAGGTCATCCCGCTTTTTAAATCTGGTAGCAAAAGTGACCCATCTAATTATAGACCCATTTCTATACTACCAGCTCTCAGTAAAATCTTTGAAAAAATTATATTGAACCAGCTGCTTTCACACTTTGATTTAAATAACTTACTACATGAGAAACAATTTGGTTTTACTAAACACAAGAGCACAACTGATGCAGGTGTAGCACTTATCAAACACATATTTGATGCTTGGGAAAACAAGCAAGATGCAGTAGGAATATTTTGTGACCTTTCAAAAGCATTTGATTGCGTGGATCATGAAATATTACTGATTAAGCTAAGACATTACGGTGTTTCAGGTATCTCATCTCAATTAATACAATCCTATCTTACAGATAGAACTCAAAAAGTTAGTATCAACGGAACTGCATCTTCCGGTGCCACCATACGTATGGGAGTGCCCCAGGGATCTATATTAGGACCTTTGCTTTTTCTTATTTATATAAATGATCTTCCTACCTATGTCAAAGATATTTGTGAGATAGTATTATTTGCTGACGATACCTCGTTGATTTTTAAAGTCGACAGAGGTAAGCAAGCATTTGACGATGTAAATAATACTCTCTCAAAAGTACTATGTTGGTTCACTAGTAACAATTTATTACTTAATGCAAAAAAAACAAAGTGCATCAAATTCTCTATGCCCAATGTGAGACAGGTTGATACTATTGTAACTATGAATGACGAGCCATTAGAAATAACAAATTCTACTGTATTTTTAGGAATAACTTTAGATTCTAAGTTGCAATGGGGTCCGCATAAAACGGCCCTGGCAGGGAGACTCAGTTCCGCTGCTTGTGCTGTTAGAAAAATACGACTCTTGACTGATATTGAAACAGCAAGACTAGTATATTTTAGCTACTTTCATAGTGTTATGTCGTATGGTCTACTGTTGTGGGGTTCAGCTGCAGACTTGAACACCATTTTTGTACTTCAAAAAAGAGCCATCCGCTCCATTTACAAACTTAGACCACGCGACTCGCTTAGGGAAGTATTTAAGAAGATCGATATTTTAACTGTGCATGCTCAGTATATTTTAGATAACATAATGTATGTGCGCAAAAACTTGCATCTGTTCAAAAAAAACAGTGACACTCATAAACATAATACCAGAAATAAAAACAAATTGAAAACTCCCAGTCTTAGGCTACACAAGGTGGGAAACTCATTTGTGGGTCAATCTGTAAAATACTTTAACAAAATACCTCAAAGTCTTGTTGATCTACCTCTTCACAAGTTTAAGTCTGCAATTAAAGCAAAGTTAATGAAACAAGGTTATTATAATGTAGAGGATTACTTGAACGACAAAAGTTTGTGGTCATAGTAGGAATAATCTGCTCCTCTGCTCAATATTGTGTTCTTTTTTCTACTCGCATTGACTGTACTCTGAATTTATTTTTTGTAAAACAAACAAAGTTGAAAAGAGTAACTATCGAGTTTCTTGCCGGAGTCTTCTCGATAAGAAGCAACGTCCGAACCGGTGGTAGATTCACATTATGTATATTCACGATGTGTACTAATATTGTACTATTTTATTTACGTTTATTATTATTATTTCTGTATACTTTTTTTGACATGTCATAAGTGCTTTATACAAGCTTAAATGAATAAATGATTTTTTTACTTTACTTTACTTTTACTTTATGTATAACCGAACACTGGTTGAAAGAAAATGATTGTATATAAATAAATATATAAATATGCGCCAGACAACACCTCTTGTCATGGTCTCGAAGTAGGGATAAATTTCCCTGTGTTACGAGGTACCAGACAAGGAATCAAGCCAGGGGAGTCTCCCAGCACACCCAGACCCAGGCCAATTTAGAAAAGATCATTTCCTGAATTGAACTGACCGGGGATCGAACCCGGGACACTACGGAATTAAAGGCGAGAAACCGTGCTACAGCGCACTACGCCATTCGTGTCGTCAAATATTGTATGATTAGCATTGATAATTATAGTGTCATTAGTTGGTTCTTGAGAAGTTCTGCTATTCGCGGTGGGTCACTGATATTCATTCATAATAAGTTTAAATGTAGAGAGCGAAAAGACATAGTAGCATTCTCAATTGAGCGAACCATTGAACTTTCATGTAAAAGTAAAGTAAAAGTAAAAAATATCTTTATTCATATAGACTTATAGAAAGTACTTATGACAAGTTATATAGTTACAAAAAAAAATTAAAGCAAAAATATATTAAAATAAACTTACATAAAATAATACTATGATAGTAAATATCATAATTAAACATAATGTGACTCTACCACCGGTTCGGAGGTTGTTTCCGATCGAGAAGACTCCGGCAAGAAACTCGATGGTTACTCTTTTCAATCTTGTTTTTTAACACAAAAATTGAACTGACAGAGTGAAGTCAAAACAAAAAAATGTGCAGAGGAGCAGATTATACCTAGGATGACCACAAATTCTTATCATTTAAGAAATCCTCAACACTATAATAACCTCGCTTCATTAACTTAGCTTTAATTTGTGACTTAAATTGGTGAAGAGGCAGTTCAACAAGAGTTTGCGGAATCCTATTAAAATATTTAACACATTGACCAACAAATGAGTTTCCTACCTTAAGCAGTCTTAGACTGGGAGTTACGAGCTTACTTTTATTTCTGGTATTGAGTTTATGAACATCACTGTTTTTCTTGAAGAGATGCAAGTTTTTATGGACATATACTACATTATCATAAATAAATTGAGAGTACACCGTTAAAATATCTATCTCTTTGAATACTTCACGAAGCGAGTCGCGTGGTCTAAGGTTGTAAATGGAGCGGATGGCTCTTTTTTGAAGAATAAAGATGGTGTTAAGATCCGCTGCCGAGCCCCACAACTGTAGACCATACGACATAACACTGTAAAAATAACTGAAGTACACTAATCTTGCTGTTGCGATATCAGTCAGGAGCCTTATTTTTTTAACAGCATAAGCTGCCGAACTAAGTCTTCCTGCCAGAGCAGAAATATGCGGACCCCACTGTAACTTGGAATCGAGAGTAATTCCTAAAAATACTGTGGAATTCGCAATCTCTAATGGCTCGTTATTCATGTTTATAATGGTATCGACCTGTCTTACATTGGGCATAGAAAATTTGATACATTTAGTCTTCTTAGCATTAAGCAGTAAATTGTTACTCGTGAACTAATGCAGTACCTTAGAGAGCGTATTATTTACGTCGTCAAGTGCTTTGTTACTTCTATCTACGTTAAAAATCAAAGAAGTGTCATCAGCAAATAATACAATCCCACATAGGTCTTTGACAAAATAAGTGCAGAGTTAGAGCAGATTATTATTGGCTTCGGCCGATTATTGTCGGTTTAAAGAGACGATGGAAGAAGTGCTGAAGATGATGATTTTAATGTTAACATTTTAGACTCTTCTCAGACCTCTGTAAGATTTTTAAATCTTTTCAAATCATTTAATTTACTAAATCTATATGATAAACCAACCAGGGTTACTGACACATCAGCCACCTGCTTGGACAATATTTTTTGTGAAAATATCTCAATTGAAAAATCAATTATAAATTGTTTGAAATCAGATCACTGTGGTCTATTGACTAAATTTGAGCACCGTCATGTCTCTCAATCAGTGGATATTAGTTAAAGACTGGTTACTAAGAATCGAGTAGAAAAATTCAAGAGTAATGTGAATAAAAACCTTTATAATCTACTACCCCAATGCCACAACATAGATGATCAGTATATGCATCTTTTTGAGATAATTAAACAGGAACATAGTTTTATTTTTCCTAAGAAGAAATTAAAGGTCGATAAGTTTAAGTTTAGTGATTGGGCTACGCCAGGCATCCATAAAAGTAGAAATAAATTATACAAATTATATGGTTTGAAAGGTAATTATAAGTGTCAAAAACTAGTAGATCATGTCAAATTATACTCAAAAATCTTTAAGAAATCATGCCATATGGCTAAGTCTATCTTTTTGCGTGACAAAATAAAACAAGCAAAAAATAAAATTAAAACTACTTGGAACATAATTAATAAGGAAACTTGTAAATCAAAACCTCGAGATCACTCATTGGCTCTTAAAATTCAAGATAATTTAATTGAGTCTGAGATTAACATAGCTAATACATTTGAAAAATTATTTTCTAATATACCCATTGTAACTATAAGTACCTTAAATTCTAGTGCACCGCTAGCTAGGTCCCTGCTCACATCTAGTGTTGATGAGTGCTCATTTCAGTTCAACTTTGTTCATATAAATTCTCATGACATAATCAAGGCGTATAAGGAACTTAATATGAAAAACAACGAAGATCTGTGGGGTATTTCGATAAGTATACTTAAATCAATCATAAATATCATCTCACCCCACTTAGCAGTACTTTTTAATAACTGCATTGACAAAGGTCAGTTTCCCAACTTAATGAAATTTAGTAAAGTCATCCCGCTTTTTAAATCTGGTAGTAAAAGTGACCCATCTAATTATAGACCCATTTCTATACCACCAGCTCTTAGTAAAATCTTTGAAAAAAATATATTAAATCAGCTATCAGCTATCACTAAACATAGAAGCATACTGATGCAGGTGTAGCACTTATCAAACACATATTTGATGCTTGGGAAGGCAAGCAGGATGCAATAGGAATATTTTGTGATCTTTCGAAAGCGTTTGATTGTGTGGATTATGAAATCCTACTGATTAAGCTGAGACATTACGGTTATTCAGAAATTTTGTCTAAACTTATACAATCTTATCTCACAGACAGAACACAAAAAGTGAGTATAAACGGAACCACCTCTTCCGGTGCCACCATTAGCATGGGAGTGCCCCGGGGATCGATACTGGGCCCACTGCTTTTTCTTATTTATATAAATGACCTTCCTTACTTTGTCAAAGACATTTGTGAAATAGTATTATTTGCTGATGATACCTCGTTGATTTTTAAAACCAACAGAGGTAAGCAAGCATTTGACGATGTAAATAATACTCTTTCAAAAGTACTATGTTGGTTCACAAGCAACAATTTATTACTAAATGCAAAGAAAACGAAGTGTATTAAATTCACTATGCCTAATGTTAAACAGGTTGCTACCATTATCAACATGAATGATGAGACATTAGAAATTACGAACTCTACTGTATTTTTAGGAATTACTCTAGATTCTAAGTTACAGTGGGGTCCACATATAACGGCTCTGGAAGGGAGACTTAGTTCGGCCGCTGGTGCTGTCAGAAAAATTAGACTCCTGACTGATATTGAAACAGCAAGACTAGTGTATTTTAGTTTTTTTCATAGCGTTATGTCGTATGGTCTACTGTTGTGGGCTCAGCTGCAGACTTTAACACCATTTTTTTACTCCAAAAAAGAGCTATTTGGTCGATATACAACCTTAGGCCACGCGACTCGCTCAGAGAAGTATTTAAGAAGATTGATATTTTAACTGTGCACGCTCAGTATGTTTTCGATAACATAATGTATGTGCGCAAAAACTTGCATATGTTAAAAAAACAGTGATACTCATACACACAATACTAGAAATAAAAACAAACTTATTACTCCAAGTCTTAGGCTACATAAGGTAGGAAATTCTTTTGTGGGTCAATCTGTAATAGTAGATTATACACCAAGGGGATAAAGCACTGTTTTATGTCACGGGCGCTACATTGAATCCTGAACGTAACGAAGGACTCCAAATTTAACTCCCGAGCGCAGCGAGGGTGTTATAAGCTAATTCCCGAGCAAAGCGAGGGAATTAAGATTGAGTCCTGAGTGCAGTGAGGGATTCAAGCGCCCAAGAAAAAAGCAGTTTTATCCCGGTGATGTATACTCTACTTTTCTCACTTTATGCGAGACAATAAAAAACCAGGCTTAGTAGATAGTGTTTATTACAGCATATTAAAAGTGCAAATTGATATTGGAGACATTAGTCCAATTATGGAAAGATAACGTTATATTTTTATTTGGTACGTTTATCGAGGTTGAGCTAGAGTTTATTTGAGTGGTGTTCAAGGCTTCGGACACTTGTGTCTGAGGGTCGAGTTGTTCCGTAAAGGTTGGAGAAGGTCGTCTCTGATGCAGTGGGCTTGATGTAAATGTGACGTGTTTTGAAGAAGATGACTGTGGTGGCAGAGGCGTCCAGGGATCATCAATTGTAGACGATGTTTTCATATTTATCTTTTCACCAATACGATAGCTCGTTCTTTCTTTCTTTTTTATATAATTTTCAATGTAGCCCTCTGCCACTGCATCGGACTTCCAGCCACCGTGTCGTTTTATTTGGGCCATGTCTGCTCCTGAATCTGCCAAGAGACTCGCAGATGTTCGTCTAAAACAATGGCCTGTGTAAAGCTCGGGATTTTCCAATTTCAGGTATTTAGCAATCTCTCTTGGCATGGCACTAATTTTATTTTTGCCAATGATTTGCCTTGTACATTTCCCATTGTTGCCTACAAAAAATCTGTTGGTGTTTATATTAGAAGGGCGTAAGGCTTGGTACTTTTCGACTATTGTGGTATGGTTTTCACGAATTACAAATGACCGTTCTCTATTTGTTTTTGTGTCCGGCAATTTTACTAGTAATAACTCTGAATGTTTTTCGATATCATTGACTTTTATATTCACGAGTTCATTTCCACGACAAGCACCATTCACTCCAAAAATCAACGCCACCTTAAACAAAATTTTTATTTTTAGATTATGATTGTATATTTTCAGTTGTTAACGAGTATATATTTATTAATAACAATATTTGCGGTCAAATATTTACATTGAAAACTAAAACATAAATAATTTTTGAACTGTGTGACATAAAATGAGAAATAGATAGTGTATAAACTCAATCAATAAGTAGGTTCATAGGTTGTACTCACTTTTATGTTAAGAAAACTGTGGTCAGGAGCTTCATTCAAAAAAGTTTCCACGTTTTGTGTTGTAAGTATCTTTGACTTCTTTGCTCGATGTCCATCCGATTTCCTTTTTAAAAATGACAATAACTTGGTATATGTATTAATTTGGATATCATGTTTGACGCTTATTGTTGCCTTGAGCATCGAATAGATACACCACAGGCTGCTTGACTTCTTTGTACCTGATAAATATTCAAAATAGACCAGAAGCACTGATTCAGACACAGACTTTGCGCCTTTTGCAGTTTTCCATGTGTCAAAATCTTTATAGGCTTTCAGGTATTTTTCCTTTGACTTTTCTGGGAGTAGATTATTGACAATGCCTATGGCATCTAATTTAATAGCTTCTGGAGTCAAAATACTTTCATCACTCGACATTTTTTATTTTTTCATTGAAATATTCATAGAATCTTCTAAAGCTAGTAGTACTACTAGCTACGGCTATAGCAACTTCTTTCAGCTGGCGTGGCCTACTCGATTTGACAAACAAATGAAGTTCGTCTCAGTGCGAATCTAGTGGGCCACGGCCTCGGTCTTCGAAAATCGAGTTGGCCGCGCCCGCTGAGGACACATTCTGTTTACTGAAATTAGACTTTATGGATATATCAATAAGAATTATGAAAGTGAAAATCACATTATTGACCAGCGGGTTATTATAGAACATTATAACCTGGCTAAAGATATAATGTCTTGCTTTCGGTAAGGTTTACATGACATATAATTCGGCATTGTCGAGCATGTGGTGTGAAAAATACTTTAACAAAATACCTCAAAGCCTTGTTGATCTACCTCTTCACAAGTTCAAGTTTACAATTAAAACAAAGTTGATAAAACAAGGTTATTATAACGTGGAGGATTACTTGAACGACAAGAATTTGTGGTCATAGTAGGAACAATCTGCTCCTCTGCTCAAATAATGTATTTTTATTGTTCTTTTGACTGTACTCTGAATTTATTTGTTGTAAAACAAAACAAACTTCAAAAGAGTAACTATCGAGTTTCTTGCCGGAGTCTTCTCGATAAGTAGCAACTTCCGAACCGGTGGTAGATTCGCATTATGTTTATTTAGAATATGTACTATTATTGTATTATTTTATTTACGTCTATTATCGTTTATATATTTTTTTGTGAATTTTGACATTTCATAAGTGCTTCTTTGTAAAAGCTTAAGTGAATAAATGTTTTTTTACTTTTTACTTTTTTTTTAGTCGAATAGGTATATATGGGCAAGGAATTCCACAGACGAATGGAGTGGACAACAAAGATGTTCCAAGCAATTTAGACTTACCTCGCTCAGTCTCGAACAGCTTGGTCACGTAGGAGAGCGTGTCGTCGCTGCGCGGCGGCGCGGGCGGCACGGGCTTGTCGCGGCACGGCCCGCGCGCCTCCGCGCCCGCCTCCGCGAACAGCCCCGCCACGCGCCGCTGCACCCAGTAGCGCCGGTACGCGCGGTCCGAGCCTAGCGAACCAAACACAAGCATATGCCTCACTTCTCATGCTCTACAAGTACGCCAATATAGCCCCACGAAGCGGGCCTAAAGTGACCACTTTAGTCTTTAGCGAGTGAAAAGTGATTCGTTTTTTAATTACCTTCATGTGACATAGACAAACTCAAACGGCCAGTAAATATACTATTATCTGTGGAGTGTGGACCGTCTTCATTACGAAAATGTTGAGAGATTTAGTTCCATGGATTGTCCGCAAAGAAGGTGGCGCCATGGGTTTTAAATTGTTAATCTGTGACTGGTTTAGAAAACAGACCGCGAAAATTTCTGAATTTTTGTCGAGTGTAAATTTGTTCAGTTTAAAAAGTTTTTGTACTAAATTGACTATTTTTCTCGCACTCAAAGTGAAAAGTACAGTTTGCACCTCGAGACTAAACGCCAACTTAATATACGCTCGGTTTCATTGACTGCCTCGCGCGCTCGGGAGTCAAATCTCCTCTGGTATATTATGGCTTCGTTTAGTCCCTTGATATAAAATGTACTATTTACTGTGGTAGTACTGTTCTTTTTGAATGGGATATATTTCGACAGTGGTGATCCTTTTTAAATGTACAAAAATGCTTAGTTAAATAACCAACCAATAAAGATGAGATTTTATGAATTAATATCTGGAATATAACTTAAAGTCGACCACCCTTCGAACTCAGCTTATATATATGTATACCTGTATTTCTACTAACAGGTGACAGGACAGAATGAATTTGAAGGATGCAAGACCATATTTAAAAGACTGAAGTATTTGAGATTTCGTCCAAAAACGTCAAGTTTTATTTCTAGAAGGGTTCTCTAATCACTGTAGTATGGAATTCACGAACAGCCGCCTTCCAAATGTGTATTCATGCAAAGTATACAAATTTTAAACCTCAATCAAAAAGAAAACACATCGTCCAAACTTGACAATTGTTGCTCTCTTTCAGACTAAAACTTTCTGATATTCTTATTAGGACTTTTCGATCGTACAATATACAGGGTGGTCCAAACATACACGTCAATAAAAAAAAATTGTTGCTTCCTCACACTCCTGAGTGAAAATTGAAAAAAAAAGTGAGTACCTTTGATACTTTTTTTTTTAATTATTTTTGTTTGAACTTTGGCTAAAATAGAACATAACTTTTTAACGGTTAGAAATTGGACTAATATTGATAGGATTAAAAAGGTCAAAAAATAACCCCCACTATGCGCTATTTAGATTTGATCCTTACTTCCAGGGACACCCTGTATAAACATTGTTATTGAATTACATATGACAATAACCTTGGCCGTCATAGTAATTTAATATTAGTAAATAATAAACGAACAAACTAAAATGAGCATCTCGCTTACCGAGATATGAGGTAAAATCGAATATCTTCAACTTCAATTCCTTCAGTTTCTTCTCATACTCTAGCTTCTTCAGCTCATGTTCCTTGTTGATCTTCTCAATGGCCAGTTTAGTATCTTCATCAACCTTCACCTTCTCCGAGTGCAGTTTGAGTTCCTCCTTCTTGGCCAGTCCTTCTTTCCTCGCGTCTTGCCGCGCAGCCACTACTTGGGCATCGCGTTTGCGCTCGTTGATCTGAATAGGAATAATTAAGTAATTTAATTAGGTATTCAAATTCTTTTAAACTACCAGCGTGGCACTAACAACATGTTAACTACAGCGGAAACTTAAACCAGTTACTAAAACAATTCAAGATACTGGCCTCCGGTTTCTTTAACTCGCAATAAAATCCTATTTGAATCAGAGCCGCTTGCAATTGACAGCTCAAGTCAGTGTTTTAGAAATAAATAAATATCTGGGACAAATTACATCAAGATCATCTGACCCCAAACTAAGCAGAGCTGGTACTATGGGTGGCGGAGACTGATAAACATACTTAAATATTTCTAAATCTTTACTAATAGTTTATAGATTAAGTGTTTGTGAGTTTGAGGTAGGTAATCTCCTAAACTATAGAACCGATTTTAAAATTCTTTCACCAATATAAAGCTACATTATCAGGGAGTGACACAGGCATTTTTTTTATTTAGGTTATATTTTGACCGGATAAACAGCTAGTAAATACTTAAATAGATAATTACACCCGGACACACAACAAACACAAATTGCTTGAGGTGTTTTTTTTTGTTTGATCTTGTACACACCTAAATTAGAATTGTCTTCGTTATGTCAAATTCCAATACGTAAAATGCATGTCACATCAGCATCACATACATTGATCATTTTACCTAAAAGGAACTAGAAATAAAAAGGTAATTTCACCGTTAAAGTCCTCAGCGCGTGCTTGGTGTTCTTCAGTTCTTCAAGTCTCTCTTCTACGATGTCGCGGACGGTCGCGTAGCTCAGAATCTGGTTCATCAGGCACTGCAGTATTAGGAATTTGTCATCTGTAAAGCACAAACAAAAACTTAGTTACATTTTCAGGGTGGCTAGCCATGAGCAACACGCTAATTCGTTTCGACATGTCACATTTAATGTCATTTCCGTACATTTCTCAACTTGACAAGTCGAAAGAAGCGTGCTCTTGGAACTTATCGACCGATTCGGCAAGTGTTTTAATTATAGTAAATGACCTGCTTGACTGCAGTAATCAATATTTTTATATGTTAAAGCCAAAAGCCTTTGTTTTATATAAAACCTACCTATACTTAAAATAACCGAATTAGTCTATAGCTTTGTCCTGAATCGGGGGACTGGTCTTATTAAGTTAGGTTAGGTTTGAGGTCGCTCTTGTTAGAAATCACTGAAAATATTTCAAACCCCATTGGTTTTTGAAACAACCATTTTCTCTATAATGAGCAATGCAAGTTACTGGATTCGGGATTAAGACCGTTTTCAAGACGCTGAGGCATGTGACAGGTTGTTGTTAGGAATGCCTTTCGTTCCTCTGAGGGCGAGGGTGTGGCTACGTGCGCGGCAGCGAGCACGCGCAGCCTGCGCAGGTCCGGGCTGCTGTAGATGTGGGGGCACGGGGACTGTGGGGGCTATGGGCGCGCGGGGGCTGTGGGGGCGCGGGGCTGTGGGGGCGCGTCGGACACTCACCGAGCGCCAGGTCGGCTACGTGCGCGGCGGCGAGCGCGCGCAGCAGGCGCGGGTGGCGCACGCGCAGGCGCAGCCCCGGGTCGTCCAGGCTGCTGTACCCGCCGCGCTGCGAGTAGCGCCACGTTGCGCAGCGGCGTCCTGGAGCTGATCCTGAAGACAGCAGATGGAGCCTGGGGAAGAATTAGACTAAGTTAAACCTATTCCACATTTGTACCTACTACATGGAAAATTACAAACATAAAAAGAACTGACAAAACACAGTAACTGAATCATCCACGTAAAACTGCAGTAGATTACTAATACACGTAAAAATCAGTTACCTAGCTTGATGAGTATAATACGTAATCATGAACATTCAGTGGCAAACTCAATATAAAACCATGTATCCACTAGGGGACATTTCTTCCGCGACCTTGTCGCTCGACACGAATTCTACGTGTCGGGCGACGTCGCTGCAGACGTCGCGCGACTTCGCAGGTGACAGATACGTGTCGCGGGACATGTCGCTTGTCCCTCGACGGTCGACCGACGGCATCTGAGCAGTGAGGACGCCTGTCGCTGTGTGTCTCGACTTCCGCGACTAAGAACTAAACTCTTCACAAAATAAAAGGCCCATTTTGACAGTTCAAGCCAATGAAGGTCTCTATTTTAATAATATTTTCCATAATTACATTTTTCATTGATGGGTACCGCTCACTCGGCAAAGTGATGTGCATAACGATTTTTTAGCACAGTGCTCTACATAACGTATTTTTATTATTTTCCACAGGCTATTTAATAATCGGGGAAAAAAATAAATCGATCAAGATATTTTTTTTAGGCCGAATACTTCGAACGCGAATCAGTTAATGGTGGACCTTTATTGCCAATAACGCAAGTACAAGATCGCGTCGCAAAAGCACTTAGGATCTGCAAAAAAACTATTAGACCATCTTGAAGAAAAAGTATGGACCTTCCGGTACTAAAGAAAATGTATTACAAGCACCTTGAATGCGCAGTATTAATTTTTTAGGTCTGTTTTGGGGGGGGGGGGGGGGGGACACTCAGGCTCGCGCGAGGTGGGGGGGGGGGGGAACGCCCCGACGCTTTCTATTGGTTTGATCAGTCGCTCGCTGTTCCCGCGTCCCGTTCACACGTCTCGCGTCCCTGAAGTACAATCACGCACAAAGTCAAATACTTTTTGACATTTGTTTTGTTGATTTCTTTGTTATCTGTTTGTTGTTTTGTGTTCGTTTTTGTTAGTAAAAATGCCAAAAAATAAAGTATTAACTCGGCAGGCTAGAAAAATGGTCTATGACGTAAACAATCACATGAAAAAAGAATCGCAAGATGTAATCGGCAGTTTAAAAGAGATCAAAAGCAGAACAGCTGGGTTGACTACTTCTTTGCAGAAAAACTTGGAAGTTACAATTCAAAGTCTCGAGGCTCATAAGCGAAGAGCTAGTTCCGTAGCACAACCAATATTTACTGAACTTTGTAATCAGTTAAAGCAAATTGGTGAAGAAACTGTAAAAGTTAGTAAATTAAATGTGAATAATCTAGTAGGAACAGTTGGGTAAATGTCAAAAAAGAACAGCTCTTGCAACAAACACGTCGGTTGCAACAGTAAGAAGGATTGTGACTCAAGCAGATGGTTCTGAGCTTATTGCAGTTTTCAGAACACCCAGTAAAAAGAGGACAAGAGCAAAACCAGTCACCGGAATAGACAGCTTTGACCAAGGTGTCATAAAGAGGTGCATACATAACTTCCATCTCACGAACAAAGAGCTACCAACCATTCAGAAACTTAAAAGAAAATTACAGGAAGATATAAATTTTCAAGGGTCAGATGGAAGTCTCAGGCAGATAGTAAAGGAATTAGGTTTTCGATGGAGAAAAACTGAAAACAAACGCAAGGTTCTGATCGAAACTTCGAATATTCGTTTGCAGCGGATTGAATATTTGCATAAAATTAAAAAGTACCGCGAGGAAGGTAGGTGTATAATTTACACCGACGAATCCTATGTGGATTCATCTCACACAGATCCTAAAGCCTGGACTGACGGGTCCACAAAAGGATTGAAAAAACCCATTTCAAAAGGACAAAGGGTTTTCATTGTTCATGCTGGGTCCGAACAAGGTTTTGTTGAAAATGCCTTGCTCACTTTTAAACCAGGTACCCAAAACGGTGATTACCACGATAATATGAACTATGAAAACTATGTAAAATGGTTTAGAACTCAGCTTCTACCCAATATTCCACCAAATTCTGTAGTGGTAGTTGATAATGCTTCGTACCATAACAAACAATACGACATGGCACCCACATCGAATTCTAGAAAGGCAGAAATGCAAGCATGGCTCACTGAAAAGGAAATACATTACAATGAGAATATGTTGAAACCGCAATTATATGAACTAATCAAAGCCAATAAAGAGAAATTTAAAAAATTATCTATTGACAAAATTGTGGCTGAACATAATCATACCATTTTAAGACTGCCTCCATACCATCCTGATTTAAATCCAATAGAGATGGCACGGTCTGCTATAAAACAATATGTGGGCGGTGGTATAAAAATGTTAACTTGAATATAAATACTGCCATGCAGCTTGTAAGAGAAAAGGTTGATTTGATGGGGCAGCAAGAATGGGAGGCGTTATGCAATAAAGTCAAAAGCATAGAAGCAGAATACGCAAAAAGTGATCATGTAGTGGACATGATGACAGAAGAGTTCATCATTCACGTCGGCGACAAAAGCTCAAGTGAAGATGATGATGATGATGAGCTACATAATATTGATCATGAAGTGCCTTCTACGAGTTCCGGGAACACCTCACCACCGATTGCTTCAGAAATGTTGTCAAGCGATGATGATTTAATGGAGGGGTTATCACCATTGTAATTATTTGTAATATCTATAGGAATAAAATAAATAACTAAATATTTTTTTATTTGCCCTATTTTTCATATTTATCATTTTCGGTCAGAGATTATTATTTTCTTAATTTCATTAACTGTCTTATAAGCCGTAAACTGTCTCTAGAACACAAAAGCAATCAATATATTATAGTATTACAGTCAAAACGCAAATTTACTAAGGAACGCGCTGATGTACCGTAAATATTGCAAAAAGTTTGGGTATAAGCATTTTTGTGCGCGAATGTACACCTGCGCAAACATCCCCTCCAGTTTTGCCGAGCGCTCATAAACCGTTGCGACACCTGTACGTACGCCTAAAAAGAGGAAGAAAAGCAAGCCTGTAACAGGTATTGACACATTTGACGCAGACGCTATTCGAAACCACGTGTATGCTTATTACACCATAAATGAATATCCAACTGTAAGTAAATTGTTGATAACATTACGAGACGCTGCCCTGTATAGTGGCGGAACCACGTCTTTAATAACAATAATTAAGAAAATTGGATTCAAATACAAGAAAACCGATAAGAGAAAAATTATGATGGAACAATATGATTTATTTTTGCAGAGAGTATCGTTCTTGAGGGAGATGAACAAAGTCACAAATTGGGACAATGACATATTTGTCGATGAGACTTGGCTGAACTCGAATCATACCGTGCCGCAGTCGTGGACGGACGATGCCAAGGCATCTTGCTCAAAAGTGCCAATGGGAAAAGGTGGACGCTTAATAATCTGCCACGCCGGATCAGCTGCAGAGGCAGCTGGGGCATTTGAGACTAAAAGTACAAAAGAATATCACGAAGAAATGGACGCAAAGTGATAAGAACGCCGCCGTAACATTGTCAGTACAATGCTATGGAGTTGATTTGGGCGAAAGTGAAAGGATACGCAGCACACCACAATACACAGTCGCCATTCTCCACTAAGAAAATGATGACATTGCTGAATGAAGCTTGTACCAAAATTACTAAACAAGACTGGGAAGTGGTAGAAAAAACTCGCAAAATAATATAGGAAGATGACAGAGACGTCAATATGGACAATATAATTGAAAATGAAATAATTATAAATACGGGTGACGATAGCTCGACTGACAATTTTGGCTCATCATCTGAAGAAAATGATTGACTGAAGATTCACTTTTTTTCGTTTTTTTTGTGATTGAGTGAATGATTGTAACAAAAATATTGAATGCAAGAAAATTGACCTTTCGTAACATTGTATCATTTCAAAATCCCTACAATATCAAAGTTAAAGTAAATTTTCTAATCAGAACTTTAATCCAATGCACTTTCGGTTTATAGAAATTTATTCTCATAATTAATTATTTACTCATTTAAAATTACCGGATCTTGACCGACACCATATTATGAGAGTAGTCTTTTTCTGCTAGCGTGAAAGACACGACCACCTTAATAATTTCCGATTCATGTGTCTAAGTCACTATCTTAGGATTATTTAAAGATATAAATAATTAAACTACAATAAACAGCCCTTCACAAGTAAAAAGTAACCACAAAGTTTAAACTGTTTAAATTAAAAGAACTTACTACATTAAAAGTATTAAGTCCTAATCCAAATTAAATAATGGATAAAAAATGAACCGTCTGACGAAGCATTTGGGCGTCGACTGAGAAACCTTTTACTGGATAACCCATTTTACTCCATAAAAGAGTTTATTGAAAAACAATTTATCTGTGACATTTCATCTCTCTATATATTTTAATTTATTATTTGACATTATTTTAATTTTATTTCTGACATTATTTTATTCCTATGGGTTTGACCTTGTTTTATTTTAATTATTTGAACGCTTTATTTAATTATTTTGATATATTTTTTTGTGTGACATTTTAGGTATTTAATTACCCATTAAATTCTGTTTTTTTTTACCTAATTTTATTATTTAATGTATATTTCTGACCATTAGTTTTCTCTTGTTGTTTTGTACTGATGATCCCAATATGAATGCCTGCAATTTGACATAATGTTTTAAATGTTATTTAATATGAGGAATATAAAATAAAAAAATACTTCACCTGAGCACTTCACTAACAGTTGTTGGGTCTAGCGGCAGCTTGCTGAGCGGCGTGCCGAGGTACGTCTGCGACCACTTGCTGGCCTTCGTCGCCAGCTCCACCGCTCGGCTCATGCCAATACTGGTATCCTCTTCTTTCACTTCTGCAAATGTAAACAAATAATATATGCTATTATTATTATGTTTGTGAGACTCCTGATCCCACAGACAAACTGTTTAAAACAGTTTTGTGGGACATTGTGTATTTGTATGTAAGCTTGATTTCTTTAATAAATAAATAATAAATTAAATGCATTGGTAACATAAATAGATAAACGTAATATAGTAAGTGACTTAGAAATGAGTGCCCAATCAATGATCCCTTATACATTTGTATGTAACTAACTTGAGTTGATTCCAGACAGAATCAACTTTACTCCTGTGTGAATAAGATATAATTTCCATTTAGTTCTTGTAGGCTTTTTTTAGCTTTAAATATGTGCATGGATTATGTATGGTATGACGCAATCGTGCGTGACTCGATTATTGTTTGTTAACATTAAATTTTGTTTGTTAATTTTTTTTAGGTCTGGCATTCTATCATTCTACTACTCAATTCTGTGAAACTCATTTTTGATTTGCTGTATAAATAAATCAATAAAAAATACGTTGTTCTGGTCCATGACTCAACCGTATTTCTGGGGTATAAAAACCTGACCTTGAAAGTACCGAAAACACTAATTAGGTAAAATCTATGTTAACCAAATTTATTAATGAATGTCTTGTGGGAGGATGAATGAGAATCGGGTGGTTGTCATGCTGGAGATTCCAAAGAAGCCTAACTTACCAGTTGACTCCTGGATGCCATTAGTCTCATTGTACTCTTCAGCTTCATCTTCTTGCAGCGAAAAGATAGTGGTGAGGAACATCTGTATCAAATCACTAAAGATACTCGCGTGTTCCTTTTGAGTGAGTGCTTTTCTGAATGTCTCTAAGTCCAGCTCATTGAGGAACACATCTTTGGACTTCAGTACATCGGCATACACATAGACAAACTCTAAAACTGACAGGAAGTCTCCAATGTGTTTTTGTTGTATGCCTTCTATAACTACTGGAGTGCCTTTTGGTATTATCTGCGGGAGAAATCAATATTATAAAATATTTTAGTCTCAACGTCTGCAGCTGACTAATAATAGTAAGTGTCCCACTAATGAATCAGACCAAAAAACGGGTTTTATACTTCATTTTAAGTGGAAATAAATTTACATCACGCGATTTATGGACACCTCTTCAAATGTATTCTTACTTTATGATCTTCCAGCTCGAGGTCATCCTTGACCTTCTGCCACTCCTTCAGATACGCCTGAAGGCGCGCTGTCTTCTCTTTCTTCTTAGCCTTTTCTTCTTCCTTGCGCTGTCGCATCTGGTCTTCTGCACGTCGCATCTTCTCCGCCAGCTCTTGAGCACTCTTTTTGGCGGCGGGGTCGCTTGGGAGTTTAGATTTTGGGGCTGTGAAAAAACAAATTGTAAGAGGATTGACTCTTGGATGACTAAGACAGTAAAATAACCAAATTTCCTCCAATTATGTCATACTAACCTTCAGACTTGTCAGTCTTTTTAACAAACTTGTCCATAGATACTTGTCCTTTCTTGTCAGGGCTGGGTTTCTTAGCAGACTTGTTCAGTTTAGAAGCTGAGCCTGGTTTGTTGTTGTTCTTGGATACTGGTGGGGACAAGCTGGTCTTCATCAGTTTTTTAGATGAGGGGAACTCTGGTGGGTAACCAGTGAAGATTTGGTCGAAGTTTACTTTGGATATGTTGTACTTTTCTAGTGCTGGTTTCTGTAAAAAATGTTTATTAATTAATGTTAACCCTGTATGATTATAAGTAAGAAATAAGGTGTTACAATTTCAAGTAAAGTTTACATAAGACCCAGTTAGACATAACAACAGAAGATGTAAAAGAAAGGGCAGACTCAAGTACCATGAAAAACTGAATTAGAGTTCAAAAAATAATAATTAACAAAACATGATTAGAGACTACCACAAACTTACTTTAATCCCAATGATGCCTCCAGCCTGTTGCTCCACAAACTGCTTCAAGAACAGCCTGTTTTTGTCTCGGGTGTAGATGCCCTTGCGCCGGCGCACGCGGTCGTGGGGCGCGGTGCCGATCTGCCCCACGCTGGAGGGGTCGGACTCCTCAAATTGCTCCACTTCGTAGCAGTATGCGGCGGCTGGTATCATTGCTTTGCTGTAAGTATAGGTAACACTGATGATGATACATAGTATGCATTGTTTTTTTTTTGGGTCACTAAGCGCGTTTTTTTATTTCTCTGGATACAAAGGAGCCACCGAGCGCTTGTCGGCAGCGCGGCGTGTGTAACATAAACATTGCTAAGTTTTTCTGTTTTTTGTAGGAAATTGGTAAAGTAGAATGAACAAAAGTGGTCCAAATATCCACCACAAACATGACTTATATTGACTTATAGTCCATTAAACAGAGAGTAACTTTCAGTATGGAACAAAAAATAACATGTCTATCTAATTACATAGGTCTCATTGCGGTGGACATTTGGGCTAAACTCCATACATTTTTGGTCATTCTCCTTTATTTTTTAATAATGTGTTTGTATAATCATGCTTTTTGGTCAATGGGTGTTATGGTAGAGGTTTTGCTTTTAACGAAAAAGGTTGTGGGTTCAATCCCCACCTAGGACAAACATTTACCAGATATATCCTTTTTTGTTTCTTCAGTGAATAGGTGGTATATTTATTAAGGTAAATATAAATGTATGGTGTAAAGCTACTATAGTATAAAATATTCATTTGAAATTAAACGATTTATTTAAGAATTTTCTCATTGGACACACATTAAAAAAAATATAATTAACAGTTTTATTTAATATTCAACAACAAAAATTAAATTTATTATTAATAAGCGGAAGCCCGGTGGTAGAACATCACTAGGGCTAAAACCGAAAAACCCCATGTATGTTCCGCGATTTTGGGTAGTTTTCGAGTAAATTTTTTTACGATTTTTCGATAATTTCTCATTTTTATTTTGGGTAAGTGGTTAAAAATTAACATAATTTATACATTTAAGCATTCATTACTCAGTTGAAACTCTTAATTTGATAGAAATTGTTGATAGCAATTCATCATGGTTGTTACCATCAGTTTACAACATAGATAACATTATTATTTGTTGTTGTTTAGACCTTAACTAGCAAAGTTATTTTAGCAAAATTCGTTTGAATAATTCTTAAGTACTATAGCTTGACTGCCATAAAGTCGACCCTCCTGATAGTGCGCGGGACGGGGGAGGAGGATCCTTTCGGCCAATCAATCACTTCAATCAGTCACCTTTCGGCTACCGACAGCGAAAGACGTTCAATGTCAAAGCTTGCGCGGTTGCAGCCTTGTGTCTGCTCCACATGAGAAAAATACAAAAATGGAATTGCTGAGTCTATGTAATGGAAATTTATAAGTCGAGCAAAGATTATGGTTTAAAATGAGGTGAAAGAAAAAATTTTGAACAACGTCTTCTTCAGGTTTCATTCATTTCGTTTTCTTCATTGTGTAAATAAAGTTTTCATAGTACTTTCAATGGTTTTTGATTTTTAATATATTAAAAAAAAATATATATATAAATATGCGCCAGACAACACACTTCTAGTAAAGGTCTCATAGTAGGGATTAATATCCCTGTGTTACGAGGTAACATACAAGGAAATAAGTCAGGGACGTCTCTCAGCACACCCAGACCCAAGTCAATTCAGCCGTTTTCTGCACACTACACGCACACTACACCAAATGTGTCCTCAATTATCTCAAACATTGCTATTGCTTTGTCGTTAGTAAAATGTATTCATGATACATGACATTAATGTAAATAAGACAATTTCAGAGGCTACTGGCGTGTCTATGATATCTATTAAAAAGTAAAGTAAAGGCGGCCGTATTTGGTCCCATGTCTAATAAATAATAAATATTTAATTAGTTTATTCGACACATTTGAAGTTATAAATTTCCTAAATAACAAAACAGAGATTTCATTAATCATGTGTTGAGATATCTCGCCGCGCGGCGTAATGCCGTGTGTACCCGTGCTACCCGCCCTGCCCCGCGTCCCGCGGATCATCAGGAGGGTCAACTTTATGGCGTGTAACCTAAAGTCCCACACAAAAAAAACTGATTAATGTTTATGACAGGTATTGGCCAAAGAGCCTTTTAACTTTTTGTTGTTGTTTTTTTTTCACTATAATATGCAGTCTGGTGTTCTTTCATTTATTTTTATTTAAATATTATGTGGCTTTCTGATTTTTGGATACACATTAGAACATAACTTTTGAATAACAATTACTTTTACAAATCTCAGTTCAAAGAGAATTCTGTTTGTTCAGACAGAATTTAAAAAAATATCCTTATTACTTTGCCTAAGTGCCTATGTTGACTTGTAAATAGCCTAGTTACAGCTTCAGATCAATCTCTTAACACATTGTGACAGATCATTAAGTAAGTAAAGCTCAAGATACGAATACATGAAATAAATCAACAAAATTTATGTTATGTTATAAATAATACTCACTGCACTGCACTGTACTCATATTACACAATGATTTCTGATTCAAGATAAGCTTCTTAAGCATAAAATTGAGACATAGATAATTATACTGCTGTAATTAAATGTAAAAACATAATAAAAACAACTACTAACCTTCCTGGTTGCTGTTTTTGTACAGTCACAGATAAGACATGAGCTTCTCGCCACAAATCACCTTCCAGGCAAGCCTCAACTGTTTCTCCCACAAAGTACCTTTCCCTCACATAGTTAAACAAGTCTTCTGACATCTCAGCAAAAGAACTTCGCTTGGTTTTCACTGCCAGGTACAAAATTGGTATACGGAGCTCCATTGGAAAGTCTTTCAGCAGCCTCCGTGCTGCCTTTTCACTCTCAAGAGCCTCTGCATATGTCAGGTTATTCTTGCCTGTCATCTCACATGACCACACCATGGAGTTGACCAAAATGATCCTTTCACAGTATTCCCTACAAACAATAACAACATTGACATATTTTTTCAAATAAAACGTGTTGCGACGGATCAAAACTGCGAAACAAGGTGTCACGCTCGCCTAATTACGCAGCCTGACGCACGGCCACAACGCCAACGGACTCTCTCATTGATAACTACAATCTTGTGTAAGAAAACCGCAAAAATTGCGCGAAATGTACACATTAAATGAAACTCACTCATAGTCCTTGAATATCTCGTCGGTTATCTCGCAGTGGAACACCTCGTCGTCGTCCCGAAGGTACTCAGACACCGAAGATTTCTGAAAGGCTTTCCTTTTCAACAGAGGCATGTTAGGAGTTCGCGGGTCACTTCAGTGGGAAAACAATTTCCAATCCGATTTGCAATAACACACCGACTGTATTACACGTTACTTTGGACGGCGCATCGATCGCTATAATCTTCAGCCCGAAACATTGAGAAATGATTACATTTATCAAGATTAATACGAGTGAAAATTGTTGCGTGGTTTCAGTTGACAAGCCAAAAAACGGCGCGCTGGGGCGCTTCTTTTTACGCCAGAAACATATGAACTGGGTTACCGTAGCAGTAAAATCTACTAAAATAGTAGCTCGATAGCCACTTGACAGGTCATCTGAATTACACTTTCTTAAGCCGCATGGAAACTGGGGAACTGACCGTTTAGTAAAACAAAAATCTAAGAACAAAACAAAGAGATTTAGAATCATTTTCTTTTTAACTACCTACTTTTTAAACATTTTTACAGATTGACTAGTTCTTTTTCTTTTTTAGGGTTCCGTACCTTGAAAGGAAAAAATGGAACCCATAAAGGATCGCTTTGTTGTCCATCTGTCCGTACGTCCATCTTTCTGTCTTTAAAGACCCTTTTTCTCAGGAACGCGTAAAGGTATGAAGCTGGAATTTATATCAAATACTCAAGTCTACTGTCCCTTGGAGCTGTAAAAAATTCAAACTTCTAAGCAAACGCAATCAAAAGATACAGCCGTTTGAGCCGTTAATTTCCGCAAATTTTCGACACTCGCAAGGGAATCAAAATCTACAGGGTACTTCCCGTGGACTTAGAATCTTGAAATTTAGTACTAAGCAACGTCTTATAGCACAGATAAAGGAAAATTTGCGAAAAACCTAAATATTTGTTACATCATATTATAATGAAAATATTTTTTATAAATATACCAGGTTTGTACGGAACCCTCGGTGCGCGAGTCTGACTCGCATTTGGCTAGTTTTTTTTTGCCCTTATTCTACTCCAGTTATTTTTTATTAAAGGCGCTTACAACGCAAAATACACTAGATGAATTCGCCCGGTCTGTTAACTGCCTCGGTAGCTCAGTTGGAAGAGCAGCCACCCGGATTGTGGAAGGTCGCGGGTTCAAATCCCACTTGAGTCCCGAGGATCAGGTCAATCTTTTGTAGTTGCTATCTCTGTTATTATTAGTTAGTTAGCTATATGTTTTTAAAGTTTAGGAGATTAAATAAATTAGAAATATAACGAACATTTCTATTTACATTCACAGAGGCAAGCGACTGTTGCCGTCATGGTGTACGGAACACTCAGAAGCCCACTTTTCCCCAATGGTTTTAGAACCTAACGTAGGTATATGGTGAGCCTTCCGCCATTATCCGATGCCTTGGTTTCTATCTTTGTTTTCCATCACCGGAGAGTCCGTCGTGAAATAAAAAAATGAATGGTGCTGGCCAGATTTTAACTTGGGACCACACGGGTTCCTAGCTGGAGTCTAACTCCTAGGAGTTGTGTGGCCTAGGCCACAACAACGCTCTCGATTTTATTTAGAATAATCCTGATAAAACAGTTTGGAAGTCGTTTATTCTAGGAATAGCACCCTGCGTATGGGAAAGATCATAATATTAAACGTGATTGACTGGAATTTTTTCACGTGAAAATCTGATTATTTTGGTAGCTACTATTATTTTTATTGGGTGGTAATATACAGTTAGCTTGGTCACACCACACCCCATATGGATGCGTTCAGTAAAACAAAATCGATAAATGGATATAACACCGATTTGCAATCGAGTACAATACCTTTTAAATAAGGTATATTAAAATACAAATGCCTCAAAATGGTTTTCGATTTAGAACATGTTTGATTTTTGTTCGCATACCCAACTCTTTATACCTTATTTTTCGACACTCACAAAGTCAGCGATTTGATGACCTTCATTTCAAGTTCTCTTTTTATGATGGCGATGGATGAAGAGGGTACACGCTCTTGTTCAACCATTATACACAATACACAACATAGACTCTTGAACAGGATCTTATTGGACAAGCATTGCAGAAATGTCTGACAAGAAATTTATCATAAAAAAATATTGGTGACAGTAATGTGATGAGTATCCGGCGAAATATAATTCAAGAGTCAGGGGCTAGGCCAAGGACATCTAAATAAAGGTCAATGTAATAATATAATAAAGGTCAAGTAAATTATCATAAAAGTCCTCCCACATAGACAACAAAAAGTCTTTTAATAACATAAGAAGGACTACCTATTTAGTGTAAAAATCAATGAAATTCAATGCCATCAAAGGTTTGGTAGTCAAGAACCTTAAAAAGGTAAAAAAAGTAAAGTTTAGTTTAGGTTATTAGCAGTAAGGTGGTTAAGAGGGTAACAAAGTTAGTATTGAAATAGAAATAGAATAGAATAGAAATAGAAAAACATTTATTAACTTTATGGACATCGTTACATTTATAAAGTAAACACAAAAGAAGTAGGCATTAACAACAAAACATATAGGTAACAGAAAAAAAAGATCATACCATCAGACAGCGGTGTCCCGATGCCCAGAAAGACAAATGGACCTCACTCAGCATATAACCTGGGCTTTATGGGCCCAGGCGCTGATTTTCAGTAGGCCCAGACTAAGATGACGCACGGACATTTGAGGCGGACATACGTGTGTGGATATACATATAAGTATCATAAATACTATAGTATAGATAAAAATAAATGGTGAGTGATTCAATATAATATTGTGTAGTGTAATAATTGTAATACAATACATAGACAATAGATACGGTACCGAATGTGTAGTGTGATGTGTGTGTGTTTGTGTGTGTGTGTGTGTGTCTGTTGGTACAGCACAATACAGGTGGTGCTGCAACTGGAAATTAATAATAATAATCTGCCGCAGGTGGGTAGTTGGACTGTGCAGAGCGGTGCTTGGGCCCGCTGATGTAATAACTCAATATCGACTAACTCACGCTTAAAATTAGTTCCTAAATGATTTCATTGGTGCTTCGTGATCATGCCATAATTGATATAAGTAATAGTCAAAGTAGAAAAATAGGTACAATAATAACAAACAATAATCATTAACAAATTGTATTTGGAAAATTATTTCGACATTAAAAAGGTAATAAAAGAAAATAAATAAAAAATATAGATCGCATGACAAGGAGCATTAAAGTATTGGACATACGGTAATCTTTTTCTTATTCAATTTAAAAGTTTTAAAAGTCATAGTTACAATAAAATAAGTTTATCAAAGGTCAACTTCACACGAGCGATGCCCCTTCCTTCCTATCCAGCGAGAGAACAAAGAAAACATTTACATATATCGATTTAAAATCAAATCGAATAATCTATTGATAACATTTTCATGATCACTCAAACATAACACTGATGATGTGAAATTTCAAATTCCGTGAATGTACCCGTAACAAATGTCAAATCCTCACAGAGATCCCCCCTCCTGAGAGTGAATGCTGGTGAACGCGGAGTGTGTGCCACAGATTACAAAAGCAACTTGTTCCTTAATAAAATTAGTCTGTGACAAAAAGCCAATGGATATTTTGGTTAGGTCCTTGTTAATTTTATTACGATGAATTAAGTAATTTTATAAATTACACAAATATAAGTAATATTCATCAAATTGTGACACAGTTAGATACACAAAATGCCGAAGGAGCAATTCAGGGAAACTTATGTTGGCCGGAAAATGTGAGTGAGGTTATGTTTACATTGTCTCATGGAAATCTATATCACTTATTGAGACGATTATTTAATACTTATAGCTCCTGTTGTGGTAAATATGTGTTAGCTGATAGCTTTGCTTAATCATATCTAAAGATAACTTGTTGTATTTTGCAGCTCACATGTTACATTCAATGTAGACAATCCCTCTGAGATTCAGCAAATGGCTCACATTCAGGTCATAACTAAGAGTTTATACGCTCAAGATGGCCAAAGGGTACCAGCTTCATATGGAGTGTTAGATCGGCGAATGGTATGTAACCACATTTCATAAAATAAAAAGAAATACTTAGTCATTTATTCCTGAGTTTTGTTATAAGCTTTTCTGTTGTGATATATCACTTGACTTACTGACTCTTACGGCAAAGGCCTACTACAACATCCTATATTCTCTTATATCAGCTGCCACTCTCAACCAAAAAAGCTCCAGCAGAGTCATTCTCAGCCTGACTTGCCGCAGCCTTGTTTGGAGTCCCTTGGAGACCATCTCTTGTTATAATAGAGTTTTACTACTGCTTCAATTTTTCATACAGTAGGCGAACATATTGAGCTGTCAACTCAACATCCTTCTGTTGGCCTTTGTGTCAATAGTGCACAAACATTTTTGAGAATTCCAAATAATTTACTAAATAGTGTAAAACCAACAAATTATCACCACCTAAACAATGGACAATCTAAGACTATATAATGCTAATGTTATGATTTGTTGTACAATGAAGTATATTTATCTTATCTTATTTATCTTATCAGTAAAAATTTAGAACTTATATTTCTTCTCTTCACATATACAACAAAGCACTAGATGAAAAGGGGCATGCCTTTCAACAGTGTGCCTTAAAGACTGGGACTGTTATCTTTTGTTGTTATTTTGGTATTTTTTGAGCTCGTCTGTACCACAACCCCTTCTTGTCTCTTCATCGATACACTCTTGACAGAGCGGTCATGGTCGTCATTTAGTTGTGGAAGTGGAGGGGCTGCCCCCTCCACTTCCACAACTGCTGTTCTATCTGCATAGAACATGCTGCACAATGCCTCGCCATCTGTCTCAGCTTGACATCATCCTACTGCACTCGATAATGGACTCGCTTACAATGGACTTGATCTGATTGATCGGTCCAATGTGCCCTCCTGCGCGGTCTGGTACCTTCCACCTTCCCTTGGACGACAAGGCGCTTTATGGACAAGTTATCGCGTCTAGAAATGTGACCAAAGAATCTTAATACCCGAGACTGTACTATGGAAAACAGACCCTGCTTTATGCCAAGTTCTTGAAGTATGGAGACATTCGTGCGAAAGTCGGTCCATGATACTCCAAGCATTTTCCTCCAGCACCACATGGATGATGATGCAGCCTGGTCTTTGTGGTTGTGGTGATGTTCCTATTCCTCCTTCGTCGTTCCTATTTTCTTCATTTTGTCCATCGATGTCCTTGTGATAACCATTCGTCGCTTTGTGTCATCTATGCATCCGCCATTATTTGTTATTAAAGCTCCAAGATATACCTGAGAATGAAAAACGACACAGTTCGCGATTTGAATAACTTCCGGCGAGTTGCTATTGGCGCGGTCAACAATCAATATTTTGGTTTTGCTGCACTTTGGATTAAAGATTAATTATCTTTAATCCAAATTCAAGGCTTATGCGTTCCATTTTCAATAGGTCCTCCATATGTTGGGCACTGGTTGCAAATAAAGTGGTATCGTCGGCGTATCGTAAATTGGCAATCTTGTACCCACCAATAGTCACACCGTCTGTCCAATCCTCTAAAGTTAGGCGCATTATCAACTCAGTGTATACACTCATGCAGTGTATGTACTCCAGCACTCATGGATTTTGCTCGATAGAACATCATCCCGATGAACTGATGCTGTGCCATTCTCATAAAGTCGTCTCAGGAGGTGGATAAGGTGTTTCGGTGTACCCATTTCTAACAAAGCCACTTCACTGAGTCAAACGCCTTTGAAAAATCAACAAAGCATTTTATGTCAGTTTGTTGAACTCTCGCGTCTTCTTAATAATTTGGCGTACAATGAGAATTTGTTCCCGGGTGCCTTTCCCTTTCACAAACCCGGCTTGCTTTGGAGCGATCTCTTTAGGCAAAAATGTTTTCAACCGCTCATTTAGAATATGTAACAATATTTTGCTAGAGTGTGATAATAATGCAATAAGGCGATAGTTGTTACATTTCTGTGTAGAGCCTTTTTGGTGCATCATCATCATCCGTGCGATCCATCCCGGCTGTGAACCCACACTGGTGTGGAAGTTCCCAGGGTCCGCCTTTCTTATTTTCTTGGCCCACTTCGCGCGGTCTTGTGCATCCTCAGTGGTGAGTTTGTTGGCACGCATGTCACCCTTAACGACGTCGAGCCACCGCTTCTTGGGTCGACCTCTTCTACCGGTACCTGGTGGGGGCGGCATGGCCAGACATTTGTTGCCCAAGTAGTTTGCCGATTACCGTGAGACATGACCATACCAACGAAGGCGGCACTCCTGCAGCTTGTCTGCGATGTCACGAACACGAAGGCTGCCGCGGATATGGGTTTTACGCACGCGATCTTTGCGTGAGACTCAACACATCCACCGCAGCATCTTCATTTCCATGACGCGCAGCTCCTGCTTGTGTCGCTCTAGTAACGGCCATGTTTCACTGCCATATAAAAGGACAGGCCTAATGATGGTTTTATAGACCTGCCCCTTTAGCTTGATCGGCATTTTGGGGTCACAAATGACACCAGTCACCTCACGCCATTTGGCCCAAGCCGCGGAAATTCGGGTACTGACGTCGCGGTCGATGTCCCCGGACGCGCTTAACACAGATCTCAGGTATTTGACCCGGTCTGTGCGCTCGACCACATCAACGCCTATGTGGACGGACTGGGGATATGTGGTGTTGCAGGCCATGTACTTCGTCTTCGCCACATTAAGTTTCAGACCGCCGTTTTCAAGTGAATTTTTCCACTTATTCATCCGTTGTACCAGCCGCCACTGTCCGAATCTGCTAGCGAAATATCATCAGCATACATGAGCAATGCATGGTTGCTCGTGGTGGTCTCGGATGCTGTTTGACAGAACGTCTAATATTACGGTGACCAGAAACGGGCTGAGCACGTAGCCTTGGTGTACACCAAGGAGGAGTACTACTACGGTGATAGGAAAGGGAAATGTGTCACCAACCGCAGTCCTAACTATGGAACTGGAATCGTGGTACATGTCCCGGATAATGTCAATAAAGACTTCGGGAACGGCCCTGGACCGCAGCGCCCAGCCGATCATCTCACGAGGGACACAGTCGAAGGCCTTCTGCATGTCTAAAAAAAGGAGATGCAGAGGTGTATTCTTCAGTCTGTATCCCTCCATGAGCGTTCTCAAGCCAAATACGGCGTCCATGGTCCCGCAACCTGGTCGAAACCCATACTGACACTCCGAGATTGTACACTCCTGTCGAATCCGAGAGTCCACAATGCGCTCGAGGAGCTTCATGGTGTGGGACATCACCTTTATGCCGCGACAATTGCTGCACTCCTGCACCGAGCCCTTGCCCTTGAAGACAATAATGTGATAATGCTCAGTCTCCATTGGTCAGGTATCTTCCCGGTGAGGAGAATGCGTTTGAAAAGGTTGGGTAAGTATGCCCACACCACGAGAGCCCATCGATTTCCACGCTTCGATAGGGACTCCATCGGGTACGACAGCTTTCCGGTTCTTCATGCGGCGAAGAGCCGACTGGACTTCATCAGGCGTTACCGGGGGCACTAGTCACTGATTTGGAGGGACTTCGGGTAGCTGCACCTCTTTGTGCTGCTTGTTGCACAGCTCGTGGAAATAAGAGCGCCATCTCTCCTTCACCGCGCGGTCCTCGCATAGCAGGTTACCGAGACTGTCATTTACACAGCGGCACATGGAAATATGGGCCGCTTTGACTCTCGAACGTACCAACTTGTAAACGAGCTTCTGCCCCTCAGACGACTCCAACTTATCGTACAAAGGACGTAAGTGGTCACGTCTGGCTCTGGCTACAGCTCGTTTAGAGGCACGTTTGGCATCCCTGTACGCGGCGCGATCTTCAGGAGATTTGGACGCTTGCCACGCTTTGAAAAGGGCTTTCTTTACCCTGATCTCCTTCTGAACTGCTTCGTTCCACCACCAGGTCTCCTTGTCAAGCCTACGCCACCCTCGCCGCCCCGGTGATAGCTGCCTGACACCTATCCCAGAGCTGTTGCCCGGACTCACTATCCGCTCCGATGCACAGGTCACCGACAGCGGCAGCAAAGTCATGGGATCTGGCTTCTTCAAGCAGCCACCACCTGGTTCGGGGCGGGCAGCGCTCCCGGCATTTGCCTCGAGGCTTCACTCGCAGGTCCATCACAAGTAGACGGTGTTGGGCAGTAAGACTCTCTCCGGGTATGACCTTACAGTTAGCTACCTTGCCGATCTGGGCTCTCCTGGTGAAAAAGTAGTCGATCTGGGTTGCGCTTCTCCCGCTCCTGTAGGTGACCAGATCCTCGAAACTCTTTTTAAAGAACGTGTTCACGACGGCCAAGTCGGCAGCCATACACGTCCGGAGAATCTCTTCGCCTTTAGCGTTACGACTGCCAAAACCAAAACCACCGTGAACACGCTCGTTTTCCTCACACTGTTCGCCCACATGACCGTTCAGATCGCCACCCAGAACGACGCCTTGGGACACTGGAATAGTGCATAGGAGCTGGTCGATTTACTCCCAAAACAGTGCCTTATTCGAATCGCTACAACCGACCTGCGGTTATATCAAATTGGTCGTGACCCCTTCGATAAGCACCCTCACGACCACAAGGCGGTCGCTAACGCGATTTACTTCCAAGACACTATTCTGGAATTCCTCGGACAGCACCACCCCCACTCCATTGGCCCCACCAGGAGAACCCGCGTAGATCAGCTTGTAGCCGTGCCCGATGTTTCGGGACCTGTTGCCTCTTCAGCGAGTCTCCTGCAGGAACGCCACGGTCACCCTCCGCCTGGCAAGCACATCGGCCAGCTCGCGAGCGCGTCCCGTCAGCGTGCCAACGTTCCACGATGCGAAGCAGACCTTCCTCTGGACTAATGTCTTTAACAGGGCCCGCCAATGGCCCGGTAGCCCTAACCCACTTAACACAGAAGTAGGGCGATCCCCCTGCGCGTCGTTTTCCGGCGCCCTATCCAAGTCGGCTACCTTTTGCTGACTATCTATTTTGTTGGGTTGAGTTGGCTTTACGGGAGCGACTGCCATCTGACCTCCCAACCCATAAATGGGAGCCGTCGCCAGAGCCTCCTTCGTTGGTCAGCAGGGTGCACTAGCTTGCAGGCGAGGTTGGCTTGGGGCACGAAGATGTTGTAGGACTCCCTTACCAACCCTTAGAGCCTTTTTTGTGCAAGGGGGTGAAAACTGTGTGATTCCATTCAGTAGGCCATTCTCCCGTCTGCCACACTTTGTTACATATAGCGTGAAACATGTAATATCCGCGTTCTCCAAGGGCTTTAATGGTTTCGATAGGTAAAGCGTCCCTTCCGGTCGGCTTCCCATTCTTGAGGTGTAGAATAGCAGCCTTGACCTCAGACAGCAGAATGTTCGGTTCCAACTCTTCACTGTTTGGATCTGTAGCTGGGGAAATGACGTGATTCTGGATCCTGAAACAGAGATTGACAATACTTCTTCCATGTCTCTGAAATCTGTTCTAGCTTGGTTACCACCTGGCTGATCTCATTTTCAACGGCCCATGTCTTGGCAGGTAGAGATTTTGTGATAACCCGAATCTTGTGGTACAGATCTCGAGTCTCGTGTTTTCCAGCATGCTTCTCTATCTCTTCACAGATGTTTTGAAGATAGTTTTTATAGTCACGTATAACAGGCCTGAATTGCAGAAGACAATTTATAATTTCTCGTATGTCAACTCCCTGTCCTTTTTTCCTACGTCTCTCCTCAACTAGTGCAAGAGTACTGCCCGTCATCCAACTTTGCCGTTCACGCGTTATACACTGCGACTTGTTCACTGTCGTTGTCGTTTCCTAAAAAGTAGACAGCATGGGCATCTGTAAGGAAGTGTCCATTGTTATTCCAGTGGGTTTCGCTAAGGCCGCAAATGTCTAAACCACACCGAGTGACCGCCTTCTCCACGATAAATAATTTACCTGGATCTGATACTCGGCTAGTTCCACGTTCCTATCGTCTGCACTTTACGTAGCTTTATTGAGTTTCCAGTAACATTGTTTCCATGTGAAGCCTGGTCTTCCACTCCAACATGGCCGGTAGTCCACTTCCCACCGCGCGCCCCGGACGCGGCACGGCGCCGGTTGCTTGGCGGATCGCATGGCAATCGTATCACCTGTGTATTGACTTGCATGACGATAATCTAGGGAATATATGGTTTCTCGTTGCCATCTGCATCACGACCCCATGGTTCATCATATTGTTGTGTCTCAATAGGGAACAATACTGCTCTTTGCTCCCGACGGAGGGCGTTCTAAGCGACTGAACCTAAATATCTGTCAAAGCTGCCAAATGCCATACAAAATAAAATCATTGTGCCTCAATGTGCTGCTTTTGGTTGTAAAAACAAAGGGAATCATGTTTTCCAAATGTTACTTAGCTATGAAAATTGTGGGAACAGTCTCCTAGAAGTAAAAATTTCTAAGCTTCCAACTCATTGAAGTTGTTTTCTGATTCTTTTAAATCCGGTGACTATTATGGTGGAAATATAGCACAAGTACTCTCAATATGCCTTATACTCATTATATCATCATTTTGTAGGTTGAAAACTGACAAATTCAAAGTCTCTGGGAACGAAATATTACATGTACGAGTATATCAGAACGTCATGTATGTTTTACACTAAACTATTAGTTACAGTAAAAATATAGGTTTATTTAGTTCAGAAGCCTCCTTAAAGAAGTTCGAAATTTCATCGAAAAAAAAACATTTTTTTAAACTTTAAGCGTCAGTAAAGCCTTAAATATATTGTTTTCGAAATCATTTTAGTAATCTACAATCAATAATGCTAGTTTGGGGGTCTTGCATGACGGAAAACCGTAAAAATATATATTTCGGGACACGCGAATGGTCGGGTCGCTGGTGGCGCCATCTACAATTAGCTTTGCGTTTGGTTCCCCATTGGCGCTTGTTTACAATGTGCCTAACACATTGTCAGCAATGGAACCAAAATTCATAAAGCTATAAGCTCCTGAATAATGCCTTTTCACTTTAATCCATGAGACATCCTGTCCTGTATAATAATATTAAAAAATAAAAATAATATACTTCTAAGTAGTGAAAACTAGAAATAATCACTTCACATACATGATGTATTTTTGGATACCACTGAGTGTAAGCAATCTAAAAAAATATTGAAATGTCCAACCACCATAAATCACAAAAGTTTATAAAGTTATAATGTTTTTATTTTCCCAATCAGGGCACAAACCAGAAAGATGCCAACTGCGAGACATGCGGGCTGGGTTTGGCGGAGTGCGTGGGACACTACGGGTTCATAGAGCTGGCGTTGCCGGTCTTCCATGTGGGCTTCTTTCGCTCTATAATTACTATTCTGCAAAGCATCTGTAAAGTAAGTTTCGCAATGTTGGTAGAAAAACTATTTATTGTAGTGGGTGTGGGCGCGGACATCCTCAATGAGCAACCCCTGTAATATAAAACACATGGATTCAGATGAAACAGACTCCTTGGCAGCCCTGAGTTTTAAACTTACAATACACTATATTAATGCCATCTTACAGGAATGCGCCAAAGTGATGTTGCCAGAGCCTCTAAAGAGGTCTTACCGGCGCAAATTTCTTAACCCGGAGCTGTCTTACTTGCTGAAGAAGAGTCTCCGCGCCGCCGCGCACAAGAAGGCCAAAACCTGCACCAAATGTCCTTCCTGTGATGCCCTGAATGGCATGGTCAAGAAAAGCCCCGCAGGTATGGCTATCCTTGTTTAGCTAATCTGGCCTGACCCTTAGATAATAGGGTTTCCTCTTCTGTTATGGAATAGAAATAAATCAACGAATCAGCTGCCTGTGAAGTAAAAGCAAAGCAATTAAACCACTTTTATTTAAAACTTGGATCAAAATGAACAATCAGTTTTTTAGGTGAACAGACACGGTTATATTCTGACTATTAAGACATCGACGCTCGAATGGGTTTCACTGTCTTAGCTTGGTTTTTAGTTTGGGGCGTAAATTTTTATATTCAACTGCATAAGAAAACTTAGTTGCGTGCTTATTAAAATCTACGTTCACTGAACCGCAAACTACTCGTATAATCACTGATGATGTGAGGAGATCTTCTGTAAACAGTGACAAGATTTTCATTTATGCTTGTGTTGCAGGTATCCTGAAGATCGTGCATGAAAAGTACCGCGCAAAGAAGCCCGCAGACCCGTTAGTGCGGAATGTGCTGAAACAATTCAATGAAGCCAAGGAATCCAACAAAGAACTGGCTACTATGATCAACAGCGGGCTCGTCATCGAGCTCAGCCCCTTGGAGGTGAGATACTAAGTCGGACAGCGCGGTTTAAAAAAATAAGATAAAATATTTATTTATATATTGCAATATCTCAATGAAATTTCAAAAATCTCATTTTAGGACTTGCTTAAAACTCTCCATACAAACAGATGCAAGGTAGTGAGGTCACACCTTTCAGTTTCAGTTTAGTCATAGAACTGAAACTGCGAGGTGTGAGGGGCTGCAAAACATTTTGTTCGGCAGCTATAGTGTTTATGATAATGGTTTCCTAACAAATATTTTTATTGACTACACGAAACTTTAAAAATGGGCTTCCATTCAAGTTTGAAGAGCCATAAATTAAATTGTATATAAGTTATAATGACCCTTTTATAATGTATTTTTCCATAAAATTTTATATTTTTTGAATCCGATGATTTTGTCTTTTACCCAATTCGCGGTTCAATTTCCTAGAATGCTAGTAGCATAATAGGCTGTCAAAACGAGGTTTAATAAAAATCCTCTTTTCAAATTTGTAAGTTGCCGTAAGGTTTACCCCATATTGCGTTTCCATTAGGTGTTGAATCTGTTTCGACGGATCCCCGACGAGGACATCCCACTGCTCGGGATGAATGTGAAGATGTCGCGGCCCGAAGACCTCATACTGACGCGGTTACCGGTGCCTCCCCTCTGCATCCGGCCAAGTGTGGTGTCAGATATAAAGGCTGGCACGTGAGTACCTACCTATATTGTTACTAAGCAGCGGCTGACGTGAGCAACAAACGCGATGCCGTGCGAGCAATGTATGTCATTGGTTGATCGCCCGTGCCGCGTCGCATCGTGTCGCGTTTTGCCGTTCGCGTAGGACACCGCGTAGGAGAATTCTCATAGAATGCAGCAACTGGGAACCAGTACTTCTGGAAATATAAAGTTGATGCGTATGTTTAGCGCTGAACTTCGTATAGCGTATGATGATGGTGATGATGTAGTAGAAAAATGTAGTCTTAGTTTTCAATTATTATGAAGTGGTGGAAATAATTCAATAACTGTGGTGTTAAACTGAGCTCAGGGCGTTGTAAGCAATTAAATTGCAAATCAAATCTGTGGTCGTTAAATGACCAGTCACGAAGATAATTCTTTAAATCCATCCTTAGATATACTCTAGAATGTTTGTGGTTGTGGTTGAACAACAAATATTAATAAAATAAAAAAAAAAGACCTGAAGTAGAGGAACGACTGAAATATATAGTTATATGAAGTGAAACTTTTTTAACAGGAATGAAGATGACCTAACAATGAAGCAATCCGAGATTCTCCTGATAAACGACGTGATAGCGCGGCACATCGCCAGCGGCGGCAAGAGCGAGCTGGTGCAGGAGGACTGGGACTACCTGCAGCTGCACGCCGCGCTCTACATCAACAGCGAGATGTCCGGCATCCCGCTCTCTATGCAGGTTAGCAATAACAAGCATTTATCTGCTTTTGAACAGGTCCTCCACATACACACACAGACACTTTCTTTGCCTTTGAACTAAGCTTTCACACATACACACACTCACACAGAGACTCACACACACACAAATTTCACACAAAGACACACTCACACTGAACACTCGCACAGAGACTCACACTCACAGAGAGACACACTCACGCAGAGACACATACTCACACTGAGACACACACACACGCACACACTCATTCGAGGGCGCAAAGTTTCGAGCTTAACCTAAACTTAACACACATTGCTTTTCCGAAACCATAAAGTTTTAGCAATAGAAAAAGATAAAAATGAATTTTAAACGGGATCGACTCTATTTATCTCATTTTATAACTAGTCCCTTTTCCGAATAACTTTTCCATGACTATAAAAAAAGCAAAAAAAAACCAAAGAATTATGAATTTGGGTTCATACAAAAATCCCATAGAAAGAAAGAAGGATCTTCAGCTTCTTATTGTGATCAATCTACGCGAACAAAGTGACGGGTAGAAGCTGGTTAATTATAATCGAGAAGATATGTTCCTGAGATCCAATTAATAGCATCAATCTATCTATACCTATTCGGTTATCATTTCCCTTCAGCCGAAGAAGCCGGGGCGCGGCCTAGTGCAGCGCCTGAAGGGCAAGCAAGGTCGCTTCCGCGGCAACCTCTCCGGCAAGCGCGTCGACTTCTCCAGCCGCACCGTCATCTCGCCCGACCCCAATCTGCAGATACAGGAGGTAATTATGATAAAAACGCTTATAGATTTTGGCTATTAATAAACATGTGATTCATGGTCGCCATTCGAGCACTCTTACGCCTCAGCGGTTATCCAGCCCTGAAAGCAATGTGACCGCCCATTGCCACAGTTTGGTTATCCGAAAAACTCTGTCGGTCACTTTTGTTGTTTTGCGGATATCGTCAGTACGGACGCAAAGAGACACCAACTATAGCTCTTTCCATAGCGCTCTAGCTAACACTGAGTTTATTAAATGGCCAACTCTCAGGGACCATGTCTCAGTACCGTAAGTCATTACTGGCACACTACCTGCTCGGATATGAGACGTGAAAATGTCGCACAGTTGCCCGCACGCTGCCCAGTCAGTTAATTCGTCGTGCCACCTCTCCACCATCGCCTCTCAAGTTGGACCTAGACGGATGGTTTGTCCCAGGTCAACTTACTCGTCCACAACTTTGAATCTATCGAAGCTAAGGCAGCAGGTCAATCTTTAGAAATCCATTGCAAATTGAGTCCTAATGATTGCAGCATTAATTGATCATGATAGTAAAGCTGTTTTGTGTACCTATTGATGAATGGTTTGTCTCCAGGTTGGCGTACCAGTACACGTAGCAAAGATCCTCACGTACCCCGAGCGCGTGTTCCCGGCCAACCTCGTGTGGCTGCGGCAGCTGGTCTGCAACGGACCCGACCAGCATCCCGGCGCCAACTACGTGCAGCAGCGCGGGCTCAAGCACAAGAAGTTCCTCAAGTACGGGAACCGCGAGAAGATTGCGCAGGAACTCAAGGTACTCTCAGTGGTCCAGAGCCTCGTGTGGCTCGGCAGCTGGTCTGCAACGGAGCCGACCAGCATCCCGGCGCCAACTACGTGCAGCAGCGCGGGCTCAAGCACAAGAAGTTCCTCAAGTACGGGAACCGCGAGAAGATTGCGCAGGAACTCAAGGTACTCTCAGTGGTCCAGAGCCTCGTGTGGCTCGGCAGCTGGTCTGCAACGGACCCGACCAGCATCCCGGCGCCAACTACGTGCAGCAGCGCGGGCTCAAGCACAAGAAGTTCCTCAAGTACGGGAACCGCGAGAAGATTGCGCAGGAACTCAAGGTACTCTCAGTGGTCCAGAGCCTCGTGTGGCTCGGCAGCTGGTCTGCAACGGAGCCGACCAGCATCCCGGCGCCAACTACGTGCAGCAGCGCGGGCTCAAGCACAAGAAGTTCCTCAAGTACGGGAACCGCGAGAAGATTGCGCAGGAACTCAAGGTACTCTCAGTGGTCCAGAGCCTCGTGTGGCTCGGCAGCTGGTCTGCAACGGAGCCGACCAGCATCCCGGCGCCAACTACGTGCAGCAGCGCGGGCTCAAGCACAAGAAGTTCCTCAAGTACGGGAACCGCGAGAAGATTGCGCAGGAACTCAAGGTACTCTCAGTGGTCCAGAGCCTCGTGTGGCTCGGCAGCTGGTCTGCAACGGAGCCGACCAGCATCCCGGCGCCAACTACGTGCAGCAGCGCGGGCTCAAGCACAAGAAGTTCCTCAAGTACGGGAACCGCGAGAAGATTGCGCAGGAACTCAAGGTACTCTCAGTGGTCCAGAGCCTCGTGTGGCTCGGCAGCTGGTCTGCAACGGAGCCGACCAGCATCCCGGCGCCAACTACGTGCAGCAGCGCGGGCTCAAGCACAAGAAGTTCCTCAAGTACGGGAACCGCGAGAAGATTGCGCAGGAACTCAAGGTACTCTCAGTGGTCCAGAGCCTCGTGTGGCTCGGCAGCTGGTCTGCAACGGAGCCGACCAGCATCCTGGCGCCAACTACGTGCAGCAGCGCGGGCTCAAGCACAAGAAGTTCCTCAAGTACGGGAACCGCGAGAAGATCGCGCAGGAACTCAAGGTACACTCAGTGGCCCAGTGGCCCAGAGCCTCGTGTGGCTCGGCAGCTCAAGGTAACTGATGAAACTTAACTTGGCTCTTTGTCCTGGTCCTAATTTATGCATAAAACAAACAATCATGTGCAAAATGTGTTGGGTTATTTTTTGTGTCTACATGTTATTATTTTTATTGACCCCGATTGGAGTTCTTCAAGAGGGGTTTGAAAAAGTTTTGCAGGGTCGACAACGTGCGAGTGATACCCCTGGTGTTGCACGTGTCCATAGGCTGCGGTAACAGCTTACCATCAGGTCTTCCGCATGCTTGATTGTGACCGACGTCGTATAAACAAAACAAAAACAACAACTGGCACGAAGACAAACCGTGACTAGAATAGGTGTTAGTCTAAAACTACTTTTAAAGATTTGTTACCGACCTTAAAATTAAGTGCCGGTGCAAGCTCGTTTCTAATACAATTTCAATCACGTTGTCAATAACAATTTTGTGAACTTTAAATCATGACGCGTTTCCACCGCAGTCTACCTACGGCCATAGTTTCCATACTTGACGTTAAATATTGTTCCAGTGTGGCGACATAGTGGAGCGGCATCTGGTGGACGGAGACGTGGTGCTGTTCAACCGGCAGCCGTCCCTCCACAAGCTGTCCATCATGTGTCATCGCGCTCGGGTCCAGCCTCAAAGGACATTTAGGTATGCATATTATCATTCTTTACTCCATTCATTATAGCATTAGACAGAAGTAAAAAAGGTTATTTAAGGGTACACTTTGTGGTAAAACTACAATAAACATTATAACTTTTAAGATGTACGGGCAAGCTACCGTTCATTCAACTTTGTTTTGTGCTTACGTTGCGTCCTACTTTGACCGAGCGTTTACGAGTTTAATAATTTTACTAAAAATAATTGAGTACATCAATAACTGTCCAACTGTACACTACGCAAGAAAAGATGTGCCACAACCTTTAACTGTAACTTATACATCTTTATTAAACTACTAAAACTACGGTGATCTTTTTCTATTCGACGTGCTCATCAACTTCAACTTAACTTCTACGCAACTAATCCTAAAGGTGTGTGTAACTGTACATAAGATTTATGCCGAATTTATTAAAATCTACTTATTAGCAGCTGTCATACTTAATTGTTCTCATTCAAAGTGAAGTAACTTTTACGCTTTTGCTTAAATCAATTATTTTGTCTTGCATCAAACTATATTGTCGATGTAAAAACCTAAAAGGAGCAGGGGTTTTTATCTGAACACTTTTTCACTGTCACTATAACTCTACCAAATCTAAAATTTTACATAATCCCTTCATACGTTGTGGCGGAAGGGGTTTTCAATTTTGCCAGGTTATACTCAG
Organism: Udea olivalis; assembly: GCA_947369235.1. NCBI lineage: Eukaryota > Metazoa > Arthropoda > Insecta > Lepidoptera > Crambidae > Udea > Udea olivalis. Next base: position 1,627,289 of record OX376360.1, on the reverse strand, counting down.
GTATGTCATTCATTTAAGAAACAGGGGTGCTGACCCCATTTTCTGATTTCTAATGTTATAATGAATGAAGTATAGCTGCGCATTTACTTATTACCCTTAGCTTACATTGCTACCAACTATGCATGTTATGTGAAGATATTCCACGAGTCCTCCCCTTGTTGCGGGGAGTTGAGAACCAGTAAAAGTTGGACCATCGGGAATCAAATGGGCCGAGGAAAGCTGTTGCAGTGGATTTATACTCGTTTGGCTATAAAGAATGATGCTAACTTGAAAAAATGGGTTTAAATTTATCAGACCAATACACCTAGACTTATTTTACTTAACGCGGGTTTCAGACTTAGATACATGATAGAATAGTTCAAAATGAGATTGCTACCATGATTACCATAATAGCACTTTGTTGAACCTTTCTAACAAGTGATCATGAAAGTTTAAAGAAATATATTAGATATGAGATGCCCAAAACAGCTTATGCTAGTGCTAAATATATTTTTATTTATGCTATAGATTTAATGAGTGCGTGTGCACTCCTTACAATGCAGACTTCGACGGAGATGAGATGAATATGCACTTACCACAGACAGAAGAAGCACGGGCCGAAGCGCTTATACTCATGGGGGTAAGTCATATAATGTACACAAGAAGCTTGTTCTTAAATGGTATATTTAATATCGAGGGACTAAACGAAGCCATAGTATACCAGAGGTGGTTTGACTCCCGTGCGTGCGAGGGAGTCAATTAGGGAGTTAATAGGCGTTTAGTCTCGAGGTGCAAACTGTACTTTTTAGAAAAATTTACAATTTAGTACAAAACATTTAAAACCGAACTTTACACTCGAGAAAAGTTCTAAAATTTTCGTGGTCAGTTCTTTCTTCTGAACTGAACCACAGATTAACAATTTAAAACACATGGCGCCACCTTCTTTGTGGACAAACCATGGAACTAAAACTCTCAACATTTTCGCAATGAAGACTGTCCACACTCCACAGATAATAGTATATTTTTCCTGGCTGTTTGAGTTTGTCTTTGTCATGAAGGAAATTAAAAAACTCATTACTTTTTACTCCCTAGGGGCTAAAGTGACCAATTCGTAGGGCTTATATTGGCGTACTTTTAGAGCATGAGAAGTGAAAACATAATTATGTACTCCATGCGCCACGCCAGGACCAGGCTTTACACCAACCTATATGATTTTCTGAAATAAGCCATAATGAAACTAAAGGACAGTGTTGAGATGACTACCTTATAGATCTGAAAACTGGATAGTTGGTAGCTAGGTAATGCCGGGAAAGATAAAGTTACCATATTAAACATCATTCTGCGTAATTTTGTTAATTAACTCGCACAAACATAACGCATCTGTCAGTAGTCTATGTAAAAATGACGAAATGAACGGTGGACTTTAAGTGTAATCCTAATCAATGAAAACTATGGAAACACCAGAACTAAGTGGATTTAATAAGAAATATAGGAATATTACAAAAATACGACTAGCAAAAAGCAAAACAATAATAGGAATGTGACACAATTAGAAAAGTCAATTAAATGATATACGAAGAAAACATCTTAAAAAGTATTTTAAACATATAAAAAGACTGCATCAAATGAGTTCGCAACACTATGCTTATTTATAACTTGCTAAATATGAGACTTCATCACATGCAATTTCATTATTCTTGACAACTTTACAACTACTGACAAGAATGTTATTTCCTAGAACAAATCAAACCTAGTAACCCCCCGCAACGGCGAGCTCCTAATCGCCGCCACGCAGGACTTCATAACGGCCGGCTACCTCATCACGCAGCGGGACTCGTTCTTCACGAAGCACGACGCCCACCAGCTGGCCGCGTGCTTGCTGGCCGGCCCTGACGCTGCCATGAGGATTGACATGCCTCCGCCTGCTATACTGAAGCCTTGCAAGCTGTGGACTGGGAAGCAGATCTTTAGGTAAGAGCTGGATAGCTAAATGGTCGTGAACTTCCTTTTACTCGTAGTAGGTACATTTAGAGCGAGAATTTGGTGTATCCTGAAACCTGGTGTAATGGATTTGGAAATTTTCGTTTGTAAATGAAGAAATTTCGCCTATGTTTTTAATTTTAGAAAAAGAACTGGATAACGTCTTCTCACAAAGTAGAAAAAAATTGGAACGGTGACTGTGATATCCATAGCACTTTTTTGTTCCAGCTTGATCATGAAGCCAAACAATCGTTGCGAAGTGAAGGCAAACCTAGAAACAAAAGGCAAGAACTACACCAGCAACAAGGACATGTGCGTTCAGGACTCTTACGTGATCATCCGCAACTCGCAGCTGCTGTGCGGCTCTATGGACAAGAGCACTCTGGGTTCCGGTACCAAGACTAGTATCTTCTATATCCTGCTTCGAGATTGGGGGGAAGAACACGCTGTCAGAGCTATGTGGAGGTGAGTTTGGTTTAAACAGAGAACACCGACTGTTTTCACGCAAGTATGCGCAAAAGGGGAGCCTCCTTGGTGCGAAGGGTTCAGGCCAGTTCCAATGCTGCTCCTACCTAATGATCTTGGTGTGAATTGTCCAAAAAAAAAAAAATGCCGCCCTAGCTATGATTGCTAGTAGGCTGGAATGTCCCTACATCCGACATTGCTTTGATAGACACACCCCACAACGTCGAATGGAAAGACTACTATGACGGATTTATTTGTAATGTTTTAAATTTGTGTTTTTATTGTATTTTATTTTACAGTTATTTTATGTCTCTAATAATTCTAATTTTAATTGCAATTGTATGTCACAATATGGGTTTTTATCACCTGAAATGAATGATTAAATTAAATTGAACGAATCTGTACCCTCTACATTGAGAGTCCTGTTACCTCAGTATTAGTAATATACTCCAGTGACAGGGTTAGTTAGTAAAATTAATGTAAAAAGACATGCGGTGACAGTTAAATAAAAACAAAGACATTACCACATCCACGACTTAGAAGGTGCACCCTCACAAAGAGCATTCGCCTGTAATGTAACGTTACAAAGTCGAGCATTACATCAGTGAGGGAGGAGAACCGCGCCGTACAGTGCTCAAACTGTAATATTACAGATTCGAGCATAGGTACGAGCGTACGTAGGTGCGGGAAAAGCACCGAGCATTACAGTGCGCAATAGATGATACACTATGTAATATTTTGATATAACTTCCCTGAAGTTTTGTAAGGTAGTATTGTAATGTAATGCTCAAAGTCGAATCTGAAACGTTACATTACAAGAAAATGCTCCAGGTGAGGGACCACCTTAACACGAACCCAGCTGTGTGCAATGAAATAAAAAATAAATGTTTCTGGTAAGGGCTTCAAACTTTTATCGCGTGGGAATGGGAAAAGGAAGGCCTTTGGCCTGCAGTAGGACAGATTAGGCTGATTTAGAATAGTGGCTTCTGACTTTAAATCATCGCAAAACTTAATCCTCAGCCTACTTATTGTAATAATCCTTGTAATGTCAAACCGAAAACGTTAGAAATACTAATGATAAATTATTTATATTTATAATGCGTTTTATTAGGTTAGCGCGCATGGCATCCTACTACATGATGAACCGCGGCTTCAGCTTCGGCATCATCGACGTGACTCCCGGCAAGAAACTGATCGAGGCCAAGAACAAGCTCCTGGAGTCCGGGTACTCCAAGTGCGACGGGTACATCCTGGAGATGGAAAAGGGCACGCTGCAGTGCCAGCCGGGGTGCACCATGGAGGAGAGCCTGGAAGCTGTCATGCTCAGCGAGCTAAGCAGCATCAGGTCAGTAAGATGACCTCGACCAAATTGCAATTTTTGATGGCTTGTTTCGCCTTTGCCAATGGCAACAGCCATATAGCAGTTGGCCACTAAGGTTTAACATATTCGCGGCTAGTATTACCTTAAATCTATGCCGTGAATTCATTTTAGAAAAACTCATAAAAAGGACATCACACAAAAGATTATCTAGAAGAATTTTGAGTAATAAACTCATCCTATTTCAGAGAGTTAGCTGCGCAAGCATGTTTCCGGGAACTGCACCCCACCAACGCACCTCTCATCATGGCACAAAGTGGATCGAAAGGTAGGAGCAAAGATACATCAGTCTTTTTTAGAGAGATCAATAGTAAATTAAGTAAAGTAAAGGAATGTTTATTATCAAAAATATTTACATGTTTTTCCTTATATCTAGCAGAGCAATAAATACGAGGTTTTCGTTTCTAATCAATTTCTTCAAATTATTGCATTTAATTCAAGCGATTATTAAATGAAATGAAAATATTTATTTCCCAGAGAGTGGTAGTTAAAGGTTTTACATTAGAAGATGTCCAGCACAATCTGCCACTAGTGGCGTATTAGCTACTTACATAGTCATAACTTTGTTCCCAAATCTCAGCTGTAGAGGCAAGCTGACTGAGGCGGTGGAAACCTTCAGAAGCCAACATTTTGCCGGCGTTTTACGCCGTCACTTTATTAACGACTTTCGCTTTAAATCCCAATATAGGAAAACATCGCAAATATAGGAAATATAGGAAAGACAGAAAAAGGGAAAACAATTTATTAATTCAGCAATGCACAAGGCAGAAAAATATTAATCATCGGACCGTACGAAGTTTCACTCCATTCCACTTTACCTCATGTCCTTTATGTTTCTTGTGTTCTCCGCGCAGGTTCGAACATCAACATCTCGCAGATGATCGCGTGCGTGGGGCAGCAGGCGCTGAACGGCAAGCGCGTGCCCAACGGCTTCGAGGACCGCTCGCTGCCTCACTTCGAGAGGCACTGTGAGTTTGTTTATATTAAGTAGCTTTACCCGCCTTTAACTTGCATTTAGCATTGATTCAGTATCTTCTGAATAGTCGAATTAAGTACGATGTAGACGTAACAGCACGTTTGAGGCAAAACAATAGACAAAAAAGCAACCTTAAGGCAATTTTTTCTGTTTCGCCTTGTTTTTAATCACTAGTAAATCTGTCTGCTCACAACACAGGCCATCAGTTTCTATTGCTTGTTGTGTGAACGTCCTTGTAAATCCACTAATACTGTACATAAACTAAAGTTTAATATTTAATAAAATAAGTACGAATGATATACCGTAAAAAGACATCAAGATTCGAAATGGTAAAATTGACTGACCCATTTTTTTAACGTATAGCTAAGATCCCGGCAGCGCGAGGGTTCGTCGAGAACAGTTTCTACTCAGGACTGACTCCTACTGAATTCTTTTTCCACACCATGGGAGGTCGTGAAGGTCTGGTTGACACAGCTGTCAAAACAGCTGAGACCGGTTATTTGCAGAGGCGACTTGTAAAGGTGAGTCCTTTATCATCACACATGGCACATGTTATTTAGGGTGCGGTCCGTTTTGGGCCGAAAGTACTTTTAGCTCGCCTTAAAGCGTCCCGAATTGATGAAAGCGCGCTTTTGACGCTATTCCTCAATGTTGCACTTACCGTTCCTTTGATCCTTGGTGTTAGCACTAGTGATTTACAAGCCGCGAGGCGTCGAGTTCTACTTTCGAAACCTCGAGGCGGATTGGCCGGACTCAGTGAGCTCCGTAGGCTCGTAGACCCGAGACGCGAGCTCCCGGAGCCACGCCTCGAGGCTTCAAAAAAGTTCGAGCCTTCAAAAGAGCTCGAACCTATTAAAAGAACCGAACTAGCAAATGAACCGGACGATAAAAAGTTTGAACTTGGTTTAAAGGAATTATTGCTTTTAAAATGTTATTATGACATTGAAGAATATTTAACAGATCAAATATACTAAATAAATAGGTACTAACAAAAATGTAAATATAATATACGTAATATAAATAATTATAATATATTTTGAATTGTGTTATTATAAATGTTGAAATTTTTCGAAAATGTATGAATGTGATTTTGATTAATGTGGTGTTCCTATAATATTTTAATAATAATAATAATAATTATTATTATTATTATTATTATTATTATTCTCTTTATTCAGTATAAATCTTAGATATAAAATTTGTATAGTATTCTTACAAAAACAGAGATTTATAACAATAAAAATAACTTATGAATTATAATTATAAAAACTAAATAATTACAATTATAAAACTTAAGATTAAAGTTACAAAAACAATGATTTATAAAAATACCATAAAAATCTTAACCTAGGGAGCCGCCGGCAGCGGGGCAGGCGAGGCCTAGACTACCGGTGGTTAGGGCTGCAGAGAGAGGAACCTCCTGACAATACGTGCCGTGTCCAAGAGTACCGCCTTCTGTATCTGACCCTTGATCCAGCCACTAAGCGAAAGCCTCTCGAGGTGTTGGTCGAGGCTCTTCGCTATTAAGCCGTTTGCCGAAACCACTATCGGGACAATGATCGTCGAATCTACATCCCACATGGCGGTCACTTCGTGAGCCAAGTCCAGGTACTTGCTGAGCTTGTCCTTCTCGGCCTTCACGAGGTTATCGTCATGCGGGATGGTGATATCGACGAGCACTGCCCGGCGTTGGGATCGGTCTACCAGCACGATATCAGGCTTATTGGCTACAATAGTCCTGTCTGTGATGACAGAGCGATCCCAATAGAGCAACGCACGACCATTTTCAAGAACTGGCACCGGTGCGTACTTATAGTACGGTACCTCCGATTCGACAAGGTCATATCGAAGAGCAAGTTGCTGGTGGATAATCCTGGCTACTAGGTTGTGCCTATGCAAGTACTCTCCGTTAGCAAGGTGAGAACAACCGGAAATAACATGGCGAATGGACTCGCCAGGACGGCGGCATGCCCGACAAATGTCGACCGTACCGTCCTTCATGATGTATTTCCGGTAGTTATTCACCTTGATAACTTCATCAGCAATTGCACAGACAAAACCTTCGGTTTCCCCAAAGAGGTCCCCGAAACGTAGCCAGTTCACCGATGCGGAGAGGTCAACATCAGGTCCTGTTAAGGCCCGATAGAACCTCCCATGCAGCTCCTTGCTCTTCCATATTTCCTTGCGGTCATCGGTGGTGAGCACCGGTAGTTGACGCCAGTTCTCGTTTGCCAAGGAGAGCGGCGTGAGGCCCTTATCAACTGCCACAACATCGCGATGTATCCCACATTCGTTGCTGAGGAAAAACCTCCTAAGACTGCACACCTCGCGGTTATGAAGGTTCTTGGCATTTAAAAAACCACGACCCCCCACCTTCCGCGGGATGTACAGTCTCATGACAGACGAGCGTGGGTGTAACATACGATATGTTGTGAGCAATTTTCGGACCCTTACATCCAGAGCGTCCAGCTCGGTTTGAGTCCATCTTAGTATGCCAAAGGAGTATATCAGTAAAGGCATCACCCAACCGTTGAAGGCGCGCACCTTATTGCCACCTGACAAAGAACTCTTGAGTACCTTTGTAAGGCGACTAAAGAAGCGCTCCTTCACCGATTGCTTGACGTCTCCTACTGATACACCCAATGACTCTGACATACCAAGATATTTGTAGGTTTCGGCTTCAGAGAGGGATCTGAGTGTCTTATTATTATTATTATTATTATTATGTTGGTAGGATTAAATTCACGGGCCCATAGGGACCCGGTCCTTTGAGGCTTGCGTGGGGCCGAAGCCAACACGTAGAGGCCTTTTCGTACCATTTACTCTAATTTGAAATGAGTACATCTGCCGGGTTTTGTCTCTAGATAAATATTGAAAATCTACCCAAAGACAACACCCGGCAGATGCATGAACTATTGAACAATATGAAGAAAACAATAAAAATTGGGCTATGGGTATGTACATTCGGTGGACTGGATTACTGGGTTATTGCTTGAGACGACGGACGTCTGCCATAAAAATTGTCTCAAAGTTTTATACCTGGCAGACGGTGACTTGCCACTCACTAGATGGGCCCCCCAAAATGTGCCGACACAAAAGGACGGCAAAGGCGGCAACATGGCCGTGAGCGGCTCAGGGTGTGGAGAGGTGTGCACCGCTTTCTACGAGGTGGATAAACCACCTCCCCAACTCGCGACTTAGGCATGTTTCACTTCCACCCTGCGAGCATTCCGCTCTAACGCCCCACTCTGGACGGCCAGTGAAGGCAAGCCAGAGGTGAGAGTCCTGCGGCCCCCCTTGGGGTCCACTCCAGCCGGCCGGCTAAGGCAAGCGGAGGCGGAGGGCCTGACCGACTCTCGGGGGAACTCGGGTCCGTGGTGTCGCTACACACCAACAGCTCGCCACAAGCTGCCCTGCGGGTTAGCGTCGGGATGATGGTAGCCCGTGGTGTCGCTACGCACCAACAGCTCATAGAACTGCCCTGCGGACTTATTATTATTATTATTATTATTACTATAATAATTTAGTCATTAAGTGAATTTTAATATTTATCTATCTGTTTCCTACATTTGCAGCGCCCTACAGGGTCCATAATTGATACTTACCTTCAATGCTATCTTGTGTACCTATATTATGGTTTGCAATAAATAAATTGAAATTGAAAAAGAGCTCAAGCCTTTAAAAGAACTCGAGTCTTAAAAGAACTCGAGTCTTAAAAGAGCTCGTGTCTTCATAAATCTTTCCACTATAATATTTTTCATGCTAAATAAAATGACTTCTTCTGTTAATTAAACCTCTATTTTTCAAAATACATTCTGGTCACCTATAATATATTATATCCCACAAACAGATATTTTATTACCTGTTTTGAAAAGGAAGGCTCCAAACGGAAACTAACTTGATCGCGACTCGCCACGTCTCGAGCTCTAAAAAAGGCTCGAGCCCTGAATAAGCCTCGAGATCGATCGAGCTCTCAAGAAGGCTGGAAAAGACTCCCGAGTCGCCGAGCTTCATACAAACGAGGCGAGCCCTGTAAACGACTCCGAGCTCTAGACAAAAGGACTCGGAAGCCTCGAGCCTTGTACATCACTAGTTAGCACTGTAAGCGTTATGTAAAATACATAGAAGAAATGTCAAACATCTAGACACGCGGTAGCGTGTCAAGCAAAGTTGAGGCTAACAGACCTGGCGAGCAGCACCGTGTGTAATATTACACCAACCATTTGGAGCCACTTTTGACCCCCTAGTAACTCCAAAACTATTTCACGTAAACATGTCTAATTTGGTTTATCTACTGAGAGTTACGAGATAAATAGGTATTCCTAATTTCATAAATACACGTCACACGGTGATTTAGAGATCAACGTCCAAAAATCGTCATTTTTGTGACTGACTGACCTATAGATCAAAATTCTAACTTAGTTCCAGATGTTCCAGAAAGTTCAAATTTGGCATCCAGATAGGTGGTTGAGTGAATACAAAACAAAAAATCCGAAACTAGTAAATTTTATCATTATATATTAGTTAAAAAAATAATGTTTCAGAAATGTTGATATCTTGTTGGGGAAAAAGTCTTTTCGCATATAGTATGTATGGATCTTGTAATAAAATCGTTTATTTGTATCTGACTGGTTTTGGTATCATTAAAAGTTTAAATTTTAAAGGAGATTTCCAAATTCAAATTAGGAAAATGTGTGATTTTCATTTGTTTTTCTTACTGTCAAGATGAGTGAATCTAATAAAGAAACTCGATACATTTTAAAATTTTACTACAAAAAAAGGTAATAATAAAACGCAAGCCGCGAAAAAAATTTGCGATGTTTATGGACCTAGTGCAGCGTCTGTGAGATTAGCACAAATTTGGTTTTAAGCGTTTTCAATCCGGAAATTTTGATGTCAAAGATGCACGTCGCTCTGGTCGCCCTATTACGGAAAATGGATGCCATTTTTAAAAAAGTGGAGCCAGATCGGCATATCAGTAGTTGCGACGTAGCTGAAGAACTGGAGAATGAACACAAAACAGTATTGGCGCATTTGAAAAAAACTGGGCGCACAAAAAAGCTCGATATTTGGGTATCTCACGAGCTCACTGAAGGAAACCTAATGAACCGTGTACTCATTTGTGATCGTTTATTACGACATAATGAAACCGAACCATTTTTGAAGAAGCTGATAACTGGTGATGAAAAGTGGATCACGTACGACAAGAACGTGCGAAAAAGGTCGTGGTCAAAGGCCGGTCAGGCTTCACAGACTGGCGAAACCTGGGTTAACTCGCAACAATGTGATGCTGTGTGTGTGGTGGAATTGGAAGGGCATTATGAGCTGTTACCACCAGGCAGGACCATCGATTCTGAACTCTACTGCGAACAACTGATGAGATCAAAGCAAGAAGTTGAGAGAAAGTGGCCGGAATTAATCAACAGAAAGGGTGTGGTTTTTCTTCATGATAACGCTAACCTCACACATCTTTAGCCACTCAGCAAATACTAAGAGAATTTGGCTGGGAGGTGTTAATGCATCCGCCGTATAGTCCTGACTTTGCACCTTCAGATTTCCACCTGTTTCGGTCTCTTCAGAATTCTTTAGGCCGTGTCAGGTTAGCATCAAGAGAGGACTGCCAAAACCACTTGTCGTGGTATTTTGATCAGAAGCTTCAAAATTACTATAGCAATGGGATCATGTCCTTACCTACAAGATGGCAAAAAGTAATCGAATAAAATGGCACCTACATACTTTAGTTAAATGTAAATAAACTATATTAAAAATGGTTTTGAATTTTCTTTAAAAATGCGAAGAAACTTTTTTCCCAACCTATTATTTACATTATACATATTTAATAAGGAGGACGAATCGCATCACCCACTTCCAAAAATAAATCACAGATGTCACTAGTAAATTGTGGTCCTCAAAAAATTATTGTGTTCAAGTAGCAAACTCCACTACGTATTTTTTAACAATGAGTCTGACAATAGAATTACTAGTGGGTACTACATACCTACCTTACACCGAATTATTTCAATCCAACGCCTCACGGTGGAAGCACGCTTGTCCCAACGGGGTAGGCAGAGACTACATCTTTCCACTTGTTTCGGTCCTGACACACCTCTTGTTCATACATGCTCGTCGATTATGGGTACTCCTGCCTGACCTGACCTTTTCTGAGCACGTCTTGCACTTGTCCTAAGTACTGTATTGTGATGCTCAAAATCTAATTTAAAATGTTCCATTACAGTAAAATGCTCCGTGATGCTATGGTATGTATGTATGTAATACAGTAATGCCACAGTATCATTACAATTACACTAATTCGAATTATTATAAAGTACTTTCTAAAACAGTCATGAAAGAGCTCTATGTTCGATGGCTAGTTTCTACCAAAGCCAAATTTTCGTAAGAATAAAATAAGAACTTACAGCTTTAGAACTTGGGCAGGCTATAATAGGTATAATTCGTATATGAAAACTAGCCAAGTCAGACCTGAGGCTTCATTATATTATCCTACTGATCATTGAACTTGGCACCCATTTAGATCTCACTTCTTTTGTCGTTCAAGTCAACAACCAAGGCTTATATCATAATATTGAACTCGGCTCTCATTTCACATTGTTTTTGTTGGGATTTCATTACTTTTTGTATAGAAAATAGTAGTAAGTACCTTGGTAATTATTCATATTGAATCAAATGGAATAAGCAGCTTCTTCCATCGGGAGGCATGGGAGTGGAATAATTCGGTGTAAGGTTTAAGGTAGGTATGTCACCCAATAGTAAGTAATTATATTGTCTGACTAAAAACAGTGATATACATTGCAAAAATACTAGGAATAAGGATAAAATTGCGCTTCCACTGCTTAGGTTACAAAAAGTTTTAGGATCCTTTATGGGGCAAGGTATACATTATTACAAGATCCCAAAAACCATTAAATTTGTGAGTTACCACTACATAGATTCAAAAACCACATTAAAGCAGCTTTATTAAAAAGAATATTATGGATATGTTTTAAATACGTAGTTTACAAGTTTGAAACATTTTATAGTTATAAGTCTACAGCCAGACATAGGGCTCCCCCATAGAACGCCACAGCGAGCGGTGCCAGCTATTTGCATCGTCTGATTTGATCGTCTCAGTTATTTTCACGGAATTGAACAACCTCTGGAGAACTATAAGTATTGGTTTTCCACCTGCTCTCAGTATATCCGTTTTTATTCTGTGCTCATCTGGCGCTTTATTATTTTTAAGCTGTTTCAAATGCGCTCTTATCTCGTACAGGCTGATGTCCGGGATGTCCTCAGTATAATGTCGGGTGAGCTTGGCTCTGGTGTCCTGGGTTGTCCATAGAAACATTATATCTCCTCCAGAACTTCTGGCTCGGAGGAAACTATGCTGCTACAGTTGTTTTTGCTGTGCTAGGCCCAGATCTATAGAGCGTGACAGCACTGACAGCTGTCTAAATTAGTAATTACGTTTGTCATAATTAAACATCAACTTAGGTAGTCGTTAGTATTAATAGATAAAATACTCACCAAGTAAGTAAGATAATAATTAATGTGATGAGTCTGTGCTTAGCTAAGTAACGACGATAGATCACGGCCATAAACACTTACGAAATGTCTTCGTTTGCAACCTCTGCTGCATTGAGTGTTTTGTAGGGTGTACTAACTACACACAACGAAATGTAATTTAAATGAATATCTGAAGTATAAAAAAACATCGCCATTTATTTACTGTAAAAAATCTAATATTTTCTAAAAAGCTGAGTTCTAGTTCTATGAAGTATTTTATTTACCTAAACAATTCAACAGATGGCGTTGTATGTCATTAAATCGCGCAAGCATTATGTTTTTACAAACATGTAAGAAGTTCCGACCACACTCCAACGATGGCTAAAAATCGAATTCGAAAGACTTAGAGAAGTCTTTCACATGTTTTTGGAAGGTGATCTTGTGTGTTAACACATGTACTCATCTTATTCTATCAAAACATTGCACTCAGTCAGTGCCTACCTAGTGCGAATTGCATAAAGAGACAAAGAGATGCGAAGGTATGTAGTACCCATTAGTAATTCTATTGTACAAAACACGTAGTGGATTTTGCTACTTGACGATTACGTACGTAATATTGAGTTTTCCAGCAGCAGTTTTTCCAAAAAATTCGATTTTGTTATGAATACCAAGGTACTATTAACTTGGCTAGTTTTCATATACGAATTATACAGCCAGCCACCTTATAGCCTTCGCAAGTTCAAAAGCTGTAAGTTCTTGTTTTTCTTTGAAAATTTGGCTTGCTGGTAGAAATTTTAGAAACTAGCCATCGAACATAGGGCTCTTTCATGGCTGTTTTAGTAGGTACTTAATAATAATTCGTATATGAGAACTAGCCAAGCCAGACCTTAGGCTTCAATATATTATCCTACTGACCATTATTCAGGTTGTGTGACGGTAATTTTGCGGTTCGATTGGATTTTAACGTTGATAAAAACGTTAGCGCTTTAATCGCGCTTATCAATTTGAACCGTTAAACAATTTGTACCGTGATCCGACCGAAGCCTTAAATGATTTATGCGGCTATGTCCAACCGGTAATATTTTGTATTTTCTTGATGTAACGAGTTTGTTGAAAATTAAAAAAAAGTTACTATTATTTGAAGAAGAGAATGAGTTTGTGCTGCTTTAAACATTTTTTTTACTAGATACAACGGCCTATTAGTGGAGCACTCAGTCCTCTATTTAAAGATGCATTTAGTTAGGACTCATTTGTTCAATTGGTATCAGATTAGCTTTTTTCTTTACATAGAGTGCGAGTTCATAGTCGCGAAAGCTCAGCTTAGTTAGACAGTTTCATGCACCTATATTTGAATGTTATATTATTATGATGAATTTCCCCTTTACCTTATTCGTAAATAAGTGGTAGTAGTGAGAAAGTTTCGCTAGTGCTGACAGTTTTTGAAAGATCCTATTTTGTGTTTTTGATTGTGATATCCATTCTGCATTTGTATAGTATTGGGGTTGAACTGCATTCAGCAGACCGAATCGTACTTCTCTATGCTTTCATCCTTTTCTATCTCTCAGTGCCGGAATTCATTAAAGCGAAAAAGAGAACGTGAGTATTTAGGAAATACAGGAAAGTGCAATTCGGTCTAGTTGAATGTAGTTCAATCTTTACTTGACTCTTCAAAAATTGCAGCTATGACATGCCTTATCGTAATACCGTAGACTAATTTCGCAGTCGCTAGAAGACCTCGTGCTGCACTACGACATGACGGTCCGCAACGCGCGCAGCGAGGTGGTCCAGTTCCGCTACGGCAGCGACGGGCTCGACCCCTCCTGTATGGAGGGCCGCGACCGGCCCGTCGACCTCGCGCGCGTCATGCGCGACTGCCGCGCCAAGTGCCACGCCAGGTACTGTGCTAACTGTGCCGCTGTGGTGTACCGTGCGGCAGTCCCGCTGCGGCAGCGACGGGCTCGACCCCTCCTGCATGGAGGGCCGCGACCGGCCCGTCGACCTCGCGCGCGTCATGCGCGACTGCCGCGCCAAGTGCCACGCCAGGTACTGTGCTAACTGTGCCGCTGTGGTGTACCGTGCGGCAGTCCCGCTGCGGCAGCGACGGGCTCGACCCCTCCTGCATGGAGGGCCGCGACCGGCCCGTCGACCTCGCGCGCGTCATGCGCGACTGCCGCGCCAAGTGCCACGCCAGGTACTGTGCTAACTGTGCCGCTGTGGTGTACCGTGCGGCAGTCCCGCTGCGGCAGCGACGGGCTCGACCCCTCCTGCATGGAGGGCCGCGACCGGCCCGTCGACCTCGCGCGCGTCATGCGCGACTGCCGCGCCAAGTGCCACGCCAGGTACTGTGCTAACTGTGCCGCTGTGGTGTACCGTGCGGCAGTCCCGCTGCGGCAGCGACGGGCTCGACCCCTCCTGCATGGAGGGCCGCGACCGGCCCGTCGACCTCGCGCGCGTCATGCGCGACTGCCGCGCCAAGTGCCACGCCAGGTACTGTGCTAACTGTGCCGCTGTGGTGTACCGTGCGGCAGTCCCGCTGCGGCAGCGACGGGCTCGACCCCTCCTGCACGGAGGGCCGCGACCGGCCCGTCGACCTCGCGCGCGTCATGCGCGACTGCCGCGCCAAGTGCCACGCCAGGTACTGTGCTAACTGTGCCGCTGTGGTGTACCGTGCGGCAGTCCCGCTGCGGCAGCGACGGGCTCGACCCCTCCTGCATGGAGGGCCGCGACCGGCCCGTCGACCTCGCGCGCGTCATGCGCGACTGCCGCGCCAAGTGCCACGCCAGGTACTGTGCTAACTGTGCCGCTGTGGTGTACCGTGCGGCAGTCCCGCTGCGGCAGCGACGGGCTCGACCCCTCCTGCATGGAGGGCCGCGACCGGCCCGTCGACCTCGCGCGCGTCATGCGCGACTGCCGCGCCAAGTGCCACGCCAGGTACTGTGCTAACTGTGCCGCTGTGGTGTACCGTGCGGCAGTCCCGCTGCGGCAGCGACGGGCTCGACCCCTCCTGCATGGAGGGCCGCGACCGGCCCGTCGACCTCGCGCGCGTCATGCGCGACTGCCGCGCCAAGTGCCACGCCAGGTACTGTGCTAACTGTGCCGCTGTGGTGTACCGTGCGGCAGTCCCGCTGCGGCAGCGACGGGCTCGACCCCTCCTGCATGGAGGGCCGCGACCGGCCCGTCGACCTCGCGCGCGTCATGCGCGACTGCCGCGCCAAGTGCCACGCCAGGTACTGTGCTAACTGTGCCGCTGTGGTGTACCGTGCGGCAGTCCCGCTGCGGCAGCGACGGGCTCGACCCCTTCTAGAGATCCCCCTTGGAATCGATTCTACTCTCGATTCTGAACAAACTAATTTCCGGTTTTGTGCTTTGTGATTAACACGTTGTATACCTAGGGTCCAATTCACCAGCAACAGATTTCAATTTCTGACATCCAATTTGACATTATTTTTGTCATTCTAATTCCAGAGAAGAAGAGCCCTTAGATGGTGACGGTATCGTACTTGCGGCGAAAGAAACCCTCGCGCTTGATGACTTCAAAACCTGCCCCGAAGAATTCAAAAATGAAATCCTGTGAGTACATAATATCCGTATTGCTGTAGTGCTTAGGATCAAAGGCGCCATTAAGGTTAAAAAGGGTTAATTGATTGATACCCT
The DNA here is from genome assembly GCA_947369235.1 of Udea olivalis. Lineage (NCBI taxonomy): Eukaryota > Metazoa > Arthropoda > Insecta > Lepidoptera > Crambidae > Udea > Udea olivalis. The sequence goes on along the minus strand of OX376360.1, from coordinate 1,611,354 downwards.
TAGATATTTTGGCTGCATTTATAAATAACTTGCACTATGTCGTACACAAAATATACTGGTGTCACTGGCTAGTTTTTGTTTGGATGATTGAGTTTATCTAATAACAGCCTAACGGCATCTGATGTTAAGGTGATCTTTTCAAAGTAGATATTGTGTACCATATCATTTGTCAAGCCTACATATGTTTTTGATTCATTTTCACATGTGATTTAGAAACTTTGCTTTAGACTAAGCCCTCGTAAATATTATCTTTCGTCCTCAGATCATTCCTCAACACAATAGCCAACAAGGTCCGCAACCTGCGCAGCAGATACGCGCACTGCGGCCCTATAGTGCGCCAGCTGGAGCGGCTGACGCTGACGCAGCTGGTGCGCTTCGTGCGCGTCTGCCACGACAAGTACCAGCGAAGTGTGATCGAGCCTGGGACTGCTGTTGGGGCCTTGGCGGCACAGGTACATTCTCAGATCATTCCGCAACACAATAGCCAACAAGGTCCGCAACCTGCGCAGCAGATACGCGCACTGCGGCCCCATAGTGCGCCAGCTGGAGCGGCTGACGCTGACGCAGTTGGTGCGTGTCTGCCACGACAAGTACCAGCGAAGTGTCATCGAGCCTGACTGCTGTTGGGGCCTTGGCGGCACAGGTACATTCTCAGATCATTCCGCAACACAATAGCCAACAAGGTCCGCAACCTGCGCAGCAGATACGCGCACTGCGGCCCCATAGTGCGCCAGCTGGAGCGGCTGACGCTGACGCAGTTGGTGCGTGTCTGCCACGACAAGTACCAGCGAAGTGTCATCGAGCCTGACTGCTGTTGGGGCCTTGGCGGCACAGGTACATTCTCAGATCATTCCGCAACACAATAGCCAACAAGGTCCGCAACCTGCGCAGCAGATACGCGCACTGCGGCCCCATAGTGCGCCAGCTGGAGCGGCTGACGCTGACGCAGCTGGTGCGCGTCTGCTACGACAAGTACCAGCGGAGTGTGATCAAGCCTGGGACTGCTGTTGGGGCCTTGGCTGCACAGGTACATTCTCAGATCATTCCGCAACACAATAGCATACAAGGTCCGCAACCTGCGCAGCAGATACGCGCACTGCGGCCCTATAGTGCGCCAGCTGAAGCGGCTGACGCTGACGCAGCTGGTGCGCTTCGTGCGCGTCTGCCACGACAAGTACCAGCGAAGTGTGATCGAGCCTGGGACTGCTGTTGGGGCCTTGGCGGCACAGGTACATTCTCAGATCATTCCGCAACACAATAGCCAACAAGGTCCGCAACCTGCGCAGCAGATACGCGCACTGCGGCCCCATAGTGCGCCAGCTGGAGCGGATGACGCTGAGGCAGCTGGTGCGTGTCTGCCACGACAAGTACCAGCGAAGTGTCATCGAGCCTGACTGCTGTTGGGGCCTTGGCGGCACAGGTACATTCTCAGATCATTCCGCAACACAATAGCCAACAAGGTCCGCAACCTGCGCAGCAGATACGCGCACTGCGGCCCCATAGTGCGCCAGCTGGAGCGGCTGACGCTGACGCAGCTGGTGCGTGTCTGCCACGACAAGTACCAGCGAAGTGTCATCGAGCCTGACTGCTGTTGGGGCCTTGGCGGCACAGGTACATTCTCAGATCATTCCGCAACACAATAGCCAACAAGGTCCGCAACCTGCGCAGCAGATACGCGCACTGCGGCCCCATAGTGCGCCAGCTGGAGCGGCTGACGCTGACGCAGCTGGTGCGCGTCTGCTACGACAAGTACCAGCGGAGCCAATCAAGCCTGGGACTGCTGTTGGGGCCTTGGCTGCACAGGTACATTCTCAGATCATTCCGCAACACAATAGCATACAAGGTCCGCAACCTGCGCAGCAGATACGCGCACTGCGGCCCCATAGTGCGCCAGCTGGAGCGGCTGACGCTGACGCAGCTGGTGCGCGTCTGCTACGACAAGTACCAGCGGAGCCAATCAAGCCTGGGACTGCTGTTGGGGCCTTGGCTGCACAGGTACATTCTCAGATCATTCCGCAACACAATAGCATACAAGGTCCGCAACCTGCGCAGCAGATACGCGCACTGCGGCCCCATAGTGCGCCAGCTGGAGTGGCTGACGCTGACGCAGCTGGTGCGCGTCTGCCACGACAAGTACCAGCGAAGTGTGATCGAGCCTGGGACTGCTGTTGGGGCCTTGGCTGCACAGGTACATTCTCAGATCATTCCGCAACAACTGAAGAGACTTTTGTTAGGGCCTTGGCGGCACAGGTAATAACCACATTCGAGTACAAGCATATGGTCGAATTTGAGCCAAAAGTGTGTTTTCACTACTATAATAATACACAATGGAGTGTATTTTCAGCTTTTTGGACCAGTCCACTACGAAGATATCTAGTTAGTTGCACCACCTGCTTGTGGTATGTCTGGTCGTCGGTGTTGCTCCGGTGGAGCTACTTTGTAACTTCCTTCGGACACAGATATACCACTATTCTGCAACCCCCTCCACTTTGAAACTAGAGCTGAGCTTGAGACGCGGTCTTCGCAGATATCTTACCAAGGTTGCGGCCCGAATTGGGCTGAAAGCACTTTGAGCCCGCCTTTGAGTCATAAATGACTTCACCAACTCCGCCATCTTGCACTTACGGTGCCTCTGCTCCTCGGCTGTAGCACTGTGAACGTTATGTCAAATTCATAGAAGAAACGTCTAAAAAATATTACATAAACAATTTTTTTTCGATAAGTCTCAGTAATACTCAGAATAAACTTGTAAGTGACAAAATCTTTTTCAGCGTGAATAATAAACTAACTTTTCATTCATAATAGTGACAGTATCTTGCGAAAGACTGTTATGTGACGATAATTTTACGGTCCGATTTTAATTCAATGATGATAGCAACGTTAGCGTTTTTAGCGCGCTTTTCAATTTGGACCGTTCGAAAGTGCTAAAAGTACTTTACACAACTACTATACTGTACTATAACACAAATGCGAAAGTTTGTGAGTCTGTATGTTTGTTACTCTTTCACGCAAAAACTACTAAACGGATTTAAGATGAAACTCTACAGAAATACAGAATAACAATGTATATACTTACATACATCAGAATAACACATAGGCTACAATTTAGAAAGATTTTATGTAATTTGGCCTAAAAATGGTATTCACGCGGGCGAAGCCACGGCGGAAAACAAGGTAAATACACAGATATTTGTGTTCCTCTCAATCCTGTGGGATAAGGTTATTGGCCTTATATTTTACATTCTTGTATTATATATTGTATTGATACCTAAATTATACCATGCCCGTTTACGATCTGGTTACACATTTTTAAACACTGGTTTTAAGCTATTATTATGCAAATATTTATCTCATTTTACAAAATTCAATAAGTAAGGGAGACTTCAATTAAAATATTGCAATTACTGGTTATATAAATAAACTTATCTTCCACAGAGTATAGGCGAGCCAGGCACCCAAATGACCCTCAAAACCTTCCACTTCGCCGGCGTGGCCTCCATGAACATCACACAAGGAGTGCCCCGCGTCAAGGAGATCATCAACGCGTCCAAGAACATCTCCACGCCCATCATCACCGCCGAGCTGATGCAGCCGCACGACCAGGAGTTCGCCAGGAGGGTGAAGGGAAGGGTGGAAAAGACTACGTTAGGAGAGGTTATTATGTCTAGATAGTTTAACAATGCGAGGCTTTTTATGGCGATGAGACTTAATATTAAGATGCTTAGCTTCATATCCGCAGAATGACCGCCCGAACTCTCTTATCTTCCTAATATATATATATGCCGACTTGGTGTAATGGTTAAAAAGTTGGCTACTACACCAGAGGTCGCGGGTTCGATCCCCGCACAGTACAAACATTTGTGTGCATGAACATGTCTGTTTGTACTGGTCTGGGTGTCTCCTATGTATAATAAGTATGTATTTACAAAAGAAAATGTATTTAAGTATGTTTATCCGTTGTCTAGTATCCCATAACACAAGCTTTAATTAGCTTACTTTGGGGCTAGATGGCGCTGTGTGGAATAATGTCCAGGGATGTCCAGGGATATTTATATGCGCCAGACAACACACCACTTGTCATGGTCTCGAAGTAAGGATAAATACACCTGTGTTATGAGGTACCAGACAGGGAATTAAGCCAGGGGCGTCTCCTAGCACACCCAGACCCGAGTTAATTCAGAAAAGATCATTTACTGAATTGACCGGTCCGGGAATCGAACCCGGGACACCACCCAAATCAAGGCGTAAAACCGAGCCTCAGCGCACTGCGCTACCGTGTCGTAGACTCGCCTAATACTGGTAGAGAATGATGTTAGCATTAAATAATTTTGTGCTTAAATAAATAATCCTGGAAGTTCAATTAAAGTAAGCAGACTAAACAAGTTTGCCACAGCTGTTATTTTCAGTTTTACCGTCATCATGCGGAACACCATCATTCAGCAAGTTTTCTTAGTTCAAGTTACTTTTGAGAGATTTTGGGGGTCAAAAACCAGCGTATGCTAACAAAAATTTTAACAAGATAAGCTGCCTATGTGGTATGCACGTTAGTTTTTAATTCTGAATGTGTTCTGTGACATTAAAAACAGCGAATACCAAAAAGATAGATTTCTTCGTGTTAATGCTTCTTGCTCTTTTAAAGGTTGTTTTGTGTTCGCAGATCACAACTTACATTGAAGAAGTGTATTTGCCAAGAGAGTGCTTCCTGCTCATCCGACTCGACGCTGAACGAATCAAACTGCTTTGCCTCGAAGTCAACGTACACTCTATAATTTACTTGTAAGTAAAAAGTAATAGTTTTCCCTACTTCAAACTTTCTTCCAAAAATAAGAAAGTTTTTGATTTTACTGTAAAATGCGTTTTTTTATGTATTTTTATCACTTTTCGGTGATGGGAAAGGAAACATGTATAAGGTTAAATCTGGCGTTCGGCGGAATATGGGCTTCTGGTGGTTTCCTATGATGGTAACAGTGCTTGACTCTTTAACTGTTGGTCTTAGTTTTTTATCTATCAATTTTTTGAAAAAGATCTAGAAACTTGAACGTGTTCTCTTGCTGGTTTTAGGTCCTCTGATTTCTCTTCCGGAGGTTAAGAAGCTCTCCTCAACTCCCAGTCTAAGACTGCATAAGTTAGGGAAATAATTTGTTGGTCAATGTGTAAAATATTTTAATAAGATTCCGCAAACTCTTGTTGAACTGCCTCTTCACCAGTTTAAGTCACAAATTAAAGCTAAGTTTTTTTTTATATATTGCCCGTCAAGATGACCTCACTCCACCTGATAGAAAGCGGTCGTGAGGTCCAGATATGAGGTTGACAAGCCCAGTCATTCAAACGAATCACTGGGCTGGCCATCCTCACCTTGAAGGCCTGCAGAAATGCCTTTTCACGCCCCGCTTGAAGACACGGGGACAATAAGAGGAAGGGAACACATGTGTGTGTGTGTTAATGAAGCGAGGCCATTATAGTGTTGAGGATTTCTTAAATGATAAGAATTTGTGGTCATCTTAGGTATAATCTGCTCCTCTGCACATTTTTTGTTATGACTTTACTCTGTCAATTCAATTTCTGTGTATGAAAACAAGATTGAAAAGAGTAACCACCATTCTTGCCGGAGTCTTCTCGATCGGAAACAACCTCCGAACCTATGTTTAATTGTGATATTTACTATCATAGTATTATTTTATGTATTAATTTTTATTCAGTATATTTTTGCTACAATTTTTTTTATTTGACTTGTCATAAGTACTTTTTAACACTTTAAGAATAAATATATTTTTTTACTTTTTACTTTTACTTTACTCTCAAAAGACAATAGTAAAATGTCCGGTGGCTCTGGCTTTCGGGTCAAGTCTACAATACGGCAACTGAACAACATAAATATAGCTTTGCTGTACTTGTCAGGTTGTTCTGTTTATTTTTTAATGTTAGAATTTAAGCATTTTTTTATCAACAAAAAAATTGTACTCTATTAACTCGCATAAACCACAACAAGTTCGGGAATTCCAGTTTTTCTATCTTTATATATATATATGCCGCTCGCGTGCGTTTTGACCACGTTGACGTTTTTGAATGGGATTTCGGTATTAAATTGGTACCTACTTCAAGGCTGCAATAGTATGCAAAGATAGAAACAAATTTAAAAGAGTAACTACTAAGTTTCTCGCCGGGTCTTCTCAGTAAGAATCAACTTCTCCGACGCGGTGGTTGAGTCGCATTATGTTTGTATACTGTTTATTTATTCATATTATTATAGTTTTTTTTTATATTGTCCCTCAAGATGACCTCACTCCACCTGATGGAAAGCGGTCGAAGGTCCAAATATGAGGTTGACAAGCCCAGTCATTTAACGAATCACTGGGCTGGCCATCCTCCCCTTTAAGGCCTGCAGAAATGCCTTTTCACGCCCCGCTAGAAGAACCCGGGACTATACGAGGAAGGAAACACATGTGCTGGAAGAGCGTTCCACGTCTGGATGGAACGACAAAAAAACGAGTCACCGAACCTTTTAGTTCGGGTCAACAAATGTTGAATTGTGTGTGGGTGACGCCGTAGTCCAGCACGCGTGGTACGGGAGTGGAAAAGTGAGGGTGGGATAAGCTGGAATAACTAGTCAGAGCATTCCCCATTGTAGAAGCGATAGAGAACACTTAGCCTGGCAATGTCTCTACGCAATTGGAGAGGCTCAAGGGTCAAAGTTGCCTCTGGGTTTCCAATAATACGGATAGCACGCCGCTGCAACCTGTCAAGAGCTTCGAGTAGGTACTTAGCGGAACCGTCCCAGAGATGAGAGCAGTATTCCACACACGAGCGAACTTGTGTCTTATACAAGAGACAGAGCTGCTCAGGCGTGAAGAATCGTCTCACTCTGTTCAGGACTCCGAGTTTACGGGATGCAGTTCTAATGACGCTCTCAATGTAGTCCCGCTGGTTTAGGTTGCTACGAACATCCATGCCAAGGATGTTTAGGCTATCCTTAATCGGTAGCGGGGTGCTCTGAAGAGTGGGATGGGAAAGGAACGGCGACGCCTTTGCTGTGAATGCACACACCTGTTTTCTTGGCATTGAACTCGAAAAGATTGCATGCACCCTATTCTGAAATGCGGTCCAACACTCCGTCAAGCTCAACAACAAGACTTCGCCTCTTCTCCTCGATGTCAGTCTGCTTTGCCCCAGGGCGCTCGAAATAACGCGCGTAGACCGTGCTATCATCCGCATAGTAATGAATATTACCAAGAGATAACATGTCAAATGTATTTATGTTTTAGTATATTTTTTGACTATTTAAAAATACTGATTAAGTCTATTTAAATAAAGATATTTGAGTTTGGGTTTAAATAAATTGCTGAAAATCTTCTCACCCAGAATGTGCATATCAAAGCTGAAAATAAAGCCAGCCAACGTGCAAGCGGTCTCCGAGTGGGCCATCAAGGTGCTGGGCGAGCCGTCCAAGCTGGGCGGCTGGCTCAACGTGGGGCTGCAGCAGCTCGCGCGGCAGCTGCCCGGGGTCATCGTCAAGGGCCTGCCGAGAGTGTCGCGCGCGGTCATCGCTGCTGATGATACTACTAATCCGATCAAGTAAGTTTGTTTTATTAACTTGCTTTAGCTCACGACTTCAACCATGGCAATTTTTTCTCCATATTACTTTTTATTTTGTTTATATTAAGTCTATAATTTAAACTACTATAACTTTATTAGTGCTTTTTAGTTATAATTTTCCATACAGCAGGATTTCACATTTTTCAGGTCTGATATTTTCAAAAAATCTGGTTTTAGCTCTCAATTTTTAGTTTTATTTAATACTAGTTAAAAAGTCTTAACAATTTCACTGCCATGTAGAGGATCTCGGGAAAGCAAGGCGACTACGAGCGGCGAGATCGATTACTTTTTGAAAAACCGCGCTTCACTGTTACAATTGCAAGAGGTTCTGTTACTTTTTCTTGTTTCTCAGGTATACTTTGTGTGTGGAAGGAGACGGGTTGCGTGACGTCATCGCGACCTACGGTGTCGACGGCACGAAGACAACTTCCAACAACATCCTTGAGGTAATGTTTAAAAAGCCTCTCAGGAAGTATTAGTAGTTGTGACAGTAGGAAAATAAGAACTAGCAATACACTTTCTTTCAATTTTGTTGAGACCAACATTATTTATCAATGAAAGCGTTGTATTTGTTGTGATTATCATTTCGATTCGTGATAGCATTTCCAGCGAGTGCTCAAACTTCCATTAACCTAAACAGAGCGGTTAGGATCACTAAATCAAATTAAACAGGAAGAATTTTGTGATTAAACATCCGGTTTAGTGTTTTTTTTTTCATTTTCATATTGCCCGTCAAGATGACCTCACTCCACTTGATAGAAAGTGGTAGTGAGGTCCAGATATGAGGCTGACAAGCCCAGTCATTCAAACGAATCACTGGGCTGGCAATCCTCACCTTGAAGGCCTGCAGGAATGCCTTTTCACGCCACGCTTAAGACCCCGGGACTATAAGAGGAAGGAAACACATGCGCTGGAAGAGCATTCCACGTCTGGATGGTGCGACAAACGAACGAGTCACCGAACCTTTTAGTGCGAGCCAACAAATGCTGGATTGTGTGTGGATGACTACGTAGTCCAGCACGCGTGGTGCGGGAGTGGAAGGGTGAGGAAGGGATAAGCTGGAATAACTCTTCAGAGCATTCCCCATTGTAAAAGCGATAGATAACATTTAACCTGGCAATGTAAACTCCAGCGAATTTGTCGTTTATTTAGAAATATAAAAAATATCTGCTGCCAATACAATCACAATAAAAAACCACATCTTTCCATCCCAGGTGTACCAAACCCTAGGCATCGAGGCCGCCAAGTCCACCATCATCAGCGAGATCCAAGGCGTGATGGCGGGACACGGCATGTCCGTGGACCGGCGCCACGTGGAGCTGCTGGCGGGGCAGATGACCGCGCGCGGGGAGGTGCTCGGCATCACGCGCTACGGGCTCGCTAGGATGAAGGACTCCGTGCTCAACTTGGCTAGCGTGAGTTATTGAGAGCTCAGTTCCTTCCTCTTGTCGATAGATGGCGTTGAGTGTTGCATCGTGTAACTTGCATTTTCCGAACATCTAGGTATCAGGGTTTCGGCCGATTGTAATGAGACATCTTTTCTCAGTCCTAACCTAACTCATTTCTGGATGTCTGCGTGAAGCCTGGTTCCCGCCCTTGATTTTTCGCTTAGTTCACAATTTATTGGGGAAAAATACATGTGGGAACACTAAGTGAATTTGTGACGTCATAAGTTCGCAATATTTAAAAATTAATAAAAAAATATCTACCGGCTAAATCAACAAAAAATTAAAATTAGTTAATCAAAATAGAAAAAGGTATTTAAAAAATATATAAAAAATAATTGTTCTTAAACCCAATTAATAAGGGGCAGTTGGTGACATCATTCATGATGTTAAGCCATCTGTTGTTGAGGCGCTTTCATTAGTTTAGAGGCTCTAGCCAATAGAGCCTCTAAACTGATAAAACTTCGCTACTTTCGTTACTAACTAGAAATGTCATAATAAAATTTATATTTTGTAGCATTTAATACAATGCAGTATTTTTGAAAGTCAAATATTTGCAAAAATATTTCTTTCGGGTGTTAAAGGCGCTTGCCTATAACATTGATGAAACAACGTTGGCTTACAACGTAAAAAATACACTAAATAAATACGCCAGGTCTGTTAACGGCCTCGGTAGCTCAGTTTAAAGAGCAGCCACACGGATTGTGGAAGGTCGCGGGTTCGAAACCCGCTTGAGTTTTTAGTTTCTATCTTTGTGTTGAAATGTCATTTCGATTAGACATTCGAAATGACAGTTCCATACATTTCCAGATTTGACATGTCGAAACGAAAGCTGTCTTAGCTTTAAAGGCTCCCCAGACGCGATTAGATGACTCTATTGTAACAGATATTTTAATATAATACCTAGTTAATACTTAGTTTGTACTGACTGACAATTTTATTTCTTAATTGTTTAAATGGCCTTAAGTTTATATTCTTTTATGTTTGGTTTTTTTTCCATTGTTTCATGTATGACACATTGTACTTTACTAACGCCTGTTGTAAACCCAAAACAAGTTTAAAAGAGTAACTGCTGAGTTTCTCGCCGGGTCTTCTCAGCAAGAAACAACTCCGACGCGGTGGTAGAGTCGCATTATGTCTGTATACTGTGTATTTATATATCTATATTATTATAGTAATTATGTCTATTATTTAGTAAATCTTGCTTTAAATTTGACGATTTGAAAGTACTTCTGTCCGCACACTGCAGCTGTGTCCTAAAGAACTGTTCCGCTCCAGTTCGAGAAGACCGCCGACCACCTGTTCGACGCGGCGTACTACGGGCAGCGCGACCACATCGAGGGCGTGTCGGAGTCCATCATCGTGGGCGTGCCCGCCGCCATCGGCACCGGCGTGCTGCAGCTGCTGCAGCGGCACCCGCCGCAGGCCGCCATCACCGCCATCCCGACGCTCTTCGACAACCCACTTATGCACACTTCCATATGGGGGGAAGCTTAATTGTACCATCATGACCAATATATTACAAAATACAGAAGCTGTGTTTTATTTTTAGTTCCAAATTCGAATTTTAAAGCCCATTTGACAACTTCACTTGCATGCGTGGACTATACAGTACATGCAATTAGGTTAGTTTCTTTGTGTGTCAAAAGATGGCGTTGTTTTAATGAACAATTAATATTCCTGAATTGCGGTGTTACGATTTTTCTCCGGTTATATGAGACTTGAGGCTGCGGAGAAAAGCCCGTCGTCTGCGCAGGCCTTAAAATAAAATATATGCAATTCATACAATTACCTGATTACTTTTAACGTTACCTGGATTGTGAAGTGAGGCGGTGTTGTAGCACTAAAGCCCGGCACACCTTACGAAGGCGGGAAGCGGCGCGGTAGCTGTGAGTCCATCAATCAGTCCGGTCAAGTCCCGCTCCTGACCGCTCTCGCCTTAGTATGAACTGCCGGTTAACTGCCGAGGTCCTCAAAAACCTCGCCTCTCACATGGCCACAGACATTGCCTCAAAAAGCTAAAAAGTCCGCCATCCCACGACCCAACCCCTACAATCAATTCAAATATCCTCTCGATCTCGATTCAATAAAAATTAACTTTATATATTTATTTTAAAATTTATTAACTAACAACAGGTTAAAGTAAATGCACACAAATGCTTTAACAATTACAATACTAGTTCTAAGAACTTTCGACTTCAAATAACATTTGAGCATTATGTGATGCACATAATACCGCATGTCTTCTGCGAGAACTATAGCTAACTTATCTCCAGATTAAGTTTTGTCCTTTTACGTTCACTTTTTGATCTGGGGACTTATTACAATCGCTTATATTCAGTCAAGTAAACACCTTAAACTGAGCGTAGCTAGATGTTTCGTCCGTAAATATCCAGCCGAGAAGAAATGTAAGTGCAGGTAAGCGCTGATAGGCTGGAATGAAAAATCATATTAAGGAATTTCTACCTAAACTCAGATTAGGAAATTAACTTGGTAAGTTATAAGGGATTGTAATAAGGCTCTGGTTTAGTAAAAACCATGTCAGATTAGTCACGGTAAGTAGGCGTTGGCAATGTACGTTGACACATTCACGTGGCCCGGTGCTCGCCGAGCCTGGTCCAGCTCTCGCTGACCTTCCACAGCCAGGCCGCCAGCTCGAAGTCCTGGCTCTCTTCGGATGGTTCTGCCTTCTTCATGTGCCTGGAACAGAGTTTATTTTATTACTATCTGAAATCGAAAATTCTGTCGTCTGGGACGACTCACTCGTAAACACAATATCACACTCACTACAGTCGTCGAAATCTAATAGGCCCGTTTTGACACCTGTCATCGCGGCGTAACTATAGATGTGAGTGAACTCCTCCGTCAATAACTTGATTACCGATTCCCGGACAGGCTCGCTGTAGATTTTCGTCGTAAGGCCTCATTATACCAAATAGTAGCTATAACAAAATACCCATGTACTTATTTTCTATGTTATTATGTATGTTTTTTTTAACTCTATTTGACGTTTTGAAAGAAATTGCTACAGGTCTATTTAAATAAAGATATTTCGATTTTTTTAAATAAAAATTTTATATCTGGCAAAAGCGAAAACCTAAGCTAAGATATTAATAGCACCTATCAGGTGTTTTTTGTATGAAAATAACCAAATTGTCACTCACACATAGTAATCCCCCGAACACCCCTCCAGCTCCGGGTCCAGCGCGGCGTGCAGCAGCACCTGCGAGCCGATCTTGGGCGACTTCATGAACGGCCAGAACAGCGGGTACACCAGGTAGCGGCCCAGGCTGCGCGTGATGGGCAGGTGCCGCGTCAGATCTGTGTCCGTGAGGCCCGGGTCCACGGCCACTACGGACACGCCGGTGCCTGATGGACAACAGTTACGAGTATATGAGTATCAGCTAGCTGACATGCAGATTAAGGCGATTTTAGCCGCCAACTAGCTATTAGTGGCCACTTTTAACAAAAACGCGATCTAAAACTAAAAGTTAGAATGGAAAGTCGTGGACGGACATTGGATATTTAAAAGAAGTGTTTTTTGAGATATTCATTGTTCAGTTTTCAAAAACAATGTCTAATTTGGAAGTTATAAAAATAATCAATTGGTGAAATTTACTGGCTCACGAATTTACCTATAATTTTTTATTTATTGCACTCAAAAATAAAGTACAATTGGCGGGCTGGCAACATGACAACATGACAGCAGATAACATGGGAGTTTAGAGCTGTGCAAAGCGTTTAGTAGAACAAAACAAAGAAGAGTAAAATTCGTAATAATAAATAGTTCTTGAAATATATCAATGTGGAGCTGCAAAAGGGTCAAACTGCAGTACTTCAACCATGATCATGATCTCTCTATGCGTGTATGCGTCACGAACGCACGTTGACGCACTTTAACAAATTGTTTATCCCATGCAAAAATGTCACCGCAGCCGCAGCAAGCGACTGTCATCAGAATAAACTCATGGCAGGGATACAGGGCCTTATATCAGCACGTCTGGCTGCAGCTTTAGGATTGGAACAACCCAGGAATTTTGACAGGGTCTAAAATAAAGGGCCCAAATCTACTAAGTAAAAGCAAGCGTTATAAAACAACTTGGATTTATTGAATATTGAAAGCAAACCACAGTGTGGGATTTGGCCTGAGTTGCGGCCACATTGTTTTATGTGTGTAATAGAAAGCCCGGATCAAACAAAAGCCGCTAAGCTCCGATATATTTAATATGAATAGATTTTGACATATGATTTTTTTTATTTTAATATTAATAACCTCTCAAAAACGGTAATCTTTTATTGTCGCCTAATTAAAAGAAGAAATACTACCTTGACAATGAGGACTGGTCAAGTATAACTAAATACACGATATATATTTAATTTAGCGTTATAGCTAATAAGCTTGTAATGTTAGAAATATTTATTTAATTTTTAGTTTTTTCAAATTTTCTCAGCTTTCCATTAATTCACGGATTTTATTTTTGTTCTAAAATATGTAAAATACTATAACTTACAACAGTTCAATAATTGAAATGTTATCTTTGCAGGACCTCTGAGATATTGCATTCCTAAAGTTTGACATAATTTCTATGGAAATAGGGTTGTCAAAATATAATTGCAATTAACTTTATTTTTACCGAAAAGGAGGTTCTCAATTCAACTGTATGTTTTTTTCCAAGACCCTGTAACTCGTTACGTTAGATGCGAACAGCTTGAAACTGTTCGCGATATACATCTTTGGGTGAGGTATATGCCCAACCGCAGTAAGACTGCTAAAGCGCTTGTCGATGATCCAAGATTTTGTTTATCTTCAATGAAGGATATTATGTTACACAGGGAAGGGGTCCACCCTCGTTAGGCACCTGCTAAAACCCTGTGCTTATAAGGCGTGTTTACGTATAAAAGATAACAATTTAACTTCGAGAGTCAGCGTCGGTTGATTGAAATTTTAGTATTAAATCGTCATTTTTGTTCATTTGTTTTGTACAGATCTCGCCAAAAAATATGTACAAACGTACGGCTGGTGCTACATGTCAGTGACATTCCACAAAATACTTATACATGGGAGACAAATAATAGAGGCCAGCGCATTACCAATTGGTATGCTATCTGAGCAGGCAGGAGAATCACGCAATAAATATTGGCGGTACGACAGAGAGCACCATACTCGGAAAATACATCGGAAAACCACAGTACTCGATCTTTTTCAGCGTGCCTTGGAATCGTCGGATCCGTACCTTTCTATACTGTTTGCTCGCAAAAACAAAAAGAAACATCTTGTTCTCCTGGATAAAGTACTGCTGCTACTAAAACCTTCAAAAGAAAACCAAAATATTAACTAACTTATCATCCGAGCTTGATTTGGGTGACATGATACTACCCACAGAAGAAACTCTGATAGACTGTAACAATGACCTAGATCTAGAAATGAGCTAAATAAGCATGATGCAACACTTAATCATGATATTCCAGCAAATAATCGTAATATGGTGACATACCTAAGTAACAAATTCAAAATTCGATAACTCGGCCGTCCTGCTCTTTCTTGATTCCTTATTTAGTACATTAATAAACCGAAATTAAATGTTACTTTTCATCTTAAAATAAAATCCGTATATTATAGGAAACTCGAAAAATTGTTTTTTAAAAAAAAACACAAATTAATTATTTTGAACGTTTTCTATAAAAAAATCGTAATTTTTTCTAAATTTAAACTATGCTTTTGTTCATTCCTCACCTAAATATAAATACATATAAATAAACATGCAAAAACGTTTCTATGATTTTATCTCGGGTTTTCAGAAAAACAAAATAGCTCAAAATCTACCAATAGTAAATTAGTGGGAGTTCTACTAGAAGCTTTTGTATGGCCCAGGCTATCTGTTGAAAACATAAAAAAGCATGGCCGCAACTCAGGCTAAATCTCACACTGTGCGAACGAATAAAAATTATTACCGTGTACTTATGAGATGGAGACGAAACACAATAAAAGCGCGATCTAAATGAGTATAACTCCATCTGTTGGTGACTAGGCACTATTTAGAACAATTTTGACATAAATACAAATTTGACACTAACATTTCATTGACTGACACCTTTTGACACATGGCCTCGCAGTGATGTCGTTCGACAAAGAATTTTACAGAAAGAAAGACGAAACAATGACATGTACAAATTTTAGTGACTTTTATACCTACTATTCAACAAATTTTATTGCAGAATCAGGGTAGATCAGGTAAGTAAACCAAGTGGTGTAGTGGAATCAGTTCCAATTTTCGCAGCGCCACAGTCGCAACCTCATCGCGCCACAGTTATGACACGCGCACAGCATTAAAGGCCTATTCCGAATCGCTTTTCGCAGTGATTTTCACCCTCGTCGAATAGAGAGAGAGACAAAACGAGCAAATGCTTCGGTAAATTTCATCGGGCTCGAGGCATCGGTAGAATTCGCACTTGTCAGAGTGATAAACGTCACCCAAACCCGTTCCGAAACCACTAGGGAACTGTCAGGTGTCAGTTCGGTCGGCCTCGATTTCACTCGGGTTCAATTTGGAACGGGCTCGATTGATTTTCACTCCTCAGTGTGAAATTCCACTCGTTTCGAAACACAGCCTAAATTAGCAGTGGCGCGGCACTGTGGTGCCGTCGCAGCACTTCTTCGCACGTGTAATTTAACAGTGGTTCAAAATTCTTACCTAGCGTCTTCCGAGCGAGTTCCCTCGCGAACAGCAGATTGGCCAGCTTGCTCTGCCGGTAGGCGGCGCGCGCGTCGTAGCCGGCGCTCAGGTTGAGGTCGTCCCGGTGCACGCGGCCGCGCGCGTGCGCGCTGCCCGACACCACCACCACGCGGCTGGGGGCCGACTCCTGGGACGGGAGTTCAAGTAATGCAGGGATCTTATAACTTGTTACGTACCTTAGATCAATATTAACTTGCTTTCAATTCTCTCGTTTATAACTGAATTCAAAAAGTAGTCTATGACGCCAAGCCCAGCAGTCTCTCACTATGAATGATAGTGGGGATATAAAAATAGCTTGAGGAAAAAGTTTCTTCGCATTTTTAAGAAAGTTCAAAACCGTTTTTAATATAGTTTATTTACATTTAACTAAAGTATGTAGGTTTTGTTTGTTGGATTACTTTTTGCCATTTTGTAGGTAGGGGCATGATCCCATTGCTATAGGAATTTTAAGGCTTCTGATCAAAATACCGCGACAAGTGGTATTGGCAGTCCTCTCGTGATGTTAACCTGACACTGCCTTAAGAATTCTGTAAAGACCGAAACAGGTGGAAATTTGAAGGTGCAAGATCAGGACTATACGGCGGATGCATTAACACATCCTAGCCAAACACTCTCAATTTTTGCTTGAGTGGCTAAAGATGTGTGAGGCCTAGCGTTATCATGATGAAAAACCACACCCTTTCTGTTGATTAATTCCGGCCGCTTTCTCTTAACTTCTTGCTTTATTTAATCTCATCAGTTGTTCGCAGTAGAGTTCAGAATCGATGGTCCTGCCTGGTGGTAACAGCTCATATTGAATAATGCCCACAGTACAATGTACACAGCATTACCTTGTTGCGAGTTAACCCGGGTTTCGCCACAGTCTGTAAAGCCTGACCACCGGCCTTTAACTACGACCTTTTTCGCACGTTCTTGCCGTACGTGATCCACTTTTCATCACCAGTTATCAGCTTCTTTAAAATTGGTTCGGTTTAATTACGTCGTAATAAAGAATCACAAATGAGTACACGGTTCATTAGATTTCTTTCAGTGAGCTCGTGACGTACCCAAATATCGAGCTTTTTTGTGTACCCAGTTTTTTTCAAATGCGCCAAAACTGTTTTTTGGTCAATTCTCAGTTCTTCAGCTACGTCGTAACTACTGATATGCCGATCTTACTCCACTTTTACAAAAATAGCATCCATTTTATCCGAAATAGGGCGACCAGAGCGACATGCATGTTTGACATCAAAATTTCCGGATTGAAAACGCTCAAACCAAATTTGTGCTACTCTCACAGATACTGCACTAGGTCCATAAACATCGCAAATTTTTTTCGCGGCTTGCGTTGCATTTTTACGTTTTTTGTAGTAAAATTTTGAAATGTATCGAATTCCTTCATTCGATTCACTCATCTTGACAGTAAGAAAAACAAATGAAAATCACACATTTTCCTTATTCGAAATTGGAATTATCTTCTTTAAAATTTAAACTTTCAATGACATCAAAACCAGCCAGACACAAATAGTATAGCCAAAGAGATTTCATTACAAGTTCATACATACTATATGCGAAAAGACTTTTTCCCCAACCTAATAGTTAAGGGTCGAACTTACAATACAACCAAACATATTTTAGGACGTAACTACATAAGGGAAACACTCATTACTATGAACATGATTTTACATTGAAACTATAGCGTGTGAACTCCGTAACTTGTAGATACACCATGCTCAAATAGTGCAATTTGCTAAACTTGAACCTCAAAAACCGAGTAACTTTTTAAGATTTGCGGAGATTTATAGTGTGGTAACTCAAGTTGATCTTCTTTAGACATGATACCTTGATAGTGTCCAACAGCAAATTCGTGAGTAAGAAGTGTCCGAGATGGTTGACGCCGAGCTGCGTCTCGAAGCCGTCGCGCGTGACGCCCTGCGGCGGCTCCATCACGCCCGCGTTGTTTATCAACACGTGCAGCTGCGGCTCTTCAGACTTAAACCTAGACATTATGAAAAATAAATATCTGGAACACCGAAAGGCGGCAACGGCACCGCTCCAACCTGTCATCGCCTCGTATTAAAATATATAAAAATAAATATATGCTTTAATTTGAACGGCAAGTTCACTGCCGGGATGGAGCGGTGCTGGTGCCTGTGACCTTATCACCAAGATCATCTGACCCCAAACTAAGCAGAGCTTGTACTTTGGGTGTCAGAGACTGATGAACATACTTCAATATTTCTAAAATATACTTAAACTGATAATAACACCTGGGTGTTCTTAACACTTTTACATACTTTGTAAGTCTATATTCGTCTAGTATTTTCTCGTTTCAGCCTGTCATCCTACGTCGCAGTATCACAGAATGTGTCTAGCTTCGTCCTACCTCCTTAAAATTCGGATCCCCTTGCTTACCTCTCGACGAAGGCCCTGATGGAGGCGGTGCTGGCCAGGTCGCAGGGCCGGCAGTACACGTACTTGTTGTGCGTCTCCGTCACGATCTCGCGGCGTGCTGCCTCGCACTTCTCCATATCGCGGCATGCCATGAACACCTGACATAAGCAGATTTACTACTAGACCCTAGCTGTAATATATGTTAGTAAATAAATATCTGGGACCCCTTATCTCTGTGTTCATTTAAATTATATTTTTTTATTTCAAGTAAGATTATAAGACCCTGAACTTGGCACAGCTTTTACTACGGCTGTCAGAGACTGATTTACATTAAAAGTAAGATTTTGATTTTTTATCTTAAATCCACTAAATTTTCGGAGAACTTACATAAGTTTAAGAAATTTTTCTTGTATTCCATAGCAACCTTCCTGTAAAAACATTCATTGAACAGGATATCATGGCTCTCCTAGTGCTTAGCAGGGTAGCGGTCAACAACAACGCATATTGAGATCCGTTGGTACTTCCCACTGCTTCAATTCAATAAAATATTAAGGCTCACCTTGGCGCCCCGGTTGGCCAGCCCCCAGGCAGCCTCGCGGCCGATGCCGCTGTTGGCGCCCGTCACCACAACCGTCTTGCCGTCGGCGCGCACGTCGCGGTCGTACGCCGGCCCGCCATAGAAGTCTCTGGAACGTTTGAGGTAAGTAGTAGGTACAATTGGCAAATTGCTGATAGTTCCATTTGAATGTGGTCCTTAAATTTTGGTCGAATTAAGTATTTAATTAGACATCCTGGTTCCATAATTTAAGTTGTTTTACTTTTCTCATAGGTAGGTCTAGGTCTTATACTTTTACGTCGCGGGTTGTAGGACATAGGCCATATTCTCTGAATAGAGAGAGTAGAATTAAGCATTCGAGGTCAGAGCCAGCGTGGTTTCAGGTTTAAGTATTCCTAGATAATGCTTTATCTAGTTCCTACCATCTCGTTTACCACCTATAGGTAGGTACTTGACTCGTCATCCTATCCTACGATTGTCTAGTAAAAAATAATCACATTATACGTGTGTACAAAACCATAATATGTTTGAGCACTTACTTGATCAGACATGCCGCACCGGCGCCTGCGCACACAGCGCTGAGGACCGTCACCGGCAGGTTCGGCACCCACATACCTGAGGGAGGAAACTCGTATCTTAGACGACATTACCCAGATACAACATTTTAGAATTCTGTCATTGGGCATTCTTCAAGTAAGTATGTTTGAACTTGTTAATAGGTTCATAAATAAAATACATGTTCATTCTTATAACATTGCGTTGCTAGCAATAAAACCTGGCATAAATAGTCATCAGCGGTCAAACTCAAATAACTATTCAAATAGACTTTCACAGTAAGTACTTTTAAATCGTCAAATTTAAAGCAACATATACTAAATAATAGACATAAATACTATAATAATATAGATATATATATATACACGGTATACAGACATAATGCGACTCTACCACCGCCTCGGAGTTGTTTCTTGTTGGGAAGGCCCAGCGAGAAACTCAGCAGTCACTCTTTTATACTTGTTTTGGGTCAAACCTCAATCTCAGCTATCGACGACGGGTGTCGGCAGCTGCATAACTACGACCGTCGACAAGGTGCCTAATAGTGCCTATCGTGTGTAAGAGCCTTAAAAACCAGCCAGCACAAAAGGTGAAGGGGTTAAAGGTAGAGAGAATTAAACTAAAATAATATTTTTCATTATTTTATATTTATCTTTGTTTATTACTTACATTCAAGTGTAAGGCTAAGTCGTGGTGTCGTTATTACGTATCATACAGTGCTGCCAACTAAACAATATCAACGTTAACTTTATACTGAAGCAGAAATATGTGACAGCAGTTCAGCGCTACCGGACGGATAATGCTCACGAACAAACATGACGGCAATTTTTTCATGATAGCAATTCGATTACATACTTAAGTGACCAATATTTCGCAAAATTTACAACAGTTTTGCTGGTACTCATAGTCATATGAATACTATACGGCATAATCTGAAAACCCTTGCACAAACAGTATTCAGCTTAAATGCAAGTTTATTAGGAAGGCCTTAGAGCCTCGTATCCAATAAGCAAAATTTGACGCGTGACATATTGCAAAACATTGTTGATTAAGAAAAGCGGAACTTTTTTAGTTCCTCTACCGACATGATGCGGACGACTGGCAACGTCACGTGTGCAACGTTGCCGATCTTGCATTTTTAATATAGCCCGTCAAGATGACCTCACTCCACCTGATTGAAAGAGCTTGTGAGGTTCAGTTAAGAGGCTGACAAGCCCAGTCAAGCAAACGAATCACAGGGCTGGTCATCCTCACCTTGAAGGCCTGCAGAAATGCCTTTTCACGCCCCGCTTGAAGACACGGGGACAATAAGAGGAAGGAAACACATGCGCTGGAAGAGCATTCCACGTCTGGACGCGTTACGGATACGAGGCTTTAAGGGTTTCCTAAATTAGATGGTGCTCTGATTTTTTGACGCAGTTCCTTAACAAATAATTTCAATCGTGATCTTACTATCCACTCATGAACGTAAGAAACAAATTGTATTTTTTAATTGTTTATTCGCCAGCATCCCCTTTGGTTTGAATCATATGTAGTAATAGGAACATGAAGCTTAACTTACTATCTGGCCAATTATAACAATATCTACTTGCCATCACATATTTCTCATTAAAAAAAAACTACATTTATTACGAGCTATTTCAGTCTGCCTGATCGGAAGATTCACAGTAACGCATGGTATAAAGTTAAAACACATCGACAATGATTTTCTATTAAAGACACGTAACAGGTTAACTTCATTCCTATTCGTTTGTTTTTGGGAAGCTCATCGATGTAAATGATGCTACAGTAAAAACAGCTATTTGTGCCAAGTATGAGTTCATTCCATCATACACACCGAGGAAGTAAATGTGGATTTGCATAGAAAAAAATGACAATGAATGATTATTAATTCGACGAGTGTGCAGGTGCCCAGGGGGACTGGCGGCGGGGTCTTTTTGCTCTGTGTTCGCCGTGAGGGCAGTCGCGGGCATAGACGGGCAGACGCGGTCTTTATTCCTTCGCGGTCAGAAAGACCGCCCCGCCCCGCCGTCTGCAAAGCGCCTTACAAGTCGAAGTATTGTTTACGGTCGACGAGTGTGACCAAATGAAACTTGCAGTTTGCACGTTGATCACAGATTGGATAAAGTTCGTTTAGAGAGCCTTCTCTCTCTCCTCTCTTTTTGTTACGTGCCTATTCATAAAATATCATTGCATCAGCTAACATCGGCAATTATGCAATAGGGCTAGTCAAATACAAAAATATAAAACTTTGTCTACATTATCATGTCACTATCTGGTACGGGAACACGGATATGGTTGATAACAAATTATTCTGGCACGAACAATACTTGTGGAACCAGCTAAACGTGAATTTTCTTCGTAAAATATCTTTCTTTCTCATTCAATTGTTTACTTTATTCTTGAAATCACAAATGAATCGGTTCTTTATGTAAGGATTAAAATTCTGCAAAATCATGAGCAATTTTTAGGAATAATTCAAATGTCAGATGTACCTATGTACCTATTAAACGGCAAGAACAGAAGACATTACAAAATATCTAAAATTAAAAAGTACTAGTATAAAATTATAAAAAATACTGAGGTAAGTCAAAAAAATATAATACTTGTCTTAAATGTAAAAGTGTTATAAAAAATGATAATTAATAACAATTCGGTTTCAATTGGGTCACATACAAGTAATAATAACTGATTCTACGTATGTACCCATTCCATAAAATATAATACAGATAAACATTTTTAAGCACAACAATTTCAATGTAATTAACATAAAATAGAATCTGTATTACAACCTGACAAAACCTCTTTGCGATTACTTTAAGTACTCTAAGGGTGTGGCCAGGTTTTCTAATAAATATTAGCTAAGCATGTTAAAATTTTAGTTAAAGCTGTTTTGCAAATAATTATGAATAACAAAATACAACTTGTAAGTATAAAAATATTTAAGTAAATCATACGATTAAGGCGGTAAGCGGGGTAATCTCATTTTATTCACAATTTAACTATTATTATTACAAACGTTTGTGTATGTATACAATAAAGTCGCGTGCTGGGGTAGTGGGGGTGCTGTGTGAAGGATATTATTTTCCCATGTGCCTGATGTGGTTTTGATCTAACCTGACTGATCGGTCATATATATGTATTTCTAAATACATAAATAGATATTCACACCCTTAAGTAGAAGAACAACAAATGTTCAAACATGAGTTTGTCCTGGGTCATGGAACCCACGTCCCTTAGCGCAGTAGGTAGGATCGTTTACCGTTGCTCTGACAGGCCGGCTCAACTACGGAAGCTGCGCTCCTGCGGTATGAGAGGAAGGAAGGAAAAACATACCTACTTTGGGGGTCTAAATAGAATGCCTAGCAGACTTCTATGAAACAGATAACCTTCCCTCCCCCCACCTTACCTCACTGTCACCCCCACAAAACGCACAGCATTGTGGTCAAGCCGCATGCGTATACTAATTACTTCAGTAATACCTAGGTAATGGTCTCTCAAAAGACTTCGGCATCAATATAAGGTACACTACAAGGCATTAAAGGCTTCTTAAGTGCTTAGGTATCTAGTTAAAGGTACGTATTACTGCTGCGATAATAATTAGGTATATTATTGGTCATCATTATTGAACATCAAACATGTAAGAATGAAAAGCCCTATGAAATTAACTAAATATATAAATAACTTAATGTTCTTGGCCGAATGACTAAAAAAAAAGAGATTCTTTAAGTTCAGATATAATTAACTAACATGCATATTGCATCGAAATAATTTTATACTAATTCAGAATGTGAGCATTTTAAAGATAACGAGATCAGCAAGACAAATGCAGAATACAATAAGTGAAGCTTTACGGATTGTATTCTCGATTTAATTTTTACATTGAGCGCCTTTAAATTAGACTCGTGATTAAATTCCTTAAACTCGACGTTTCCATGACAACCAGCTTAAAGTTTCGTACCCATTAAGTAACAATTGACGCACAACGCTTAGCGTTTAAACACTCAACAAGACCGGCAACGTCGCACAACAACGAGCGACGTTGCCAGCTGGCGCGCAACATTGCGTGGACAGACGTTGCTAAAAAAGTTCCGCGTTGCTGTTCAACAATGTTGAGCAACTATGTTGTGCAACATGTCGAGCGTCGAATGTTGCCTAATGGATACAAGGCTCAAATGACAAATGTTAACATAATTCACTGCCATTTTTACCACCATGTAATCATCTCTTACCCCGTCGTTACAAGTTTACAATTTATTGCTAGTACTCGAACGCAGAGCTGTAAAACTATTGAGTGCGGTCAGAGTAATTAAAAATAAAGTTGTTAGAAGATTATTGCGTAAAGTAGTGTTCGATTAAATGTTTAGAAAATAAATGCTTAAATTTTTTGATAATAAATATCTGATTTATAAATATGTACGTAGTCATCAGCCTCAAAAGACTGTTAACAAATACAAAAAGGGTACCCAAATTTGATTTCAGAATTTAAAATACTTATATAGATAATAATAGGTATACTCACAAATATAAGAACTACTTTATCAAGTGTAATCCCATGATATCAGCCTAACTAACCATGTAGCTTTTTATGAAAGGCGGCTTCTGACAATATAATATTCCTCATAGATAAATCAATTTACAACTGGCGCCTTATTGTTAAACTGAGTGTGAGAAATTTCGTCAGTAAATATTCAGCTTAGAAGATGTATTAGTGCCAGGTACCGCTTACTGGCTGGAAAGGAATGGTCATATTACGAAATTTCTTGTTACGCTCAGTTATGGGGAATGAACTTGAAAAGTTATAAGGAATTAGAATAAGGCCCCCGAACTGTTAACGCACCTTTACTGCCACCGTATTATGTAGCCAACATTCTAATAAAACCTTTGTTTTTTAAAAGCAAAATAACAAAAAAATAAAATTTTAGTGCAAGTGTATTGGAATACAAAAATTGCAAAAGGACTATGGTGTTAGGAGTCTTCTAGACTCTCTTTGCCCGCTCACACTTCGCGTTACCTGTTCCAGTGCAAGAGGTGAACTACATTTGTATTTATTTATAATCCTATTTCTTATGTACTTACTAAATTTATTCCAATTTTCGTAAGGATTCGAGAACAAAACGTATTTAAAAGCTCTAAGTGGAGTGGAGATGATGATACTTGATAAGTTATTATAAATTGACATGGATATCAATAGAAATATCCTGTTTTTTGTTAATTAATTTAAAAAAAACCGAATAAAAGTTGTTTAAAAAACAACATCACAATAAAATGGTTAACGTTGAGTAATAAAAAAACTTATGTGAATTATAAACAATACTGCTAAAAAGGAGAAAAATATTGACAAGATATGGCATCAACTCAATTCGTGATCAAATCCTCATGTTTTACCAATATCTCAATTACTGTAATTTCCCTTCAATATTTACATAAAGTTACATTCACAATTGTTCCCTTAGGTATAGTATAAGTATCTACAAGTCGTGTGATTTATTAGCTAGTTTGCTAAATACCTTAATGTTTCATTAATAACTAAGATGCACTAGTTTGAGATAGAGTGTATCTTTACAATGTCTTGAATAGTGACTTTATTAAAATGGTGAATTTACTTTATTAAATCTATGAAATAATTACAATTCTAATCTAGTTAAACTTTCACAAGATTCACGTAAATGATTGGTAAGAGCAGGTTAAAATTATTCAAGACATTGCAGTTAGAATTGCATTAAAATTGAGTGCGCAGTACAAAAGAGCATGTTGATGTGTTCTTACTGACTGAAAGTATCAATAACTACTAGTAAAGCGTAAAATATTATTGTATCATAAATTTGAGCTCTTGTAAGATCAGGAAAACAGTAACCACTGTTTTCCTATCTGCATAAAATATTCATAAGGAGTCTAATGGATTTCTCATAACCATTTACAAATAACTATTACTTTTTTTAAGTCATAAATTCTAAACTGCATCATAACATAATGGTTCTGTAGTAAAAAAATACTCCACTGGGATGGAAAAAAGTGTCCTCAAATAATGACTAGTCTTTGAGGATTTATGCCTTTTTTCTAATTAGTGATGATAAACCCAGACTCGAGGCGGCACCGCAGCCCGATATGTACCACACCATAAGCTCACTTTAAGCATAGTAGAGATATGACTTCAAACTTTGACTAGTACAGTTAATAATCACATGAGTTAAGATTAACTCGGTTTAGTGTTCAGTGTGGTGGTACTTTTTGATTTAGTATCTTGAGGAGGGAGTGGCCGTGCTATGCCGACTTTCACCACTCCTCTAGGAGCACCTTTTAAGGCCTGCACGGCCTGATCTAGAGTGGCATTTTTAATACTCACAGCATTAACTGACATCACCCTGTCTCCAGGTGATATTTCACCTTTCTTCTCAGCTACTCCACCTGGCACCAGGCTTCTTACTACAATCACAGTGCCATTTGGATCAACTGGATCCTGATAGTCAAGGATAGAGAAACCAAGACCTTGATCTGCCTTGACAAGCTCTACTATTTCTTCTTTGCTCTGCCACATGGCCAGCCCTGAAACACACTCTAGGGACCGTGACTTTCTAGAATGCCCTGAATGGTTTGTCAATGTGGCTGTGCTAGAAGTATTAATTGATGTATCGGATTGAGCTTTGACTAGGGTAGTCAAGTTGTTGAGACTTCCAGATATGATCTTTCTAGCCTCAAATCCTTCTCTATCAGATGCTAAGTTTATAAGTGGCCTTGGACTGCTTTCTGTGCTGCTTCTAGCACACACCAAGCGAACACGGTTTGGAAGTTGCTTTAAAATGGTAACAACTTCAGTATGTGTTAATCCATGTAACCGATACTCATTGGCCTCTAGAAGTTCATCACCAGCTAACAGAGATCCATGTTGGCCAACTGGACCTTCTGGCAGGACAGATCTGATGTAATGATGAGGTCTCACCTCTTGTCCACCTTCTACATAAACGGTACCTTCTAGACTTATGCCCAGACCTTCCAATTTCCTAACTTCAGCAACAATAATATCCTTGCCAGCTACTTCAGTTTCCCATCTCTTCTTTATTTCTTCATCACTTACTGCTAAGATTTCGTCTAGCCTGCTTTCAAGTTCTTCTTGAGTTGGTTCATTGATTTCAAGTTCTCCAACTTCCAAGACATTTGAGTCTATGGTAGTGTTGGATTCTGGTTCCGGTTCAATTTCAGTAATGCTGTTGTCAGCTTGAGAAGGCACTGGGAACCATGACAGGGTTGTTGTTGACGGGGAAGGAGAACTTGGTCTCTCCTCATTGAATATTGCTAACTGAAGATGTTCATATTTAGGGCCTCTTAAATATCTCTCCAATACCAAATGAACTGAGATACCAGTGTTCCTCAGAATTTCAACTGACTGTGGGTTGCTGTTGTCTGTCAAAGACACACCATCAACTTCTATTATTCTATCATTTATCCTTATCTTTCCACTCTGCTCTGCGCTACTGCCTTCTATTATGCTTTTAACAAAAATTCCAGACAACTCCTCCTTCTCGCAAACATACCCAGCTACAGTTATTCCTAAACCATACACATTTTTGTTTAAATCTACATGAACTACTTCCACTTCTGGTAAGTTAGGCAATTCAACAGGTACAGTAATTGTGATGGTCGGAGACACAGAGTCAGCCACAATAGGGTGGTCAGGTATCTGTACAGGATTGTCTCCTATGATATTGACAGCTGCGGCAACAAAGTTTTCTTCATCATTATTTTGGCCATTCATGTACTCCTCATAACACTGGGATACGTCATAAACGGCGCCATAGCCGCATTCGATCAGGTGGCGATCGAGGAGTTCAGGGTCCGATAGAAGCTTAGTCGGCACGAGCGCGGTCCCAGGGAGGGCAGGGCGCAGCGCCGCGGCGGGGTCGGCAGGACGCGCCACCAGCAGCCGCACCGCGGGCCCGGCCTGGCGCAACACCGCAGCCACCTGCTCCGACGTGTAGCCTCGCAGGTTCACGGAGCCAACCTGCAGCACGTGATCGCCGCTCTGGAGCCGCCCGTCCTTCTCAGCGATCCCTCCGGGCAGAACGTACTTTATCACCACCCCAGTACTTCGCCCGCCGACCAGATTGAACCCGAGCCCGTTCCCGTCGTTGGTGAGCTCTACGACTTCCACCTGCGCCCATTCGGTACTCAGCACCATCGCGGTCCTCACCATCGGGCCATACCAGACGTTACGTGATGCACGCCCGTGACGTTCCGCCGAGGTTATGCTTTCTCGACGACCACATTGCAACGATATTTCCTAGTCACTCCTTTCAAAACACTCGCGGGAACTTAAAAAACTAATTACACGCCTTAGCTATCGTAAAAAATTGTAAAATAGTTACAAAAATGACATTTACATACTTGCTGAATCGGAGACAGCGAGAATGTGGCCAGTTGCAGCGGAGTTTACCCGAAGAATAAAATATAAACCTACCAACCTACCATTATTTTCAGTTTTTAAAATTGTAAACAACAACAAAAAGCAACAATGCTTTAGACTATTTTCACTATATCAAGTGTCTATTTAAATTCATGAAATGTAACCAAATGTAACACAGCCAGTAAAATTGAACAGAATGTCCAAACATTCATTGTACGTTTTTAGCTGTGGTCACATTACAAAAATAAGCACGAATAAGCAAGCAAAACAAATGAAAATTTAGTGATTCCAGGTGGCGCCACTAGCTATCCCTTTAGTGTCGTGCTGTCACAGCACGACACCGTCAGCTGTGAAAGCATTACTCACTTAGCTTTTTCTTCTGTCAGTAGATGGCAGCTCACAGAATTATTTCCTTCCACCGGTAGGTGGCAGGAAAAGATGTGAAGTAGAATTATTTTTTTTGCTTTACGGATTATGCATCCGTTTTTTCTTAAACAACAGATGGCATTGTGATGTCATGCTCTCATAATTAGCGAGCGTACAGTCAGAAGCATAATCTGTACGTTTTTAAGTCCTTGAAACTATCTGAGGAAAACATTAGCAACAAATATCAATACAAGTCAACCAAGAGCCTGAACGAACTTTTGTACTTATTTGTGGCTAATGTTTTGCTCAAATATTTTTGAAGACATTGAACGTATATATATTCATGCTGTTGACTAAGGGCATCATGTGCCCATTTTTTTAGGAATATCCGCTAGAGCCTATTGAATAAAAGTGGGTGGATTAACTATACTCATTATGGGATAATTTTAATTGAAAGAGGTTCGTGAGGTGAAACGCGTATATTTTTCACAAGGATCAAATTAGTCTGTGACAAGGATTCAATTACAAGTGGACGGAGCGGAAGGCCGCAAGACAGGGATGCCAACACAAAATAATCACAAATTACACCAACACACAAAAATTACATGTTGGGGTTGCCAACACCTATTGCAATCGTTTATTAAAACCAGTCAAGCAAAGGGCAGTCAAGTAAATTCCCTAAACCGAGGAGCAAGCCATTTTGTCAGTAAATATCTAGCCTAGAAGATGCACAATTGTGAAAGATCATATTACGAAATTGCTCGCTACGCTCAATTTAGACAGAACTTAGAACTTGACAAGTGATTGTATTATTGCCTGTAAGAGGAGTGAGTTTTATCAGCGTATCCCTTTCTAAAGATACAGCCACGGTCATTTTTACACTAACCAGAAGACTTAAACTGCTGAACATTTAATTTATCGTTTGACGTTGGTTTAAACCAAAACCTATTAATTCAAGAGACGTTTTTTCAGTGATGATGTTAGTGAGTAGGTAATCTAAAAGTGGATCACTCCTTGTTACAAGTGTGGCA
The DNA here is from genome assembly GCA_947369235.1 of Udea olivalis. NCBI lineage: Eukaryota > Metazoa > Arthropoda > Insecta > Lepidoptera > Crambidae > Udea > Udea olivalis. The sequence goes on along the minus strand of OX376360.1, from coordinate 1,582,300 downwards.
GCTAGCAGTTATAACTACCTACGCGCAATATAGATCGCTTTAAGAGTTTGAGGCCCGTAGTCTAAAACAAAATCTGTACTTGAGTATAGACCTGAGTGAAGTTTTTGTATGAACTGACGTTTTGAAATCTCTACTCAAGTACAGATCAGTGCTTGAGTACATACGATTCTAGAATACAGGCCTAAGCCTCTAATAAACTGCGGAGCGAACTTTGTTTTTTTGTCATAATTGTTCAAATTCTACTCACCATCACTGATTTCCCATATAATTGCCATGACAAATCGGACTCTGTCAACGTGACAAGGTACCTACTTAGTTGTTAAGAAGACTTCTGTTGCTGACCTACCTACCTCTCATATGAGAAAGCGTTGTCCCATTGTACATTTTATTTGTTCTATTGATATACATATTGAAACAAGAATTGTTAACAAACGCTATACTCGGTATGTGTACTACAGTCAACCAGAGACCAAGAATACTCGTAGTTTATCACTTAATTGGAAATTAGATACGCGCGTAGTAAGCGAGTTTCCTTGATTAAAATCTAGGATTCCATCCCATTCCAAAATCAACTGCCAAATTATTTTCTTTTAAGTACATAAGTAAGTGGCAATATTTAACATAATATGATTATTGTTTGTACTTTTCCCAATGTTTTTACAACTACTTACTGTGAAGATACCTTATAATTTTGTTGAAGCTCTTACCACACTTTTACTTCTTCTGTCGTGTCGATAGAAGAAGAACTGTGGTTAAAGTCAGCACAGTTGTAGTGGTCCTTAGCCGTGAGAACTAAATATTAGTGGCATCACTACTGGTGGTCGAAATCGCCTTCCATGTGTTATTATTCCAAGGCGAGTTTTATGCCAACGTGAAGTTTCGAGCGTATCGTTGCTCAGCTTGAGTTTAGTAGCAATACGCTCTAAATGTGGTTGACTGTTCCACTGTATTACGCCACATTTACTCTTCTAATCAGTAAATCATCATAACTTACCACAGAACTTACACAGTTGTCCAACAAGTCCGCTAAAAAGGGTATGGGGTTTTGTGGTTAATCAAACACCATGTTTCAAAACTTCATTTATTTCTTTATCATCTTCACAACCAAACTATCTGAGCATAAAACATACAATATAAGATAGGATAAATAATCTTTATTGCACAAACAAATAAATACAACAGATTATACAGTAAGTAGACATAGAATGTACAATTTAGGCTGTATAATCGCTACAAAGCAATCTCTTCCAGGTTCCTTCTTGACTGAAGAGACTTTCAAAACTGAGGACGGGTAAGACTGTGCAAAACAAGGAAACAATAACAAGGAGGACAATAACACTAAGAGTAGCAAAGTTGTGCGTAATCTGAAACAATCTACGTGGAGCTTATATTCGTAGCATCACGTAGCATTGCTACGTAGACAGATCTATTGTAGCAAAGGAATGGGTGAGTGTAACATTTCTTGAGCTACGAAAACTCGTAGCGTGTGTAGCAATGTCATCTGGGGCCTTACTGCAACCGCTTTTTATAGCCAGACAAGTTAATTTCCTAACCTGAGCGTAGCGAGCAATTTCGTAATATGATCTTTCATTTCCAGCCAGTCAGCGGGTACCTGGCCCGCTCAAATTTACTAATGAAATTGCTCGCTAGCCTCAGTTTAGGGTATTATCTTGTCTGAATATAGCGATTGTAATAAGGCCGCTTGATCTATCAGCAACAGGGTGATTTTCCTTTATTATTTTTAATTGTTTTTTTATTGAGATCTTGCTGTACCGATCATTGGCTATTATATTACAAATGTTACGAAATATAACTGTCAATACCGGGAGGGTAATATTTCGTATATTTCGTCGTAGAATCGTTATAACTGAATTCAAAATATTACAACCTAATCATAAAACATATTTCAAATGTGAGCTTGAAAATGAAATCATACGAAAAATAATAACGACGAATCTAAAAAGCAGGGGTGGCTTAATATTATTCAGTAAATAATAAGTCACTTTTTTACTAACTCACTAACATAAAGATAAACGTGTGCCAACAGGCAAACATACATATTTGAGTATTTACTATAAACTACCTAGATTACATTTGCTGTGGATTACACGTTTGTGAGCTGCACAAACGTTTGATCCACAGTCAAAAGGGGTTCAAATCACTATTGCTAAATTACATAAAAAGTTACCTTTCATCAGTCTGTAATCAGTACTCAGCATACGTGTTGGTTTAAGCGATAGTCTGTCAATCTCTATCATCTAGATTTTCTGGCAGGTTGGGCGTGATCTACAGTTAGAACTGCATTTTCACCATAAATGCGATGAGCCGTAAGAAAGCTCAGGATAACTTATTGGTGGACAACATACACATAATTAACTACACAGCTTTGCACTCTTTCTATAGTGGAAAAGCAGCCTAAAAGTACACGCTTTAGTGTCACCTGTTCAAACATGCAATATGAATATACACAACTTATTAGACAGGACAGGAGGTAGTCATTCCATTTTAAAGCAATAACAATCAACGAACAAAAACGAACACGTTTAAGCAGTCCTAGCTCTGAAACGCACACTTGGGGCTGACGTTATTCTAATTTTTTCAACTCAACGGGGTTGAATGAACCTTGTAACCAAGTTCAAAAAAAAATAATAAGGAGTTTCTATCCCATAGTGGAGGTAATATCAAATAACAAGTAGGCAATTGAAATGCTTTTTTTTTGGCCACCCCTGGATAAATTATTTATAAAAAATTGCGGTTCGAAACAGGGAGCCTACTCCGGTACAAATTTACGAAGTTTCGTGAAACTTTGTAAGGGTAAAAAGGACACAAAAACCTCAATTTTAGCCTTCCAAAGTTTTAGTTCGTGGTTGCTACTATGTGATGTTTAATGTATTTTGTAGAGTAAAATATGGATTAGAGTACCTAAAATCAACATCAATTTCGAACGGCAGGTAAGTGTGTTGTTTAATGACTGAAAATTCTCGTTACTACGTATTCGACGAACGAGAGTAGGTTCCCAGTTTCGGCCACGAAAATACCATTTTGAATTAACCGTTTAAGATACCAAGGTGATAACTTTTCGGTACGCGTTTCACAGGTAAGCGTAGTCAACGATGATGATTATGAAACGTAGTTAATGTGATGGTATTTTCCTTATAAAAAACTAGAGACATCTAGATTTTTCATTTACGCAATTATTTTTATTTCACTATTTTTTTATTGAAACTGTCAACACTATAATACTAACAACAGTTACAAATAAAATCATACAATAAAATAAAGTATCAACGGGGTTCGTATATCAAATAATGTATCTATCTTTTTAAATATTCAAATGAATTACATTAGCAAAATCTACTGAACGAACAGTCTCTGAGTTGAGTGAACTAAGTTGGGTTTCAGACATAACCTGACTACCTAGTTCAAACGTAAGTACTTAAGTGTATAAGTTTTTTTTTATTAGTTTGTTAAAGGTTTATCTGATTCTTACTGCAAAAACAAAGTCTTATGTGACCAGTCTCACTTGTGTGCTACATGTATGAAGATTTATGTTTGAGGGAATTACAAAAAATATGTTAAACTATGAATTAAAAAAAATATAATTATTGTGTATTCTTTCAAATACAACTCTTCTATTTTAACAGCAACGGGAATTAAATATATTTCAATCGCATTATTTGGTCTAGGAACGTATTCCCATAACCTTCCTCCTTTCTTACTAAATTAATTAATTTCATCACAAATACAATTGGGTACTGACTAATCTAAAGTTATTGATTTGCTTATTTTCTTTCAAAAACTTTTACTTAAATGATTTTTTTAAACACTAATAAAATTTGCTTTCATGTTCTTGTTTACCTTTAACCCACTGGAATCACAAAGAGCACACACAGTAGGTACATCTACCACGAGTTGCCACTTTCAATTTACGTTATCGTTTGCGTAATAAAATTGTATTGGGATTTGACGTTGTCATGTCATGTCAAATCCCAATACAATATTTTTAACAAGGATCGACCATAACGTAAATTGAAAGTGGCAACTCGTGGTAATGTAACAACAAGCAGAAACACGTTAGTAGATTACTTTTAAGCAATATTTACAGATACAATAATCTAACCGAAAACGGTCAATTGAACTATAAGTTTTAGCTTTTAGCTATACCCACTTATAAGAGACAGTTAACTTTGAGAGACATTTTAGTTTGCGTGTTGATACCTACAAGTGATCAAGTAATTTCATTTTCATTACTCATACACGGAAAGTACGCTTGAAGTTGCCTGAGCATAGGGTTGAAAGCTTCACTTTCAGCCCTGGGGCTGTAAAGTTTTTTTGCTGAAGGTCAATATCTGTCAAATGTCACCTTCTATTTTGACATTCCTTTTGCGGCAAGTCGATGTATTCTATTCAGCCACAGCTGTATTTGAAATTTCTTTATCTTGATTTCAAATGAATATTTAAACAATCGAAGCAGGAATATACTCATTCATGTATGTTTCACTTAATTAGTATTTAATTGAATTAATTTGAGCTAAGCATTTACGATAGAAATGAAATAAAATTTTGTTGGTTGAACTTATGTATCTGATTTTTATTTACTTTCCTTATATTCGTAATGAAAAGCAGAGTGTTTACCTCGGAAGAAAGACCTTTTCAATGCCCTCGAACTATTAGCGCTCTCGCTACGCTTGCGCGCCAAACCATCTCGTGCATTGAAAAGGTAACTTTCTCACCTTGTGTAACAATCTACTATTGCAGCTCTCTGCTTATCTCAAGTCACAGATGAATCTTCATTTCTATGAAGAAATGAAGATTATTATTATTATGAATACTTAATGTTATGTTAATTTTTTAATAACAAAAGGTTTTTGTAATCTTTGAATTTTAATAGAGGTACGAGGGGAATCAGAAACGTCACTTAAATTCGAACTAAATGTCCTTAAACATGCGAGTAGAAATAAAAATGACATCTATATAGGCTGCTCAACTTTGAGCGACGTTTGGTTTGTAAAATAAGTGTTTAAACACACTATGCCTAGGTAGGTACACGACCGAAGTTCGGTATGATAACGCCTGCTATGATATTTTAATTAGGTACTTATGACATATTATGTCGAAATCACGTTGCGTTATACGTGTAGGTACAGCCTAACTTACGTCGGGCGTAAGTTCAGTGGCAACTTATTTGGTAGAGCACACAATTATAGACTCTGAATGCACACACAAAGTCGAGATTTTCTGCCGCGTAGGTAAGTTCAGCACTTATGGTGTGCCATATCAGCCAAACGTAAAATCAGCCGCGAAACTTCGTTCACGTCCCTTCAGCATAGCGTGTTTAGACAGTAGAGTCATACACCCGTATTCATGAAAACGATATCAAATACACTGTACTCACAGACTTTTCTTTAATTCATATAGCACTGTCGGTCGACATTTGTAGAAAGAAACAAAACGGAGTGACAGAACTGTTGGTAAGGTAAGGTAGAGTTAAAGTACTGATTACGTTTGAATGTAAACGGGAATAAATTCGTCGTGGCCTAGTGGTTCAGCACCCGGACTCAGATTGTGGATCGTGTAGTCCCGAGTTCAAATCTGGCCAGAACCAAAATATTTGTGTTCATTGTTAAATATCCGACTAACTCTCCGTTGATGGAAAACATCGATAAAAAACCAAATCAACCCGGATAGGCTCACCACCTACCACGTTGGGTTCTAATACCATTGGTGAAAAGTGGGCTTCTGAGTGTTTCGTTCACCATGACGACACAGTCACTTTCCTCTGACTACCCCGTTTGGGATAAAGTCGTGATGGTATGTATGGGAATAAATTGAATAGGCTCATCAGAGACAGTCATGGTCGGGCCTGTTGATGCCTTATTTTAGTTAACAAAGAAATCACCAAATCCTATTCAACAATGTTAGTTACTGCCTAGGTACAAGTACTTAAGTTAATTACTCACACAGGTTTACACATTCCTCTAAACTTAATACATTATTTTGTCAAACACAGAATACCGAACTGTATATGCGTAACTGTGGACCGATTTAATTAACAGTTGACAAGAACAGTACTACATAGCAACATGGTATGTAAGAGCGCGCGTCGGCGGCGGCACGTCGGGCGCGCATCGAGGCGGCACGCGGGCCCCACCGCGGCGACCGCGGGCGCGCCCCGACTGTGCGCCCCGGGCCTTCGCCGCCGTCCGCCAATCACAGCCCGCCGTCGCTCCAATAGGTGTACTCCGCTGCAGGAGGCGGGGTCTGCCGAGTGGGGCGGCGGGCGCGGGCGCCGGGGGCTCCGTGTGCCACTCTCGCCCCGAGAGGCACTAGAGGCTGAGCCGTCGAGTGGCGTCGAGTGCCGGTCGGTCGGATGTCCGCGGAGGGCGGCGCGTATTCGCCGTGTCCGGCGGAGGCGCTGCCGGAGCTGAGCGCCGCCGAGCTGGCGATGAGCCTGTCGCCAAAGTCGGCGCTGCTCCAGCAAAATCTCTCGCAGCTGCAGCTCCAACACTCGACTCCGTTCTCCGTCACCGACATCCTGTCCCCGATAGAGGAGTACCGCAAGCTGGAGCTGGCCAACAACCCGCCGTCGCCGTACAGGTGCGTGGATCGATCGGGGAGGAGGGGGGGGGGGACCCTCCACCCGCTGATTTTTCGAGTGCCGAAGGTCCCGACGAGAGTACTCGAGTCGCGCTCGTAGTCGAAGGATATAGTTCGGTGACGTTTGTTTGTGCAGGTATGTTGTGGCCGCGGTCAAGTGATGATGCTATGTGAATGTGTGACGTGACACGAGGACTCTTAAATAGCTCGGCTAAACATGCGCGCTTTCAATAAACATATTAATTCGGTTTTTCGGTAAATATAATAATGGACCTATAGTGCTACCCTGCGACACGCCCGGCTGCCTGCGACGCGACTTCGCGAAATCGTTGAAGATAACATGCTTATGTATGTATCCCTGCGGTATCATTTAACAGCAAACGGTTACTATTGCGAAGTGAACTTTAAAAAAGTAGCAGAAAGTTTTAAAGTTACTCGTGATCAATCAAAAGCATTTTTTAAAACTAAAATTTTTAAAAATTAAATTCACACACTGGAACATCAGTTAGTTACTAAGCAAATATTTTCAAAAGTTTTTTCAAACTCTTAATTAGGTTGTTTAGCCTGAAGATAACTTCCTCGGCCTATGGTGATTTACACTTTAAAGTGAAATAACCAATACGGAAGCGCTTTTTTTAAACTAGGCCGTTTGAGTTTAAGTACTTAATAGTGAGTAACACTACTTAACTCTATGGCAAATAGTATTTAGAAACACATAAAACACTTTCTTCTTTCGAGAATAACATGTTTCAAATTCTTTTTGAAACAATATTATAGACTCCGACTGGAAAATTAGCAATATTTATGGGTGTGTAAAATATTCAAATCATAGACGTTTAATACCTAAATAAATGGATGAATAGTAGTATTAAATGATAGTCTTTAAGAAAATTAATCAAAGTACCAAACTACTTTCACTGATCCTCTTTTTTATTTATTTTAATAATATTTCATAAAAATAATACCATTTTAAGAGATTTAATAATATTGAAGTACATTTTGAAAACCCATTCATTACAAATAAATCATACATTTTATTTATTTAGTTTATTAATCACTTAGCGAGTTACAAAATAGCGGTGGTTTTACATGATCAACTAAGCATTTAAAGAGAAATAAAAGAAACTTTTGCAAATATTTTCTTTATTGGAGACAAAGATTGTTTAGACACTCAATTTTACAATACAACCAAAATTTAACATTTTAACAAGTAGATACTAGTTATGAATATCTGGAGCCTAATTTGTAGTGATTCGGAGGGTGAGGGCCTGGCGATCCGTCACACAGGGATTACCCTAGTATGGACACCAGTCTCTCACAGAGGTGGAAATGCGTCAACTGTGTAATTTTATAACCCTTCAGAACCAACCTTTAGGAAGAGGAAAATAAATTACTTTTTATATTTATTTTATTATTAAGAACAATTAGTAAAAAACAATTCATTTATTAGTTGTAACTAGATCTTTCTAGACATAGGCCTACATCGAGATCTTGCGAATTAGCATACCATAATAAAGTAATACAATTGTACCTGTGTACATATTTATAAAAAAATGATGTAATTTAAAATCAAACAACATTTTGTTCTTAGTGTAGTCATTGAATTCGGTATTAGATAAAAAACCTACTTGTTAATAAAGATTTAACAAGTTTATACAACATTTATAGTAAACTACGGGTAGTACTACTTAGTTCAACAAAATAAATAATATTTTTATTTAAATTTGAATATTTTGAAACATAATTAAAAACGAACTCTGTTCTTACAAAATGAAATAAATTTTATTCTGGTTTGGAAATGGTGCAACCCTGTAAGCTTCTACTAATATATTTTTTTCTTTTGAAATTGAAACTGTTATTAAACTGACAATAATTTTGACCTTTGCGTACATATTCCCTGAGATTTAACTAAGCAAGACGTCAATTTCAGTTCGTTCAACTACCGCCTAAATCACAATTTGGGTTATTATTAGATAAACTATTTGATTATTCAATCAGCACATATCAATGTCGATATAACAATTATATTGAAACTATAACTATAAATCGTAGCTAAAATTATACTGTGTTTTCAGGACGAGATTTACCTCTCAGATTTATAAACCTTTGCCATAGGCCTAAAGACCATTGCCGGCAGTCGGACTATGGCAGTTGGCTACCAATACTACCATAGGCAGCCGTTTAGGATTTTACCGATTTCCCCATTGCTACAATGCAATAGCCAAGAATAGTACATTATTGCAAAGGCAGCGAAATAGGCAATTGCAGGTCGAGTATGAGTTTGAAGGCCGAGCCGCAGGCGAGGACTTCAATGATACGAGACAGGCAATTGCCATTTCGGCCGAGGCATATATAGTGCTTTTCTTAAAAAAATGCAAGGAAATAAAAAGGGCCTTTTACATAATAAATTTAATTAATATTATTAACAAAATAACAACTCCGCTTTACCGCCAATTTTTTTTTTTCTATTTTACAATTTGTGCCGAAAGGTAAACGCATCTGTGGCTATACAGCCACGAGAACGCAATGTGTACGATAGATGAAAGAGTTCTAAATTCAAACAGCACACCGTTTCATACAACATTGCCGGCGCGCTCTTCGTTCGAAATTCAAAGAACGCGCCGGGAAGTGATTTTGGGTTTTCAGTCTACGTAAATATGATACTTCGCGTGTTCTTTATTCAAAAGTAATGACAATATTTCCGAGCATGTTTAAGAAAAATGAATTATTTATACTGCTCGTATATTATATTTCAATTAATTGACTAGATTGAAAATTTGAAACCCTATAGACTTGTAAAGTGGTTAAAATAATGATTATTTTACGCACCACCTTCGTAAAAACCACATTATAGAGTCTGAGGCGCAGTTTATTTTTTTTTAAATTAAACCCTGAATTATTGGACTGCATAAAAGTATCTCTATTAATAGCAGTGGTATACTGATTTTAACGACTCAATCACAAAGACTCACGCTTTATTTTTTCATGAAGTTATAATAATACATCAAAACTGCCTACCTACATAAAACAGACATGTAATAGTTTTCTAGTATAACTAAGAGTGAGGTGTAAAAAGTCGCACGTATTTACATAGGAACTCAGTGCCGTGTACTCTGCCGGATCCTTGTTGACTCTCCAGCTATAGTTAAATACCGATTATGCTGTGATGCGGTACCTAAGCTGACTCAAATGTATGCAAAGTATGTATACTGAGTTATTTGATAAATTTAATAGAAATAAATACCTATAACTATAACGAAATTGAAATTTTCCTAGTTTGCAAATGCAGTTATATAAACTTATTTTCAAGTGCAAAATATGCTTCTAAACCTGAGTATAATGAATTTATCCTCAAAGTATTTTTTTACTCGGATTACTATTATGATTACTACTAATTTTTTATTGGAATGAGTTGATTTTTGAAAAAATTAAAGGTGGTCCCTCACCTGGAGCATTTTAATGTAATGTACATTTCAGATTCGATTTTGAGCATTACATTACAATACTGCCTCACAAAATTTCAGGGAAGTTGTATCAAAATACGAGAAGGTATTATCTACATCATCAAGTTGGCCACTGTAATGGTCGGTGCTTTTCCCTCACCAACGTAATGCTCGAATCTGTAAGGTTACAGTTTGCGCACTGTAATGTTCGATTCTCGGTCAGTGAGGGACTGATGTAATGCTTAACTCTGTAACGTTACATCACAGGCTGCTCCAAGTGAGAGACGACCCTAAATAAAATGGTTTAAGAAATTAAGTTAGGTTACCAACGCAAAATACAATGAAATATTTGGTATGTCTATCATTAGCTCAGTTGGAAGAGCAGTCGTCCAGTAAGCAAACGTTCGCGGGTTGAGGTACGTTTCACCTGATATCCTAGCTAGACCAAGTTGATTTTTTATAGTTTTCTATCTAGCTATCTAGCGATAAAGTTAAGTGCATACGCTCCACGCCACATTGCTCTAATGAAGTGTCTGTTTTATTAAATAGTTAGGCCATTTGTTTTAAAAACTGGAAAAAAATCACTTGTAATAATAATAATAAATATCCCTGGACATTATTCCACACAGCGCCATCTAGCCCCAAAGTAAGCTAATTAAAGCTTGTGTTATGGGATACTAGACAACGGATTAACATACTTAAATACATTTTCTTTTGTAAATACATACTTATTATACATAGGAGACACCCAGACCAGTACAAACAGACATGTTCATGCACACAAATGTTTGTACTGTGCGGGGATCGAACCCGCGACCTCTGGTGTAGTAGCCAACTTCTTAACCATTACACCAAGTCGGTCGTCAAATATAGGTAAGTATCGGGCGGAGTAAATGACTTACCTTGTTCATCACGTCCCCTCACGTAGTGACGTAATCAACGGGGCTTTTTCTTGCCTAAACATCAAAAAACCCTAGTTTATCACGTCTACTCTAGGTGACAAAATCGACTGGGCTCTCTCGAGCCTTTTTCTACAACTAGCAAAAATAAAAAACCTCTTTTTATGATAATTATTTTTACTTTCGGATGCATTATTAAAAACAAAGTCGACCTATGCCTACAGATTGAATGCCTTCGATCTCTTGTAGGACAACACTTTAAATATACCTACGTATAGAAAAAGCCCTGTCATGACAGGAACATTTTGTCTCTCCGTGCGGGGACGTGGTGAACATGGTACCTAAGCCATGTTGGTACCGGGCGAGACTTACCCCGCGACTCTCCGGCGACAACTCGTCCTACTAAGCTAACAATACCGTCAACAGACCTGGCTAAGTCTCCAAATGTATGTAGTACGTAGTTTCATCATCAATTAATGTTTAGAGTACGTTTCAACAACCGAAAGAAATATTTTTTCTATTGTACTAATTAGGTAGGTAGGTATTTTATAAAACACGTTTTTTTTAACAACTGACCTTCAAGATGACCTCAATGCACCTGATGGAAAGCGTAGGTGAGGTCCAGATATGAGGCTAACAAACGCAATCATGCAAAGGGATCACTGAGCTGGCCATTCTCATCATGAAGGCCTGCAGAATGCCTGTTCTCGCCCCCCCTTGAAGACTTAAGCCTTAACTTAGTTTTACTTGTTGTTTTCCATGCGCTAAAAGTCGGTGGGTTCTGGGCTCCTTTTAAATTAAATTAGATAAATACATTATATTTGCCATTGACTCGAGAAGAACACTACGGCAAGTAAAAAAGTGTATCGTAAAAATGGGTTCGGTTTTTTAAGCGCGTTGAAATCTTTTGGTCTGTATACGCATTCACTAACATAAATAATCGAGGTTAAATATTTTTCGTTTTGCTAAGGTTTCCTTGCACTATCTGCATGCGTTGGTCGTGTTTTCGTTCCACACACATAGATTGATTGATTAAACATATATTTTACTTACATAAATTAAGACAAAATAACTAGGTACTATATTAAGTGACGATAATTTTACTCTGTCCTAAGAACAGACTTCGGTATGATTCATGTTAAGAGCCCCTTGCTTCCTCAAGCAGAAGATATTGAGATATAGTTCTGATACTCGTACTTCGTTTTAAATAATCAAAAGACTTCTGAAAATTTGCTAGCTTTAAAAAGTAAACCAATTTCTGTAATGGACTTCGTGCATCCATTTTGCAACATGAAGTAATTTAATCACCTAACGGCAATTAATAAAAATAACTCAACCTTAGTTGAAAGATAACAGTCGTTGGTAAAACCAAATTATCTCTTACAAATTATCTCCAATTATAACCTAACCTAAAACCGTTGGCGGCAAACTTTCCTGCCCTGTCAAAACTCAATTTGTCAAGTCAAACACTGTAATGGCGGCGTAGGGGTGTTCCATTTTGACAGATAACGTTGCTACCGATTATATGTTCCATGATCAGTAATTTCAGAGTGGTAGGGTTCAAAATAGAGTGAAAATCGTTTTTGTGGGAGACATTGATGCGTTGAAAGGAGATTAAATTGTGTAAATAGGGATTAGGCAGATAAGCCGGGCATTGTTTGAAGGTGACGAGCCGGCGCCTGCTGACGGGTGTCCTGTGGGTGGCATGTGGGCTAGCATAGACAATAAATAAACTCACTTTGATGATGTTTATTTTGCGACTATCAAAATTCGATCTATTAAAAACAGGTTTTTAGCAAGAATTTCAACCGTCCAAAGTACCGTCTATCAATTTTTTAATTGATGATATTAAGTGAAAACAATTGGTAGATTTTACAGATTGATATAGTTCGTCGCCTCCAGTCTACTTCAGACTTGATACTTGCACAGAGCTTATGATGGCACCGCACCGGTCCTAACATCTAGTTATCTGACAGTTCTAATATCGATATGTGCCACTTCAAGCTCTGTAATCGTACCATGAGTATCCACCAAATAGTCGCTCGTGTCAGTAAAGAATGCGATTTCGGTACAGTGACTCTAAGAGAAAAGTTCCGAAAAGTGCCTGTAGTTAACCATCGTAATTTCCGTGACGTAAACTTAGGGTACTGTTGAGTGGACCAGTGGACCAAGTGCAAACATGACTCCGAAGCAGCCAATGATATTCAAGTCCACACTAACTAACGTTTCTCCCAACAGATCGAACTCTTCAGGCAGCAGCATCAACTCGCCGCTGGGCCCCGCGTCGTGCGGCATGGCGGCGAACCCGTACGGCGTCCCCCTGTACGGCGGCGCGCCGGTGCAGGGCTACGGCTGCGCGCCGGCGGACTTGCCGCACTACGGGGACATGCGCGGCGCGGGCTGGTACCCCGCCTCCAACGACCCCAGGTTTGCCAGTGAGTCGGCCGTCCATTCATTAATCATCATCGTTATTACTGTGTTGAGAGATAAAAAACTGCAGCTCACCTGTCGAACTAGACAGTGATTTCGGTGGCGTAAGATGTACCTTGCAACAGTTGCAACCACAGAGTTTCCCCCAGACAATGATTACATTTAATGTCAGTTTGATTAGGCCAGGCGCATGCTATTCACATTGCCATCTTCATTCATTAACCATCATTTAACTACAGGAGCAAAGCTCTAGATGCCGTTTTCGACCACTAGATAAATTCTGCATCTAGCAACCTAAAAGGAATTAGTCAACCGCAATGAACCACTTGGTTTTTACTTGTGTGCCAATTTCATTTGTCATACTTTTGAAGTTTTCTATATACACATACTCGTAGGTATATATTATACTTGTTGGCGTTTTGCTTTGCCAGTAAGTCGGCCGTCCAATCTAACCACTACTGTAACTATTGCATCGTGTAGTGCGCTGGTGCAACGATGCAGCTACAGACCTGCCTCACTATGACGTACGCGGCTCTGGAAGGTTCTTCGACAGCAACGACCCCAGGATTGCCAGTGAGTCGTGCTAGCCAGGCTCATCTTATATTTAAACGGCTTTATCGAGATCACCAGGGTGACTGGCATCAAGTTTTATGAACACACTAGTTACCTCAAGTTTCAATTTAACAGTCATCTCGCACTGTCTGGGGTCCAGGATTCTTTTTTTTAGGACGCTTTATCTGTGAAATGAGCTGGTTTTTTTCTCAATGTGCTAAAAATATTCAGTAGCATGGAGTTTTTCAAGTGGGTGGAAAGAAACTCAGCTTAGTTTTGTACCCGCTCCTGCTGTTTCAAGGTGCCATTTTTTACTGATATGATGTCACCTCACTTTAGCATCATCGTTACAATTAGGCAATTTATACTAAAAAATAAATTAATACTCGCTGAGCCCGGTTTATTCAAATATTGCATTGCATGCAAGGTTTATTAAGCCGTTCCATATACAACCTCTATCTCATGTAGCTTTTTGTGTTCTGTGGTAATTGTGGTACACATTTAGGTACTCAGATGTCTATCAAACCACACGTCGGGCGCCAATCAAAATGTATGGGCTGTCATTCTTAAAAAATATTGTTTGAGTACTCATGTTCTTAAGTTGAAAGCAACAGAGATTATCAAAAGATTCATAAAATCTATATCTCTAAGTATACTCAGTAAGTGATGTAGTAACTTTGTGAGTGAAAATTATATTTTTTCAATTGACTTTATTTTCATGGTCACCATACGATATCAGTATTTTTTTATGAAAACCTAAAAATTTGTGTTACGAATAGTCTTTTCGTAAACCAGATCCTCAAACTAGTAACAACACCGATTGGCGTCATATTTACGTTAAAAATCCCAATGTAACACACTCGCTGCATTCAATTAGTCTAAATTACCGTATAGATTGCAATGTTTTGACAGTGTAAAATAGCGGCCTGGTTTGTGAGAGAAAGTAACCCAACACCCCCTATAGCACTTCTCGAACGCACCTCGCCTGAGTGGTGTCGAGTTTCATTCGCCAATTCCACCGGCGGTCACGCGGGAGTACTGTGATATACCCAGTAGGGCGAGCGAGGTCGATAGCGAATGCGTAATCGTAACGTAGTAAAGTTTCGTGAACAATTTTGGCGTCAAGTAAACGCACTAACCAATTTCCAGAGGATTTTGAGTGACATTTTATATTATATAAGCTCGACGATTGCGACAAAAAAGGTCAAAATAGGTGTTCGTCTTTCATGAAGTACTTCCAATCGTTAAAAATTATAACTATACAATAGACAAAAAAAAATTATAAAATCTACTCAATTGATTTATTAACTACATTCCCTTTTTCTCAGAGGAATGGAAGTGGGTACCTACATTTGAGTGGAGTTCTTCTAAAAGTAAGGCATATACATACATACTGAAATAGCAATAATGCAAACAGTGTGTTTACCAGTTTTGCTATCTATAGATAAGCAATTATGCACGTTGGAGATATTCAATATTCATTTAGGTTCAATGCAGTTCTTTCTTGAGCTAACTAAGGATACTTAACTTTGTCTTTACTAAACAGACATTCATAAAACACTTGAACTATAAAAGTGTTGCCACAAATGTTACCTTGAACCCGTCTGGGTGGGTAAAAGATAGCTCAGATGCACCTCGCACTCATAATCCTAATTAAAGTCACTAACTAGGTACTAGGTACTGACGGAATCAGAATCATTTATTTCGCTTGGAAGTGGTACAAAGATGTAAAAAAATATATGCAAAGTTCTAACATTTCACAATAGCATGGCATGCAAAATTATATTAAGTACGAGTATACAGGGTGTCTCGGAGAACCTGTTCCAGCGAAGGTCTGTGGTCTAGGGACCCTAATACCTATCGATTGAGCCCCGCAATGTTCCGCAATTTTTGGTAGTTTTCGAGGAATGATTTTTTTTACAAATTTTCGATAATTTCTGTGTTCTGACATTTTTTTGGGTACGGCCCAAAAAGTTGAGAAACAAGCTTAATTATTTTTTCATTGTTAGCGGAACACTAGGTCTACTTGAATCAAAAGCACACAATATGAAACTGAAAAAGTTTAAAAAAATACTGTATTTCCCTAAGATTAAAAAAAAAGTTACATAAACTTTTTCTTGTAAACCTTTTTCAAAACTTGACTTATTTACCAACTATTCAGCATATACATTTCAATGAGATACTTTAAGCGCATCATACTTAAATTTTCATGCAAAGTGTCAAAAGTGTAAATTCACTACATTATGGTAGCAAATAAAACTCAATTAAAAGTAAGCCTGATGCATTTTTTTCGTACAAATACTTTAAAAAGTTTTGAGAATGGTGACTTTCTTGTTCAAAATCAATCTTATTAATTAAAACGATCTAAACTTTATTGATGTGTTTTTTTTAAAAATGCATTTGGTTTACTTATAATTAAGTTTAATATGCTACCATAAGCATCTTAAACTAAACTGTTCTAACGCTTTGAATGAAAATTAAAGTATGATAGTATCTCATTGAAATTTATATGATGAATAGTTGATAAATTAGTCAAGTTTTTAAAAAAGGTTTAGCAGAAAAAGTTGGTGTATCTTGTTTTTTAAATAGCTTTCAAAAATTATTAAAAAAACAGTATTTACCACTTATAAAACTGATTGCTACTATTTGCGCCACAGTAACTAAAAAAGTGACACAACCCAGAAATTTTTCTAAAATAAAAAAAAACAACTTAAAAAGTACCGAAAATCGCGGAACATACATGGGGCTCAATCGATAGGTATTGGTATAGATAAAATAAAGTATTGGGGTCCTCAGACCACAGACCTTCGCTGGTATAGGTTACCCAGGACATCATTTTCAAATGTTACAAAATCACGCCTAATTCATTTCAATAAAAATATAACGCAAAATAAAAGGGTAACCTAGATTAAGAGAACTGAAAATATTCATCCATTGAGTATAAACATCTTTCTATCACCGCTTGAGGGTTGACTCAAATCTGTTTAGTGGTAAGTAAGTAATTCTATTTCAGCATTTAATTTATTAAAGATTTTTAATGCATACAGTAAAGTGCTTCTTCTGCAAAGCGTCGTCGAGTTAGAGGGTAGAACCAGTTTGTTGGGATGCCTTGTTTTAAAATTACAAAACTCCTTTTTCCTTGTAAATAAATTAGAATTAGTTTTAACAACTAAGCATATTTCATAGATGTAGATGCATGTTACGGTCAGCAACTTAATATTTTTAAATAAAGGTCTGCAGGATGTCAAACCCTCAACATTGCAATGTTGTTTGTGTGTTCGGCTCATGATAATTCATCATCAATATTATTTTATATATACCCGAGAACACAATGTTCTTGGATTCTCTAATGGAATTTATAGGGACGAAACTTTCAGGATTCGTTTTATACCATCTTTGTTGACGATTTGAATAAATGTAGTTTTTCTAAATAATAATAATAATAAAATAATAATAAAATGTTTATTAAACAACTTTGACATTACAGAAAATAAAATAATAAAAACAATGTAACACAGCAGCTTAGTTAGAGTGCCAAAAATTGCGTCGACAAACGTATAATTACACAAGGCAAAATGATTTCTACACTAGGCACAGCCTGTCCTGTAGAAAATCATTGGTCACATGTTGCCAAAACATTTCAAATTATAAGCGACTATTAGTAAGTTAAGAACAGTGAACTAAAGATTATATACTAATTATATACTATACTAAATTTACCCTGGATTATTAATATCTAACCATTTTATCGTTTTACTGATAGTTTGATTTATTTCATCATAATATGATTTTCAATCGTTGCATGGAATGACAACTGATACAGCGCCGGCAATAAGTATACAACCATGAAGAGTTACTTCTGGAAGATCGTCTTTATAGAGCAAGAATAACAAAGAGCCCAAAACTCTACCTTGCGTCACGCCAACATCGTTTAATTTCATGGATGACCTGTACTTTGTCAACTCCATCCTGGTAATCATGTGTGATTCATGTGTGTTCTATTTTCCATCCATATTTATAATGTCTTGCCGCGGGATTGCATATAGACACTACTTGTAGTCTGAGCAGTTTTTTTTAAAAGCACCTTCCTAAAAACTTGTCATTATTATGGTAAATTTGAGGGATAATAAAATCGTAACAATTTGTACTTAAAAGGTCAATATAGCCATTGACCAATGTCGGCGTAACCCAAGCTCGGGCACAGGAGCAGTAGTCTCAGTTCTCTGTGGGCACAGGTGCACGCGTATCGTTTACTCGAAAAACTCGGTAGGCATGTTACCTGAGTGGTGATCACATTAAATGACCGTTCCATTACAACTGCTGCGCATGAGCGCGGCAAATTATAGCTTGTGAGAAAGGGGCGGTTGTTATATTTCTTGTATCATGCTTTGAAGCTTTCGTACCCACGAAAACCTAGATATCGAAATTAACAAATCTGTTTTGTTGAAGGAAAATCGAATTCCGCATGTTAACAGGATTTACTTAATTATAACGTTAATGTTGGCATTTAAAAAAAACTACTGTTTTATTTTATATTGCTATAAGGACTAGTCTTAACCTCTTCATTGTTTGTCTGTCAAAGGGGTATTTTTCATACTTAGATTAAAAGTCATGGGAGGTTTTAATAGATAATGGCATGAACGATTAAGATCTGAAAACAAAATATGAAATACATTTTTAAAGGTTCAATTCAATTTGATAATAATTTGAATTAATTGCAAGAATACTCATTTATGTCATCTCTAATGTTCATTGCAATTTAAGGTAAATTTATTATTTTATGCCTCTACCGGCCGAGAAGTTAAAGTGGGCCTGTCATCATTACTGTCTCTCAGGGATCGATTCGTTAAAGTCGGGTAAAAAGGGGCAGGGATGTTTTTGGAACGGTTTATGGCAAAATAACTCATAGAACATGTTATTAAAATAATAAGTTGCCGGAGGCTATTAAAACTTTACCTTTTAAAACAATAATTAAATGAGCCTTATGCAAGTTATTGCCAAAAAAATGATATTATAGTATCAATGAATTTATTAATAGTAAAATTTGAATTTAATGTGTGATTAATTAAAATAATTGAATCCTAATCTCTTTATTTAGTTCATGTTCGATTTTAAGTACTTGTCTCTTAATTATTGCATGCCAATTGGCGTTGGTTAAATGTGAGAAACCTATGTAATGTAATACCTATATGTACCACTATACATATACCACATTTACTGCAATAAATTATTATTCTATTTCTATTCTTCTATGATCCATTTATTGTCATTATAATTGTAATTATTTGGAGCTCAGCTTCTGGATAATATGGTCTTAAAATGGGCTTAGGAGAGTGAGGAGGCGTCTCATTGAGACGTACGATTTTCGAAGAAACTGGTTTAAAAATAGTACAGAGGCGTTCACATCAACCTTTACAAAAACCATAAAAAATGGGTCTCATGTCAGCAGCATTAGGTGCCCCTATGTAAAGTTGATGTGAACGCCTCTGTACCTACAATTTTTAAAGGCAGCCGTTCTGGATTTTTTGATTCTTAGTTTTTATTATAACTTTGGTCGTTCTGTAACATCAAAAAAAATTAACAAACTTGTCCTACCTTTCGTATACCTGACTCTATTAGTCGAACAAAACATGGCTTCCGCCAGTCCAAGACGGACTCTTATTAGCCTCGCTGCAAGCCAATTACTTGTCCCAAACTAATTTCAAAAGAGCACTCCAAGCTGACCTGCCGACACCCGACGCCACTTGACAATACACACAGACAATAATATTACTCGAAACCCAATCCGAATTCCATAAACAAGCCAACCCAGTAGTCTCGCCCTCGGAGAAAGTCCAAATAGTGTCGAACAAACACAGCGAGCCATAGACAACGAGGAATAAAGATGGCGCATAATCTGTCGATAATTAGGCGGGAATCGACCGTGACCGTTAATACGTGTTTATTACGTGCATTCTAAGCTTGTTTTAATTGGCTGATTCCCTGGTCTAGCTCCTGAATGAACAAACATCACTCAAACTAATTTACTAATATTAGTTCAAGCAAGCTCCAATTCAGTATAATGTTGCGAGACAGAATCATTTTGATTTCAAACATTATTGAAGATGGTTTCCGGTACTACTTTTAATAAATAAATAAATAAATATCCCTGGACATTATTCCACACAGCGCCATCTAGCCCCAAAGTAAGCTAATTAAAGCTTGTGTTATGGGATACTAGACAACGGATAAACATACTTAAATACATTTTTTTTTTGTAAATACATACTTATTATACATAGGAGACACCCAGACCAGTACAAACAGACATGTTCATGCACACAAATGTTTGTACTGTGCGGGGATCGAACCCGCGACCTCTGGTGTAGTAGCCAACTTCTTAACCATTACACCAAGTCGGTCGTCGGTTAATGATTTTACCTAAAACATCACACCGCCTACCAATATCTGCAGAACACTTTACCTATTGTTTCTCACTGAGGGACTAGTCACAGATCATTTGGCCAATGACCACACAAGCATAAGTAATTTGAAAAATTAAATAAAAAAACTGAAGCTAAATCTAGCCGATTGAACACCTAGTGCACTACGTTTTTATCAGAGTAAAGACCCCGTCTTATAGAACATTTTCGATTTGTTAAAATAGTAAGTTTTATACGCATTCATACTGTTTGTTGAATACTCATGGAATGAAATTCATGTGTTCCATTTACCAAAGTATTTACACTTCATAACAATAACATAGTGTTAGTTTGCGTCGCGTTGAATCAAATTCAATCAAAATATTTTATTTGTGACGCCACAACTGGTATAATAATGGTTTTGACTCTATAAGTACTATATTTATGGATTACATTGGAAAACATTATTATTAAAAAACATAATTTGACATAAAAAATGATCCAGTGTTAGTGTCTAAAAGACGAGTCCATTTATTTCAGGTTGGTATACCTACCATACCCATGGTCCATCGTATGTGCTAGACACCATAGAAAAACAATACAATTTACCGTCAGCCGGTGGATCGACAGAAGACCGGTTTTACTGCAGGTCACAAAACAAAACCAGAAAATTACGACCAATTGTGTAAAAAATAAAGTAACTTCATATTACACAATAGCAATAAACTCTTAAGTAACAGTAACGGCTAAATGAGCCGAATGAACAAAAGGGATTACCTCGTTCACAACGGGATATATTTACGAGTGATTAGACTACAAACAGAGATTACGGCACGCTTCCGCAAAGATAAGTATCTTCGAGAACAGATTAAACGGTAAACGTAAAAACCTGTGCAAGCACAAAAACATGCCCTCGAAAGCTGTCCACCGAATTATTACGCCACAACAAAAAATGTTTTTAGAAAAAGTGTACTAAAAGTGGTACCCTGAGGCACGCCGGACTCCCGTACCTGGAGGGACAAGGGAGCGTGTAGGCACAGACAAAATAAGCAATTCCATCCGATCGGCCCCGTGTTTGTCCACCACTAGAGTTGTGGCTGAGTCAACACGCGAGCTCACGTCTGCAAATAGCGTGAGGTCGATGCAGTCGAAGGCTTTGGCTAAAATTATTTTAGTCTATTGCAGGGTTGTCGTGTCCAATACAGTGCGTTCAACTGGACACTCACTACCATTCTGATATTTTAATATTCAAACATCTAAAATTTTGACAGCAAACCATACAATATTTAGTTTTAAAATGCTCTTCACCTTTATTAAAAATGGCTATGTTCGCCAAATTAAGTTCGCCATGTTCTCACGCAAAGCTTTTTTACATTCAACATCATCAACATTCAATCAATCAATTAATGATTTAGTTGATTTCATTCTACGTTTGCCGAAAGAGCCTAACTTTACAAGGACTGAGTGAGGCGACATTAGCTGATCTATCAATTAAAAAACCTTTCATTTCTCTCAACCCTGTTGATACATGTAAAAATATTTTAGTGTATGTAAATGCGGACTGAAGGTAAAATGTGGACAAACAACGATCTCCACTCGATGTTGTTACTTCATCAAAAGTGCTTCTTATGCCGAGTGTCCACGCCTCGATGTTATGAAACGTACCTTCCGTGTATGTACCTACCGGCATGTATGCAATGTTATTTCATTGAGTTTCTATTGAATTGTATCAATAATTTCTAGACATCTTTTGTCATCTTTTTTAAATGTTTGCTACACCGTGATCAATTTCGTTTATAAGTTTTCATCTTTTTTAGGAGAACAATTTATGCAACACTGTAACTAACGGAGAATGTCCTGAAAGCCATTAACCATAACCTAAACCCTGCTCTTCAGTATAAAAACCTAGCGGATATTAATGTTAATTACGCGGTAGCAAAAAACCGGGTACCTGCACCGTCGAGTGTTGCCATACATCGTCAAAGCGTCGCGCGCACGGTCAGCTTGGAATTAAAACTGCCGCGGGGAAAAAAATAAGTGTGTGGTGTGTGACACACTTAGTTTCCACGCGGCTAATGCGAGCCGAGTGGACGTCAGCGGCAGGCCCGTTTATCTCCGAGTTCTGAGGGAATGGGCGCGAGAATGTTTGCTATTTCGTTCCCACGGTTCACCGCGTTGCTGCTTTTATATCGTTAGTAAGGATTATTGTTGTAGTTACTGAGACCGAATAGCAGAATGACGAAAGTCTGATTTTGGAAGTCTAGACAAATCCACCGATGTCTAGCCAGACATCTGGCATTGGGTTTAAGTATAAGAATTTTAATTCTTGCTATTACAACTAATTTCCTATTTTTTTTAGATAGATAATAAGTTAAATAAGTTTCAGGAGCGCATGACGAAAACATGATTTGTGATCGGTACTGATTTTATAGACACTATTTATTATTTGTGGATCTATAAGTCGCAGTTGATAGAAATACATTTTGCAAAATCCCTAAAAGTACTAAGATCATATGGTAATACATACAATAATAATGTATTTCTGAAGCTGCTGAATGCTGCAGCAGCCGTTGCGTACGTAATATACATTACCTTACCCTATTTCATTAAAACTACAGCTCATCCAAATTTTAAACTGTCATTATCATCCTAAAGTATAAGTTGAACGCGCAAGTTATTATAGCAAAATGCAACATTATTCTATCACCCTTCCGTTCTCCCGCCCTGCGCGACGCCTATTATGTGTGTTCGCGCACGCACAATTTGCCAGCGTTTGCTATAGCGGGGCGAGCTATTGTCGACTAATGCGATTAATATGAACTGCTGATAATAATGATGGGCGAAGAGAGTTTAATGTTAAAATGTTTGGAGTATCAGAGTACCACCGCTAATCTCATTATCTGTGTCTTAAAACAGATGGGGAACGAAAACTATTTGATAAAACTTTACTTTTTTGAAGTTGTAAAAGTTAAATCGAGAATTTTTATTAGCGTTATCAAAATGATAAGTTTTAGTAACTGTAAGGGCTGATAAATTGGTTTAGTTACATATATCTGGATCTAAGTTCGAAAGATGTTTTATTTAGTACTTTTACGATTGGATTCCTTTAATAGTTCCTAGTAAGTAATCTGTGGTATAACGTTGTGCGCAAATGTCAAAAATATATGACTTCAACTTTGAATCTACAATATTAATTATTTCACTACTGACGAACGGTTTCCCTCTTTCACTGATGCATGCATGTTCCGCTTTAAAAAATTCAATATTTAACTAGTTCCAGGATCCAACATCTCATATTGCGAATCGATCCAATGACACGTAAAATTCAGAGTTTGCAATAGCGCTTCATCGGAGCCAAATATTTCCATATTGCACCGACTTTTAAGCTGAAAGTTGAAACAGACGATTGATTTCCTGTCATTCAATCGTAGTTGAGGTGGTCCCATTGAATATCTAATTTAAAAACAAACTTCGCGGACTCTTGTTTACCTTCAATTCACTATTTGACACTCAAATGTCTTTGATCGGCTCCCAGAATGGAAAAATATTGTAGATTTTACGAGTATTGTGACGTCTTAGCAAAATTAATTGCCTTGCTTTTTGAATCGACTTATCGAGAAATAGGTCATTGGTCCATTATAACTAACTAGTTTATTATTTTTCTTTGATATTGCACTTTTATGTCAGAATGCTTAAAGATTTTACAATATTACGTTATCTTTCCAATGCTATTCCCTTATTAATCTTTTCTGTTCCTTGTATCTCAAATTCGTGGTAACTTTTTCATATATTATGAAACACATTTAACAAGTGCAATGCCAGTTTTTTAACTATTACATTTATTTCATCTCTTGGTATTATTTTTGCAATTTGTCATAATATCGTCTCTGATAGCTTACCTATTTTAATCGTGTTAGTTTTAACTTAAGTAGGCAATTGAAAATGACAATTGATTTTACTTTCATTGTTTAAATGTTGTAGTAGTCGCAGATCCATTAGTTTTAAGTAAATATTAGAACAATCGGAATCTGTGGACCACAGCTTATCGACTTTAATTCGGTTCGAGTTACTTACATAATAATATGTTTTTGAACTGAACGAAAAACAAATACTACTTTGTGTGACGAAGGTTCAGTTCTAAAATAATGATCTAATTCTTATACCTCTTCGACTAACTACCTTTACGAGTAGGTAAGAGTAAGTCACAGGACAGTGACTGACTTAGCTAAAGAATTGTTAGTGCGTTACGTTTTTATAAATAGTAAACATAATGTGATTGGCTTTGTTGAATATAATTAAAAATAAAATCTTGCACAAGGAACTATTTTTATTCTGCAATTAAATAATCACATCGATATAAACAATCAATTTCACGTAAATCACTAAGAGATCTTCTCCGTGGTGAGTCGTGTCTCTGTGGCGACTTATATTACGTTGCCTCCAGTTTTATTCCGGTAGCCGCACGCTAGTCACGTTCAGTTTGCCTCTCCAAGTAGGTTTACCTACATTCTTTGGAGTTTCGATGGACAAACTCGCGAAAACTCGATATCCGTGTCAAAATAGGTTATTAGCTATTGTAAAATACTCGTACGTGGTCAGTTTGCTTAACAGCTTTTTATTAGCCTAAATGACAATATCCCTAATTGTTTTTAATGAAAAAAAAAACGATGAACATGTTTTCAGTAGCCGTTCAGCTATTCTCGCGGTCTTCGCCTTGGATTCGTGATTAAAGACCGATGATACTATAGTTCCTCTATCTAGTATTCAGCCAAAGTGATCAACTCATCGAAACTCCTAAGAGAGGCAACAGAATCTATCTTGCCAATTTCTATCTTGTCTATAAAGGAGTTCCAATCTGTTGGCGTTCAGTTTTCCATCATGACCTCACCTCCTATTGTGAGTTTTTCTATACGATCTTGGACTAAGATTGTCCCATACTTGTAGGATGAGTTTTTCGTTTTTCGCTTTTTCGCTTTCGCTTTATATATAATATTAATATTTATATTTTTATATAATATTTAATATTTGTATATTTATACATTGGACAAAGACGTTGAATACAACGTCGAAATTATTGAAAGCTATAAAATATTATAGCTTTTAATAATTTCGATAAAACAATTAATCCGGTCAATTCGACATCCGAGGATACAGTAATTCGCACCCAGCTCAATGTTTTAGGATTGTTCAAAACACTATCGTAAATACACTACACTATCTTAAAAGTCCTCATCGATCCGACACCTGGAAAAAAATATATTCTGGGTCAAAGGTCACAAAAATGGGTTTTTCGCGATTTTGTTGTTGAGATAAAATTGTAGACCAGTAGTGTGAATAATGTGATTTAAAAGGTGATTTTAATAACTTGATTATTATTAGCACCTCCAATATCGGTTTGCGCAATCTACTCGACCATGAAGCCATTAATGATGTCAGTGTTGATATTATGTTTGAAAGCCAGGCTGTTTGTCTTGCTCTAGCAATCTCTGCTCGTCACCGTAAATAACATTTGTGGTTTTGTGGCTTACACATCTTTTGGAGATTGAGGTCATTGGGTTATTTTGAAAAAAGAAAAATCTTTCGTTTGAAACGAAATTTAAGAAAACTCTGATTCCGGCGCAATACTTTGTGAAGTATATAGATTAATAAATTATGCATTTAAGATTACCCAACACAGTAAACCTATGATCAGGCAACGGTACGCAAAAGCTCAACCAGTTTTTTTCTGACATCGTGTCAGGGTTTCACTAATAAAAAGGTCGAATAGTTTCCGCCCGCTGCCCGTTACTTGTTACTTGTCTTTGTTATAGTCATCGTCTTCAATGTAAGTAGTTTGTATTACACAATAAGTACTCGTAATTATTAAAATTCAGCAATACCGCAGTGACTACATCTGCTCCTGCATGGTTTACATTAGTAACTTCAGAGAAGATAAGATAAATTTTCTTTATTGCACATCAAATGACACATTACAGGTTGGTCCTCTGCAGTGGCAGAGGATAACATGAGAATAATGAGCAAAGATGTCCGCTGCTTCGCAGTTGTTGTTTGCGACGTGATGGTCAGAGAACATAAACCTTTACTAACTCGATTAGGATCGACAAAATTCACAGTCGAATAGCGTCCCCGGTCACTGGCCGTCAGCGGCACGCGCCCCTGGCCAATTTCACGCTCCCGCCCCTCATCAAACGCACTCCTCCGGGTAAGTGACCGTTGATTTGTGTAATGATTGCTTTTAATGTGCGGAATTTGCGCGGTTATTGCACTTGCTCTGGTGCCTTGGGCGAGATCCGATCTCGTTGTGTTGGACTCCGGAGAAAAAACAAATAAACATGTGTAGGCATGCGTAAGAAAAACACAGAATTATTAATATAGGTATCTTGAAAATTCAGACTAGCAATGAATGACTGTGGTGTTATCGACTGGACCTCATAATTTGAAAAGCCCTAATAAAAAATGGTAGGTTACATGGGACCAGTTCATGCAGTGTCCGCATTTCGCTTTATTTGCTTGTTCGTCAGTATACCACATACCATCACGACTTTATCCCAAACGGGGTAGTCAGAGGCAAGTGACTGTTGTCGTCATGGTGAGCGGAACACTCAGAAGCCCACTTTTCACCAATGGTATTAGAACCCAACGTGGTAGATGGTGAGCCTTCCGCCGCTAATATCCAGGTTGATTTGGTTTTTTATCGATGTTTTCCATCACCAGAGATTTAGTCGGAAATTAAACAATGAACACAAAGATGTAGGTTCTAGCCAGATTCGAACTCGGGACCACACGATCCGCGATCCAAGTTGGGGTGCTTAACCACTAGGCCTCGACGCTCTCAGCAGCAAACCAACCCATTTTAATGAAATAATTAAAAAGCGAATTACTTAATACTATTTTAATCTATTATTTCTCTTAATAGGCAAAAAGCAGCAATAACTTAATCATATTAGTATATATAGGTAAAGGTAATTTTTTTATATACTTACGCTTCACCCACGCCACGAGTGCGTATTCTTCCCCCGTCCGGCGGGGGTCAGTGGTTCGATTACCGGCTGTTTGTTGACAAAATATGCGTCCGATGAAACGACGGGAAACAAATTTTCTATGCGAAGAAATTTCTAAGTGCTCGGGGTCGCTAGCCGAAATATTCTTGGGACTTCGTATTTGTGTAGGGATAGTACGAGTATATTGATTTTCATATTAGTTTTTTTCTGATTAAGGAAAGTTTGAGAGTTGTAGTCTAGACCTATTAAGTTGTCATGTAACCACGTCTAGACGTTATAATTCTGTAAACTGTATGGACCACTTTATGGCAGGTGGTACTGTCTTGTGATTGCAAAAACATAACATTTCGATTATTGACACTTTTTAATATATTTTTTTACTTTTAACTTTTTTTTTTAAATATTTTATTATTATTATTTAGTAACTTTATCTAACTGTAAACTGTGTAGGGTATCTAAATAACAGACATAAATACTATAATAATAATAAAAAACAGAAAGTGAACTGAACACTTTGATAAGCCTAATCCATTTGCTGGCTACAATAACACCAAGTGTGCATCCACAGTGCAAGCCTAGCGCGGTTGCAATGACGGGCGCGAAGTATCAAACATAGAAACGCGCCTTTGCTACACCATAGTTAGACGCAGTACTTTGCGCCCGTCATTGCAACTGCGCAAGGCTTGCACTGTGGGCGCACACCAAGTACCTCCTGACATTTTCCATTGTTACGGTGGAATGAAATAACTCTTTATTTCTTCTTTTGAAATACCTCCCCAGTTTAGGTACAATGCAGCCTTCTAGATATTTGTTAACGACGTCTTACTTATCAAGTCATTTCGGACTCCCGGTTCACCGCTTCGACAAGGCCAGTCAGAAGTTAGGACAAGTGCCATACAACTAACACAGATAGATAAGTGTTCCGATTTTTATAGGAACATTGATAATGCGTTACGACTAATGCTACGAAATACCTACGACAGCCTATTATTATAGCTAAAAGACTTCAACGAAATCAATAACTAGGAGATTAAAACATGTGTAAGAACAGAATTAAAAAAAAATCTGAGCGGATGTATAAAAACCAGCAGACAAACCCAAAGACATGAACCAGTTATTGGTTAGATAAAAATATTAACAAAGCAGCCTCTGGTTGTTTGTAAACATCTGTTTACGAGTCATTTAACGGTCTCATACGTTCTCTATGCGCCTCCACACAAAACCATTTAATTTATAACTACTATTTAATTCGTCGTCGCCTGAACGCAAACGGTACGTTTCACTTAGAGATCGCGATAACAAAATGTCCGGTGGGTCCATTGACGTTTCCACAAAGGAGAGCGAAGCATAGACGCGTACTTATTTTGATCAGGCAACGATACCGCGTTTCATGCAGCCAAAACAAGTCCGACAATAGAAGCGTAAGTAAGACAGAATGGGGAGTAATATTTTATTGAAAGACCCTTTTCGACGGCTGAGTGTTGTGTAAATAGCGCTTGGTATTCGCCAGCATAATGTGTGGAATATTGCCCCGTCTGCCGACGCTACAATAAAAGGTTATGAGATTTGGTCCGCGCCCGTACCGACTGACGTTGCTGAAATCTCGCTATTGATTCGCGTTGTTGATTTTGCCTTCTCTTAGATTTACTGGTACTACCCAGCAGTTGCCAGTAAATCTGAAAGATTATAACCTTCTTTTTTAAGAATACTTGTAAAAGGATAACCATATACATGTTTACATCAAACAAAAACTTGAATCCGAGTAAATTCCTAGCCTAACCTAGGTATGTTGCTTAAAATATATTTTTATGAAATGTTTTAGATAAATATTTCAGAAACAACGTGTTTTGCTATGTCACCTCTCCAATCTGACAATTGTAGGTCTCAATCAACATTGCGACAATAAAATAGAGCTTGTCAAATCTGAAATGACGCGCGTCTCCACCGCATTCAAGTATCGCATCAAAGTAAAAAGAAGTAAAGTAATTAGCCTATATACTATCCCACTGCTAGGAAAAGGCCTCCATCATTGGAATCAAGTCATCACTACAATACACAATGGATGGGTTTTGGCTTAAGATTATTTTTTTTAAATATGGACGCAATAAAAAAATGTGTTGCGCGTTATTTCTGGTCAGACAAGCTCTACCTTAGTATCACATGAGATTGTAAAGGTACCTACTGAGCTCTAGTTCCATGGAGGCAAATTGCGATGCTCTAGTGTTGTGCACTACAAAGCACTTAAGTTTTATAGTTACTTCAGAACTGAGGCGCTTTTTATACTCGTGTGTATATGGAACCATCCACTTTCAGTCATCAGTAAACTCCTAAGAGTAATGTATCAGTGTAATTTATGAGTTACTTTATAAATCATCTTCTGTAACAATAATTATATTTGGAGTTTATAAATTACGATTGGCGTGGTTCGCTGTAGCACGGTTTCTCGCCTCCATTTCCGTAGTGTCCCGGGTTCGATTCCCGGTCGGGTCAATTCAGGAAACGATCTTTTCTAAATTACCTCGGGTGTGGGTGTGCTGGGAGACGCCCCTAACTTAATTCATCATAGACCACATCATCACTCATTCACAACTTAATCGCACTTGGTTACCACCAGGACTGCCCAGTCAATAATAATAAAACAAGTCTTTTTTTTCAAATGCCCGTCAAGATGACCTCACTCCACCTGATGGAAAGCGGTTGTGAGGTCCAGATATGGTCTAAATCCAGATATATTCCTGGTCTGGTACAGAGGCGTTCACATAAAACTTTACATAGGGACACCTTATGCTGCTGACATAAGACCCATTTTGCAATGGTTTTGTAAAGGTTGATGTGAACGCCTCTGAACCTCGTAACACGAGGATATTTATCCTCATTTCGAGACCGTGACAAATGGTGTGTTTTCTGGCGCATATTTACAATTTATTTATAAAAAAACAACCTAGAGGTGCGATAGTGGCAGGCAAGCGCTGACTGGCTGGAAAGGAAAGATCATGTTGCAATTGTTTGCTACTCTCAGTTTAGAGAATGAACTTGACAAGTTGTAAGGAATTGTAAAAAGGACCCTGAGCTTTGTAAACTACGTTTATTGTGATTGCGTACCTGAGCGGCTGCTTCAGTTTCCAGGCTGATGACGTCAACGTCAGGCGGCATGGGCCACATGAACAACATGGGCGGGCTGGCGGCGTGCGCGGGCGCAGACGCCAAGCCGATGCAGTTCCCGCTCGCGCAGAGGCGGAAACGGAGGGTGCTGTTCACGCAGGCACAGGTGAGCAAGCTGATAAGCAAAACCTTTTTTTTAATACCTTGATTTGACTTGCTTATTAGGACAATGGGTTGGGTCTTGCCTATAGCGCCGAAGATTGTAAATTTGATCCCCATGACAAACATGAAGCGTGTAGCAAAATCACGCGTGTAAAATTTACAAAAGAAGGTTGCGGGCACTTAATTTATTATTTTTGTCTATGAATTGAATCCTAGTTAATGACTTAATGAGTCACATTGTATAATATGGTGTACACGATGACAGACACCATCCATTGAGAATGTATTTCCATCCGTAATGTGAGAGCTTGACTCATAAAACTGACCCCGCGGAGCCAGTTAACCAATGCCATTTTATACCATTTTTGAATTGGTCAACTGGCCCCACAGCTGAAATCTGTACAGTCCCCAGAAAAATTGAATAAATAACCGTTAAGGAGCTTATTAGTATGAAGGGGTCAAGATATGCCCTGCCTATTCTTTATTAAACCAGGAAAGCAGAAATTAACTGGAACTAGGTGCTAAAGCAACTATATCATTTATTATTTTACAATCAAGCTTTTTAACTTAAAGTACCAGAAATGTCAGGTGTCAGAAATGAACCGAAAAAAGTACCAGTAATATTACAGGCACAGTAGGACTATAATGTTTAACCATGAACACTTAGTTACAGTTAATTTCTTCATACAGTAATAAGCTCCTTACCGGTGATTTGGATTTTTTTTCTGGATACTGTACGGATTTCAGCTGTGGGGCCAGTTGGCCAATTCAAAAATGGTATAAAATAGCATTGGTTGACTGGCCCCGCGGGGTCAGACTCGAGCGGGCCCAGCTCACTGAGCCCTCCTAGCAGAGGATGCTTTATTTGTTCAATGTACCTCGACCACTTTGATGAAAATTATCTGATCTAGCCAGCAGGGCCCTCAGCTGGATTGCACTTTTATTACATCAAAATAATACTGATCGTATCTGTTTATAATGTATGTACAGAGGCGTTCACATCAACCTTTACAAAACCATTGCAAAATGGGTCTTAAGTGATAGCATAAGGTGCCCCTATGTAAAAGTTGATTTGAACACCCTTCGAGAGGTACCTCTCGATTAGTTTATTAAATTTTAGGTTTTTTTTTTGGAACAAGAAAAATAGGCAAAAGTTCTGTCCTTCCAACAGGCACTGTGTTATTAGTATAAATACGAACAGAAAAAGTGACCCATTTTTATCGTTGATCAATAGATGTACTCACCTCAATTTTATTACCTTATTATTTATACAGGTACATTACTTAATCGAGTACTATTCAATTTGAAAAAGTATACAAACAGTATTTTTTCACGATAAAACGATTAAATAAAACGATTTATCATGATTTCTATAAACTCTCAAACTCAATCGTCAAATGAACAGCAAAATATATTAGTAGGTCAGACATGAATACCGACCGTAATATTTAAATGGTTTAGGTACATTGGACACTGTTGATAAATTTGTGAGGTACTACATTGAACAAATAGAGCATTGCTATTAGTTTTATGAGTCTAGCTCCCGCTTGGTAGAAAGAAACATATATTTCATCGAGTCTTGATTCGAGTCCCGGTCACACACATATTAGTATTCTATTATATTACACTAGCTTACCGCCTGCGGCTTCGCCCGCGTTATCGTTTTATATCATGGCCAAATTCCATAAAATCTATATAAATTGTAGCCTATGTGTTATGAGAGCGTCGTGGCCTAGTTGTTAAGCACTCCAACTCGGATCGCGGATCGTGTGGTCCCGAGTTCAAATCTGGCCAGAACCAAAACCTTTGTGTTCATTGTTTAATTTCCGACTAACTCTCCGGTGATGGAAAACATCGAGAAAAAAACCAAATCAACCCGGATAGCGGCAGAAGGCTCACCACCTACCACGTTGGGTTCTAATACCATTGGTGAAAAGTGGGCTTCTGAGTGTTCTGTTCCCCATGACGGCAACAGTCACTTGCCTCTGACTACCAAGTTTGGGATAAAGTCGTGATGATATGGTATGGTCCTGTGTTATTCTGAAAAGTTTGTGTTTGTCTGAAAGTTTGCGAGTATGTATTAGGTTGGGTAAAAGTCTTTTTGCATATAGTATGTATGAACTTGTAATAAAATCTCTTTGGCTATACTATTTGTATATTTGGATGGTTTTGGTATCATTAAAAGTTTCAATTTTAAAGAAGATAATTACAAATTCAAATTAAGAAAATGTGTGATTTGCATTTGTTTTTCTACTGTCAAGATGTGATGTAAATCTAAAGAAGAAATTCGATACATTTTAAAATTATACTACAAAAAAAGTAAAAATGCAACGCAAGCTGCGAAAAAAAAATGCGATGTTTATGGACATAGTGCAGTGTCGGTGAGAGTATCACAAATTTGATTTAAGCATTCTCAATCCGAAAATTTTGATGTAAAAGATGCACGTCGCTCTGGTCGCCCTATTACGGATAAAATGGATGCCATTTTTAAAAAACTGGAGCAAGATCAAGTCATAATCACATTTACCCTATTTTTTGTCAATAATACGCTCATCAGTGAGGGGCCAGAAGTAATAGTTCCTCTCACAGACTACGCAATTTGAATCTTACGGCGCATTCACTGTGCAATGTTCAAAATGAAAGCGAGTTTTTCACAATAGCCTGCCAGTACGCAAAACACAATAACAAATAACTTCCTATCACCATGCTAGTAAAACTAACTTCCTCAGTAGCGCTAAGTGCCAGCTCCCCTCACCCCTAACAAATTATTATTCGAACCCCTCCGCAGGTTAGGAGCGTTATTTGCCGATCATTTTACAAATAAATATCAGTGCGTTACCTGCTGTAATTTGGAATAAAGACGCCCACGCAAGCTAAGAGAATAGGGCTACATCGGTTCAATGTTTGATGTTTAAACAAATTCTTTGTTTACCGTTACCGGTCATTCCACGAAATTTTTTGAGAAATTGCTATTCAAATTATGGTATGTTTTAGTGAAGTGCAGTCTAGATAAAGCATTTTGCAGCATTTTTTTTGGTGGTAAGACTGACAGGGCTACAAATTTAACAAAATAAATAAAACGCCAATACAGGGTAACAGCGATATGGGACCTATTCTTTGAAGTGTAAGTAGCTATTTGCAACATATTCTGTGCCACTTGGCCAGCACTGAAACTTGGTCGCCAAATGACCGGCAAACAATAAGAGATCTATTGTGTCTCCACGGCGCCGAATGTGTTACCATCAAATTCAAATTCAAATTCATTTATTGCATAAAAAGTGGTACAAAAAGGTGACACAATTTAATTCGTTCGCACAATTCACCTTAAGTTTCATCATCATCATGTGTTAACATCTAAATGCATCTCTATATATTATACCCACTTGTTCACGTAAATAAATATATTATCTTTATCTAACTAGAGGTTAAAAATTTATAATTACCGACAGTTAAGCGGTTTTTTATCTTAATTTGCTAACTCGTCTCCGGAAAATCCTACTACTATCGATAAAATATCAAATCAACCCGGATAACAGCAGAAGATTCACCACCTCGGTGAAAAGTGGGCTTCTGCGTGTTCCACAGTCACTTGCCTCTGACTACCACGTTTTGGATATAGTCGTGATGGTGTGTACGAGTATGTATAAAAAATCACCTGGTGGAAAGAAAATGTTACGGTGTAAAAAACCCTTATAACTGTCCGTGAGATACTTGTAAGTGCAGCATCACAGGGTAGCTCGCTAATTGGCGTTCAAAATAAATGCCGTGCACCACTCGAGCCCCCTGCGAACGTGACTTTAGCGCGACTCGGCGAGGGGAAACGTCAAATCAACGCCATTCTTGCAACTAAAGTCAATATGAAACCGGCTAGATTGATAAGTTTTTCTTATTTACTTCTCTTCAAATAAATAATTGATACTTATTTACGATCAGCATTTAGAATAAACAGAATTGATGCAAAATAACACGACATTTTTTTTTAAAAATAGGAATGAAATATTCATCATTGTGGTTCTTCACAAAAGTGCACTAGCTAAAAATGGTAGAAGAGGTATTCAATACTCGCTTAGTCAAATGACTTTTCAACCGACTTCAAAAAAAGAAGGTTCTCAATTCGACTGTATGTTTTTTTTTTGTTTGTTACCTCATAACTTTCGACTGGGTGAACCGATTTTGATCATTCTTTTTTTATTTGAAAGCTGGTGCTTTCCGAATGGTTCCATTTTAATTTGATCTAGTTCTGACAGTGGCATCCATGAGAAAACCATATAAGTCTTAAATCTAGATAGACAAAATGCGCGACAAATGGACTAATAACTCAATATTACGCCAACCGATTTTGATAATCCTTTTTTTATTTGAAAGCTGATGCTGCCCGTGTGGTCCCATTTCAATTTGGTCCAGTTCTGAGTCTTAAATCTAGATAAACCATATGCGCGACAAATGGACGAATAACTCATTATCACGCCAACCGATTTCGATGCTTTTTTTTATTGGAAAGGATATACTTCAAGGGTAGTTTGATGAGTGTTTGGTTAGGTTCTGATTAAGGGATCCACGACAAAGTAACGGAACTCTTCAATTCTTAGGAGCAATAGGACGATACATTTTCGATGTATAAAATAAATAAGAACTATTTACTGAAAATCAAGAAATAAACAAAAATTTTAACAAAAAAAAACCAACTTCAAAAAAAACTACTCCAAAACAAAGCACTGAAAAGTAAAGAAAAAATTGCGTATTCTTCTAAAACTTATACGATAATATAATGTAGATATAATTATTGTTATTGTTGGAGTCGGTGTCAGCCAATGTAGGTTTGTAACTACATAAATACATACGTAAACGTGATATGTAAGAAATAGGTATATTGCTAGGTATATTGTAGTGTTTCCTTGGCTGACACCGACTCCAACAATAACAATAATTGTGCCTATATTATATTATCGTATAAGTTTTAGAAGAATACGCAATTATTTCTTTACTTTTTAGTGCTTTGTTTTGGAGTAGTTTTTTAATATCAGTTGCTTTGCAATCGTTATTTGAACAAGCAATATTAGCATTAGGGAAACCTGCAATGGTAATGTATGACAATGAATAAATAAACAAATATTTAATTAGGTACAACAAAATAAAAAGCGGAACTTGCAGCTTCAAATCTCATCGGGCAACTGTTTCATATTTAATATTTTAAACTTTCATGTTGCGTTTTAACTAATTCTAATAATCCGTTTTTATTAGAATTTGTTTTATATTTTTAATGAAATTGCATTGAAAATATAAATATTTTCAGTAATAATCAGTAAATAATATTTTTATGAATATATGTATTTTTTACAAAAGATGTGAGACTATAATCTATTCTGAAAGCTGATAAAAAAAATGTATTCGGATATTGAATTGATATTGACTGGCCTGTTGGCGCAATGGCAGCGATCCTGCCTTTAGCGCCGGAGGTCGTGGGTTCGATCCCCACCCATGACAAATATTTGTGTGACGAACATTTGTATTTGTTGTGTGTCTGGGTGTTATTATCTATTTAAGTATGTATTTAGAAATATTTAAGTATGTTTATCAGTCTCTGACGCCCATATTACAAGCTCTGCTTAGTTTGGGGTCAGATGATCTTGGTGTGAATTGTCCCAGATATTTATTTATTTATTTATAGACCAGGTACCGTATATTCGCCAAAATTCCGAAATTGAGCATTCATTTGATAGTTTATACAGGAAGTATTAAGTGGCCATCAGAAATAGCATACTTAGGACTGATCTTCAACACAAGGTCAAATAGGGGCTGGCGCTTAAGCTTTGAGAGTTTGTTCAAATTCAAAACGAATTCTCTGCTTTTCAAAATGTTTTTCCTTGGACTATGAAATTACCATTATAAACAATTTCTTAGTGAGTCAATCTCACTCAGGTTAATGTGAAGAACTTTCTGTATCCGGGTTTTGAAGTATTTATGGTCAAATCCATTTGAGTTTAGTATGGATTTCAATACAAAACTCAAATGGATTTGACCATTTTTGAATCTAATCGACACAATTGTTAATTCGTTCACCTACAGTATTAGTAGTTACCTACTTAGGTACTGAGATGTACTTACTACAGTTTTGCAGTAACTTGTACAATATTTATGATTAGTAAACAACAGCAAGATTGCAATTTGACCAGCGTAAGCTGAACTCTCATAGCCATGAAAACGCATACTGCGGACGGAATAAATCTACAGTTTTATGCCTGAGCTTGGACCAGTTTTGTGCAGTTTTATGCAGTCAAGTTCTGAAATGACGTCTTAAGGTCAACCAAACGTCATACATTGTGATGTGATTTTAAAACTAACACAGATTACGCATGCAGCGCGGCGTGAAACTAATCTGTGAGCTGACGGTTGGCCCCAAGCGCCTAAGCGCAACCTATCCAAGCACACCTGTGAATGTCAGTATTGTCAGTGAGCACACACGCCACGCGGCAAACCAAATCAGACTGTCAAAAATTAGAAGTGCATCTGAAAGAAGCCTCTACATCATCACGGTATAATGAAGCATGCCCGGTAAATCCGAATCACGTTAACGTAGGCTATTTAATTGCGGAAGGCGGCGCCCGCCCCCACCCGCGTCCGCCCCTCCCACCGCCCAGCTGGAGGGGAGGGGGGTATGAAGGGGGTGCATACGCTGTGTAATTAATTCTATTCGCAGTTGTTCCCTGTTTTGGGCGAGTTCCTCCTGGAACTGTGTGCTTTATGAGTTGTTGTATGAGAGAAATTCGTTTGTGCGCGGTAGCTACTGTTGTATTGTTGAAGG
Organism: Udea olivalis; assembly: GCA_947369235.1. Taxonomy (NCBI): domain Eukaryota; kingdom Metazoa; phylum Arthropoda; class Insecta; order Lepidoptera; family Crambidae; genus Udea; species Udea olivalis. Next base: position 1,544,911 of record OX376360.1, on the reverse strand, counting down.
GCGTAAAATGGAGGTACTTACAGCCATACTATTAAATAATCTGTGGTACAGCTTGCTACGGCAACTATAATACATTTATTATATCTTGCATTCCAATTCCATATTTTTATCTAAACATATTCTATCAAATCTTACTTTTCTTTCTCACAACACACTTGATATTGCAACTTAACAATTTTGATTAATAGATTATACATTCTAGTTCTTACTAGCCTATTGTTTTCTTATATTTACGCAAACACTACACATTGAAATGCAAAACAACTTTATAGATCAGATCAGTCAGCAGTTTGTGAACATGCTCTCGGGAAACCCAATCATTAAATCGGATTTGATAAGCCCCAGGTCCTCGCTAAGGAGAACCGGTATGTTCCTAGGATGCTATCTACGGGAGGCCATTGAAATTAAAAAATCATCCAAATTTCAATAGGGAAGATGGTTGCAATCTACCACCTGCTTGGGATCCGGTAATGAAACGCATTAAGCCTAGGGGCAGCACAATACTGTAAGACTTCAAATAACGGTTAGTTCTTTCTGCGTGGATAGGAACGGTCCCGTGGATGATAGTGAAAATTACGGTAGTTGAGTACAAGCAATTGGCGTAAGCAGAAGCGTGACCATAAATTAAGCCAATTTAGCTAATTAAGTTTTCTATAATGTTATTCAAATTCTAATATACTAAACTTTGATATTATTAATCTTACTAATGTTAATAGTATTAATGCAAAAGTCAAAAGTGAGTATACGAGTATGGTGATTGTTGGATTTGGGTATATGGCCAAAATATTTAACGATGACCGACGACGACGGAAAGCTGGTATTATCATAATTTCACAACCCAACTAAGTATCCTGCAATAAAGGCAAATAAGTAAAATGATCAATGCGTACAATCATCATCATCATCCGTGCGGTCTATCCCGGTTGTGAACCCACACTGGTGTATGGGGTCCCAGGGTCCGCCTCTCTTATTTTTTTGCCCCTGCACTTTGCGCGGTCTTGTGCATCCTCAGTGATGAGTTTGTTGGCACGCATGTCACCCTTAACGACGTCGAGCCACCGCCTCTTGGGTCGACCTCTTTTACCGGTACCTGGCGGGGGCAGCATGGCCAGACATTTGTTGCCCACATAGTTTGCCGATCTCCGTGAGAAATAACCATAAGTACCATGATCAATCCGTACAATAACAAGTTACAAACAAACAAGCATCCTTAGAAACATCACTTTCTTTCTGAACTCTTGTTAGGGCTGTCAACGTTTGCTCTACACGCTGAATAACAGCTGCTTATGTAGTGTTAAAGAACCTGCTGCTACAGATTAGGTCTTCTACATTAATGAGAGGCTAAGAATATAGCTACTTAAAATAATATTATAAAGAGGGATGATTTGTGTTACAGTGTTTGTTTTAGTTTTAAAATGAATGTTATTTAGTTTGACCTGTTGGTGCAATGGCAGCTATCCTGCCTTTAGCACCGGAGGTCGTGGGTTCGATCCCAACCCATGACAAACATTTATGTGACGAACATTTGTGCTTGTTGTGTGTATGTATGTAAAAATATTCGAGTACCTATGTTTATTAGTCTCTGACACCCATAGTACAAGCTCTACTTAGTTTGGGGTTAGATGATCTTGGTGTAATTTGTCCTGGTTATTTATTGTTGTTTATTTATTAGTATGCAAGATTGCAACAAGTTACTATTTAAAAACAATATTATTATTTGTGTTTTTGGAGGTTTGTAACGAATAAACTTGAAAAGTAACTACCTACCTATTTAACATAGGTTATATGTTCAGGCTATACATATTTTTATTTTAAGGCTATATTTTAGGATAGCTAGAACCCTATAGAGCGTATCCATAACCCGCATAAAAAATATTAAACATTATTTTGCAAACGCAGTAGTAAGTACGCTAAACACAGTAAGGAATAATGAGATAAGGAACACGTGTAGATTAAGAAAAAAAATATCAATGGTTTTTTTGAATAACTAATCTGAATAATGCAGTATTTCTCCTAAAAAATATATGTACCTTTACCTACTGCTGAAATTTTTTCAACAAGTTATTTTGTACAGATTCTTTTATGGGATGAAGCGCTGAGTTATTCTTTAAGATTTACGATCAAGACGGTCAAGATTTAGTACTTAACTATTTTAAATCAATCTATTATTATTTTAACCGAATAAAGCTATTAGTTACATTTAATCTCTGAATATTGCAAGACTACAGTGATTATATACCTTTCAATCTCTAATTCCCTTTCTTTCAATGTAAGTTGCCCGGGATAAATAATCTTCTCTCTTTCTTATTATGTGTCTAGGTGTTATTATCTATTTAAATATGTATTTTTTTAAAGATAAGATAAGATAAGCATTTATTGTGATAACTGTGTCCATTGGTTGTTATAATCATAATGGCATCAACAGTTTGCCCATTTCGGACGTACAATATTTAAACAATACAAAAAATTACTTACAAGTAAAAAACTCATCTAAATTATAAAACCATTTCAACATTAACCAGTCTTTAAGCTTCCTCTTAAACTGTGGATGTTAGAGTGGCTTGATACTTATAGGTAAATGGTTAAATATCCGAATTCCAGTAATCAAAGTGCTTTTGCTATAAATATAACTGGAGGTTGTCACGATACACATGTCAAATGCATGTTGAGATCCTAATTTACCCTTTGTCAGACTTTTCATTCTAAAATGTTCCTTAGTTTGACGACACGATTGGCGTAGTGCGCTGGAGCACGGTTTTTCGCCTTTAATTCCGTAGTGTCCCGGGTTCGATCCCCGGTCAGGTCAATTCAGGAAATGATCTTTTCTAAATTGGCCTGGGTCTGGGTGTGCTGGGAGACGCCCCTGGCTTAATTCCTTGTCTGGTACCTCGTAACACAGGGATATTTATTCCTACTTCGAGACCATGACAAGAGGTGTGTTGTCTGGCGCATATTTATATTTATTTATTTATATTTAGTATCTTTTACAAAGACAGAAATTTTCATTATATAAATACATGTCAGAGTTAGAAATTTATTAACGTCTCTGACATCCATAATAGCTTGCTCTGCCTAATTTGGAGTCAGTTGATCTTGTGTAATTTGTCCCAGATATACCTATACTTTACTGCACAAAAAAACAATATTTAAATATAGAAACCATTTGTACAATTTAGGCCGCCCTTTTGCTAGAAAGCAATTCTTCCAGGCAATCATTTTTTTATCATTAATTTTATTTTGAACTCTGGTCTCGTCTGCGCAGGTGTACGAGCTGGAGCGAAGGTTCAAGCAGCAGAAGTACCTGTCGGCGCCAGAGCGGGAGCACCTGGCGTCCCTCATACACCTCACGCCCACGCAGGTGAGCGAACTCCTCAATTTTACCACATTTTCTTAGGGTGAAAAATCCTCCTAGGCAATATCATTGCTCGGTGGAGCAGACTGACTGACCAGACACCCTTTCAGCTATAATACCTTTTTACTTTCTTTTTATTTTGTCTGTCAACGCGACCTGATTCTACCTGATGGAAAGCCGCTGTGAGGTCAAGGTATGAGGCTGACAAGCACAGCAATGCAAAGTAATCACTGAGCAATCTTCAAGCCCTGCAAAGATGCAAGATTGTGTGTTGTGATGACTGTGTGGATGATGAATCAGTTTAACCTACCTACTTAAAAAGACCTTGGCCTACGCACGACGACACGTCAAGCTTATGGGCACCTTATGCTGCCTACAGACCCATTTCGCAAACGGCTGGCCCATTTACCTCCTCCCTCCGCTCAAAAATTGGTCGAAATGGATTTTACTTGAAAATCTTCAGGGTATTTGTCATCCTATCCCAAGTATGGCGCCAACCATCAGGTGGTTCACATGCTTTATTGCCTCCGACTATGAAAATATTCTAACAAACTGGTAAATACAACCTATTTTTTATTATTACACAATAATTGCGTGTACAGTACGTATTTGTAACGTAATTTGAAATATTTTGAGGCGGGAAAACTTTCCACAGATTTAACTTATTACGGTGTTATTTAGAATTTTAATTTAGTTATATACTAATATACCTCAGTATAATAATAGCCGCTTTTAGGTACTAACCTAAAAGCGGCTACTAACACGTTACCTATTACCTAGTCTGTGACGTTACATCGTGATCGTCTAAGTTGCATAGCAACGCAACCCGTGGTTTATCCAAAGCCACATTCTTATTTGTTTATTTATTTATTTAATCTTTTTTGCACAAAGAAAAGTACAATTGGCGGACTTAATGCCTAAAGGCATTCTCTACCAGTCAACCACTAGGTGAAGCAGAAATCTTTATCCTAATCACAAACTTTTGTTTATTCTATTTTGATCACTAGATCTAATAAAGCCACTTGCCTTCAGGCCTAGGAATTATATTTGGTGTCATATCATTTTATCGTGAGAAAATTCTGCGACTCCCTAAATGCCCGAGGACACGGTGTAATAAACACTTCACAACAATACGGCGGCAACACTAAATCGTGTAACCAATCGCACAGGGCGTCGGCGCGCGCCGCCCGAGGCGACTGTTGCCGGCAGACCTCCATAAATCACGAGTAATCGCTTTCATAGACAAGTCGGTACCAACCCCTATGGGCGACGTCACCGCACGACGCCCACGCCCGCGGCCCTGCCTGGCCCACTCTGCTCGTTACTCGAAACATCGCAACACATCGCCCCGAGACACGACGGTACCTCGTTAGATCTCGTTTTACGCGCCAATAGAAACACTAGTGGATCGCGAACTCTCTTTGATTCTCGAGAGCTCACGCAAATTCGACTTGTCCGTTTGATTTTTACCGCAGTCTCGAGAGCTGTCTTCAAATTAGTGTACGCGAACAGCACGCATTATTATTAATATCTGTCGACGGCACGCGCTAGCTCGTTTCCCACATCCGCAAATTCAAATCCATAACAAAGACTCGATAATCTCGGCCGTGTCAATATAAATTTCATAAACTCGCTGTATAACCCCAACAAAAGCTTGCAAACATCCATGAATAATCTCCATTTTGAGGGTGTCAACACCATTTCGGGCGCGAGTTCGCGCCAAAACAAACGTCAAACTGCGCGACACGGGAACAATGGTGGGCGATAATTCGCCGATTATAATGCGGTGCATTGTCGTAATGTTAATTGCTTCTCGTGTTGACGCATGTCGGCCGGCAAATTGTGGGACAAACACCTAGCCAGATAATATGATTAATTAGTGCCACAAACAGTTATGGCTGTTCTCTCAACCAACATAAAACGGCTATACGTCCATACTCATGACTAATTATTTTTTTAATACGCCTGTCGACATTAGAATTTACCACTTTCGCCATAAATGTTTGATTAGTTCAAAGTTCAAGTACCTACTGAAACATTAAACGAACTTTTGGACAATAAAAAGTTAATAAAGCCACGAGAAGTACTCCGAAACGCTGGCCATTAGGATTATGAAGAAATCAAAGTGACATTTACATTTGGAAATGGCGCTCCCAGGGGGCGCCGGCGCGGGAGGCGGGGCAGTATCAACAGTGGCTGCGGAACATCGAAATTTACTTAGGTTAAATACGCGAAACGCGAGCCCTCTGTTTGCGGGAAACGTCAAACAGAGCGGGTAGTGCTGTTGATGCAGCGCGGAACGCACGCAGAGATAAATGCAACAAACTAAGTGCAAGATAATATGAGAGGTAATTTTATTGCCATTGTTATAGGTTCTAATGCGATTGGTGAAAAGTGGGCTTCTGAGTGTTTCGTTTACCGTGACGGAAACAGTCGCTTGCGTCTGAGTACGGGATATAGTCGTGATGGTATATTATGTTACGTGAAGCGCCAACGACAAACAACGTTTGAAATTGATACTAATCCATGTCGTGCTATTGCTTAATGATACGAATAATCCATCATACTTCTAGACCTAAACAGACATAACACCGAGTCAAAGTGCAACATCAAAGGTTCGTCCTGGATGAGGATCCAAACCACAGCGATGGCCTCGGCGCTATCCTTCAACCATTGCGACTCTAACCATCAATTAACATTCCAGTTAAATAGATAGATGAATAGATATTTTATTAATCATATAAAATTACATTACAAAATTACATGTCAAATTGCAGGCATTCATATTAAGATCGTCGAAAAATATAAAACAAATGGTCGGAACTAAACTTAACATTAAACAATAAAACAAGAAAAAAATGTAAAATAAAAAAAAACACAGTCCAATAGGTAATTAAGTACTTAAAATGTCACACAAAAGAATAATAAAAATAAGAAAATACTTGATTACGGTGTCAAAATAATTAAAATAAAACAATGTCAAAACCATTAAAATAAAACAATGTCAAAATAATAATAAAACGAAATAAGAATTCTATATAAAAATATATAGAAAAATTTATAAAATGTCACGGTAAAAAATAAGCAATAAAAAGTATAAAATGTCGTCTTGTAATGTTGTAATAGATTTCAAAATGGTTTTTCAATAAACTCTTCAATAGAGTAAAATGGGTTATCCAGTAAAAGGTTTCTCAGTCGACGCCCAAATGCTTCGTCAGACGGTTTATTTTTAAGCTCGGTGGGGAGACGCTCATAATAATCAGGGCCTATGACACGTGGGTTCTTCTCAGAGAGCGCCGTGCGACGAGGTACTGATCTGAGGCGGCCTGCTAGGTGTGAACGTTTATCGTCATCCATGCTTGGAAAAGTCGCCAAGTTCTTCCTTATAAATACTAGGACCTCAAATAAATAGACCATTAATATCATCAAACAGGAATACAACGACATCCAGTCGATTGCAACTATTACCAGGCCTCTCTCACTCCATGTACTTGCGCGGTATAAATACCTACCAGCCGCCGGGTCTCCCAAGACCTATTTGGCAGTTGGTTGTCAACAGCCGCGTAGAGCATTCGGACGCGAATCTTGTGGCTGAACTGACGCGATGAAGTACTCACTACTGAGATCTAAATCGAAAGAGGTAGCCCTGGCAATATATTCCTGTCAGTCACATGGCAGCACGCTTCTACAATTGACAAATTTGATTATTTTCTATGGAGTGATTTATCTGTTACGTTGTAACTATTAAGTAATCTGTGCTATTACCAACATTCGGCATTTTGTTAATATTCGCGATAGTAATACCTCCACACCTTTTTCGTTTTGACAAAATTGTCAATTTTCCATGGAGTGATTTATCTGTTACGTTGTAATTAAGTAATCTGTGCCATTACCAATATTCAGCATTATGTTAATAGTTACGATGGTACCTATACCCCACACCTTTCTCGTACAACCTTTAAACTGTCTTGGGAAGTTGAGGCGACCCTGCAAACCGGGACAGCTAGCTCACTCCGTCCCTCAACTCCTTTATTGCGGCACGTTTAGACAGCATGAATATGCAGCGGAATGCGTTTAGCACGAGTGTGTGGGTGCCTTTATTAGATTACGGGCTGAAAGCCAACTTTAGATAGGTAGTTGTTTGAGTATGGAAGTGCGAAGCTGCTTATTGGGCTAAACTTAGATTCGCTTTTAGTTTAAGTGCAGTTAAGTTCTACTTATTGAAAACAAAGCATGTGGTTTGGCTGTACCGGCAAAATTGCATAGAAGTTCTCCGACATACACTAAAACACAACCAGAGCATAACAGTGCCCACAAACTATGCAAAATCCGCAGCGTGTAGAATAATTTAGAAAAAGAGGGGTATAGAACTGCTTATAAAAGAGTCTGCAGCGTCTGATTATCTGATAAAGGGGAACTTGAAGCTTTATACGTTTGAGCGTCGACCAAGCTGCTGAGCACACAACCCATGGAGACGGCTGATTCATACGATCAGAAGGAGTTCTCGGCATCGGTGTAATGACTGAGAAAAGGAATATCAGACAAACTATGAACGCACAATTGGCAAACACCTACTCTCTGCCTATTTATAACCCAAATTCTGGTTAAAGAACATTTATTCTCATAAAGAAATACATGAACATTTCACTTACATGAGAACACATTTGTAGTACACATTATATAGTACGGCCGAAGAACAGATGAAGTACTTTTTCTCATTTACACCAATTAACTTTGTTGTAATTTTTGTTAAACAATGAAAGGGCAATGACCTCAACTCATAAAACTTATCGATTAGAAACTATCGGAGCTCATCCACGGAAGCACTTGATAATTCCCAGCCTATGGTCGACCACCACTGCGCCCGCGCACCAAAAAAACAAGACAAAAGCTACTGACACAAAAACGCGCATCCCTCATTGTTCTAGCGCTTGTCTCTGGTAGAGCGGATGCGGGCGGTAATGGAGCCAATGAGATAATGCGACCAGAGACAATGCGCTGTCAAAAGTAGGGATTTGAACTGGGCGATAACCCCGAGATACCTACAGTTCCTGCTGTGTTATGTACTCAACATCTAGATCCGTAATAGTTACCCATTCATAGGCGTGAGAATCCCAATAATTCAAAAATTGAACTCTTGGCATGTCCATTTCCTAAAATATACCCATATACTTAGCTGGTATATATTGGTCCGTTTATTTTAAATGAGTTACCTTATCCTGTGGTTCTCTATTTATTCTCGTCGGAGTCTCGCAGGAACAGAGCAAAACGGGAGGCAATCTCGTAGTAGGTATTTCATTTTAACACAAACAAACCCATTATAAGAGCTATCCCAATATTAGCGGCAAACACCGGCAGCCCATCTCTCGAGAGCGCTATAATTTACAATAATTCCACTTCACTTTTTTAATCCGTAAATCTCCGTGAGATTTCAATACACTCCCTCTCAAAGACTGGCCGCTACCAGATCACCTGGGCTAATAAAAAATAATCAAATAGAAAAAGCAAAATTGTTTATGGTATCATTGTCCGTAACCGAACGCCTACCAATATGACAAAACCAATTTGTGAAAAAATATTGATTCGTTTCCGCTGCAGTTGTGTAATAGCGCGCGAAAATATGGCCTGAATATAAGTGCGGTATTTTCGGTTGATTTCTCGGTTTATTTCTTTGATAATAAGTAATTTGTCGAGAATTACGTTTAGGTGAATGGGGTGCTTTCATTGTGCGGGGGATTAGCGATTATTGGAGAGGATAATGCACCTGACGTCTTTGTGCGTCAGGTACCCACGATGGAGGCTCTCTACATTTGTATTGCTAAGTGCATTAGTTGCGGTGTTTGCGTAGGCTGCCTCATTCGTTGACGTTTTTGTGCGAAACTATTCATACTTATTCTTATTTCAAAAGTATTAAGTAAAGACTGCATTGTTGAAAACGTATGATCAGCTTTTATGAGCGATGACTGCATTGAAACTGGAAAACTAAATAATTGCATAAATTTTTATCCAAAAAATCTAAGTAGGCATATTCCAGAGTCATTTTAGTTGATACATGTTTTGAAAAATAATATCCTGTTAAGTAGAAATACGTGTTTGAATGCTTTTGGTTAAAAAGACTACAAAACTAGTTATTAAAGGAACACACAATCCTTTATTTTGCATTAAAAAGAGATTAAATTGATACTTAGGTAGCTAAAAAATATATGTTTTGGTTAAAAATATCGCTAAACTACTTTTCGTAAATGAGATCAAGCTTTTTAACTGAGTACTCAATAGCATGCGCTACGTTGACCACGCATCGCATTCCAACACTTTATTTTATTTTATATGGGCGTTACGTTAGGCACCTCACTGCGTAAATAGCAAGTGCCGCTCGTGGCCTCACGTCTCAGTTTTCGACTAAGTCAGATGATGATATTCCAGGGTGTTATAATTAATATTAGTTTATTTGACAATTATGTTTGCTTTGAATTGAGTAGACCATGAACTGTATTACTAAAAAAAAACAATAATATCTCGAGGTTTGATAGGAAATATGAACCTAAATACTGGTTATAAAGTTATAGATCACAATCCCGAATAACGCAACAGAAGTTACATAATTTGAGTAAATATAGCTCATTCCAGAACAGTTATATACACTTTTATTAGAAGTAACAAAGTTTATTTCACTTCATATTTTGGCAATTAACCTTTGCATACAACTTAAAAGTTACACTCGCTCCACGGAGCGGCCCCTGTCTGCGAAGCGTGAGGTACAAACATGAGCGCCACACACATACACTATATTAATATTTGTTTAATATTCACTTATCAACCCCGGAACCCTACTGAAGTTGTAATTATTTCAAACAAATAATAACGCTTTACTCTTAATATCGTTTTGTTACTTGAAAGGTTTAATTTTAGGCTCAGGCGGACTGTGTGAGCTAGGGGATAATATTTACTTATTATTGAAGTCTATGTAGCCGAAACTTTGATTTAGATTATCTCTATTTTAACCGACTTCAAAAAAAGGAGGAGGATTCTACCGTATGTTTTTTTAAAACAGTAACTACCTACGAGTATAAAACAAAGTTGTTATATCCTCTACCTACAGAATTAATATACTTAAGTCTTAACTAAGATACATAAATAAAAAATAAAATAAATACATAATAAACAATTAAAAGTACCCTATATTTATATCCAAAGAGTTTGATTTAATTAATTTAGGATGAGTTCTTACGTAGAGATATTCTAAAAGTGATTTTTTGAATCCAGTAGTTATCATTCATTTTATACATCGCAATTTATTATCCAATTAAGATATTAAATGTACAGGTTTTGATCAAAAACTGTTTCACTATACGATTAAATAAGTATTTATCAAATCTACGAGTAGTATCTCACGCGAAATGTCTTGCGTAACAGATTTCATAAGGCCACCTTTTGCAATTGCTGACATCTACTAATTCTTAATCCTTCAAATCTGCGATCACCTGTAAAAACATTAATATCCTAAACCACAGAATTATATTTCTAAATAAGTCGCATTCACTCACGTCTCTATTATTACAATCAATTTTGCTTTTGCAAGCTACAAGCTTTAATTTGTCGTTATGTTTGAATTATTGTTTGGTGATAAGGTTTCAAATTGTGTGGCGAGTAGTGAAGTGAGTTGTAGATGGATATTTTTTGCTGTTATTTTGATAGTGACTAAATAAATGAGGCGCATTGATCCGCTGTCAGCGTTGTTTGCTCAGCGCAGGCAGCGCTCCACAGAATCCCTCGTATAATACAGCGACGATCGACTATTGTTGCGCGCGCGCCTGACAATCGATCAACAGTACAACTCTACGCGTACTGTTTGAAATGTCGACAGAAATAATTATGCGTAGTCACATATTCGCAGCTAACATTGACATCTGATTGCTTGGTATAGATTGGATATTATTTTCTGCACAATAAAAAAACTGAGTATTTCAGAATAATTAAAGGGCGTACAGCACATTATGTTACACCAAAATTAGTTCGATTGGCCTCTCCCAGTGATTGAAAGCAAAAGGTTACTATACAATCTGCCTGACTTTCATAATCTAAGTATTTAAAAAAATAATACCTTGACATATGTAATTATTCAAATATTTTGTTCTTTCTAAACTAAACTCTTACTTAGCATAAACATACAAAAACAATGAATTAAAGTTTTTGTACAATTTAGACGGCATTATCGTTAGATGCGAAAAAGACACGGTCGTAAATAATGAGTGTATACTAGAACTTATTTACTTATTATTTCACTTAAATCTAAACTTACAAAAAAGGTTATTATTATTATTTTATCCCCAATCATATATTTTGGGATTGTTGAAGTCAAACCAGCTCTGATGGAAGATTGTGGATTAGTTCACTTTTGAATAATATTATATTTTGAAACTATTAAAGAGATCACTGTAAGCGGTAAGGTCGCCTCCTTGTACGTTGTTTTAAATGTTATACTTAGCACTGAGTTTTTTGTTTATTGTAGTTTTATCTAACTGTGCCTATGGGTATTCCATTTGTATAAATAAAGTCTATATGAAGGATTACAAAGCAGTGGTACCTACATGGTGCAATAAATTAACGATAAAAATATACGATCTCACTATCGATCGACACATTCGACGACGTCTGTCAATATTTCGAATACGCCAACAAACAAGATCCAAAGTGTAAAGATAAATGAAGAATCATCGTAGAAAAAATTACTCAACAAATGAAGAGTTAAACAAATACGAGAGCAATCTTTATTTATAATAATTATTGTAGCCGGCGCGGACGCTGCAAGTCATCGTTCCGAGAAGAGAACACCTACGCGCCCGCCTGACAGTCTACGTCTTTCATTCGTTAATGCGGACGATTTTCAAACTTACGTCACTCGTGATAAATCAAATTGGACCTAAACGTCTCCCTGTCAAAGCTATTGGCGCTAAAATTGACTTGTATTGTCGAGATGACAGCGGTTTGGGTGGCCGCCATTTTGGTTTTAATGAACGCTGCTCACGATTTGTTCAAGGTAGGAGGCACAGACGCAAAAAACGTTTCAGAAAAATCCTTTGCAAACAATATTTAGTAGACTAGATCAAGGAAAGTAGACAATGGATGAAATCTTTCCAGTAGCCAAGTGGGTCTCAGCAAATAGATATTAGAAAAACATCACGCTCGGCAGCTAAGTGAGTGTTAAATTCTTAAGCATGAACGTTTAAAGAGTCTTAAACACACCCGAAATGTCTCATCGCCGACGACGAGCGACAACAGTCGCTTAGATGCAAAACAAATAAGTGAATAGCGCTCTCGGGTGAAGAGTGCGTGCGAGGAAACACCGAGCATTATGCACAAGGAGATTGAAAAGAAAGTACTCGAGACGAGAGCGTCCAAGCCTCGCCGGAGTGCAATAAGCGTCGCCCGCCGTCGGGGCCCGTTCATTAACTCTCACCTACTCCATAAATAACCTACGAGCCTCATTCGTGAACGCGGCCGGACAAAAGCGCTCGTCACTGCTGCCAACAGCCGAGTGCCAGCGCCGACTACGAGCTACACCTTCCGAGTAAACAAAGAAAAATAACATAAATTCTCCGATAAGCCCTCGAGCGAGAGTGGTCTAGTCTTCGGTAGTAGCCGTGCAGTGATCGCATTTTGTTTTTATAACGGATCTATAACGTTGAGACATCAACAAAATGGCGGGTATTTATGCGCGAGTGAGCGTTTTCATAACGGAACGGCGAGAAACTCGACTGCGAGGAGGGGTATACACATCCATTTCAAAGAATAAACACGGAGGAAACGCTCTCGATGTATAAATAATGAATAAAGAGTTTATTTCGCTGCGTGGAGCGCGCTAGACAAAACGGCCGCTGCGGAGACAAACATGGCTGGCGCTTGTTTAATCTTCCGTCATGAAGGCTGTGTGCCAGCGTGCGGGGGTGTTGACTCGGGAACTCGTCGCACTCTTTCGGCCTAAACGCCTTGTACACAACACCGCGATACCTTCAAGGAAAACGTTAGTGTTCAAAGTGTCGACTTTGCTCTTCAGTGGGGGCGGGCATTGATTATTTTTAAGCAATTTTCAGCGTAATAATAGAATCAAACCATAGATTTAGAAATATTTTGTAGGCTTCCTATTTTGTACGTTTTGTTTTAAAATCTGTATTTTCTTCAAAACTTAACATTTACATTTTAACTGTGCCCAATTCAATTGGTTGCATTGCATGACCTACGGCATTTAAAAACCTGGTTGTCATTGCTGCTTTTCTATTGGCACTCGAGAAGTTGCAATAATAATCCGTATTAAGTATTTAGCGACCTACAGTAATTTGAATACTTATACTTAGTTAACATTATTTCTTAACGTTTTTGTTTTAGGTTAAAATATGGTTTCAAAATCACCGCTACAAGTGCAAGAGGCAAGCGAAGGAGAAGGCGATGGCGGAGCAAAACCAGCACAATCAGGTATAAAATCACACAATGATATAAAAAAGTCAAGTAAAGTAATTATCCTATATATATACTGTCCCACTGCTGAGCAAAGGCCTCCATCATTGAATTGAAATCAAGTCATCGCTACAATTGATGGGTATTGACTTTAATCACCACGCTTGCAAAATGTTGGTGATCGCAAACCCGGGCTATGCTCCGAAAAATCCGACAACACACACTTTGCCCGACCTGGGAATTGAACCCTGGACCTCCTCGTCACGGGCCAAGCTCTAAAACCACTCGGCCACGGAGGCGTTACACAATGATATAAATAAATAAAATAATATGTAAGGAATAAGTAAGTATTTAAGTAATTTCAAGTTTTTTATCTTTAGATATGAAAACAAGCATTGTAAAATGCTAAAATAATCAAAGTAATAGTCAAAAAGCACATTTCATCTTTACCGAAAGTTTAGATATTTGGAAAAATATTTCTATCGGATTTTAAAGCAAAAAACATTGATGAAATAACGTTAGCTTGCAACGTAGGCATAAACTGGGAAGATTCGTTCGGTCCATTGGGATTTCGGTAGCTAAATGGTTAGAGCATCCACGCGGTTTGTGGAAGACGCGCGTTTGATTCCCGCACGACATCAGCAAGGGTCGAAATTCGAATTGTTCTAGTTTTCTATCTTTAGACAATTAGATATGTAAACAAGCATTGTAAAATGCTAAAATAATCAGTGATATTATTTATTCAAGTTATTTAATATTATCTCTTTATAATATTAGTGTACAAGGAGGCTTACACACGACTACTTTGACAGAGTGTGTCATGTAATCATGTATTCACAACTCACGATTGAGAGCATAAATTGCAACAGATGAAAATTATCGCAACCGGTGGCACCATTTGACAGTTTTTAATTAACAAGCAATTCAATGAATGATTACTTAATTGGTGAAACTTGGATATGTTAGGTAGTATTCGCTTTTCATGAATTTGGGATGAGACCTTAAAAAACCGTCATTTCCACGCACCTCTTCGCTTTCAACGTCACCTGCGTTGGTATTTTAAATTTTATCTTCTCAAATCACGGTTATTAGTGATGAATAATGCATATCGGGGACAAGGATAAGACGCGCTGACGCGGCTACGGAACCCCTGTTTGAACAGCGCCCCGTGGGGCGCTCATGCGGGGCCCGCACGCCCCATGCTATTACAATTATATTTAGCGAATTATTAGGGCTGCCTTGAGAAACAATGGAATTGAAAGTATACCTGGGTATAAGCAAGGGTCCCAATTCGCAATTCAAATAGATAGGTTTCCTAAAATTACTTTAGTAGAGCAACACGCAGTTCGAATTAGAAATTTACCGTTTGCATGGCACTGATGAGTTTTTGCGTAAATATTAAAAGAACAATGCAATGCTAGTAGCTTGGCGTATTATTTTTTAAAAAGTTTCCGAAAAATAATCCTTAGAAGTTAGAACGACTGTACAAAAGATAGTGATGCATGTTAAGAGCCCTAATTGCGAAGAGTTTGTGAGGCTCAAATTTTCTAGAGATAGTTTTATACTGATGCTAACCCTAAAGCCCCCAATATCTGTGTTGCCAGACTCCGATTGCCTCAATTAGCGATCGCGCGGCGGGCGGGGCGGTCCGTGATCGACGCTGTGCCTACATTGTTAATGCAATTCCGGACGACGAAAAGGCAACCCTTGTCTCCGTTGTTGGGAACTTAATGACGCGTTTTATCAAATTTGACATGATGTTTAGTGTCACACTATTATTAGGTCATTATTTGGAGAATTTATTGCAGGGTTTTAGGTTCTATTAAATATGTTGACCGATTATTATGAGCTTATTGGTAATCTTTTGGAGATTTGTGCTATATACTAAAACCATTCGGTTTTTAAGATTCGATACGGATGTTTAGGGTTTTCTGTTAAAAGCCGGATTTGCAATGTCGTATTTTTTGAGTTAAGATTAGAAAAACTGATAGGTCTTAATTACTTCTACTTACGGCAATGACTCATGTGTTCTTCCGTCCACAGTCCTCATCATCGCCGCGGCGAGTGGCCGTGCCCGTCCTGGTGAAGGACGGGAAACCCTGCGGTTCAGGCGAGTCGTCGTCACCCGCGCACAGCCACTGCGCCACGCCCACCTCCGGCTACTCCGGGCAGCAGGCCGCCTGCAGCAACCCGCTCGTCTCCTCCTACCGCCAGCCCGCCGCCTACCAGCAGCAGTGCTCCGGCTACCTCCCGCTACAGGGCCGGGCCTGGTAGAAGTTCCCACAGCTTTACCACGAGACAATGTTCAAGGAGGAGATGTATTTTGATTAGTAACGGTTCAACACTGATGGTTTTTGTATTCTCTATTTGGATAGTTTTGTGACAATTTCTTGAACAGAATATTGAATGGTCTACCATGGTCATACCAGTAATCCTAGTTAATGTTCTTTTTTATGAATCATCATTTTTCAATTTATTCCTCATAATTATTACATTAGTTCAATTATGTGAAGCTCGTACTTGGTTTTCAGTTTGTTTTCAAGTTTGGGATTAGATTTGTTTTGTTGGAACCTTAGAGTAGCTCTTTCAAGAACATTGTCTGTGGTACTGCTGGATGCACGGCCACAGTGCGAGACAATTGGTGTTTAGTGAAAATTAGTGAACTTACAAAACAAGTGTTGAAGTGAAGAAAAAGGACTTTTAACATTTCCACCACAAACGGGAGGAGGGTAACTGTAAATAATTTAGCTATAGTTTAAGCACGACTAAGGATTTGACATCATTTTCTTTGTGATATTTGCTTGTTTATTAATATTTAATAAGGATTGTCCAGAAAAACTTAACAACTACTTTTAAGCATTACGAAATATAAATGCCATAAAATGTGTTG
Source organism: Udea olivalis (assembly GCA_947369235.1). Classification (NCBI taxonomy): domain Eukaryota; kingdom Metazoa; phylum Arthropoda; class Insecta; order Lepidoptera; family Crambidae; genus Udea; species Udea olivalis. Next base: position 1,528,217 of record OX376360.1, on the reverse strand, counting down.
CGTAGATAATTTTAATGTGCAATGGTTTTTAAACATTTTGACATGGTTTTTCTGGTTATCCTTTTGAATGTTAAATTCCAGAGTGCCAAACCTATAGTACAGAATTTTATCGAACATCTAAAAGAACCTTTCAGTTGGGTTATTATTGTAAATAACTGATATTGTAGTAGTAACCTGTTGTGTGAATAGTATAATTTATGATAAAACTCAGTGTTTCGTGTGTGTAGATAGATGCTTACTTGTAAATAAAGTGTTTCTTTAACGAAATAATCGACAATGAACTTATGAGTTTACTTAACGTAAAAGACATTCCAAATTTATTTATTTTTTCATGTTTTATAATATTTATATTTTTTGCTAGCCTTTTTAATATTTTTATTTCATTTACGTCCGTAATGCATTTATTTATTGCCATTCAATGAAAAAACCTTAAAACAACGAATTTCTAGCCTATGTATATAAAAGTGACACAATATCACAATATATTATCTTTGCAAGTGGTCAACATTCTAGTAGCTAGTATATTCTGGTACCTTCCTACCCAACAGAAAAAAAATGATATTTTGTTGTACTTAATTCTATTTTCTCGGTCAAATGCCGCAAATTGCCGCAGTCGTGTAAATATTACTAAATTAGGGATATATATTTTGTGCGCTGACAACCCTGTCAAAAGGCGGCATTTTTGCCGAACGGTAGCAATAAGTTCCCCCTTAATTACTACTTTCTTTATAGTAATTCCTCAAACGTGGAACGGAAAGCAGGAGTTGTAATAAATTCAAAACTTAATTTATGTACGTTCTGGAGTTAGCTCGATGTAATTATTTTATTACGTAGGATTAGGGGACGTTATTACAATTATAATAATTATACATAATAGTATTAATAATTATGAAGAGGAATTTGTAACTATATTGAGGAGCGAGGTGTAATGAATTTCGATTTATAAAATTAATAAAAATTAATGAGTTTTAATCTATGACTTTCATTTGTATATTCTTTAATTAACATGACAAATTAAGAAAATCCTCTCGGGCTAGTCTTGTCCGTAAATCTCTACTTATATGTCTATCTATACCTGAAAAAAGGGAAATGAGACAACTCCATAGGCAGAGGGCTCCATCATTGAAAATCAAGTCATTGCTACAAGTATAAATGGTTAAATTTTTTTTACTTGCTGTTTAAATAAGTAATTGTCGTAAATCATATCCAATTCCTAGAACGCTTATTATATTTTGTAAGTGAACTTCAGTGAGTTCTATTAACGTTAATTTAACAATTAAATAACAAAGCTAATTTTATGCACAAACATTGCGAAAGAAAATTACTTTGAAAACTCTGTTTAATATTTTCGTCCAGCGAGGGCCACTACGCAATAAATCACTCTTAAAGTCAACAGCGCAGCTCCTGTAAGCTAAACAATAACGGCTCAAAACATTTACCTTTGCGCCCCCACTCGAACTTGTAAGCTCATTTTATTGTCTTCAATATTCCCAGATTACCCAGTAATCTCTCATAACGTATAACAGTTTATTCCGCATGGCAACATCGACTTTGTTGAACGTCAGTCACGGCCCGCCAAAACGAAAATAATAACATGTCGACGCTCGAACCGTATAACCTAACTGTTTAGTTCCGGCGCCCAAATATACATTGTCTCTTTCAGAGATAAGGTTTAAAACTGTTTGTGTTGGAGGACGATTCATGTCGTTTTGTGTTTGGGTGGTAATTTCGATAGAACAAAGGCGGGGAAGTGCACGTGCGCGGATTTACGAGGGCCACGCTAATAAAATGGCGGATTAGCGAGGGACAGGTGAGGGAGGCGAAATTGAAAACTATTGGCCTCTTCACGACGAAATTGGCATATCGCTCCAGGTTTCGGGTTACGCGATTTGTGACGGTCGACTCAATGACGAGAATGCTTTTAGGGTGCGATTTAATTGTTGCAACAGTAAAATGAGTACTTACATGGGATTTCACCGGCGTGGAGTAAGGATAGGTATGTCCAATCAAGATTTTTCAAATTTTTCTGTTATCGTTAGCTAAAAAAACGAACTCTGACAATTTTTAAGATACCAAAGTGTTAACACCGGGTAACAAATCAGCTATCTACGATACGAGCTGCCGATGTAGTTAAGTTCAGGAACTTAGGGCTTGTGCTAGCGTACGCATTGTCGGATGCCTACCCACTACTCGCGAAGTGAACGGACGACCTGATAAAGACCGCAGAATTATTGCAGGCCAACAACCACCCACTCAGAAACACAAAAGCCCTTCTTCTAATTTGGTAGACGCCTTGCGGTCGTAGATGCTAATTAATGATAATGGTGATGACGAGTCCATCCGTAATTTAATATTAAATTCAGTCAAGTTTTACATGGGTATGACTCTTAATAACCTTAGAATAATAACGTACCTATAGAAGGATAGTCTTCATACAACCGCCCCGTCAGAAATGAAGCACTAATCCGATGCACACATGCGTGACTATTACTTGCTTACGTGCGGCGCGCTTTGACATTGTTGAACATTGCGGAGCTGTAATGAACACTGCAAAGGAGCCATTTATGGCTCCAATTAAGGTGCTTCAAAATAGGCGAGCGGACTTGGTTTCTATATGTAATTATTCTAAGTTCATAACATAACCCACGTGAAGTAGCTGATCTTTTCTCGGGTAGCCGGGATCACCTACTCCTATTTCGGTAGCTGAACAAAATTTAAAACTAAAGAACGTTACTAAATTAAGAATATCTATTCAAATGATTAATAAAAGGTCATCAAAAGGCGCCGTCACATACGGTGTCGACGCAGCATGCGGATCGATCAAGTGATACGGCACGCACAGCAACACAGAACAGCCCGGCTCAAGGGATGAGGTCACAGGAGGACGTTCAGAACGTGATCAGCAATAAAAAGATTAGCACATCATGAGAAACGAAACAGGGAATAAATTTGTCATTTTCATTCTCGAATGTTTAACTAACACGTCCTGCCCGTACAAAACAACGCCTGTAGATTTGAGCGCCTGATTTGAGGGCAATAGACTTATGTTCTGGTCAATATTTGTATTGGTACCTACCAAGCACTCCTTAGGTGATGTACTGTACCGTATCGGTGTTCGTTCTACGATTTTCATTAAGTAAGTATGTCTCGTGATCGAAAATATTTTTTGTCATTCGCTACTCGCAGCTCTACCAATCTTGGTTTTGCTTACTAATGTGAAGATATCACAGTGAATCTATTCACTTTACTGCGAGTACCTAGAGGTCGAGCCTTTTACGAAGTTTGCGATAAAAGAAACACCGACCCCACGGCTTTCCCCCAGCTGAAATTCCCGAATTGTGCGTACACGATCTGTAAACAAATTTGTGAAAATTATTCCTGTTTGGGGGTCCCATGAATGCGCCCTCGGGAAAGGGTGAACGCCTTAAGATTTCCCATTCATAGCCTTCGCCTTCCGTCTTGGCTTAACGCAGGGGAGGGACCAACAATACCTTTAAATATAGTACGGCATTACGGAGTAATTGCGCTGGCAGTCAAATAATTTGAGACAAAAAGTCAGACAATAGCTGATGATGATTGTAGGGGGACGTTTTAAGTGATTTCAACAGTCCCAACAATGCGGAGGATGGGCTTCTTGATTAGCACTCATGTACTGGTTTAGGTCATCCGTTTAGACAGGCTACTTCTAAGATCTGTAATTGTCTACGACTTGATTTAATTGACATACTTAATGGCTATTGAGATTTGGATTCATTTAATGAGTGCACTTAATAATATACGATTTCATCATCATCCGTGCGGTCTATCCCGGTTGTGAACCCACACTGGTGTGTGGGGTCCCAGGGTCCGCCTTTCTTATTTTCTTGGCCCACTTCGCGCGGTCTTGTGCATCCTCAGTGGTGAGCGCTTGGGTCGACCTCTTCTACCGGTACCTGGCGGGGGCGGCATGGCCAGACATTTGTGGTCTAGGATGCTGTTTGACAGATATATTACGCTGAACAGAAACGAGCTAAGCACGGAGCCTTTGTGTACTCCAACAGTGATAGGGAAGAGAAGTGTGTTACCAACCGCAGTCCTAACTATAGAACTGGAATCGTGGTATATGTCCCGCCGATCATCTCACGAGGGACACAGTTGAAGACCTTCTGCATGTCTAAGAAAAGGAGATGCAGTGGTGTATTCTTAAGTTTGTATCCCTCCATGAGCGTTCTCAAGGCAAATACGGGGTCCATGGTCCCGCAACCCGGTCGAAACCCATACTGACACTCCGAGATTGTGCACTCCTGTCGAATCCGAGAGTTCACAATGCGCTTGAAGAGCTTCATTGTGTGGGACATCACCTTTATGCCGCGATAATTTCTGCACTCCTGCAACGAGCCCTTGCCCTTGCAGACCGGCGTGATAATGCTCAGTCTCAATTGGTCAGGTATCTTCCCGGTGAGGAGAATGCGTTTAAAAAGGTTGGGTTAGTATGCCCACACCACGAGAGCCCATCGATTTCCACTCTTCGATAGGGACTCCATCGGACACAGCTTTCCGGTTCTTCATGCGGCGAAGAGCCGACTGGACCTCATCGGTCGTTACCGAGGGCACTAGTCCCTGATTTGGAGGGAGTTCAGGTGGCTGCACCTCTTTGTGCTGCTTGTTGAGCAGCTCGTGGAAGTAAGAGCGCCATCTCTCCTTCACCGCGCGGTCCTCGCATAGCAGGTTACCGAGAGTGTCATTTACACAGCGGCACATGGAAATATCCTGGGCCGCTTTGACTCTCAAACGTGCCAACTTGTAAACGAGCTTTTGCCCCTCAGACGACTCTAACTTATCATACAAAGGACGTAAGTGGTCACGTCTGGATCTGGCTACAGCTCGTTTAGAAGCACGTTTGGCATCCCTGTACGCGGCGCGATCTTTAGAAGATTTGGACGCTTGCCACGCTTTGAAGAGAGCTTTCTGTACCCTGATCTCCTTCTGGACTGCTTCGTTTCACCACCAGGTCTCCTTGTCAAGCCCACAACCACCCCGAGACACACCCAACGCCACCCTCGCCGCCCCGGTGATAGCTGCCTGACACCTATCCTAGAGCTGTTGCCCGGACTCACTATCCGCTGCGATGCACAGGTCACCGACAGCGGCAGCAAAGTCATGGGATCTGGCTCCTTCAAGCAGCCACTACCTGGTTAGGGGCGGGCAGCGCTCCCGGTATTTGCCTCGAGGCTTCACTCGCAGGTCCATTACAAGTAGATGTTGGGCAGTAAGACTCTCCCCGGGTATGACCTTACGGTTAGCTACCTTGCCGATCTGGGCTCTCCTGGTGAGAAAGTAGTCGATCTGAGTTGCGCTCCTACCGCTATTGTAGGTGATCAGATGCTCGGGACTCTTTTTGAAGAACGTGTTCACGACGTCGAGTCGGCGGTCATACACGTCCGGAGAATCTCTTCGCCTTCAGCGTTACGATTGCCAAAACCAAAACCACCGTGAACACGCCCGTATTCCTCACACTGTTCACCCACATGACCGTTCAGATCGCCACCCAGAACGACGCCTTAGGACACTGGAATAGTGCATAGGAGCTGGTCGATTTGCTCCCAAAACAGTGCCTTATCCGAATCGCTTCAACCGACCTGCGGTGCGTAGGCACTTATCAAATTGGTTGTGACTCCTTCGATAAGCCCCTCACGACCACAAGGCGGTCGCTAACGCGATTTACTTCCAAGACACTATTCTGGAATTCCTCGGACAGCACCACCCCCACTCCATTGGCCCCACCAGGAGAACCCGCGTAGATCAGCTTGTAGCCGTGCCCGATATTCCGGGACCGGTTGCTTCTCCAGCGAGTCTCCTGCAGGAACGCCACAGCCACCCTCCGCCTGGCGAGCACATCGGCCAGCTCGCGAGCGCGTCCCGTCAGCGTGTCTTGTTCCACGATGCGAAGCGGACCTTCCGCTTGACTAATGTCTTTAACCGGGCCCGCCCATGACCTGGTAGCCCTAACCCACTAAACACAGGAGTAGGGCGATCCCCTGCGCGTCGTTTTCCGGTGACGCCCTATCTAGGTCGGGTACTTTTTGCTGACTCTCCATTTAGGTGGCTTGAGTTTGTTTTACGGTAGCGACTGCCATCTGACCTCCCAACCCATAAATGAGAGCCGTCGCCAGAGCCTCCTTCGTTGATAAGCAGGGTGCACCAGCTTGCAGGTTGGCTTGGGGCCCGAAGATGTTGGACCCCCTTACACCCCTAAACTTAATAATATACGATTCAAACAGTATTAACTACCCCAAAAAGCATGCTCCATCATCTACTATAGGATTTTTATTTAATTAATAAATTTAAAAGTGCATTATCTCCTGAATTCTGCCAGCATCGCAGCAGCAATTAGAACCACTGTGTTTAAAAAGCAGATATTGATCATCATATTTCAACTTTACTGGCTTTCATAGACAACAATTTGTTGAAAGACAAACATTGCAATGATGACAGTGTCGACAGTGCAATATATTTTTGAATCAAACAAATGAGTCACGCTGAGGGTTCGTGAGTGCAGAACAGCGTAGCGCATCTCAAAACAAAAACTAAAGCCTTTACATGTTTTAATGAGTGACTGTAAAAAATTATAACTGCGCGGCTGGTCGGCCGCGAGTGTCACAGTATAGGCACGAAGGTTGAGGGGGCGACTAATTAGAACAAAAAACGCGGCGAAACACAAGTGCGCTCAGCGAGTCAGAGACAAAGAGCGCTATGCTTCCGCCCGAAAAGGTTTCATGGAGACGCGGCCATCTTGAATTTTAACCTCTATGTTTGTGACTACAAAGTTCGAATTGTTCCACTCTGTCAACAGAAGCTTAAACATTTATTTTTGTAAATTTTGATTCGACACGTCCTAATTACCTGTTCAAGCCCTACTGAAATTGTGCTCTATTGACTCGGCGGTAAGGTTGAAGTTAGTTGAGGTTAGTCGGTCTTTTAGGGCTAGTATTGTAGAGGGCGCTGCGTAGAGAAGCGCCATCGCGTCGATTGTCTGCGGCACGCTCGGCGAAGAGGCCACAATCGATAGAGCACGGGCGTGCGTTGTAATGAATTTATTACACAACTACCGCTTTCACATGGTTTTTCATGTTTAGCAATGACATTTGATGTTAAATACGCGCAAAACTGGGTGACCAAAAAATTAGTAGCACTCTTTCAGTCTGTCAAAGTAGAAGATGTACTCGTAATACACGATTTTCGTCTAGCAGAGCTATAAGGAACTGGTAGTTGACCCCGTTGTAAAAAACTACTTGGAACTCTGTTCTCAACGACGCCGGCTTTTGACGAGTCACGAGACGATGAGGACGAGAGAAACAAAGAGACGTGAAGAAGAGGAAGATGAACTTCTCCAGCAGTGGTATTAGGATGAAGTAAGAATAATTGATTGAGGAAAGACGCCTAAGTGGCCAAGTTTTATGACTTGTCGATACAAAATTCAGTGTTTTCGGTTCTTCGGAACATGGCAGGGGTCCGAACTCACCAACACACATTTAGAAAGCGTGAAATTCAGTTTAGCTTACCACCATCAACCTCGTCATCGCTCAGCACCAGGCGAGACTAAGACCAAACGCAAACCCATTTTAAATAATGAGAAAGATACTTTTTCCTTTTTACAAGTGAATTTTTATTTTTAGCATTTACCAATGCAATGATGTTCTACACAAAGATAGAAACTAGAAAATTGACCATAGGGTCTTAAGCCGGATTCGAACCCGCGACCTTCCACAATCCGGGTGGCTGGTCTACCAACTGTTTCATCTTAATCGAAAGTCAAATATTTGCAAAAATATTCCTTGCGAATGTTAAAGGCGTTGCCTATAACATTGATGAAACAAACGTTGGCTTCCAACGTAAACTACACTAGATAATTTAGCTCAGTTAGAAGAGCAGCCACCCGGATTGTGGAAGGTCGCGGGTTCGAATTCCGCTTGAGTCCCTAGGATCAGGTCGATTTTTTCTAGTTCTACTAGTCTCTTTGTGTAAGATACTAAAACGCTTCAACCCCTAATTGATTCTGCCGAAAGATTTGCTGTGTAAGTCTTGCTAGGAAGCTTAAAAAACTATTAAAAAACAAACGCAAACGCATACGCACATACTCACAAACTCTATCAACTCTACAGATTATGTTTAAATATTAGTTATTTTTCAGGTTTGTTTTTTTTTTCATTTGTACTTTCATGAGATGTTGCTGGTATATTGGCTGACCTACTTGTGTGAGGCAAGTGAGTGGTTAGCAGATTTCGATTGCTGATTGATTCGAAGACTTGTACTTAATGGTACAGGATTAGGTGATATTTTTTTTATAAATGTAAATGAGCCTTTGCTCTTGGAATTGTCTTGTATGGAGTTAGAGGGTATGTTGTAGTAAGTGTGTACCGACCCCCTAGATCAGATTTAAGATTTGAGTCGGTTATTGAAGAAGTTTTAGGGAAGTTAAATACTAAGTCAAAACCTATTATTGTATGTGGTGATTTTAATGTTGACTTATTAGAAAACACATCAGAAAGCTAGATTAGTCTCTTTATTTAAATCTTTTGGTCTGGATTATCAATTCCATGAACCCACGAGAATAACAGTAACAACAGGTAGGTACTTGTCTGGATAATGTGTTCTGTAACTGTGTACCCATTAAGGTCGATCTTAAAAATTAAGTGGCAGGACCGTGTGCCGAACACTGAAGTACTGCGTCGTTCCAAAATGGCTGCCATGGAAGCCCTCCTCATGCTACGCCAACTTAGAGGGTGTGGGCACGTTCTTCGCATGGCATTAGACAAGGGTAAGCGGAAGCTCGGTGGCCAATATTTGTGCTATACAGACGTGATTAAACGGCATCTTACTGCCTGTGGTATTGACATCACAAATTGGTAAAAGCTTGCTTTTAGCAGGTCATCCTGACGCACTACCATCCACAAAAGTGTCAAAAAGTTTAAGGTGAACAGACTCGAAACGCTGGACATAAAGCGCCGAATTCGCAAAGAACAACCTAAGCGCTCTTATAATTACACCTACAACTCACAGGGCCAACCCTACTGTAATCTCTGCGGTAGAGTATTTCAAACGAAATTTGGTCTTGCCAGTCACATTAGAGCTCGCATGCGAAGGCAAGATTCTTAAATCAAATTTACTATAGAATTATAGTCGGGGCCGCCGGCTTTGAAATCGATGAGGAGGACTATACCCATTGAGAGATCAATGGTTTCTGAATTAACATCTGATCATTGTGGACAGAAGATAAGCTTTTTAGACCAAACTAAAGTTAATGTTAATTCTAGAAAAATCACGTGCAGACCTAAGACAGGTCATCGCATTGATAGTTTTAAGACCAATTTAAAGTGTAAGATAACTTCAATTCCGTACAAACAAGGTGATCCTGATGAAGTCTACGGTAAACTATTTGATTGTGTTAAAAAAGAAATTGATGCATGTTTTCCAACTAAACAAGTTACTTGCAAAGTACAATCGAAATTTTCGGAATGGGCCACGCCAGGAATTTACAGAAGTAGACGTAAGATGTATGACTTGTATGCTATGAAAAAATATAACTTCAACCCAGTTTTTGTTGAGTATGTAAAGAACTACTCTAAAATCTTCAGGAAAGCCTGCACAAAGGCTTAGGCATTACACATTCGTAATAAAATATCTAAGTCCAATAACAAAATAAAAACCACTTGGGACATCATAAATCACGAAACATGTAAAGCCAAACAACGTGATACCACATTTACTCTTAAAATCAACGACCAAATTATTCAATCGGAAGCCAACGTTGCCGAAGCTTTCGATAATTATTTTAGAAACATACCTTTAGACACCACGGCTTCATTAAATTCCTCACCTATTGAAGCAGACCAGTTGTTGAAAGATAATGAATGTATCATGCTGCAATGTTTTATTTAAATTTAAACACGTGAATTCACTTAACATTATAAAATCATTTAAGTTAATTAATTTAAAAATACTAAGCTGATCTTTGGGGTATATCAGTTAAAATTGTTAGCCATACAATAGACGTAATTGCCCCTTACTTAGTCATAATATTTAATGATTGCGTTGATAAAGGAGTGTTTCCAGACTTAATGAAACACAGTAAAGTTGTACTACTTTTTAAAGCAGGCAACAAAAAAGACCCAGGCAACTTTGGCCTATATCAATCCTTCCAGCCAGTAAGATATTTGAAAAAACAACCGGTAAGCCACTTTTGTGAGAACAGACTTATACAGTGAAAAATACGAATTCACTAGTTCTGCTATTGATGCTGGTATTGCGGTCCTGAAACATATTTTTCGGGCTTGGGAGAATTCACAGAACGCTCTTGGCCTCTTCTGTGACATAATCAAAGCATTTGATTGCGTTGATCACGTGACTCTTACACGTAAGCTTAGTTTTTATGTTGTGAAGGATACTGCGTTGATCTTATTTTTTGTATTTGAGCTCTAGAACTCAAAAAGTAGATGTTAATGGTGTGTTATCTTCTGGATCTGGTGAAGTTAAAATGGGGGTTCCACATGGATCTATTCTGGGTCCAATTTGTAGTTTTTGCCTTTCTACGTGAAAGATATTTGTGATGTTGTTTTATTTGCAGATGACACGTCTTTAATTTTTAATATTGATAGCAATAAAAACCTTTTTGACGACTTAAATGACGCGCTCATAAAGGTACTACGATGGTTTACAGTCCATATTCTAAAGCTCAATGCAAAAAAGACTAAATGCATTAATTTTAAATTGCCTAATGTTAGAGATAACCAAATTGATTTGAAAATAGATAATAATGCTATGGAGCTAGTAGACCCCACTGTTCTTCTTGGAATTACACTAGACTCGAAATTGCAATGCAACCCTCATATAAATGCCCTTTCTGCCAAACTTAGTTCGGCAGTATTCGCTGTCAGTAATATAAGGTTATTAACAGATGTTGATACTGCTCGTTCTGTTTATTTCAGCTATTTCCACAGTGTAATGTCTTACGGCATTGTACTTTGGGTTAAGGCGGCGGATATACAAACCATCTTTGTCCTGCAAAAGCGAGCGATCAGATCTATCTTTAAGCTTCGTGCACGGGCCTCACCCAAAGAGCTTTTTAAGGAAATTGGGATTCTTACAGTGGCTTCCCATTTTGTTTACAACTGTATAGTCTTGGTGAAAAAGAAAACACAAAACACTGCGACATACACGCCAAAAATACTAGGGATAAGGATAAAATTGCGCTTCCATTGTTTAGATTACAAAAAGTTTTGGGATCCTTTATGGGGCAAGGTGTACACTACTACAACAAAGTTCCTCAGGCAATTTGTATGTTACCGCTGCACAGATTCAAAAACCACATACGAGTAAAATCTGTTTTATTAAAAATGGGGTTTTATACTACCAATCATTACCCTTTAGAAAAAAAAAGCCTGGGATTAAAGCTCTCTACTCGGTGCGGGATCAGTTACCTCTTCTAATACTTATTAATTCAATACCGGACTTAAGTGTATTAGTGACTGACAATTTTTATTTTTGGAATTATCTAAATGACTTGGTACAGCCTATTGTTTTATGTTATGTAGCTTTGCTGTACTTGTTGGGTTGTTATGTTTATTTTTTAATGTTAGAATTTAAGCAGTTTTTTTTTCAACAAACAAATTGTACTCTACTAACTCGCATTGTAAAACCACAATAGTTTATAAGAGTAACTACTTACCGAGTTTTTCGCCGGGTCTTCTCAGTAAGAATTAACTTCTCCGACGCGGTGGTAGAGTCGCATTATGTTTGTATACTGTTTATTTATATATTATTATAGTATTTATGTCCTTTGTTCAGTATATTTTTTGACTTTGTAAAAGTACTGATTAAGTCTATTTAAATAAAGATATCTGAGTTTGAGTTTGATTTGAGTTTGCTCATCAGTCAAAACAGTATAGTTGGCTTAAAACGTTCCTTTTACACGACTATTTATCTGATCTAAGCTTTGGGTATCCTTGTGGCCTAACCGTGTGGAAGCAAAGCATTAAGTCTATAGCAGGCATAGCTATGTTGGAGGATAGCACTACCAACTAACAGACTTCATTCTTAACGAGCTCAGCCATGCCCACATTCCATGAAACATTCCAGTCCATTCAACGATGAACCAAACAAATACACTAATAGATAATTAGCGTCATTACAGCCCGGTATAACGAAGGTGCGATGGCAGCACCTGTCAGCATCCAACTCAGCATGGACTAAAATAATGGGTGTTTGTATAAGTGACGATCCGAAGAGTCATCTTCGGTGTGGGGACACACGCAGGCACATTGAAGACGGGCTCGCCGCGATTTACTTGCATCTTGGATGTCTACCTACATTGGTGTAAAATTCAAGGCCTGCGCAGACGAAGGATTATCCGCGATGTTCTTTTTAGATCCCTTACAAAACTATATCTAACAACGCACACGGAGGACTGAAAGTACGCCGTGCAAAAAGTCTGCCGAATAACCGCGGACGCCGACGGACTTGAGCGGACAAACGTATGCGGGAGACCGCGGATAAAAACAGAACTAATGAACCATGACGAGCAACGCACACAGCGGACTTTAGTCCGCGTTGAGGATGACCCAGTATTATCTTTTAAAACGTTTTTTTTTAATCGCGGAATATTTGCCTCCATAACGTGCGCTTCACTAAATTTCCGGCTAACAGTAGTCGCACACCGTGGGCGTTGAATCCGTGGTAAGTCCGCGGCGGACTTTTCATTCGCAGAGAAAACTCTTTTTCTCCGCCGCGAACAAAAGTCCGTCGTCTGCGCAGGCCTGTACGACATTTAGAGCAATTTTTAAAAGCCAGTAAAAGAATAAGAAAAAGTAATTAGCCTTTATGCGGTATAATTTTTATTTTTATTAACATTTCAAGTCATCGCTACAATTGACGGGTATTGGCTACGTTGGCCAAACACCAAATGCCGGTTAGTGATTACAAAACCTGACTGTGTTCCGAAAAATGCGAAAACCCACTTCGCCCGACCTGGCATATGAATCCAGGACCTTCGGATTGTGGGGAGAGCTCTGTCACCGATCGGTCACGGAGGTCAAGAAGCCAACCAAAACCGAGAAATAAAATAGGTTTTATAATACGAAATAAAATCTCACAATACTAAAAATCTGGGAGTCAGTTTTAGTGTATACTGTATTTTTAACCGTTCTTTCGAATGGTACGCTTACCCTTAGAAATTTTACGCAGATTAAATTTGGATCTGTCAAATACTTTTCACACTATGATAGACCTAAATATTACAACACGAATAAGGCCAGAAAAATAAGCATACTTCGAGTAAACAGTTCCGTCGTCAAAATGGACCCGTATGTTTCCACGCCAATAGGTCAGGGAGAGATCGTCAAGGGATCCAGAAACGCGCCAGCAGCCGTGAGAACCGCGCCCCGGGCGCTGTTGTGCTGCAAAGACAACATATTGGCGTGCTGTCTAAACAACGGGCTCGATATGCCGTGAAGCTGTATGCTTCATTTCCTGTGTCCGTATGTAAAGGATTCGATCTTTTAAGTCTATCAGTCGTTTTTCTAATTCTGCTTAGAGATCTGTGCTCTTGTATGCATTCAGGCGATGTATTCTCTAGCTGATTTAAACGTCTAAAGAATTGATAAGATGTAAGTTGTGATATTGTGATAGTGAAACCACGCTTATTCTGTCGTTCTTGATTACTATTTCTAGCTGGAAGTCGTGTAAATATTTAAAGTATTCACCTATAACCTCAATTAATGGTTAATCACAGGAAATATTGAATTGTACGGTGAATGTACATTCCGAAACTGTTGTATTGTAAATTGTTTTTGTAAAAATAAAGATTATTAAATAAGTTTTTAAACACTACCTTGAACGGATTCGACAATCAGCTCATGAAAATTCTGCTTAACGCATGTCATTGTGGTCATTAAATAGCTACGGAACCTCTACTTGAGCCATACCGGTGGTCGGCCGTGCCGGTAGGTACTATTACCTATTCTGTGGTCCCGGGCCGTGCTAACGAGGCGTCTGACACGGCCGGACGCAGAGACGCCTCGCCATCCGCCATCGTGACTGGCACATACCAATTTGTCTCTACACTTCGCACTTACCTGTATTCTGATCTATAACTTTTATGACTGCGACTATTAGAAGGGCTGGGCTGTATTACATAACTTACAGCAATACAGTTAAAAACCTTGGTATCTATCTTGATGGTACATTAAATTGGGAAAAACAGATTGGCGAGGTAAGCCAAAAAATGTTTGCATCGGCAAGCTCCCTCAGTAGTCTCCGCAACTTTTTACCCATACCCACCAAAATTGCTCTCGTGCAGGCTCTGCTATTACCAATCCTAGACTTTGCCGACTATTGTTATTTAGATATTAGCGAAAATTTCCTCAGTAGGTAAACTCGAGCGCCTCCAAAATTTCTGCATACGCATCATTTACGGTTTGCGTAAATTCGATCAAGTCTCTCAATTCCGGGCACAGTTGAATTGGCTTCCAATACGCTTTCGCCGAGATCTTCATATTCTGTCCCTTCTCTACACTGTCTTGTTTAATACCCTTTCACCTCCTTACCTCAAGGAACTATTTCACTTTATGCAATCTGCCAAAAGTGAAGACGTGCGGTCTTGTCGGAAACTGCATCTAACAGGGGGACTGTCCTCCATCCATTCCACTTCCTATTATTCCAAATCATTTGTTGTTCGCTCCATTCGTCTGTGGAATTACTTACCTTTACCGATCCGCAAATCTCAGTCCTTACACGTCTTTAAATCATAAGTCAAATAATACTTCCTCTCTCTGTAACTTAGTATTTTATTTTGTCTCATCCTTTATTTTTCAGTCCTTAAAAATGGAAACTGGTGATCCTATTGCAATACCTATATGTATTTATGTACTTAACACAATTCATTTAGTTTATTATTTAAATATCTTTTACTTATCCTTTATTTTGCACAGTCTTACCCGTTATATTATACAAGTCTCTCTTCAGCAGGTAGTCTGGAAGAGATCGCTTTAAAGCATTAAGACCGCCTAAATTGTACATTTTATGTCTACTTACAGTTTAACTTGCTGTATTTGTTTGTTTGTGCAATAAAGATTATTTATCTTATCTTTATCTTATCTTATATTTAGTACATTTTGAGCAGATTTTGTATTAAGAACTAAGTCACAACTTGTCCCAAAACAAATCACTCAAATTCATTGCCCTTGTCTCGAAGTAAAGCGATCCTAAAGAGTTGTCGAACAAGACCACCTTAGTTTTGGTACTTGATAATAAACCGCCTAATATCTTCAACACTGAGAAGAGAGCCTATCCAGTACGCAGGATCCCAAGTATCAAAGCTGGGATGGAAATAAAAGCACAAAAATCAAATTCTGCTCTAGAGGGAAAATGGCGCGATCTGTCAAGCGCTTTGGCGTGCTTTTACTCCAGGGTTGTGACAAACCTACAAATCCTACAATTCATAAAATATGGCTCTTAATCAATCACAGCTTATTTCAATTTAAGGAAATGAGAAATGCATGTGCTTCATGGAACTAAGTAATTTATTTATGAAAGTCTGGTCTGCGTAATTTCTCTTCTAAGGCCTGCGTAAGAAAGCTCGTAAAAAATCTTACAATTTTAATGATAAAAGATGATAACGTATTGTCCAGTGCACTTTTACTTAGGTATGTTCACTGGTGATCAGAAAACAATGATATTTACGCAAGGTTAAAGAAAAAGCAACCCTTTGCGACCTTGCTTAAGCTTGATCTTGCTTTGAGGCAGGTTTAAGATAATAATTTGACGGCACGATTGGCGTAGTGCGCAGTAGCACGGTTTCTCGCCTCGAATCCCGCAGTGCCCCGGGTTCGATTGCCGGTCGGGTCAATTCAGGAAACGATCTTTTCTACATTGCCTCGGGTCTGGGTGTGCTGGAAGACGCCCCTGTCTTGATTCCTTGTCTGGTACCTCGTAATACAGGGATATTTATCCCTCCTTCGAGACCATGGCAAGAGGTGTGTTGTCTGGCAAAAAAAAAAAAACTTCAAATTCCGACGGTGACGTCATGTCCAGCTCAGTCTGACTCTTTGGAGTTCTAAGTTACCAGCCCCGATGTTGGCAGCAACATCGGGGCTGTTACAGCAACTTTTAAAAAATCGAATATCCTGAATTCCTATCGTTAAGTTCCAATTTTAAAATTCGTGTTTGGCCCGGAAACAACCCAAGGGTGCGTTTGTGACCTCTCGATTACTTTTCCCAGAAGAATTTCCAATTTCCGGAAATTCCCAACGCGGCGAAGTTGACTTGTCATAGCGGTAGTAGGTATAGCGAGCTCCAGAACAACATAAGAAGGCATTTTCGGGCTTTACTCTGACCAGCTTTGCTTTTGATGGGAATCGTGAAGTAACTAAAGCATTGTCCAGTTTTACACTTGCCAGCCCCGATGCCGGCCGCTAATGGCCCCGAAACAAAGCACAGCAACGTTTGATGTCGCCTCGCGATTACGCGCTCAGCTCGCATAAAGGAACGTATGGAGTGGATTCCTTTTGTAGCGACATAATTGTGCAATGTTACATTGTGAGTGTGCGACATTTTATTGTTGCTTTTTCTTTCTTTCCGTTAATACTTTGGGCGCAGAGAGGTAACGTTAGTAAGGTTGACTATTGCACTGTCGTAAGACGAACAACAATGTGCCGATCAAAAGATAGAAATATTCAGCCTGATCCTAGGGCCGCTCGATTAGAGCCTGATTTTTATAGTTTCTATTTTTAGATAGAAAATAGTGCATTGTTATAATGCTGAAAATTAATATTTACTTACGAGTATGTGACGATCATTGTGTTTGTTTTGTTTCTGAGTGTTACTATGTTTACGTAACTATAATGGAGCATGTGTAGCATCTGTACGTCTACCACGAGTTTCCACTTGAAATGTACGTTTTTTTCGCGTAAAAAAATGTATTGGGATTTGACATGACATGACATGACAATGTCAAATTCCAATACATTTTTTACGCGAACGATAATGTCAATTTAAAGTGGCAACTCGTGGCAGACGTACTGTAGGTGTCAAAGTAGTATGTCTTAAACTACCTAATTGCTAATAATTAAATTAAATAAAAAGGGAAGGTCATAATGGATACCAAAATCTGCCAGTTGTTCGGTGAATAACTTACAATCGAGGACGGAAATTGCACTTTCTCCCACTTTTGATCATGAAGGATTGCGCCGTTCATGTCTATTCATCATTAATTAGCAATTAATTAAAGGTAATGGAGGTCTCCTCTGACATGTTATTCATAATTTTTTTTCTTGTGCGGCCTAAAATTTCTATCATACATAACAAGTAGTGATTATGAACAACCTTTTTTTAAAGCTGAATATTTCTTATAAAAATGCCACTATTTCTGTCCGAATGACGACTGAAAATTGATGTTTTTGTCTCCAAAAGGAACCAAACACCAAGACTAGGCCTTTGCCTCAGTAGCGAATGATAAGTTCTTTCATGGGTCTTATTATATTTATTTTTATATTGTGCTAATAATATACTACTTACTTGAGAGAGATTCGACTGAGTTATCGAATCCCTCTCAAGTAGTATATTATTATAGTACTTATATCTGAGAATTTTATAACGATGATATAATTTTTAAAATCTACCCCTTAAACGAAACAATGAGAGGAAAAATGTTAACAATCTGTTTGTTCACAAGATCTAGACGCAATCTCTCCGAGACAACTTTTTTTGAATAAATATTATAATAATACCTTCTGGTAAAGAAGCAGAAGAAGAAGCATAGATCTACTACTTTGACACCTACAGTTCAAGGCTCTGTCTAGCTAGATAGTGCCTTTGATTTTGCTGTGAGAGATTCCAGATATTTCATCTATTTATCCCACCATCATTCATCATCATCATTTGACGACCGACTTGGTGTAATGGTTAAGAAATTGGCTACTACACCAGAGGTCGCGGGTTCGATCCCCGCACAGTACAAACATTTGTGTGCATGAACATGTCTGTTTGTACTGGTCTGGGTGTCTCCTATGTATAATAAGTGTGTATTTACAAAAGAAAATGTATTTAAGTATGTTTATCCGTTGTCTAGTATCCCATAACACAAGCTTTAATTAGCTTACTTTGGGGCTAGATGGCGCTGTGTGGAATAATGTCCAGGGATATTTATTATTATTATTTATTTATCATTGAATAATAAATTCATACATTTTCGTCTTTTATTAAGTATATTAGACTGGCGATTTTTTATTGATGAATAATTATTAATCTAGTTGAATAAAATGATGTTTACAAAGCCATTTCACAAGAGATTTCTTCCAATGATGGTGCAAGTCCTGTTACGGTTTGAAAATTGTGAAGAATAAATAGAACAGTAACTGTACCTGTACCTCCTGAACACCAACATTTACGACTACTTAGGTATATACATGTACGAGTCTGATTACTGGTAGTAGTGTTGCCCAAATGCAAGAACTAGACGAGACTTAGCCAGTATTGGTCTTGGTCTTGCGCCAATACACCTGATTTGGTCTTGGTCTTGGTATTGCGCTCCCAGTCTTGGTCTTGGTCTTGCAGCAAGAGTCTCGCTAGTCTCGCAATTACCTATTAGCCTATTGCTAGTTATTAAATGTTAATTTATGTCTTAGCTTAGACAACGTAACAGAGTAGGTACATTTCGAGCTTGAATTAACATAGCCATAGTTAAGACCAACCAAATTAATAAATGTCTAAACATTTAATGAGAAATTCGAAAAAATAACTGACACCGGGTGGGGTTTGAACCCACGACCTAAGCGATCCGTGCCGATGCTCTAACCAACTGAGCTATCTACCGTGACCTACGGGAGTCTGTCTGTTCCTTAATAAACGATTACGTTTAATTAGCTTACATGTTCCAAGATGGTTTAAACAGATAATAAAACCAATTAATGACATTAACTAGACTTTTAACTTAACTTTAACAATTTTAGGAACATTGTATGTCTAGAAAGATATAGGTAGACAGCCAAGGCCTCACCTTATATGCAATTGAATAAAAGAGTTATACAATTTATACAATTTACCATTTATTTAAATAAAAAATAAAATACTATGCAAATTAAATTACAGAGCAGTACACAATAGCTTTGACATTACTGTTACCTAAAGTAACTTACTTTATATTAATTCTTTTGACCAAGAATTAATACAAAGTAATACAATTTATTGAATTAACCATTTATTTTAATAAAAATACAACGCAAATTAAATCACAGGACAGTACACAATAGCTTTGACATTACTATTACTTTATATTAATTCTTTTGACCAAAAATTAATACAAAGGAACCATCTGGCTGACTCATCACTCAACCTTTTTCTATGTTTTCTAATTGCTAATAACGCTTTAGAAAATAATCTCTCAGCAGATACTGAAGTGCAGGGATTGAAAGAAAGTCACGGGCAATCTTCGATAAAGTCGGATATTCTGTCTCATGCATCTTCCACCACTCTAAAATGTCTTCTGAGCTGGTTGCTCTGGGTTTACTTAGGTAGGTAACTCGTCAATATCTAAGCCTTGAAGACAAGATCCAGATCCAAATGAAGTTGAGGGAGATGCATACAGTTTCTCAAAGACTATTACGTCTTCACCTTCATCATATTCAGTCCAATTTTCCAATTTTTTTTTTTATATATATTTTTGGAGTCCCTAAGCGTATACCCGAACTACAATACTCCCTGAAATGACACTTAGTCCTAACTGCAAGACGCAAGAGTCTCGCAGGCTTAGTCTTGTTCTTGCTCCAATCTTGCACGGATCTTGGTCGTGGTCTTGCTCAAATCAGGCGGTCTTGGTCTTGGTCTTGCTAAAATTAGGCGGTCTTGGTCTTGCTAAAATTAGGCGGCATTGGTCTTGGTCTTGCGAAAATGCAAGAAAAACACCAAGACTGCAAGACCAAGACCGATTTTGGGCAACACTACGGTAGATATGGCATTCGTTGTTGCAAGTGTAGTTTGTGTGATTTCTAATTGTTGTGGCCATGAAATTATTTTATCTCTTCGGATTTCTAGCTTTCAGCGCGCTGGTCCGAAACGTAACCCAAGTTTCGTCCGTGTGCGAGTAAGTAAATATCAGTAACGATGCGTGTTAACCGAGGGTGGCTCATTGCGTATCATTAGAAGTACACAGTGACTTGTACATGGGGTGTAGGTACGTACTGTACATTGTACTTAATCATTTATACATAGGTACTGTCACCTCGAACGTGGCGTTCAATAGATCGACACGAGAGCCTGGGGATTACGAAACAATGGCTTTTTTACAAAATACATAATAACGCGACGTCAAATGGTGGTCGGGGCTTAGGGTTCCGCTGGAACGCTGCCAAAGGTGCTCTTTCAAATATGGTAAAGAGTTTGACAACTATGAAAATATACATTTCTCAATCAAAGATTAGGGTTAAAAAACACAATTGTGATGTAATAACAACACATTAAACATTAGACATGAAAATACTTCCTTAATGTGAGCTACATTAGGTGTGTAAGTTTTCATTTCAATCAACTTCATAACATATTTAGTTATACTTAATTTCAATTGTTTCGTTTATGAGCATTGTCTTTTATAAAATTGTTTTATTTATCTATGTTAAGATTCAATACAGATATCTATTATTTTGTATATTTTTATATATCTAGAATGTATAATTCGTATATCAATATCGTCTATAAGGCTGGAAATAAATAAATACCAAAATAACTTACAATGACCTAAAAAACGTATCTATATTTTAACACCATGCTAGTTTCATGATACTTTTTTCTCGACATAACCAATTTGCGGTTTTAGGGCACACGAAAGATTATTAGATTTCACCTAGCGCTACCACATGTCAATTACAAATTGAATCTATTTATTCTTATTACACGTGCAATAAACAAGTATCTACAATTAGCCCAAGTCTACACGAATTCTCTTCCCGTCAATCGCAAGGTCAGCAAGGTACAGAATTTGAAGGATTGGTTTATCTGTTAAACATTTAACAACGTTACCTGTAAATGAATAAATTATTATAATTAAATAATTTTAATAGCCAACACGGAACCCTCATTTTGTACCGAACTATCGCGACACATGGCGATTTTCGAGATTTTTTGGGTCCGTGCTCAAGTGGCGGCCGCGCGACGGCGTATTATTAAAAAGCTAAAATAAAACGCGGAGGGCGGCTGCGCGGAACCCGCGCTTTGTCGACGTGGAAATTGTGAACATTTCGCCTATTAACATTTTGGGCCACATGCCATGGTTTTTTCGCTTTATGCTCGTGTATAGGTATATGTAGGTATGTCAATTTATTTATGATAAAATCATGTAAGTCCGTAAAATTTGCATCTCTTATAGAAAATCAGTGATGACCAACCTCTAAGCCGTACCAGAGTCGCATTATGTTTAGTAAGTAAGTATTTATAATTTTAGCATCATCGTATGTATTATTTTACACCAATTTTTACCCAGTATTGTTTTGAGTTTTAGTAATTTGCTTGCTTGTTGTAAGTGAATTTAAATGAGCGAGTGGACTCCGAGGGCCCACACCTGGGATTCGCAAAATAAGTAATCCATATTTAGTGGCTGACCTAAAACAATTGTATAACGATCCTTAAAGTTGTAAAAGTGATCGTTTAAAAATACAGCCCTTACAGTATGGTCCCTTAGTTCTCACATGTTAGTAAGTTCTCGGGATGGATATTGAAAAATAAACTGCTTTTATTACACATTTTTACCCCCTTATTTATAAAAACTTAAACAGTGCTTCAAGATCACTTTACCATAGTGAAAAGACTCTCATAAGACTTTCTTTTTTTTAATAACTGTGGTTCGAAAGTTTTTGTCCAACTTGGGAAAGGACATAGTAGACATCATAATAATAGCTAACGATAATTATGACAGAAAGAAACCCACAACAATGCCCGACCTGGTAATTAAACCTGGGGCCCCTGAATTTCGCGCCAAGCGCTTTATTGTAGATTTGTAGATACAAGAATACCGTTTACTTTACGGTATTCTTAGAAACATTTTGTTAAAAAGAAGTTCAGTGCTAATTCAAATACATCTGAGAGCGTGCTGACTCGTAGTTAATCGTAAATACACAGCTACAATACAATACAATACAATATTGAATTGTATCTGAAAAAACTCCCAAGCTACGTCCATACTCGTTGAATCATGCCAAAAATTATTTACATTTCACGCAACCCATCATTATTCATAATGATAACTATCCAAAACCCAATTTCTTGAAGTGTACTTCAATTACTAAATAATGACAACACTTCAAAAAACTTAAAAACACATTATTTACGATGGTATCTTCAAACTAAAACAACATAACATAAAACCCATTGAAAACCGGTAGCGTTGAACAAAAACGCATCCAATCATTTAACTCACCCCGGCGATAAAATCTAACCAACCGCACGACAAAAGAATTAGTCAAAATAATCCAAAAAAAAACGTTACACAACACAATGCCTTTGAATGATCGTGGGCGAAATTGTTACTAAAGTGTAGCAACATCTGTCTGAGGGGAATAGTGACATTCAAAAAAAATATATCTGCTCCTTTAAATTTGCAGCAAAATCTACTCTAACACACCCTTCGTAAGACATAAAGTAATATCACACAGAATGTTCTTACAGTGTTTGGATTTGGAAGAAGATTGAGTTAACGCCATTACTGTCAAATTGTGGGCCAATCATGGTAAAGGCGCGCCGACCAATCAGGGGGGCGCGCATTGCGTGTTCCGAATGCAAAATTCGGGACGAACTAGAACAATTTGTAACTTTTTTGTTTGTTTGGGCCGGAACTAATTTGTGTGGGCTGCGGGCTGCACTATGGTAATTGTTCTCTTGAGTGGGGAGTTTCTGAGTGATTTATGACCGTAATAAAATTATGACGAAGTTTGATCTTATTTTAGGGTTTTTTACAGTTGCAATAGATGTTAGGCTAGTTAACAATGTTAAGGCCGATCACTCACAGACGACAATATTGCTATGGTACGAAAAACTGAATTACGCATTTTCCCAGTTTAATGAGGGTTAATACATTTTCGTCTGTATCGAGAGGGGCTAAACAGGGATAAAACCTTGGACCAAACGCCAACGAGCTCCAAGCTGGACTAACCACTGAGCAAATAAGTACGTTATTTTAAGATACAAAAATCAGTAAGACTATGAGCATGACTTATACATTTTAATAGGTATATATCTATAATTCTAAATATTATTCCTTAGTCACCTCCTTACTTTGGGGTCAGATTATGCTCTTTTAATGTTAGGCGTCCAACACCTTTATCTATTTAAATACCCGGGACATCTTTTATTCAGACTGACTATGATGTCAGGCTGATTTTAATAAGTTACTAAAATATTGTTAAAAAAAAATACAAAAAAAAACCAACTTAAAAAAAAAACTATTCCAAAACAAAGAACTAAAAAGTAAAGAAATAATTTCGTATTCTTCTAAAACTTGTACGATAATATAATGTAGGTACTATTATTGTTATTGTTGGAGTCGGTGTCAGCCAAGGAAACACTACAATATACCTAGCAATATACCTATTTCTTACATAATCACGTTTACGTATGTATGTAGGTAGTTACAAACGTACATTGGCTGACACCGACTCCGACAATAACAATAATTGTACCTACATTATATTATCGTATAAGTTTAAGAAGAATACGCAATTATTTCTTTACTTTTTAGTTCTTTGTTTTGGAATAGTTTTTGTTGAAGTTGTTTTTTTTTTGTTAAAATTTTTGTTTATTTCTTGATTTTCAGTGAATAGTTCTTATTTATTTTATACATCGAAAAAGTATCGTCCAATTGCTCCTAAGAATTGAAGAGTTCCGTTTCTTTGTATACTCAGAACCTAACACTCATCAAACTACCCATGAAGTATATCCTTTCCAATAAAAAAAGAAGCATCGAAATCGGTTGGCGTGATAATGAGTTATTCGTCCATTTGTCGCGCATATGGTTTATCTAGATTTAAGACTTACGTGGATTTCTCATGGATGCCACTGTCAGAATTGGACCAAATTAAAATGCGACCACACGGGCACCATCAGCTTTCAAATAAATAAAGAATTATCCAAATCGGTTGGCGTAATATTGAGTTATTTGTCCATTTGTCGCGCATTTTGTCTATCTAGATTTAAGACTTATAAGGTTTTCTCATGGATGCTACTGTCAAAACTAGACCAAATTAAAATGGGACCATTCTTCGGGAAGCACCAGCTTTCAAATAAAAAAAGAATGATCAAAATCGGTTCACCCAGTCGAAAGTTATGAGGTAACAAACATAAAAAAAACAAAAAAAAAAACATACAGTCGAATTGAGAACCTCCTCCTTTTTTTGAAGTCGGTTGAAAATCAACATGCACGGTAGTACCTACCATCAATGTTTGTCTTGAATAGAAATTGAACCCATGCTCTATCGTGCGAAAGCTGGAACGGCTCATGAAGTGAAATTAAGCAGAGTAGCTGGGGTATATCATATGATCTTATATACCTACCCTAAAACTTACAAACACTCCTGTTCTAGAAACCATGCTACATATTCTACATAACACGAAAAGTAAGTCCCATTAAACGATTAAATAAGCAAAGCTAACCTCGCGTAAATTAAATGTGAAATCTTTAATTTGCACTTGACATCGCAAATTCTCACGTCGCGCAATCAGTTTCCCATCAAATTGAAAATTGTTCATTCACACTCCGCCGACTTCACTCAAAACGTCACCTCGACTCCTTGAGAAAGAGAAATGGCAAAGTCATCTGTCAAACGGAATTTGAATTTGGAACGCGAAGGGCTCGCGGCGCGGGCGCAGCGTGGCGGCATTCAGCGTCACGCGAGCCCAGCATGACGGCCGGCGACACGCTGATATCAGCGCTCTACTAAAATCATTAGTCGTCGATCACAATAGTTTGTCTTTTGACACATTAGTTCATGGTGAAGTGAACATTCTAGATCTTGCGTTTATGGGAAGTGCGCAGGCGCCCCGTTCGCGACGTTTCAACTTGGCTTTTCACGGTTGATATGTGATATTGTGCGCCCTTTGACTCCTGTATGGGAATTTAATTTGAGGTGCGCGAACGCTATTGTAACTGCAGATTGACCGAAGCTTGAATGGTTCGATGATTTCTCAAAAGTTGGTCTAATCATTTCGAATTGTTGGATTATTTTGTTTTGATTAATTAAGAGTGCACTTATTTAGACACCGTCCATGCCTATTTTCTGATCTTACTAACATAATATGATCAAAACAGGACAGTTCCACGTTTTTTTAGAATCATTGAATATGTACACTGTAGGAATAGTGAGTGAGAGAACTATCGTAGCTAATCGATTAAATACGAAAACTTCAACAAAGTTACTAGGATGAGGGATCACGTTGGTGCTTAGCAACATCCTATTTATTCATTTACAGCTAGGGTGCCTGTTCTGATTCTAACTGTTCTTTGAATTAAATTGAGAGTGTCATGACGATATAATTCTATAACGGAGCATCGAACCCATAGTAGAAAAAAAACAACAAACACTGTGTATAGACGCTATATTATTATGAGTACACTGCAATTTGATATGAATTTAAGATATTGTTAGGAATCAAAACAAAAATATTACTAAATTTTCACATCCTAAAAAAGCTTAAAATAACTGTAGTTGCTAGATTTTTAGTCAGTTATGGTAAATCTCGTGCAATGAAACACCTTCTTAAATTCTAATATTTTTATCACGCAGTAGTAGTTTTTCATTTTAGGCAGTTTAGAACAAATAATAAATAAATATGCGCCAGACAACACACTTCTTGTCATTGTCTCGAAGTAGGGATAAATATCCCTGTGTTGCGAGTTACCAGACAAGGAATTAAGCCAGGGGCGGGTACCAGCACACCCGGACCCTGTCCTATTTAGAAAAAAACATTTCCTGAATTGACCTGACCAGGGATCGAACCCAGGATACTTCGGAATTAAAGGCGAGAAATCGTGCTACAGCACACTACGCCAGTCGTGTCGTCAATACAGATTTACTTTATAAACACCATCCAAAATTTTCCCAGACATTAGGCACCAATCGAAGAGTTTTTTTGAAAAAAAAGGTAGGTCTTTCTAACTTTCACATTATGATATTTTTTTTCGAACATATTATTCGTGCAGGGTGGTTACTTATTCAAAATTAAATTTCAACTTCTAAATAAAGCGCGGGCGGAAACTTGAGGAGACTGCGAGCCCGCCGCCATCCACTCACGTCGCGCAGTATCAACGAAACTAGTGATTTTTTATAACTTTGAATAGTTATAAGTTCAAAACACATTAATACTCAACATCTTAGTAATAAAACAGAAACATACGGTTGTCTGGTTGTCAAACAGAAAAATACGTATTTGGCCATTTTCTCCATGGATACTCATATTTCAATTTGGATGGTATTTATAAAATAGCCCTGTATATTTTTTTAATGAACACTGCTTTCTAATTGTAGTGTGCGTGTAGACATCGCGCCGGGAAACCCCGTTGGGAACGAGATCGCAGTCATGTAGAGTTGCAGTGAATTTTGATATAGGTACGCTCCTAATAGCTTTTTACAACTAGACGTGCGACACACCGCCTGATGGTTCACCAATATCAGCCTATTAAAACTTGGAACTCCATTATGAGTACCTGGCATGAACGTAAACATCTTTACTAAAAAGCGGTTAAAAAACCTAATAACACCAATAATGCAGCGTTGCAGGGCTAGCGCAATGAATTATTAACAGCCCATTTAGCGCTTACCTGGACAAAGAGCTCGAAATCTCCGTTAGCTCACCTCATTCAAATCTCGAGTGGCCTCCGCCGAGCGGCCCTAATTTCCTTTCATGTCAAACAATTTACGAACCTTCGATTGTGGGCAAAAAAGAAATTATAAAAACTATTGATCGCTCGCAAGCGCGCCACTTCAGAACGCGCTTTGTCCGCCATCTTGGAAAACGTTTGACAATCGGTTACATATTTGTAATTAAAAAAATGAGAGAGCTTTAATGAGAAATTGAGTATAATTAATAATAACCTTTAGATTTTTTCAATCAAGTAATAATATTCGGCAGAACACCACCTGGTTATGTCTATATAGCATGAACTTTTTACGTTTTTAATTAAGATCAGGAGGTAAAAAGAACCCAATAAATTCTGAAACGTCATTCTAAGTCAAGAACCTCGTTTTAATGATCTGCTGAACTTTTAGTGACGTTAGAGAGGTTAAGCGCAAACACGTTAACTGCCAATAATGATTGACTTATACATCCTAGGCAATGATAAGCTCATTCCTGTCTTTAGGTTGAAGATTGCCTATCACGAGGTTTCTTGTGTTTATTCATTTATTTATTTATTAGTTTGTACACAAATTACAGTTTTTTACATAAAAAAATAAGGATAGCTAAAGTACAGGTGAGCTTATCTCTAAAGAGAGATTTCTACCAGCAGACCATGATGCAAGGAAAAGCATAAAACAAACAGTGATGGATAGACAAAACTGTGTACATAAGTTTAAAGATCAAAATTTCTATAAATAGACCAGCTTACTTACAAATAGACATATATTATTACAAATTTAAAATATATAAGTACCTAACTTAAATAATTATACAATAATTATAAAATAAATAAAATAATAATTATTAATAATATGATCCAACACAATTCAAACATTTTTTAAAAGATGTTCTTTTAACAATCTTTTGAAGGAACCCACAGTGCGACACTCTCGAATAGAAACCGGCAGCTTGTTCCACAGTTTCACAGCCTGAACAGTAAAAGAGTCACCATACATGCTCGTTCTACAGGTAAGGGCAGTCAGCTGTAAATTATAGGCTGAACGATGAGTTCTGTCGGGCGATGAAGATAGGAGAAGCGCTCACAGAGATAGCGTGGAGAAGAAGGGTTAAAGAGGATGTTGTAAACAAGAACCATCATGTGATAATCACGCCGCAAACGAATAGGCAGCCATTTCAACTGCTTTCTGTACTCAGAAACATGAGCATACTTACGAAGGCCAAATATGAAGCGAATACAGACATTTTGAATACGTTCTAGCTCATCGAGGAGTTGCTCAGTAGCGTCTGGATAGCAACTATCCGCGTAATCAATAATCGGAAGCATAAGTGCCTGAGCTAGAGTGATTTGAGTGCACAATTAGTAATCGCTTGATGAAGTTTTAATTCCTTTTAGCCTTTTTACATTATTGATAGGGGTGAGCAGGGGTGCTTTAGTAAAAACAAGCTTAATCGTAGTCCGAATTGTTTATATTTTCATAAAATCATTTTATATAATATTTTTTTACATTTCCACTTTTGGATAGTTTATTACACTTATATAATATATTCGCTGGGCAGTTTCTACAAATCTGAGCTAGGTATAATGTTTTCAAGTAAAACAGTAGATACATACATAAGTACATACTTTAACACATTAGCTGCCATGGGGTCACCGGTGACCCGCAAACAATAGATTTTCTATTGTGTCTGCTTCAGCGGCAGTCAAAGACTTAAGGATCTGGGTTGAAACACAAACGATTATTTAAACTATAGTATTTATAAGATTTTTCTTTAAAAGGACAAAAGGACATAATATTTCAGATAATACAATAAATTGTTATATTTTTTTGTTGCCAAGTATCTTGTGAGTCCCAGGATCAGCCCCCCGATTCAGAATAAAGTTATCGACCGATTCGGTTATTTTCTTTTATTTTTAATTATTTTTTACGTAGGGTAGGTTTTATGTAATTTAGTTTATGAAAATTTCAACTTTGACATATCAAAACATTGATTGATAATTAAAACAAATTTACCGAATCGGTCGATAACTTCGTTCTGAATCGGGGGGCAGGTTGAATTTTTCTAGTTTTTATCTTTTTTTATTTTATTACCTGAGCCTAAAAGAAGCACACAGTGTATGTTTCAGCAATCGGTACATTATTTCTAAGTTTGATAAGGAATACTGTTGTAGAACCAATTGAATAAGCCCAGTTAGAAATATACGTGTTAATTAAAAAGCGCAAAACCTCAGACACCCCAACTTATTTTTATTATAAAAGAATAATGTGAATTATTAAATTACATTTTCGCGTATTATTTACGAAGATATTTGCTTTTTTTTGTTTCTTGTCTTTGTTGCAAAATTAAAAAGTACCTATATGGTGCCGCCGCAATAATAAACTTAAGTAATGATTAAACATGGCGTAATGAAAATATTTTTTTGGTTAAAATTTTACCCCTATTTTTTATTAGTGGAATCGATTCCACTCTCGATTCTGAACAAACTAATTTCAGGTTTTGCGCTTTTTCATTAACACGTTGTATATATTTTTATAATTTTTATTAGAGTATGCGAAGGGCAGAGCACTACTCGTAAGTCCGAAGAACTGATCATCATTGGGGTAGAAAAATAAGTAATGAAGATCAAATTGATAGCAAATGTAGCGTGGGACGCCCTTGATGCAGAGTTCTGATAGGTGATGACGTTGATTATGAAATAGAAAAAAACTACGTTACAAACACGGCAGCAAGGAAAACATTAGAACATTTAAGAGAATACTATATTTCACATTGGCTGTGACATTTATACAAACATCCTCGAATTTGTATATTTTTTGGGAAATATCCTTGACATTTCAGTTAGTTGCATAATATCTAACCATGTTTGCTTATGCCAAATACGAATCTATTTAATTGACCAATTTTCTTTAAACATTTTTTTAATTTAAAGGAATTTATTATAACTTTGATTATAACAAATTACTGACATGCACTTTATTGAGTTTTAATAAATATTCCGAAATAACTGTTTGCAAAATCAAATGATAAAAAAAAAAAACATTATATGGTATTTTAATCTTTATCTATTGACCACCACCTCATTATGGTTTTTCACTCACATTCAGTCAGTCCATTTATCTTTTATTAATGGTAAATACTAATCTAACAAAAGGACAAATATTTCAGATAATACAATAAATTGTTAAATTTTTTGTTGCCGAGTAACTTGTGAGGGTAATCCAGGAGGTAGTCACATAATATATTTACTCCTATATTTTTAACAAATAATTATTGGTTCACATTTATTAATTGCATGAAATATTCCCTTTACAATTTATTATGTATATTTCTCAACTTATCTGATTAGACAATCAACGTCATGTGTGGATATTATTCACTGCAAGTAATTTAGTGTTTTATCGTTTCCTGCAACTACATGAAATTTTTGTTACTTAAAATATTTTAATTATGTAAGTTCAACGCCAGGTACCGCCTTGGTTACTCTGGTACCTTTTATGCGAACCAGACTGGTTACCACTGTGCCCCCCTTGGTTGCTGTTGTATCGGTTCTGCTGTGAGTTATAGCCCGACCTTGAATGGTGACCCTCAGACCTTTGGTCGTGATTGCCTCCGTGTCTGCCCTGCTGGTAGCCACCTTCGCGGCTGCTGTCGTACCTGCCCTGGTTGCCACCGTAACCACCGCCTCCACCACGGCCGCCCTGGGGCCCGAACCTATCTGAGCCCTGGCCACCGTAACCTGACCGGCTGTAGCTTTGCTGGTTCTGGCCGTAGCCTCGGTTTTGACCGTAGCCCTGACTCTGATGGTGACCTTGGTTCTGTACGTACCCACTGCGGTGGGGTCCAAATGATTGTTGTTGATCTACGACAAAAAACAAATTTTTAATAACAGTATCTACTATAAAACCTACCTAAATCTAAGATAGCTAAAAAAAACAGTCCCTTTGCACCTAAAAAATCCAAAGAAACATTACAGTTTTAGGGAGCAGGTGAATACATAATAAGTAAAAATCGTACGCATCGCCGCGCCGCGCGTGCGACGGGAGTGTCGCCGCGACAAAACGGCTTGGATTGCGACACTCGAGCTAAAACCGCTCGGAGTTAGAGCTCCGTGAGGCGCGGAGTGTTTAATCGTTCTCTTTGTGTCTCTAATGTCCCTGCGAGGATCTGTGGGGGAAGCGGCTTTTAACCTGAGTAATCTTCAAATGATTACCAATGGAGCTGACATGTTCGATTGTTTTATTAAGGTGAGTGTATTTCTAAGTCAATGAAAATAAAATAAAGAGGTAACAAAAGTCCGATGATGTTTTTACCATAGCATCTATGTAGCGTAAATACACATCATGGAGAGAACGAACAAAAGTGTTAGACACTAACTGTAATTTTACCAAACAGTACAATTTATATTCTGTTTGACTACTCAGCAGTTGTGTCATTCAGTTCAGTTTTTTTCTATTTGCGTCTATGGTTGACAGAGAACGTACGTTCTAGTCCGACATTTGGACTACGAAAACATTTTAATGTAATTAACACTGGTGAACAAGCAGCTAACCCAAACGTCAAACAAATCATAAACAAAGTCCACAAATCAAACAATTAGTCTCATATAAAAATAAAACAACGAATGTTTATTAAAAATTAGCACTAATCAGCAACTTAAATCTTAAGAACTCTATATTTCAATCATTACTGGCGTAATTTAGGGGCCAATTGGCTATTTGACTTTTATTTTATTGTGTTATCAAAAGAACTTCTAAAAATATAAACATTGGTAAAATATATTCCGATAGCACTAAAACTCTCCAAGATATGACAATTTTAAAAGAAAATTTTTTTGATTTGCCCAAAACGCTCCCTACAAACTGTCACAGAATAATGACGTCACTGATTATCGAATGGTATACTTATTTTTATTTATTTTACACTTTTAAAATTCGACTTGCCCACCCAAGTTTGAACAGCCATAAAATTATTTATACGTAAGTAAACGAACTAAAAGTTTACATTATACCCTTTTTTAGTGTAATTTTTTAATATTTTTTAGAATTTGATGATGTTGTCAAGTAAGTAAGTAAGCAAGTTCAAAAACATACTTACAATCCGAAGTTTTTCTTAAATTTTTGGTACTTTATTATTATTTAATTTTTAAAACAAACCTATAAGTATTACACATATATTTATTTGCTTTTAGCCTTTCAAAGTACGAAACTTTGTAAATTTTGCAGCAAAGACCTGCTTAACCTTATTTAGTTAATCCAGACGAATGCAAATTTCGTCCTTACATTTATGTGTTGCCACATCCAAGGAGGCGCCATCTTTGTTGGCAGCAGTAATCCGCGGTCTGGAGCCGTAAGCCGCTAAGCCGCTCGCGCATCAAAGTTCAGCTCTAAAAGGATTCCCACCAGCCATCGATGCTCTTCAGACATTAATGCCGCCGCAAACAAAGTCCAAAGTATTTACATGGAGTATTAAGATTTTTACTTATGCCCTTGGGCCTTTGACGCAAAGGGATGGAGTCAACAACGAAATGTTAAGAGAAATCGGTGCTGCTTCGCATTTAGGTACAGACTAGGTAAACCCAGGAGTTGTGGAGAGGGCTTTATCGCATTGAAAATTGAATATACAGCAAAACTGAAGAGTTACACGCTCGTGTTAAAAATAAAGTAAAACAAGTTCCCGGATCTTTGCACCAAGATCTTCTGACCGCAAACAAAGCAGTCTAGTCTATGTGTGTCAGTGGCTGATAAACATAGAAACTTAAATATTTCTAAATAAATAAATAAATAAATAATAACACTCAGATACGTGGCAAATACCAAATGTTCGTCACAATAATGTTTTTCCTAAGTGGGGAAGTCGGAACGATTTCTATTTGGCACAAAACATAGTTTTTTAGATTAATAGCTCTATTTCAGTACTACCTGTTTATGTAGATCTTACCAAAGCAGATTTATGTGGTGATTCACTTTTTAGCTTTCAGTATAAAAGTCAAGGAGGATTAAGCAAAATAATCATCTTGTTGAATGTTGACATGACATTTTTCTGAATTTGTTGTTAACGAAATGTAATTAGGTTTATAACATATTTGCTCGTAAAGGGTCTCTTATTTCACCAATTTCAATATCGTATTGTATCTCATTACGCACTTGTGCGTTATTGTAATGTAAAACGCACGAGTTTTTTTTATTAAGGTAAACACACGCACACGCACGGTTTATCAAGATGCTCCGTCTAAAACGAACGGTACTTTTTAAATTTTAGCAAAGAGTTTTTATGTCAGAAAAGAGGTCAACCCTCTTATGAATAAAATTAACTTTGGGAGATAAAATATAATACATAAACATTTAATTCTTTAATTTAATAAATTTTGATAATAAATTACAACCATTTATCTGTAACAAAAACACAAAAATATTAATTTACTTCATTAGTAATACTGGCTGTTTTTTATGCCTTTGCCTTAAAAAAAGCGCTTATGCGCGCGTATCGCTAATTTGTGAACAAGTAAATTTTTTTTTAACTGCTTCTTACAAGTGATTAAATATTTATTTGTTAAAGTAAGCCCGAGTTTTATTTATTTCCTCGCAAATATGTTATAAAACGTCGTATGACATACGTGCGCTTTGATAATTACAGCCTCTGCTTTCTTGTAGCCCCCGCCTACGGCTCGGGCTAGCAATATCGCCTCGGCTGTAATTTTCAACTTACCGCACTTATATCATAATGTACTATTATTAGTTCGGTATATTCACTCATTTAATCTCACTGTTTCTGTTATAGTTAAGTAAACCTATAATTAGCTGATGTATTAGAACTATCCTCAATTAATGTTTTGTAAAACATACGAGTATGTATACTCGTACTCAAACTCAAACAACTTTATTCAAATATACTGTAGGTATACTTGTATGTACTTTTCAAATCGTCAAGTACGTCTTGCTGTTGATGTATATAATCCATCATACCAGCGCCTATTTGTGGTTAATACAACCGATGCGAATTACGTCACAACAGCAAGGCAATTCACAATACAAAGGCGTACATAACGTTATTTGACGCAACCCACAAACGTCATAATATACAAGCACAAGTACATAATACAGCGGCATTGTAGATCGTCGTGTCTCGGGCACACGCTCCTGCAGTATTAATAATTACGCGCCCGCGTCGAGTACGTAACGAGGCGTCGCCATTACGTCTCATTGTGAGCTGACAGTTGGCGCCCGACGTGGTGCTGAATATATTTACACTGGTAGAGGTGACAACTAAATAAAAGTTGGACGTTCCGTAGTACACATTGATATAATGTTGAGTTAGTAAATAATTTAGTTGCAACTACTGATTAGGTTTAAAACGTTAGCATAATTTACCTGGATCACCCAGTATTATGTTTACAGCCGCAGTTTGATATTTAACTAGCAAAACTCGATGACATGCTTTCAATTTTTGAACGCACTTCTGTTTCTAAAAGCAGTAAAGCGTCTCGTTGAGTAAAACTCAACTAATGTGTTGCATGATTAATGCCGCAATTAATTAAGACATCAGTCATCACTATTAATTAAGTTAATCTACAATCGAGAAATTTATTGCTGATTAATTTAGTGATCTAACTACATAGTGAATTACACAACTCCCAACCGCTAGTAAAAGAAGGACAAGCTTTATTTTCAATTAAAATTACTTATATATTCACAAACATGTCGTCTTTTAGGTAAAATACGCGATGAATTTTATGAAAATCTCCTGCTTTTCGGCACTTTGCGACGCTCGCCTCTCTATTCATTTTTGAATGTAGCGGATGTAAAAAGTAAAAAGTACATGTCGCAAGAGCTAACCCCGCAGACATAATAGGCATCTAATGGGCGCCGGCGCGACATACTCACGCGGTGAAAGGCTCGCAAATAAGAGCAATGGCGGGCCGGTGGGTGCCGAAATTATAGGCGGCTACGGCGGGATCACCTGGATTTGACTATACATTACGATGTAGCGACTACAGAAGAAGTGATAGAAACATCGTCGTACAGTTGTAATCTCTATACTAATATTATAAAGCGGAAAGATTTGATTGTTTCTTTGCTTGTATTGAATAGGCTCTCGTTAAAATTCTTTCACTAACAGAAAGCTAAACTGTTCAGGAGTGATATAGGCTATATTTTATTATGATTGAACAAAACAACCAGTGAAAAATAATAGTTCAAGTCGGAAAAAAGCGCGCGAGATGTGATAGTGGACATCAGCTGTCAAACATTTGACAGAAAGAAGTGTTGCTATTGGGGCAGCTCGTGTTATGAAAACCAGTAGGTTAGGTAGCTATTTAGATACGGTAGAATATATTGCGCGTCAAGTAAATTTTGCAATGGATTTTTGGAATTTACACTTGGAGTTTTAGCAATGAGGTGGACTTGCTGCTGCCTGCACATGTGTTAACAGACCAATACAATCTGGGGGTCTTTAAGAGTAAGAAGACATTTACTTGGCAGACATGTTCCATCATAGTTCACATCGTCACTTACCACCAGGTGCGTTTGTGATCAAATGACTGAATAATCAAGTATTTTAAAAAATGGCTGCAGTACAGTCAACAGCAGAAGTAGGTGATACTTTAACGTACCAAAATTGATGATTTTACAAAAAACATTAAGTTTATTAAAATACTAATATAAATGAGATAGTTCATTAGTTATAATGAATATTTACTGCATGTGATACATTTTTACGTAGTTTTCATTCATAAAAACCAAATGAAAGTTTGTTCAATCATCATTTACTTTTGCTGTTGACTGTACATTGCCAAGCTAATTGAAAGAACGCAATATAAGAAAAGTAACGAGAAGCGCTCGTAATGGCGTCACGCGGTGGGCGCCAAAATTGTAGACTGACGAAAGAGCGGGGCTCTTTCTACGTACAGAGCGTCGCAAAACCTTGAGCTGCAGGTAAAACTGTATTTCGTAACGCTGAAGAATATTTTAAGTTATGAGCTTAGTTGTTTAAGAAAGCTTGACTTAGAGGATATTAAGTACACCTAGCCATGTCAAAGAGCGTGCACAGTAGCTCGGACTAACTATGGCACCCGAAGTATAAGCTCTGATTGGTTTGGCTCAAAGTTGTAAATATATTATGAGGAGAGAAGATATTAAAATGGATGATCTTGATCACAAAATACGGTTTTTTTTATCAGAGGAGGAAGAACGATCTAAAGTGAAACGTTCTATCAACAATAACACTACGTCTAACTACTATACACTGAAGCAAATAACAATGCAAATGTAGTACGCTTTAAAAAAGGGGATAAACCTTGCAATGTTCAGATACCCCTTGATATACATGTATACCTCGCCGTGCAGCGCTACAATGGCCAGCGGCCGTTTCTTTGTATATTTTTTGCGCGACAATCTGCCGTCGCGACGTGTCCTCGGGCATTAATACGCCACAAAGACTTTGCCAAGTTAAAACTGAGGCGAGCCCCGAAATGCTTGGAGGCATACGGTTCCTTACGTCATATCGAATCATCATCATCTTTTTTTTTAAATTACATTGATTTGTTGATGATTATACATTTCTATTCCTAATTTAGTTAGCTATGTACAAATATCTTTATTTGCCATTAAGTAGGATACAGTACACAAAATGTGGTCTTATATTAGTAAAAGTGCAATGACCTCCTTAGCTATATAACACAGCATACAAATAATTTGAATACAATACACGAGGTTACTTCACAACACAAAATAATTCTTCTAAGCGAGGACACAAAAAAATTATGGCATGATTTATTAAAACATATCTGGAATTTCAAATCGTTCTTAATTATATGACCTCCACTGTATGTATTTAACTCAGTTTCAAGTGACATGTCGCTTTTATATATTTGTATAGATAACACCCAGACACAACAAACACAAATGTTCGTCACATAAACGTTTGTCATGGGTGGGGATCGAACCCACGACCTCCGGTGCTAAAGGTAGTATCGCTGCCATTGCACCAACAAGCCAGTCAATCTAGAGATCTAAGCTAAGCTTGGAGCACGAGAAAACAGCTTAGGTCTGCCCCGATTACTGCATGCCTGCAGCTCGAGCTTTGAGTCATCAAAACTATGTACTATCTGAGTTTTTGCCAATTTCGCGAAAAAAGCATCCAAACTAAGTTGCTAAGTTTCTTGCCAATTTCGCGAAAAAATTCACCTAGACATCAACTAATTGCATTTGTCTTCCCGTATCATCAGCTCTTCAGCCAGCCCCAAGGAACCCCGCAGACTAAGCCCCGACTTTTCCGCCCTAGGATTTAGGCCCTTGAGCACGCGCCACCGACGCCATCTCTAATTATTACGGGCGGATCGCGGGTCCGTCCTCGCGAGTCGAGTGCCGCGGCCTCTCCACGACCTACCTACGTCTTGTGGGTTCTGTACAGCTAAAAGCTGCCGTTGCCTTTGATTTTTTATTGTGATTTTAATTATCTGTGGTAATTTGACACGGAAAAAATGTAACCTTATTTCACGCATACAGCCGCAAAATAGTAAGTATTTTACAATGCCAAAATCAAGCCTAACATTTCGAAAAGCAAACACAACATTTAAATAATTAGCAACAAAGAGTGTAATACTATATAACTCTTTTCGACATAGTTTGAATAGAGATTTGCTACATCTTAGAGTCATCATTCTTGCGATCAGTTAATTTAGGTTTGCAATAACAAATATAAATAAAGGCAGCACAATCAAAGCCAACAAGGTTGCTGTTTTAGTTTTACTACAGTAACGAATTCTTTAAGTACCTAACCAGCGATTTGCACCATCATGCAGCCATGTGATCAATGTAAAGTAGTGTTATCTACGTCAGCGCTTATATTTTTTTACTAAGTACTATGGGGGTCAGTCACTGAAAACTTAAATATACCTACCTGACATGATAATAACACCGCGATTACAAATATCCGTCACTTGAATGTTAGTCCTAGGTGAGGATCAAAAATCTCCGTCAAGACTTCTACCCCGTGCGCCAACAGGGCAGTCAACATAGTCATCAGATCTATTTCTTTTCATTTTAAGGCAATTCATTAATTAGCTAACTTAATTATTTTCCAAAACATTACAAACCTCTCTTGCCGACATATCTGTAGGTAAGTAATAACCAAACGTTTGTTGTTCGCGCAAACGCCAATCAAAAAATCAAATAGGCATATTCAATTAAAAATAACCCCGCAGTTCGGGGGCGGACATAATAGG
Source organism: Udea olivalis (assembly GCA_947369235.1). Taxonomy (NCBI): domain Eukaryota; kingdom Metazoa; phylum Arthropoda; class Insecta; order Lepidoptera; family Crambidae; genus Udea; species Udea olivalis. The sequence continues at coordinate 1,490,131 of OX376360.1, read as the reverse complement.
CACGTGTCGCCCCCCAGCGGATCAACAACTAACTACAGTTCCCACCAGGCAACTTGGAACTCTAAACCGTTGACATAAAAATTACATAAATGTAAGCAAATGCTAAATATAAATTAATTGGAAGTCATATCAAAGTGAAAGGAGAAGTCAAAAAAGTAGATATTTCTGATTGGAAAAGAATTGCTGGATTGGTCTCCTTATGCATTTTAGGAAACAATATTGATGGATTATTAAACATGAATCCTGAAAGCATCTTTAATAGTTGATTGGCCGCTTGTGGCGCCAGCTGTTCTTATGAATCTTGTATTATCTACGTCTACATTCTATCTGTCGTTCATACTTTTGTTTTACTTGCAATAAACTGTTTTAAAAGTTCAATCTATTCCGTGGTATTGTTTCTAGAAATATGAACAAAAATGAATAAGTACAAAATGGAACTTGTCTAAGTAAGATGAATACACTTTCCGACAACTTTACAAATATGTAAGCTGCCAAAGCGTAAAAAAGCTGGTATTTGCGTGGATGTTTTAAAGATTAAGGGATATCCTTATCGGATTATAATAAAAAGTAGATAAAATACGCATTAACACACCTCCTCAGCCACCTGGTTAAAGGTTACAAAAAAGATCGATAAAAAGCTCTAACATTGTATCCGTAATCCTCTCTGGCCGGATAATAGGAAGCACTTCAGCCGATCGACCCGTTATTCAGAAAAAAATACCCCTATTGTGTTGGCAACCCTCGATAATTATTATTTTCGTAGTTGGCGACACTGGATCGGACAATGGGCTCCCTTCGCACTTCCTGTTTGCTTTCGCGCGCTATTACACGTCAATGCCTCGCGGGACGATAGGCCAATTTGAATTTTGAATTTGGAATAATGGATTCCTTTCACGGGCGTCTATTGCCTGTAATTTTGTTTTTCTTTAGGATGATGCCTCGGGACGACAGTATAATGCCAGTGTTTATCTGTTCTGCTACCTGTAAGAGAGACTTTTTGTCAAAATAATCTATTAAAAAGAGGATAATTAACTACCTATTTCTAAAATCCTCGACGTTTAAAATTTATTTTTTTAAAGCTTTATTTACAAACTCACAAAATGTCAACCCTATGAACGCAGAGAGTCTATGAAATACCTAGTTTCCTTCATACTAACGTTTGATCCAGGCCGACATAATGATCACGTCAACCCTTGATTGTGAGTGAAAAGTCGACAATTACTTATATCCGGATGGAGGGGAAATTGCAGGAATAGTTGGCTGAAGATAATGTCATTACAGCATTTTTGTAATCTCTTATAACACTGTAACCACGGTTCATGCCCTTTTTAGTTATTTTACTGCTCAATATTTATTCAATGATCCATTTCAATTTATTCATGACTTTTTTGTTTATTTTACTGCTAGGTTTTAACTGCAGAACTTTTTAATAAACATGCATTTTGTAATTTTTTTAATTAAAGTGGATATGTGGAGTCTCACGCAAAGACCGCGTGCGTAACACCCACATCCGCGGCAGCCTTCGTGTTCGTGACATCGCAGACAAGCTGCAGAAATGTCGTCTTCGTTGCTATGGTCGATCTCACGGAGATCGGCAAACTACGTGGGCAACAAATGTCTGATTATGCCGCCCCCGCCAGGTACCGGTAGAAGAGGTCGACCCAAGAAGCGGTGGCTCGACGTCGTTAAGGCTGACATGCGTGCCAACAGACTCACCACTGAGGATGCACAAGACCGCGCGAAGTGGGCCAAGAAAATAAGAAAGGCGGACCCTGGGACCCCACACACCAGTGTGGGTTCAAAACCGGGATAGACCGCACGGATGATGATGATGATGCATTTTGTAATTTTTAACTACTAATTTTTTACTACTATATGCAACTGCTGCGTTAAATCATAGCCCATATAAAATACAGACCATTTGTTTAATCAATACTAATATTATAAAAAGGAAAGATTTTATTGTCTGTTTGTTTGTAATAAATAGGCTCCGAAACTACTGGACCGATTTTAAAAAATTCACCAATATAAAGCTACATTATCAGGGAGTAACATAGGCTTACTTTTTATTTTATTTTAGGCTATATTTTGACGGGAAAGACAGTCTACGCGGGCGAAGCCGCTGACGGACAGCTAGTCTACAAATTATAGCAAGAGCTAACCAAGTCTGCTAGTGCTGCTACTGAACTAGTGGGTATTAGAGTTTCCGATCTATCGATAGTTGACCTTGAAATTGAAACGCATGAGTGATTTGATCCGCACACCGCTGTTTGAACGCCACAAAATGTTTTGCGTTGTTGGCATTTTATTTATACTTTATACCAATTTGTAAGGCTGAGCTTAAGTCATTGCATGATGGATAATAGAGAGAAGAAATTTATGTTATCTGCTGAAGATATATGTTGTGTTATTAAATAATAATTAATAAAATGTAATACCTATTTTAAAAAAATCAAGGTTATATGGGTGTGCTGGGAGACGCCTTTGGCTTAATTCATTGTTTGATACCTACGTAACACAGAGACATTAATCTCTACTTCGAGACCATGACTAGTGGTGTGTTGTCTGGCGAATTTTTATATACTAGCTTTCCGCCCGCGGCTTCGCCCGCGTTAATATTATATATTATGACTAAATTACATCATATCTTCATCATATCATCATATATGTGTTATTCTGATGTAAAAGCTGTATTACTGTAGAGTTTCATTAAAATCGGTTTAGTAGTTTTTGCGCGAAAGAGTAACAAACATTCACACATACATACATACATACATACATCCTCACATACATACATACATACATCTTCACAAACTTTCGCATTTATAATATAGGTAAGATTTTTTTATTTATTGGTATTTTTAGGCTACATTTTTAATAAATCGATGGTACGATCTGGCTCAATAAATAGCAAAGAAGATTGATTAAATTTTCGATATTATCTATAGTCCTATCGATAGTTTGCCAAATTTCAGTGAGTCGATAGTTCCCGATTGTCCTCACTAGTGCGTACGAGCCGCCGCCCGCGCACGCAGCACGTGACCCAATTAAGCCGTCGTGCGCCGCGGGCCGGCCAACGCGTGACACGGATTAAATTTTAATATCAACGTTTTGTTCCAACGACGACTATTAACTCGTGTTTGCGTTATCGCTGCAGAATGACTTCCCAACTCATTGTCGAGATTGATTCTTTTTCTTATTTAAATTGCTTGTTTATGATGTCAGTGCATTGCAGAAGGGGTGATGGATTAATGTTTTGGAAATTTTACAGCTAAGGAAATTAAAATTGTAATAACGATTAAATATAACAAATGGTGAACTATTTGAACTATAAAATTAACCATGAAGAATAATAATTCATAAATAAATAGTAACATACAAAAAAAGATATATTCCAAAAAAAAACTAAAAAAATTGTCAATATTTTCGATGTTTATGGTGTTTTTTAATTAAAAAAAATCTAATTCTAATAAGGCTTATTAAATTCTACCATCGGAACATACCTACAAAAGATTATTATCATTGTAAGAGTAGACGACATGAAAATCTGTATAGCCACTTGTTTCATAGTAACTAACGCCATCTATTTACGTTTTACTAAACCAATGAGAGTGACGCCATCTTTGGGATTGTAGCCGTAGTTTCAACCCTTCATTCAGCCAGAAAAAGATATTTTTTTTAAGATAAGTTCTTTATTATTTTTGTGTAATACATCAGAATCTTGGTTCAAAGTAGTGGAGATCAATATAGTTTCCGCCGTAGATAATAAATAATTAATTAAATAAATATCCCTGGACATTATTCCACACAGCGCCATCTAGCCCCAAAGTAAGCTAATTAAAGCTTGTGTTATGGGATACTAGACAACGGATAAACATACTTAAATACATTTTCTTTTGTAAATACATACTTATTATACATAGGAGACACCCAGACCAGTACAAACAGACATGTTCATGCACACAAATGTTTGTACTGTGCGGGGATCGAACCCGCGACCTCTGATGTGCCGCGACTTCTTAATCATTACACCAAGTCGGTCGTCAAATACTCTGAAAGCGACGTCAAGCAAAAGAAGAAGTCGACACACGAGATTTTATCCCAAATGGGATAGTCGAAGGCAAATTGACTGTTAACGTCAAGGTGAAGGGTACATTAAAAACAGTCCATACTTCGCTCACAGCTACTAAAGCCAGAAGGTGGTAAATAATACTTACTGTGCTGCCTTTGCTGATTCTGCGGAGGCGGCACGTTGGAGTACGACCTGTCTCGAGGTAGCTGGTGTCCTAGCATTCGGTGGCCTGCTGCTTCGAGACTCGCTATCGTGTTCGACCGGACCATACCTGGCAGGAAGATAATTTATGGTAAGAGAACAAAAAAATAGGCGCAGCTTCAGATCTTATTTGAAAATGTTGATATCACTTTGAATAAAGTACATTAGTTAAAATGGTCTTAGAACAAGTGTTTACATTTTTATGAAAATGACAGAGCGTATGATTTAATTATGTTTGATGTTAATAAAAGTTACAACTTGCTGCTCTTCTCCTCTTTTCGTAGTTATTTAATATTAATAAGACGGAGGTCAGAATAAATCCGTTCCTGCTTCGAAGTTCTAATGTTGTGACTAGAAGGCGCCTTTGAAACGACAAGCCAAGTATTCACAGCTGATCTTAAACTATTAGCAGGTGTAACAGTTCAGCGCCGGTGTGCCCAGTAGCCTCGGTAGTCAAACTTTGTTTCCTAAATTGGAATCGGTGTCCCAGTAGCGGCTTCACTGGTGACGTCACTCACCGATCTACGGCCTCCAGTTCCTGTTCTCCTGGTGCGAGAGGTCACCGGGCTTGAGCACGCGCGCCGGCTCCGCGGCGCTCTTGAGGCGGCGCGCCGGGAACACGAACTCCTCCGGGTACGAGGGTCCCGGTAGCTGCCTCACTGGTGACGTCACTCACCGATCTGCGGCCTCCAGTTCCTGTTCTCCTGGTGCGAGAGGTCACCGGGCTTGAGCACGCGCGCCGGCTCCGCGGCGCTCTTGAGGCGGCGCGCCGGGAACACGAACTCCTCCGGGTACGAGGGTCCCGGTAGCTGCCTCACTGGTGACGTCACTCACCGATCTGCGGCCTCCAGTTCCTGTTCTCCTGGTGCGAGAGGTCACCGGGCTTGAGCACGCGCGCCGGCTCCGCGGCGCTCTTGAGGCGGCGCGCCGGGAACACGAACTCCTCCGGGTACGAGGGTCCCGGTAGCTGCCTCACTGGTGACGTCACTCACCGATCTGCGGCCTCCAGTTCCTGTTCTCCTGGTGCGAGAGGTCACCGGGCTTGAGCACGCGCGCCGGCTCCGCGGCGCTCTTGAGGCGGCGCGCCGGGAACACGAACTCCTCCGGGTACGAGGGTCCCGGTAGCTGCCTCACTGGTGACGTCACTCACCGATCTGCGGCCTCCAGTTCCTGTTCTCCTGGTGCGAGAGGTCACCGGGCTTGAGCACGCGCGCCGGCTCCGCGGCGCTCTTGAGGCGGCGCGCCGGGAACACGAACTCCTCCGGGTACGAGGGTCCCGGTAGGTGCCTCACTGGTGACGTCACTCACCGATCTGCGGCCTCCAGTTCCTGTTCTCCTGGTGCGAGAGGTCACCGGGCTTGAGCACGCGCGCCGGCTCCGCGGCGCTCTTGAGGCGGCGCGCCGGGAACACGAACTCCTCCGGGTACGAGGGGTCCCGGTAGCGCACGCAGAGGGCCCGGTTGCCCAGGACGGGTTGGAGGCCGATCACTGGGGAAGATAGTTGCCTGGGGAGAGAAAGGAAATGTAAGTGACATCACATCCAAGAGAATGAAACATAATGTGAAAAACAAACGAATGAATTCTGATTATGTTAATTTGTCATTTCTTTTGCTGTTTTCTGTTAACTCGTAATTTTTGATTGTTTTTGTTTGTATGTAAGTTGTAATGTCCCAAAAACATGTAATCTTTTATTTCAGTGTGTCGATAGCTGCATTTATACTGAGACCATTGAGCAAGAAAAATACGATATGGTAGTAAAAAAGTACAGTAAAAATCCACGAACGTCAATCAAAGCTGAGCAGTCCTTACATGTATCGCTGTCCCTTTCATTTTTTTTTATTTTTTATTTGTTCCTTTAACACAATACAGTACTCTACTACAACATCTGCCAAACTGCAAAACAGTTTGTCGGCAGTAGCTCCCGTAGATGCTATACAGTTAAAATGTACTTACGTATCTACAAATTCCTAATACTATATTAACATTTCAATGTTTCTAGTTGTATAGTAAAGTTAAAAGTACATAATAATATAGGTATTATACACATCTTAGTTTTAATTTACGCGCCAGGCACGGAGGATTTCAGGTTAACCTTCTCCAACCATTGCGAAATGAGTCTTATGGTAGGGAGCATACGGTACACACATACACACTCACACCCGTTTCAGAAGTGGGCAATACATAAATGATGGCCTCATGGACACAATGACAGGTAATGATTTTTTAGGGTTAATTTGAGATGATTTTTACTAATTACAATACTGATAAGACCATGAGGAAGCTCATTGATGTATGTAGGTGTCAGCCATCGCCGTTCACGTTTACCGAAATAATTATTAACTTTCGGGACTATTAACTTAGGCTTCTTAGATGCTCGAGTTTGGTATGTATATTCTCTTCTCCTTTTATTGTCATGATTATCAAACTGTTCAACTAAAATAGCAATTTTAACCTTAAATTCTATCGGCAGTATTTTACATAATTTAAATAATTTTGAATAATCTTTTTGAACTGAATGTTTCACCATTTTATTTACTAAGAGTTTAAGTAGCCTAATTTGCAAATATTTTATTTTATTAAAATTAGTAGGAAAAGTGAGACCATACGCGCCAATCCCGGATGACATGACAGCATCAGCCAGCGCATAATAAAGCATGTACATAATACCTTGAGACACCCTGTACTTCACACTGTGTAATTTACCTATGATCGCCCTTAGTTTGTTACAAACTCAATTTATATGCTCGTGCCAGCCAAAGGCACTATCAATCGTAAGCCCCAAATACTTAAAAGAAGAAACAGTGTCCAAAATGCTACAATCACAGTTACTTTTTTTATTATGTAGGCACTCATACGTATGACCTATTAGTTTAATCGTTAATGACTTATTCCTATTATAATTCAACACAATTCAACATTTGTTGGCCCGAACTAAAAGGTTTGGTGACTCGTTTCTTTGTCGTACCTTCCAGACGTGGAACGCTCTTCCAGCACATTTGTTTCCTTCCTCTTATAGTCCCGGGTTCTTCAAGCGGGGCGTGAAAAGGCATTTCTGCAGGCCTTCAAGGTGAGGATGGCCAGCCCAGTGATTCGTTTGAATGACTGGGCTTGTCAACCTCATATCTGGACCTCACGACCGCTTTCCATCAGGTGGAGTGAGGTCATCTTGACGGGCAATATAAAAAAAAAAATATATAAGGTGACAGAATAGGCATACACTTTGTCTTTTTTACATTAATAATAATGCCATTGTCATGGGCCCAGCAAACAATGTTGTCGAAGTCCTCCTGCATTACTTTTTGCATTTTGGACTGATCCGTGTCCATCATCCGATGACACATATATTATGTACAGTGCATCAGAATCAGAATCAGAATCTTTATTTGCGTAAAACATGGTACATATACGATTCACAGTGCTTTACTACATTCGGCATGCTGTTAACATGCATTATGTACCCTACAGGTCCAAATACTGAGCCGGTGGGGACGCCAAACTTGATATCGCCGCGTTTACTTTCGGTGCCACATACTGGAACTTTGAGTTGTCGACTGCGTAGGTATTCCCTGAACCACTCATTGACTGGCCCCCTGATGCCGCACTCTTCCATGGACTGCAGTGAACCACCGTGCTCGAGGGTATCAAATGCTTTTTTAAAGTCAATAAATAAAGCAAATATGAATTTACGAGCATTTAAATAGTACATTATTGCAAAGGCAGCGAAATAGGCAATTGCAGGTCGAGTATGAGTTTGAAGGCCGAGCCGCAGGCGAGGACTTCAATGATACGAGACAGGCAATTGCCATTTCGGCCGAGGCATATATAGTGCTTTTCTTAAAAAAATGCAAGGAAATAAAAAGGGCCTTTTACATAATAAATTTAATTAATATTATTAACAAAATAACAACTCCGCTTTACCGCCAATTTGTTTTTTTTTATTTTACAATTTGTGCCGAAAGGTAAACGCATCTGTGGCTATACAGCCACGAGAACGCAATGTGTACGATAGATGAAAGAGTTCTAAATTCAAACAGCACACCGTTTCATACAACATTGCCGGCGCGCTCTTCGTTCGAAATTCAAAGAACGCGCCGGGAAGTGATTTTGGGTTTTCAGTCTACGTAAATATGATAATTCGCGTGTTCTTTATTCAAAAGTAATGACAATATTTCCGAGCATGTTTAAGAAAAAATATTTGTTCTTTATGGAGACATTTTAACGAACTACTTGTGTTATTAAAAGCATGCCTCCATAGTCTTGACTTAATATGTTTAAGTGAAATAAATATAAAGAGGGAAGAAGTCTCTAGATATAATATAGATGGTTTCACTGTACACACTTGGACTAGAGAAGAAAGGCAAGGCGGGGGAATCCTGCTTTATGTAAGGAATGATGCAGTGTTCATACCTAAGAAAGTACGCGTCACGCATTGCGAAATGTTAGCAGGCGAATTTCGGATTGGCAAATACAGAACGTCGTTATTTGTCATTTATAGGCCTCCGGACACGAATAAAACCGGTTTCATCACGGAATTAAAAAGTATAGTGCAAAGTGTACCTAAAAAAGACAACGTTATTTTGATAGGTGACATAAATATCAACATTGTGCAACGTGACCTTGATGCGTGTGCAAACAGATACCTAAACACTCTTTGTGAACTTGGATTGCAGTGTGGATTACGAGACATAACGCGCGAAAGTGTAACAGCGGAGCGTAAGGTGGCGTCGTGCATTGACCATGTCTTCCTGCGGACTGACACGGCCGGCGCACTGCAGGCATTGGCGTCGTGCATTGACCATGTCTTCCTGCGGACTGACACGGCCGGCGCACTGCAGGCATATACCGTTACGAATAGGGTCGCTGATCATTATATTATTGGACTCACAGCTGATATAAGTGAACAAAAACTCGCTGACACAGCGAGTCTACACAGTAGTCTATATCCTGTGTATTTTGATGAGGTATGAAGTTTGATGTCATTCACCGAGTAGTTAACTTTGTATTATTAAGTGTATTCCTTTTGAACTAAATCTTTTTAAATCTTTTTTCGTTTCAAGTAATTCAATGTCTGATTCAAAATTAATTTGGTACACCTTATCGTTTTCACTCTCCTTTATAAGCACTTTTCCGTTTTGAATCTATATATATTTATAGGTATCTTTCAACCTATTCTTTACATTCCAAAATAACTGCCTTACTTGTCGTGTTACATGCTCATTAATAAAAATTCGGGTATCATTTCCATTCTTAAATACATGATCAATCGTAATAATAGCTTTTTTACATTTCAACCATTGCAAACGAGCGTCTCGCGAGCGCAGAGAGACCACCAGAGGCCTGGGGCCCTTGCCCTCACCAGGCGCTCTCCAGACTTTTTCGATATCGTCCATCTTTAGCTGCAATTCTTACGCAATCGTACGTACTGTAGCAATAAGATCTTCACCTTCCTGTTTTTGTACATTCATCCGCTCAATTTTCATTTCCAGCTTTCTGTACTCTAATCTCATTACACGCTCTTCTAAAGCTCTGTTACTTTTTTCGAGATTTGAGTTATTATTGAATACGTCTTTTATTTTGTTTTCATATTTTTTGCAATCTTCTTTCATTTCCGCCCTAGATTTTTCGAGTTCAGTGTACTTTCCTCCTAGGTAGTCGACCTCTTTTTCAGTACTTGCATTTGCTGTTTTAATTTCATTTATTTGGCATTTTAACTCCGACATGTCGGTTTGAATCCGTGTAAAACGAGCGTTTTGATCTTCTTTCATGGAGCTACGGAGCGTATTCATCGCTTCCATTTGCTTACTTAACAAAGTCAACTTTTCGTTTGTGGAATCTGAGTCGCAACAAGAAGTTTTCGGTCTCCTAGGTTCCTGTCCACAATTGGATTCACTCTCAGGGCTGCTCTCAATACGCTTCTTTTTCTGACGATTACCTATCCAGCTGTTCAGAGTGTTCAGAGTGAGGGACTTGTCTGTCATTGTGGCAATATCCGATTCGGAATTGCATAAGGTTTTGCTTTTATCTGGTGTGCGCTGCATTATTTCGCTCAAGTGTAGGCCTAAATGTTTCACCTGCCCACGGTGACAATATAACTCCGCGCAAATTGGAGGCGTGGCCAATTATAAGGATAGTGGGAGCGCAGGAGGAGCCTATGCGCCCGCACAGGTAGCCGTAACCAAGTGCGATGTAGTGATCCTTTTTTCACATATGGTTTCGTCCTTTTCACTGTATGAAATATTTTGCGTAGCCCAAGGATGCGTCCGATGCGTACGCGTGATCCACGAGAACTTGATGATTTCTATTGACATGTGCCAGGGCAGCATTAATTTAAGGTGTGCTTAACTTTTGATTAGCGTTTGTGGATACGGTGGTAAATCTGTCAGACATGTTTCTAGCTAGACGTAATAGCACCTCTTAGAACTTCTAACTTCACGACCTTAAAAACCTTCTAGAGAGAATAACTCACCCGCCAATAACAACGTTGTCAGCACTAAGCATGACGTCACCCCGGACTCCTTCACACCGGTACGGGTACGTCTGCGCCTTCTCCACGAGACTCTTGAGGTTGTGTCCGGCTTCCTCGTAGAGGCCGAGCAGGAACTCGTAGCTCTTGTTGCCGGTGGACACGTAGAGTCGGTCGTGGCCGCGGATGTTGCGTTGTTCTGGTGAAGAATACATTTATTTTTAAAAAAACACATTTATTTATTAATAAAGTAAAAATTGCACAACATAACAGCAATACCAGGGCATTGTACAGTTTAAATAAAAACAGTTATGAAATAATAAAAAAAATACACAGCAATAGTTATAATTTATAACGGCCCTCGCAAAATTTGAGGCATACATTGACAATAATGTGAGGCTCGTCAGCAAATACATCACATGGTACCATTTCCAGAAGGAGGTTCAGATCGTTGAGCCCACGTATGAAAGGTGAGAAACGGCGAGCCTGACTTCTGGTAGTTGGCACCGCCAGTAAGTTGTGCCGACGACTACGCGTATAATTGTGAGGCACAAAAAATCTGCATAAACGGGTCACCAACTGGTGACAGTCAGATTGACCGCGTAGGATACTACAAATATAAACAACCAGATGCCAATTACGTCGCACCTGCAATGAGTTGAAAACCAGTGCACCTAAAAGGAAACTAGTCGGGTAAAGAAAAGGGTAGTAACTGTAGATTTTCTTATACAAAAATCTCAGGAATGCCTTTTGAACCTTTTCGATTATTAAGGTATCCAGACTCAAGAACCTGACTCTGATCGATTTCTCACCAATGACATGTAAAGCAGTTTAATAGCGCTAACATTCTGAAATTCCCTGCAGTTGCGAATCACAAAACCCAGCCGCTTAAAGCTATCAGCAGCTGCCTTATTATTATTATATTTGTGCATGGAACGTCAGTTTAGGGTCAAACAGAACACCGAGGTTCCTTACCTGATACACTCGAGATATGATATCAGGACCTAATTTATAATCAAAGTGCATTGGCTTTTTAGAACGAGAGAACGTCATCACACAACACTTAGATTGATTAAAAAGTAGTTTATTAGCCAGAGACCACTTATAAACGGACTCGATATCTTCTTCCAGCCTTCCGTGATCAGTCTGCGTCTCAATATTAAGAACAACTTTTAAGTCATCAGCATAAAAAAGACAAGAGGAATGCTTAAGGACATGCTCGAGATCATTTATCATGAGTATAAACAAAAGTGGACCCAAAATAGAACCCTGGCTAACACCAGAAAGTGTAGGGTACTCATGAGACTCGTAGCATCCATGTCGGACAAATTGTCTACGATCACGCAGGTAATCCGCAAAAAACTTAAGTAGTTTTGGAGTACACCCGAACATGCAAAGCTTGTCCAGCAGGATATCATTGTCAACGCGGTCGAATGCTTTTTTGAAGTCGAAGTAAATAACATCACCTTGGCAGTCTCTGTCCATATGGCATGAGATGGTATCAACAAGCGATAGAACATTAAAGTCAACAGACCGTCCACCCCTAAAACCATGCTCGGATCCGTCAAAAATGGTTTGACTTGCAATGCAAGTTTTTTGTGGAGCACAGACTCCATGAGCTTAGGAAGTGAAGACAAGATTGCAATGGGACGATAATTTTCCTCATCAAGGGTGTCGTTACTTTTTGGGATTGGCTTTACACGAGACAATTTCGATATGAGAGGGTAGTACACGCCAGACGAAACAGCTAAATTGAAAAGGTGGCAGATCGGCTCTAGTAAGTGGTCTTTGCAAGCTTTTAAAATAAAAGCTGGTCAGTACACCATCAGGGCCAATCCCCGACGGCTTTAATTTGCGCAAGTTACCTAAAATGTCCTCACTTGTAATCTCTTGAATATTTATGCAAGAGGAGGATGCAAGTGTTGTCCTAGATTTTGTGTAATCCAGGATGGGCGCGTTTGGTAAGAAGACACTTGCGAAAAAATTGGCAAACATGTCCGCGGCTTCCTGACACTCATACTGAAAGTTAGTCTATTGACAAAATAGGCAAATCTCTCCACACTTCAAACCAAGTATTTGTTTGTTCCATTTCATGGTTATTGGCGCAATCAGCACCCTTGTCAAATGTAGATTGAATACAAGAAACTCAAGAATACACTTAGAAATTTGAGCTTAACACAGTTCAGACTAAATTATAGTGAAATTTCAAAACGAGTGAGATGGAACTCCCTACCTGGTAAAACTTGTTCCATCCTCCCCCTTCCACTACCGAACACGCGTGCTGGATTACGGCGTCACCCACACACAGTTCAGCATTTGTTCCCACGCACAAAAAGGTTCGGTGACTCTTTTCTGTGTCAATCCATGCAGACGTGGCACGCTCTTCCCGCGCAACGGCCGCAGCACGACGCCCGCCACGCGAACTTGTTGCCGTTCTCCCCCCCGATTCAGAACGAAGTTATCGACCGATTCAGTAAGTTTATTTTAATTATAGTAAATGACCCGCTTAACGGTAGTAATAAACATTTTTATATGTCAAAGCCGAAGGCCTCTAGTTATCATAAACGAAATTATATAAAAAGAACCTTTACATAAAAAATGAATTAAAAATGAAACAAAATAACTGAATCGGTCGATAATTTTGTTCAGAATCGGGGGGCAGGTCGATCTTGCAGTCAGTTGGGTGGAAGTCTATGATCTTGAGACCTGGGGAACAATACTCACTCTCTGCTACAGTCAAGTCGTCGTAGTAGGGCTCCAGCGCCTTGAACAGCCGCGCCTCGTCCACAAACGGCAGCAGCGCGACGCCCTGCCACGCGAACTTCTTGCCGTTCAGGTCGATCTTGAAGTCGATGGGGTAGAAGTCTATGATCGGCGAGAACTGTGGAATGAAATGCGAAGTTATGCGATGATTCATTGCCAAAGTCGATGATTTTTTGCGACGATGTTTCCTGTCGGTAATGTAATATGATCTCGATAAAGCAAATCGTCCACATTAACAATAATTTCAACTACTTATCAAATTTGACAACATCAGAGTTAATTTTTTACTAAGGAAGATTGCGGTGAATTCACGTTCCAGAATCCATATTTTGACAGGTATCCAGAATAATGGGAAACTGTTAGGAGCTTTGTTACTGTTAGTTCCACTAGGACCCTCATATCAACTGATTAGAGTGGTATTCAATTTAGCTATTGTATGTTTGTAGGGCATTCTAAAAGTTTTAGTATAAAAGACGCTTGCGGGTCGGTGTTGTACTAGAAAAATATATTGCACTCACCGGGTCGCTCATGAGCGTGGCCCAGGGCTCGGGCACGTGCTGCGCGCTGGCGGCCGGGAACACGCCCATCAGCTGCTCCAGGGGACGGAACTGGAACAAACAGAATTCATTATTATAGACTGGTAATAACCCTGCCTCGGATGGACGTTTTAATTTTTTATTGTGGTGTTAAAAATATAACTCAGAAAAAAACTTTAACCGCGTATACCAATTATTTTTTCTTAGAGTAAAGTAATCAAGTAATCAATAGGTTTGCTGTCCTCTTGCACAGGAATTCAGCATGTTGGAGAAATTTCATACAGATTTATCAATACTAACCGGCATAGTGCCCTTCTCAAACTTGGTAGAAAGGCCGCAGACGTTGACGAAGTCGGAGGCGAAGGGCGCGTAGTGGTAGGGGAAGTACCACTTCCAGCTGGCGCAGCCCTGGTAGTAGTAGCGCAGCACCCAGCACAGCCCGCGCACGTACTGCAGCGCCACGCGGTACCTGGGACACGGCCGAATAATATCATTTGACCAAAAAAGAACATTATGAACAAAATTTTTCAAGAAATAAATAATGTAAAACCCGTAATATTTCGCTTATATTTTAATCTGAATAGATAACGTAAGGCACTCCATCTGTATGAAAACCAAACGTGTCACTTCTTTGACTTTCTTTGACGCTTATGATGACGCTAAGTAAATGTTTTATTTAAAAAACCGTCGTTTCTCAAACTTTCACCTAATTCTATGACTAAAACTTCATTTTTGTCATATTTAGGCTGCAAGCCAGCGTTTGAATAATATTCAAATATTTGATAGTAATAGTCACGTTTTACAGAAAATGAATATAATTTTGTACTAATTTATCCTGGAACCTGCATTTTTCGCAATTTACTCTTTTCTGGTATTTTTATCTTTCTTTGTACAAATATATTAGTTGTTTAGCACAAAAATAATATTATATACTACTGCCCAAAATTATTTTTCGTGGCTGAATATCAGTCTTCCTAACCAGTTCAAGCTTACCTAAACTCCAGGTTGTCCTTGGAGACCTCAAACTTGCTCTCGTAGTAGCGCTCCTTGAAGCCGTCCTCCCACAGCCGCACCTCGTCGTTCTTCTCCTCATCATCAGAGTTCAGGTTGGCTTCGGCCGCGCTCCTCTTGCGCCCGCGGTTGCTCGACTGCTCTCGCTGACAACATATAAACACTAATTGTAAGATAATCGAGGATAGTCTATGTAATAACACTAATAAAATTGTACCAAAAAATCCCCATGTTAGAAGACGAACTCTCACAAGTACGTAATCCTGACCTGGCGCGAATGTTATCTATACTAATAATATAAAGAAGAAAGATTTGATTGCTTGTTTGTATTGAATAGACTTCGAAGCTAATGATCCGATCGTGAAAATTCTTCCACTAACAGAAATCTATAGGCTATAATTCATTATGCTTGAACAAAAAACCAGTGAAAAATAAAAGTTTAAGTAAATTAAGTCAGAGAAAAGCGGGCGAGATGTGATAATGGACATCAGCTGTCAAACTTTTGACAGAACGAAGTCTGTTGGGGCAGCACTTACTTTTATAAAAAGTAATTCACTGTCAAGTTGACACATTTTGTTTTGTTTGATCTTGAACGTATCTGAAAATAAAAGTGCAAAAAAACTGTCTTTTTTCTTGGTACAACTCTTCTTTTTTATTTGATTTTGTTATCTTCGAGAGATACAATCGTTTTACAAAAAAATCCTCCGCGAAATTCAAATCAGATCAAAGCTAAGTATCTTCCAGAAATATTAAGCTTCGATGAGAGACACTCATATCACAAGAAAACTGTTAAACTTACCTCGACAACAGCTTGCATTCCAGCTCTACGGATCTCGGCCGCTTCCTGCCGCGCGTTGCTCACGGTTCTCTGCTCCCCCACGGCCTGAAACAAAGAGGTTCCACCTCAGAACTAGATGCTTTAAAGAACGGTAAAGCCTGCTTGTGCTTTACCGCTCATCACCAACTCACGGAATACAGCAGCTAAATAACACTACTTGGGAAGTGCTCGAATAAAAAGTAAGTAATTTTTTTTTATTTGTTTATCTATACAAATACAAATAAACTTTATTGTGAATCACAGGTACAACAATAATGTTCAGATCATACATAAATTTATTTAAAATACAAAATCGGTAAATCCTTTGCCAACTCATCCGATAGTTTGAAACCATCAATTAAATTTCATTCGTTGCATCACTAAAATTGTCAATTATGAACTGTCAGAGATATCATCATACGGCGAAAATAGTATAGTTAATTATATTTAGATGGATCTCAAACTAACAGCTCTTCTACTTGGACTGACAAATTTTGACATTCTATCATTGTTTTAGGAAACAAACCGTGTGGTGTCGTTCAAAGTTTTTTATTTGAAGTAGTGTAAGTTACTCACCGCAGGTGCAAACTGCGTCCTCTCCAACATAGCGAAGTTTGGCTTCTGCTGCTGCCTCTTCTTGGCCCTGTCCCTCGCCTTGAAGTTGAGCTCGTTCTGGTGCCGCCGCTTGAAGATCTCGTCCTCCACGCGGCCCAGCTCCGTCATGATGAGCTGCACGCGGTCCAGGCGCACGTCGCCCGAGTCGGTCACCCAGCCCTGGAATAAGCTTTGACAATTTCAACAAAAAAAAAATTCTTTTTAAGTACTAATTCAGTAATAATCAGTGACGGCGCGATTGGCGCACGGTTTCTCGCTTAGATTTCCGTAGTGTCCCGGGTTAGATTCCCAGGCGGGAAACAATCTTTTCTGAATTGACTCGGGTCTAGGTGTGCTGGGAGACGCCCCTAGCTTATTTCCTTGTGTGGTACCTCGTAACACAGGGATCCCTACTTACCATTACAAGAGGTGTGTTGTGTAACGCATATTTATTTAGTGCTCCCAGCTGTCACAAAACGTTCTTAAGGAAATCCCTCAAAAATGTTCCGCTTCACTATAAATCGGCAGAAAATAGACATCCCAGTAGGGATCCATGATATTCACACGTTAGGGACGTGGTATTGTCAAATTGCCAACAAATCCAGTCAATTTCTTAAGAAACTAGAAAAAAAGCAGTATCTCACATATTACACTTGTAGGGGCACATACCTACTGTACAGTACGCCACCACTATATGTAATGCATTCAGATCTGCTTGAGGTTTTAGTTGGTATGAGTATGTCAAAATATGAGGTTTTCCCGCTGAGTTATAGTATGGAGTTCTTCAAGAGGGGTTTGAAAAGGTTTTTGCAGGGTCGACAACACGCGAGTGATACCCCTGGTGTTGCACGTGTCCATAGGCTGCGGTAACCGCTTACCATCAGGTGGTCC
The DNA here is from genome assembly GCA_947369235.1 of Udea olivalis. Taxonomy (NCBI): domain Eukaryota; kingdom Metazoa; phylum Arthropoda; class Insecta; order Lepidoptera; family Crambidae; genus Udea; species Udea olivalis. The sequence continues at coordinate 1,472,783 of OX376360.1, read as the reverse complement.
ACATGCTTGATTGTCACCGAAGTGGTATAAAAAAAAAACCTCAAGGGCGAGTTTTAAGTGAGGATTTCTACGGGTATTTAACCTGTCAATTTGTTCACGAACTAAAAAATCCCAATCCGATTCTCTAGGTCCTTATGACCTAAAAATAGAAATTATCAAAATCTTACCCCAGTGTTATAGACGCACTTCTTGTACAGATTAACAAGACGATCGACGGCGCCCTCCCTGATCTCCAAACTGGGCAGATGCGGCAGGAAGTCATTGCCCACGAAGAAGCACATGAACACCCAGTCGTCCAACGCCCGCTCGAAGTCGTACGGGAACGGCAGGTTGGGCATTTGAAGCTCTCGCTCCAGGTATTCTCTTAACACGGTCAGGCGTACAAAGATGAAGTTGTCCTGGTTGCCGAAGGCTGGGTCGGAGCGCACGAGCGCAACGTCTGGCGAAGTGCCCGTGCACTCTTTCATCTCGTGACCTAATAGTAATATCCAAGTTTAGTTTTTGAATAATGAATTGAAATTGGATTGGACTCGATCCGATTTAAATTGGAGTAGGTTTAGCAATTTGACGACACGATCGGCGTAGTGCGCTGTAGCACGGTTTTTCGCCTCGATTTCCGTAGTAAATGATGTTTTCTGAATCAACTCGGGTCTAGGTGTGCGGGGAGACGCCCCTAGCTTATTTCCTTGTGTGGTACCTCGTAACACAGGGATATTAATCCCTACTTCGAGACCATTACAAGAGGTGTGTTGTCTGGTGCATATTTATTATTATTGCAATTGAATGAAATCAATTTATTTCAGACGATGTCAAAACTAATTACAGTTAACTTGTAGAATAGAATAGAATATTTTTTCACAGAAATATGGAGGATTACATGATGTTCTTAAAGATAGTTGTACACATATTTTATCTACTTATAATAAAATAATAAGAATAAGAATAAAATAAGTTTATTTGGCACTAAATGCAGTTTAAAAAAATAACTGAAAATACAATAAAATAAAAGACATAAACAAAGGATTTAAACTAACTAAAATTAAATTACAAGTATGTGCCAAATAGGCCTTCGCTCAGCATAATATGTCGCAGCGAGAAGCTACGGCGCTGGTTTTATGTGAATACCTTTACAAACAAAGAAAAAACAAGTATGGATGGATGAGCGCTAAGCTCTAGGTACAAGAACAACTCAAAACAGACAATTTGGAGCTATGAATAAATACAGTTTATCAAATAAAACAAATGAATATAAAAATTACAATAAAACCAACAAATATAAACATATAAACACAATATTAACCTCCTACTCTACTCTTTGGAGATCCAATAAGTAACTTTTGCACCATTTTTTAAAGGATTGGACTGAAAACGAGTTCTTTACTGGTGGGGGAATGTTGTTCCAGCGCTTGGTTGAAGAGTAGCGGAAACTTCCACGGAAAGCAGTCGTATTGTATTGCGGACAAATCAACAGCGGGGCAATTCTTGGCTCACGGCTACTAAAGTGCAACTTGTCGAAAAGATATGATGGGTTTCGATTTTCGATAACGCCAAAGAGCAGAGTAGCAAAGTGCAGAGCACGCCTGGAATTCATATTTATTAATCTATTTACATCAAGGTAAGGTGCAATGTGTGATCTGCGTGGAATTTGAAGACATGCAAATATAAAAATTGTAATAAATTAAATATGTAATATGTTAGACTAAAGAAAGATTGCACTTTGATTAGTTTGGACTAGACTAGGCAGACTAACGTTGCATTGGATATTGATGTAAATATGTGAACCATGTTTCATATTTTAACTGAAAAACTTAAAAAACAAAACTTAAGGAAATAAAGACTATTCTTACCCAACTGGCCACAGACATCGCAAGGGCGGACCTTGTTAGGCTTGAACTCCTCACGGATGATGGTGAAGTTGGGTTCATGGGTGGCCAGCCCCAACATGATGAGGTCAGCATCAGCACCACAAAGCACATGCTGAGTGTTCGGGTCATGGTCTGGTTGGGCTGCAAATTTAAAATGAAAACAACTATTACTTTACTAGCTTTGGCTGCGGCTTCGCCCACGTGAACTCCATCGTTACATATTATGGCCAATTTACATAAAATCTTTATAAATTATAGCTTGTGTTATTCTGATGTGTAAGCTGTATTACTGTAAAGTATACCGTTCAGTAGTTTTTGCGTGAAAGAGTAACAAACATACATACATACTTTCGCATTTATGATATTAGTAAGATTATTTAGAGGTTTGTTTAGTAGTGAAAGGTTAATGTGTAACATTGAGACCTAGCCTAGCTAACAAATAGTAAAAAAATCTTGCTGTTCTAAAGTGAATGCTAAAGAGCTGTTGGCTGAGTTAGTAGAGTTGCTTAATTTCTTTTATAAGTTCGATGACATTAATAAAAGCGCAACAATTCAAAGTGTCACAAAAAGCATAATTTAAGCACATATTATGTGCACAAACAGTAATTATTATTTGTCACCCCAAAATTTTTTTTCTTTATATAGAATATTAAAAACGACACGACACGATTGGCGCAGTGTGCTGTAGCACGGTTACTCGCCTTGGCTTCCGTGGTGTCCCGGGTTCGATTCCCGGTCGGGTCAATTCAGAAAAATTACTTTTTCTAAATTGGCTCGGGTCTGGGTGTGCTGGGAGACGCCCCTGGCTTAATTCCCTGTCTGGTACCTCATAACACAAGGATATTTATCCTTACTTCGAGACCATGACAAGTGGTGTGTTGTCTGGCGCATATTTACTTATTTATTTATATTTAAAAGTGTAAGATATTCTCATGTGTTAAATTTTACCTCTTTGCCTTCTAATGTAGTCCATGATCTTGTGTTCTCCTTCTCCAGGCACATTGGCATCTGAGAGGATCACTTTGATACCCTTCCACCCAGGATCACTGTTGAGTCTGTCAAAATAAATAAATAATATTATTCAGGAATCATTTTTTTCAAGTAGTGGGAAAAATCATAATTTATCTTTGATTTCAGTCAAACTTCCCATTTCAAAGATAGAATAAATTTTAAGTTTTTTTAAATTAAAATAGAAGTTAATTTCTTCCAGTAACTTATTAGATTATATAAATATTCTATAATGCACATCAAGAACAATTTTTCTTCTCCTGTGTGTGAGCAAACTGTTGTGTGGCTTCTTTTAATTTTCAATAAAAATTATGTATTATTTTGTACCTCATTATCAATTTTGTTTTCTTACCTCTCATGTATGTAATAATGCAGGCATTTACTAAGTCGGTCCATGAATGGAGTCCCTGGTGTGATGCAATTAGAGTCAAAGTGGGCCTCCTTGGGCCTTTCAGGGGGCAGGTAAGCACCCTTGGTCACAAGCTCAGAGCGGATGCGAGCAATTTCATCAATTTTCTCCTGTGTCTCCTTTGATGCACGGAAACGGCGGGAACGTTGCTGGTTCATCTTTGCCCTAGGGGCCTAATGACAAAAGAAGTTTTCTTGGATACAAAGCAATATCAAAAGCAATATTTTATCATGAGTAATATGATTATCTATAGGAACTTTATCTAATCTCAGCTTTGTCCAATGTCAAAATAAAAACTCCTGTATCATGTCATGTCTATACTGTTACCAGTGTTTAGAAACTTTTGTCAATATTTAGGAACATCTGATGTGAGGGAAAGGTAAATAGGAAAACTGGATGTTGTTAATCAATAAATAAGGTATAGGCAAATGTTTCAGAAGCTTGAACAAGAGCATTTTTATTATTTTAGAACTGCATAATACACTGTGTACCTATCTTGATTTAGTTAAATTATTTAATAGGCAGAGAAATATCAACAGTAAATTAAAAATGTAAATTAACTTACCACACCATCAATAGCCATGTACAACACCTTCCTTGGCCTCACAATGCGGAAGAGCCTGTCAATGCACTCGAAGATGGCCACCATCATCTCATCCTCATCCTTTGGAGGAGGCTTGTCCTCCGGATGTGTACATGGATGGATGATCCCATTCATGTCCAGGTATAGGTTGTCAAACTCTACCCCATTGGGGTTCGGTAATGATGAGTCTACGTACACAAGCGTACCATCTACGTCGGTTGGCTGGGAAAGATCAAATGAGATGAGATTAGAGATGTGTAATCACTCGGTATGGTATAGGTACACAAGTACCCTAAAACTTTTTAAATAAGTGTAGCACTACGTAACTGAAATAAGAAGGGAACTTATAAATTTATAACACTTAGGATATTAATCCAAAGTGTCGAAACAAATAAATAATGTCAACTTTCCTAAGATACGAAGCAATAGTACGTGAACTTTCTTAGGCGATAGCTTAACGTTTAAATATTTCTGAGTTCTAAATTCATCTCTGCGAACTAAAAACTAAATAATAATAGCATTTGAAAAGTAAATGCATCAACTAAGGGTCAAAATACAAGACTGTTTGTAACTGTATTTTGTAGGTTATGAATAATTGTTTACCCTCTGTTCATTGCATTCCACGATAACGCTGGGGTATTTTCGGCTGAGCCACCGGAAAAATGCTGGTACTCCCATCTTGACACAGCTTTATTCACTTTAGTTGGTATAATTTAATTTAAATAATTTCTTTACGTATTTATCACAAACAAATCGACAAAGGTGCCACCATTTTTAAGACAGAGGCAGAAATAATATAATGTACACGAGTGGGAGTGAGAGAGTCGCTTAATTAGTTCAGAAACTGATTGACGATCGATCTGTCTGTGACATTTTCATTTGAATGGGTTACAAAAAAATAGAAACATCAAAAAGATAGTAATCGATTATGTACGAGTTTGAAGCAATAAGTATGAGAATTTATAGGCTCCAGATTTTAATTATAAAAATTTGGACTGCTAGTGCTAGCACATTTATTTCAAAAAAGTTTATTTGAACACAAACCAAACAGTTAAAGATCTATTACTTTTATTTTTTTAGCATTTTACAAAACAAGCATTGCAAATTGCTAAAATAATCAAAGTAATAATCAAATAGCATGTTTCATCATAATAACCGAAAGTAAAATATTTGTGAAAATTTGATGGAATAACTTTAGCATAAAGAGTTTAAAAGCCTTATCCAAATGTAAGCGTGATTAATAGCGTATTTTTCATTAGCGTGTCAAAATTAATAATTGCCCGATTCGGACAGCGGTCAAAGAAACTGTCAAAATAGCGGCCCAGCAGAGCCAGTTGCGGCTGCAGTGCTGTGCCTGGCCTGTCTGTCAGTGTCACAGAGCACAGTCACAGAGTACTTTACTTACTTCACCTATTTCATTATCAAAATTCAAAATAAAGATGTTTGGCTCTGTGAATTTTTACAGAAAACTACTGAGAAAGACATATTTCCGAAACTATTGTTCCAAGCCAAATGACAAAAACCATAATAAAAAGGAAAATATTCGAAATATTGGAATCTTAGCTCACATAGATGCAGGTTAGAATCTTGTTTGATTTCAGTGCAAATTTTAAAGAAAAAAAGTATGTAATTCTTTTAAAAACTGAACATTTGTGCTTGTTACATAACATGTAAACTATTGATGTAGTTTTATATTATTCCGTTAAGTAGATAAATAACAAAAATAAATAAGTATTTATGTTCTAGATTATTGTACTCCTGTAGTAGGTGCCTAAATCATTGTCAATTAAATATATAGCACTACCGGCATCTCCTGACACTAAACTTGGCATGACTCATAATGCCCCTTTACCAGAACATTTTGATATCCAAAAAAATAAATTTTTTTTGAAGGCAAAACCACAACAACAGAGCGTATGTTGTTCTACTCTGGCACCATCCGCTCCATGGGCGAGGTTCACCATGGCAACACCGTCACCGACTACATGGAACAGGAGAGACAGCGTGGGATCACCATTACCTGTAAAGTTTGTTTTTGTAGTAAAACCAAATTTTTACATACTTACTAAATTTAATTTAAATAGGTACCTATGCTCTTTTACTGGTTATTTTTATACAGTTAAAAAAAATTATCTAGGATAATTAACTCGTACCGTGCCACTAGTACAACCAGTTTTTGCATAGCACTCCATATGTTTTCGGGGAACACCCTTATGTTCGACCAACACTCAATGGGTTAATCACCGGAATCACCATCAGAAATAATTTATGATGCTGAATGGACATAACATTTTATTCAGATTTGATGAGATGTCACTAATTTAGTTTCATATATATCCAGTTGAATCATGGGTTGGATGAAGAATAAAATTGCTAAAAGCGTATAGTTTGAACTTAAATATAAACAACATACAGTTCTTATAATATCTTTGAGCAAAATGTATAAAATACCAAGTCACAGCAATTTGACTCAGTATTTTAGCTACCGCCTTTCAAATTCTACTATTATTTGCTACTATTTTTCCATTTCATTCACAGCCGCTGCTGTATCATTCATATGGCGTGGTAGCCAGATCAACCTAATAGACACACCAGGCCACATAGACTTCACTATGGAGGTGGAACAGAGCCTAGCTGTTCTTGATGGAGCTGTTGTAGTCCTTGATGCATCGGCAGGTCAGTTTTGCAATAAAATATATTTTTCTTCAATGCAATAAAATTGTACAAGCTACGATGCACATTCCACAGTCATCAGCAGCATAGCAGCCTACTTACGCCGGCCTGGTGACCGATCCGCTGCTGGTTAGTTTGGTGTGTTGGGAGGATCTCTACTCTACCCAGTGATGATAACTGTAAAAGATGTTAACCCAAACCTATCTGGTTATTGTAAGTTGTAAACAGTTTGGTTGGAAATGCCTAAGGAGCGTACTGACGGCGAAAGGTGTCTTGGCCGCAGCGGTGGGAAATGAGAAGCCAACACGCTCAGGTGAAATGTGGTTTATTCGTAAAAGTTATCTGTTTATATACATAATTCGGGCAATGCACACTACAAACGATTATTGTTTGTAAGACGTCGGTAGAACTGTAGAGTGCTGACGCTGCACGTTAATCGGCCCATAGGTCACTAGGCCGGCGTAAGCAGGCTGCTAGGCTGACGATTTATACAGAATCTTTAAGAGGTATACCTAAATTGCAAAATTAGTCTCATGATTTCTTAAGTTGTAAGTGTTTTGAAAAAGGTAGTCGTCTTCTTTGGAGGTGGTCATTTTAACCTATTTCACTTTTTTGTGCAAGAAAGTCCATTTAATGTTACTTTCTGACAACTGCTGGATTGTATCATATTTATTACTATCAAATTCAAATTCCAATTTCTTTATTTTTCAGACCACATAGGTCCATGGGTTAGTCATTAGTGAGACTTATGACTAGGGTTAGTATTCTTAGGGATAACAATTTATTTATTTAATATTTCAATTATTTTAAAAATACGTCGTGTACCTCAGAGGCACTCCCTGCGATGTCGTCCCGGAGGAGCTTCTAACCTTTACTCCAGTCATAGTCCACACGAAGTGCCTGAGTATAGGTGCATGCGGATCATCTGGCACTATCTTTAGGATGCTATTATTACTCCCTCGCACTCGATTTATCAGTGACGCCACTTTTTTCCTAACGAGGACTTGAAAGACGTCAGTTCTTGCTTGCGCGAACATTTCGGAAGCACTGCAAAAGCGAGGAAGTCTTAACATCATCCTAAAGATATTATTGTATTGGATACGAAGGGTATTTAGCGATCTTTTAGTACAATTCACCCACAGACCGCCCGTGTACAGATTCTGACAGTAAGCCTTAAAGAGTGTAATTTTGAGTTGGTCTGTACAACGAGCGAATCTGCGGGCTAGCATGTTACCACGGACCGGCAAAGCTCTTCGCTCCCTTTCTACGTCTATATCATCTCTAAGGCCGTCGCTAAGTATTTGTCCTAGGTACTTAAATTGAGAGACTCTGTTCAGCTCCACTTCACCCAGGCAGATTGGAGGTGTAGTTTCTGGACACTTGCAAGCGGCCCTAAAGACCATATATTCGCTCTTTTTGACATTGTATGCGAGACCATGCGACTTAACATAGGTCTCACACACGTTTAACATCCTTCCGATTGCGTTCGCAGTGGGGCTCAGCAGGACCATTCTTCCGCATAGCTAATGTTGTTAACACTGACACCACCTACACTGCATCCGAACACGCATCGTGCTGAGTTCCACTATGAGGTCATTTATGTAGAGGTTAAAGAGCTTTGGAGACGACAGCCCCCACTGTCTCACGCCACACTCCGACCTGTACGACTCGGAAAGTTAGTAAGACCATTTACAAAATTGGTTTGATTAGAGTACCAGTACCGAAAGATATTTAGTATTTCCACTGGCACACCCCTGTCCTCCAGTTTTCCCCAAAGCACGTCGTATAAGACCAAATCAAATGCCTTGGAGAGATCTAGAAAACAGGCGTACACCGGAGTCCTCCGGTTTGTATAATATTGGACAGTATGCTTGACACTCAGTATTGCGTTTGCAGTGGATAGTCCGGGCCTAAATCCGAACTGCGCGTCGTGTAATTTTAAATACTTTTGAAGAGTCAAGCAGACTGTCCAATACCTTGGCTATCGTAGCGGCAAGAGATATCAGGCGATAGTTTTCCCGGTCCGAGATGTCTCCTGTCCCGCTCTTGACTATGGGTACCACAATAGTTTTCATTAGATCAGGCGGTAAATATGAGTGTCTAATGCAGGGGTTCCCAATTTTTTTTGGTCTCGTAACCCTAATTGACGACTTTTTTTTGGCAGAAACCTAGTTTGATAACTTAAGATACCTATTACCTTGTAGTCTGAATATTTTTAATGTGAGACTTGAAAAGAAGGAACATTATAAATGAAAAATTATATTGTAAGCATTACAAATATTTATTTACAATTAGACAAATGCAATCAAGTACGTAACTACGTGTTTAACTATTTTAATGTGAAGAATGACATTTTTTCTCATATTTTCTTATAATAGTACTAACATTAAGCTTAATGTCTGACAATTGAATACGAAGATCCGGAGCTGCATCCAGCCTATTTCTGTACTTGTTTTTTGGTATAAGCGTACGCTGAAAAACCAGTCTCGGATCGGTAAGTCGTCACAAAAGGAAGTAGAACCATGATTGCTTTCTCAACGATTGCGGGGTATTCTTTCCAGAAGCAAATTTTGTTTCTAAGAGACGATATTTTGTCTTTTACCTACTGTTAATGTGGTCACCGTTCTTCTTTGTAGGGACTGGCAGATTACGTTAAGTTTATCGAATATATCAGCTAAGCCAATTTCATGAACCACTGCTCATCATGCAATAATTCAACAAGCGTACTAACATATGCAGAAATGGGTTGTTCAGCCAAGAATATCGTAAGCTCGTTGCGCAATTCAAATAATCTTGATAAAACCTTTCCTCTGGGAAGCTATCTTACTTCAGTGTGTAGAAAAAGTGATTTATGCTGACTTCCTACCTCTACACACGCTTTTTCAAAAAGCCTCGACTGGAGTGGACGTGATGTAACATAATTAACATTTTGTACGGCTTGATCGAGAACTTTCTTTAATGCCGATGGAATTTTTTTCAGGGCATGGCGATGTAGAACGCAGTGACTGCTACTACATTTGGGTGCAATATTCTTTATTCTCGTTTGTATTAGTTCCTTTTACACATCAATGCGTTTGTTTCAGTCAATATGGTGTTTATTCATATAAATATCGATAACTTTAAAAATTTCTACTCGGGTTGTGCTGGTCTCCAAGGGTGTACAGAGAAACAAATCTTCTTCAATAGATCCTTCAAAGAGGTATCTCAGGAAAACAAGCAGTATTTATAACCCGGCGACATCTGTACTTTCGTCAAGTTGTAAAGCAAACATCTCACCATCTTTCAATTCACAAATTAATTCGTCGTCAATGTGGTCTGAAATCTTATGAATTTGATCAGATATGATGTTATTGGAACACTGAACTGCTGCAACTTCTACCGGGGTATCAGATATGATGTTATTGGAACACTGAACTGCTGCAACTTCTACCGGGGTATAAGCGAAGTCGTAATTGAATATAGTTATGAGTCTTATCTGCGAATGTTTAATATAACTCTCGGACTGAGCGCGGAGCCCCTGTGACCCTTCTACGGAACCCTAGGGTTCCGTGGACCACCTTTCGGGAATCGCTGGTCTAATGCACATATTAAAGAACAAGGACAGGACCCTCGACAGGTGTACCCCCGCATATTTAAGGTGCTCGATACTGACCCCGTCGTGCCCTGTAGATTTACCTCTGCTCATCCTTTTAACAACGTTCCGAACCTGGCTAGCTGTAAACATTAGCATTGACTCATCCCCACAGACGCCGGGCCCAGCCTCAGATAACCCAGGAGAAGAAGGTCCGAGAGGAGATCGCACCTAGACAAGTTTGCGATCTCCCCCGGGTCGCTTCTTCCCTGCACACTCGCCGGCAGGCCAGGCCGTATATCAATTTTCCCGGCAGCCTTCCAAAACTTTTGGAAATTTTTGTCGGCTCGATGCTTCGCGATTTGATCCATCTTTAATTGATCTTGGTTAATTATGTACCATTTCAGTCGGCTTTTAAAGATCTTGCGTGACTCTTTCATCTGGTCACATATATTACCAGATGTCGGTCTATTGTGTAACACCCAAGTTCGAAATCTAAGCCTGGCCTCCCGGTGGGCGTCTCTTACATGGTTATTCCACCCACTCAGCACCCTCTTTCTTCCAGACTTATTACTAACTAGAATCTAGTTACTAGATGCTTAGTCTCAATCGCCGCTCGTTTTAAGGTGTTTACAATCCTGGCATAGCAATTGTCCAAAAGATGTGTATGCACCATAAGACCGCATGACCCGTGACTACAACCAGTAAATTACCGAGGAAAATCAATATCTCTGAGTCTACAGTGACACCACTCGCGATATTTACTCATCTGCGATTCATCTCTCTCCCCCCAAACTACCGCATTACGTTGCATGTCACGCGCCATCCGCCTCGACCTAACAACATCTAGATATACTGGCAGATGTTCGGATACAACACCTACATTAGTGACTGTTCGCCAGGCTGATAAGGAGACCACACAGTGGTCTAACCAACTCCTACTACCATAATGTAGGTCTGTATACGTGTAGGTATCAGCTTCCATCTTTTCTACATCAGCACATATCCAGGACCGGTCCTTACAAAATCTATCTAACTCAATGTGAAAGAGTTCATGGGGGTGTGCATGAGTTCATCGGGGTGTGCATTGAAATCGCCCAATATAAACACACTTTCTACGTTACTACTAGCCTCAATAGCAGTTATTTCACCTAATACCTCTGTAAAAAGAGGCATGTTACGAGTATCTTGCGATTTAGTCGGCATATAAACTGAAATCACGATTATAGATCGATCGCCCACAGTACCTTTGATGCCAGCTAGCCGCTTACTAGTACATTCAATGACAGACACACTATCAAACATGCCCCTTCACCAGAGAATGGCTACACCACCGTATATTTTTCTATTAAAATAATTGAAAAAAAATATGAAAACCTGAGCAAAAAATTTAAAATAATTTTCAACAAAATGGAATTGAATAGTTCTATAAAAATCCATTTATTATCACTTTCTATCGCGTTTTTTTTGCAACTGCAATATTATTTTTGACTTTTTGACTATTTAGCAAATCAGAAGCTATTAAGTCAACTATTAGTCAAAAAGTGGAATTATTCACTTTGGTGGAAAAAATATTAATTTTGCTTGGTTTTTCATTTTTAGTTTCATTGCAGATTAATGATACACAACGACAACGGAGGATTATTGATTTACAACTAACTTTTATACCGCAGGAAGTGATCAAAAATGAGTTTTCGCGTAATTATCAAATTTCATTTTGTAGAAAATAATTTTTAAATTTTTTGTTAAGCTCCAATTTTTTTCAGTTAGATTAATAGAGTACTAAGTATTCGAAACCATCCTAAGTATGAAAATGACAAACTCAAAAGAATGACGACTTTCTTGTTCAAAATACTCATAACTTTAGAAATTATACTTCTAAGAATCTGTATTAAATGAACAACTTTTTGAATACTTAAACATCATCCAGTAATACATTTTTTTTACGTCTTCTGCTTGAACATGAAGTCATTTTTCGGATTAAGATTTTTTCTTGCAATTTTTTAGGATTTTATATTAACATGGGTTTTCTAGGTCAATAAAATAAGTAGTCAAAATAAGGCAAATAACCTGCTAATCGTTTGACAAAAAAAATATGGTGCTACCTTTAATACCTTTTTTTAATAATTGTTTTTAAATGGACTTAGGTGATTTATTAAATAAATCTAAAATTTATCATAACTTTTTAACGGGTAGAAATTGGACCAATATTGATAGGATTAAAAAGGTCCGAAATGACCTCCGCTATGCGCTATTTTGATTTGATCCTTACTTCCAGGGACACCCTGTATACAGGGTGGTCCAAACATACAAGTCAATATAAATATATTTTGTGTGTTTTGTGTATATATTTTTTAGCTTCCCCACACTCCGATTTTTTGTAGTTTTCGAGTTAAAATTAAATTAAAAATTAAAAAGTCTTTTATTGAAGTAAATCTTTAACAAATAAATTGCTGGGGCTTCTCAGAAAGTAATCAAAAGATCCTTACACGTGTGTGTACGTGTAGTTGTTGGTGTGTGAATAAGTAAGTCTAATATACCTACAGATTTATGTTGTGTCTGAGTAAGTGCGTGTCTTTCAAGTTCAAGTCAATCTAACTTACTACTCATCGTAGCTCATACAGTAACATGGGGTAAATTTTAAGTTTACGGTTGATTTTATTATACGCGTGAGGAGCCTGAGAAATATATTACCTTCTAGCAAAGACTGTACGTGCGGGGTATGCGGGGGCTACGAGATCACACCATCTTTTCTTAATTTTGGCTTGGTCAAGGGGTAAAGATTTGTGGTATCTTTGTTGTCTGTTTGTATCATGTGTAAAGTGTGAAGTTTCCTAACGGAGAATAGCCTAGAGGTTTCATATAGGGAGCGAGTTAAGAATGTTTTTTACGAATTTTCGAAAATTTGTGGGTTGAGTCACTTTTTCGGTCAGCGTAGCGCGATCTGTTGAGATAAATGCCTGATTTTTTTTCTTCATTAGATGAATAATAGCGCCAGATGATTCTGAAGAATTCGCACCCATAACGCTCATCATATCTCTAAAAAAAATATGAAATTGAAAAAGTTAGAAATGCTGTTTTTTCCCTAAACTTTAAGGGCCGTTTTAAAAAAAGCTACATACAAATCTTTTTTAAAAACTTAACTATACTTTTAACTATTTACCATGTAAAATTCAATGAGTAACTTCAAGGGCATCATACGTAAATTCTAAGTGTCAGAAGTGTGAAATTCGGGTTCGTGTGTTTCGCACCTGGTGTGTTTAGCCCCCGAGGTGTTCGCCCCCGATTTCATTTTATTGCAATAAAATTTATTAGACAAATGTTTTAATCAAAAGCACAGTCAGATAGAAAAGTGTAACCTATTAAAAATGTTTATAAGTGTCTACCTACATAAAATGATTCAAACTCTTAGTTATTTAATAAAAATCTGTATTGATAATGTCGGTAGCACAACCATTTGCTTATCTAATAATATCACATTAGTCAAGTTACAATTTAAAAATCACAGTAAAAAATAAGATGATTTATAGGTAGGTACTAAATATGTAAATAACGTAATTTTGAATACATTAGGTATTCAAATTTACGTTATATAGGTATCTACTTTAATAATTATATACATTGATAATAAAATATAGCAACATTAAAATATAGCAACATTAACTTGCAAAATCACAGATCCTTAAAGAAAAATCACAGTTGAATAATAGGATGATTTGTATGTACTACCTACTTAAAATATGTACTTAAGTTATTTATTCCTTGAATATGTAGATATCTACTTAAAACGTTTATAACAATGATAACAAAATAATTCAACATTATAATAAAGCAACATTAACATGCAAAATCACAGATACCAAAAGAAAAATCATAGTAGAATGTTAGGATGATTGGAACTACTTAAAATATGTGCTTAAAGATATTTATTTCTAATGCATATATAAGTATTTACTTAAAAAATTTATAACATTGATAACAAAATAATTAAACATTAAAATAAAGCAATAACATTAATCAACATACAAAATCACAATCACAAGAGAGAAAAAAATACAGTTAAATATTAGGATGATTTGAATCTATAAAATTAAAGTAATTATTTTTATTTACAATTGGTTTGATTTGTACAATCGGACGGATTTGTTCCAAAAACTCCATAATTGAAATTTGTTTTTTTTCATATTTCTCTGTCAGCTTAGCAATGATTTTGTCGTTCATTATTGAGGATTTTTTCCTTTTGCCTAAAGAAATCTCATTTTGGCGTAATCTGAAAGTACGTATGTTAACATAAAATTGAGTACTAAAATTAAAATACCATTAAATTAATTAAAAATATCATGAATCTTCAATTATCTTCTTTTTCTCCAAATGAGCTTAATACTCACTTCTCCCATTCCACTTCTCTCGATTTTACTACGTTAAACTCCACCTTATCTATTATAAAATCTTTAACTCCCTTGCCAATAGAAACCTTTTCCTTCTCACCGGTGTCAGAGTCAGATGTTCGCAAGATTATATTGTCCATAAAATCCAAGGCTGTCGGGTATGACGATGTTAGTAGAACAATGATAGTTCTAATTTTGGCCCAAATACTTCCTGTGATAACACATATTGTTAATTTCTCTCTTGATCGTGGGTGTTTTCCCTCTGCATGGCGTAAAGCCTTTGTCATTCCACTTCCCAAAGTCTAGCCCTGACTCGCTCAATTAGTTTCGCCCAATTTCAATTTTACCTTTTTTGTCCAAAGTCTTAGAAGCTGCTGCTCACAAACAATTATCCTCCTTTATTTACGCTAATAACCTCCTTAGTCCCTACCAGTCTGGTTTTCGCCCCAGTCACAGCACCACCACTGCTCTCATAAAGGTCACTGATGCCATCAGAGCCGGCATGGAGGAGTCGTGCCTAACGGTACTTGTTCTTATTGATTTCTCTAACGCCTTTAATACCTTTAATCACGACATTCTCCTTGCTGTGCTCTCTTACCTTCGAATTTCCCCTTCAGCGCTTGATTGGTTTTCTTCGTATCTCCGTGATCGCCACCAAGCTGTTCGAGTGGGACAATCTCTCTCTGATTGGTCAGGTTTGATTACTGGTGTCCCTCAGGGTGGCATATTGTCACCTATGCTATTCTCAATTTTTATAAACGTTCTGGCTGGCGAACTTGGATGCCCCTACCATTTTTACGCAGATGATCTACAGATCTACAAGCAGGGAAAGACTGTTGAGATTAACAGCGCTATTGGACAAGTTAACCGCGATCTGGAGTGCGTTGTGAGTGGTCTGCCAAATTCGGAGTCAAGGTTAATCCTATCATATGCCAAGCCATAATCATCGGTGGCTCACGACAACTGGCGAAGCTTGATATGAGTGCAGTTTCACCTATTGTAATGGACGGTATCGTTGTTCCTTACTCCCCTTGTGTGAAAAATCTTGGCATTCATATGGACTGCTCTCTCAGCTGGACCAAGCATATTAGTGAAGTGAGCAGGAAAGTAACTGGGACTCTTCGCGCTCTCTATCGCCTGAAGAACTTTCTGCCGTCATCTACAAAGACACTGCTAGTGCAAGCCCTTATCTTGCTGTTGATTGATTATGGTGATGTCTGTCTTAGTAACGTTTCACAGGAGCTTTTGAACGCAATGGATCGACTTCTAAATAATTGTATACGTTTCATTTTCGGACTGCGCAAATATGACCACGTCTCCATTTTCCGCTCTGAACTTAACTGGATGCCTATCCGGCAGCGTAGGTCCATTCGAATTTTAAATGTTCTCTTTTCTATTCTTTTTGATCCTAATTCGCCATCTTATTTAAAAAGTAAATTTCAGTTTCTTCATTCTTCACGTCATTGTCGTCAGTTGCGTTCTGAAGATACTCTTTCCCTTCTTACGCCCTCTCATTCTTCCGGTTTCATGTCTAGTTCTTTCGCTGTATCTGCGATTCGTCTTTGGAACAAACTTCCTGTTCCAATAAGAAAATCTATTAGTAAATACAGGTTTAAAGTGGCTGTTCGAAAGCATTACGGATCGGTGGTCACGCATTAGGGATGGGTCCTTGAGTCACTGTTAGGTGAATGTGGTTCAAAGTTAATACGAGGTTATTCTGAGGGGTTAATATGGCTATTATTATGTAATATTTTTTTTTGTGGCAAGTAATTCTTGGTTTGGTTGGTTCTTTTTATATTATGACTTATATTTATGTATGTTTATTTTTATAGATTTATATTGAATTTATATATTATTTATTTTGTTGTTTTGTTATTTTATAATAATTAATCTTTTGTTGTTTTCAAAAGTAATTTATTTAGTTTAATCTCGTGCACCGTGTTTAAATTATCTGTTTAATCGTGTGGTTGACTGGTAGAGAATGCCCTTTGGCATTAAGTCCGCCAATTGTATCATTAATTTTGTGCAATGAAGAATAAATAAATAAATAAATAAATGAATTTCATAAATAATAAGTATTTTACCTGACTTGTGCTGTACTATACGAAGAGATATCAATTGTTATAAATTCCAAAAACGATAATAATGAAGGTTTTTGGCCCAGATAGCACTGAAGTCGATGATTCCAGGCTTCAACTAAATTTGTGGTTCGATGTCGTTTGTTATGGCAACACCAGTTTGAGATCATATCCGGAAGCTCCAGCCATTGTTCCACGAAATAGTCTTTGAATTTGGTAACTTTTTTATCGGGAATACTGTAAAAAAAAATGTAGGTATTTTCCGAAGCGATCACCTGATTTTTTTGTTCCATGAAAAGAATCTATGAGCCGTTATTTGAATAAAAATTATATTTACCTGATTTCCATTAGGGACAGCCAACCATCTTCCACTTCTTCTTTAGGAAGAAAAGCTAGACAGGCGCACAGTTTTACATACAATGAGGTCTCCTCATGTGCCAATAGTCCCAAAGACTTTGCTTTTCTGTAAATGGCTCTTTGGAAGTGAACATTACACCCTTGTATTTTAACCGCCGGAAATACCTCTTTTATTGCCAGAATTGTAGCTGATTCAAAATCAACCGTGAATTCCACGGGATTGAATTCCGGCACAGCTTCTTTAAGTTGTCTGAACATTACTTCATATGTATTCTTTTCTTTGTTGACTAGTAGTACGTAAAATATTGGCACAATATTGGTTTCTTGTCTATTACTCCCTACATCTCCGTGAATGGTATATATTTGGTAAAATGGACCTGGGCAGCAATCAAATGTACCATCCCCGAAGTGGTGGTGTATATTTTTTAAAGCCTCTTGCAAATGCGATCATTCTGTTGCCGTTCTCACAGTGACCAATCATTAAATATTTTCGAAAAATCTCAGGGATAATAACTTCAGCTGGAATATTAAATTGTGTCTTTTCTACATTTAACACTACATTGCTTTGTTTCGACTGTTGTAAAACTGTTGTTTGAAATTGTGAAATTATGGAATATACTCTTCATATCCCTTACTCTTACTTTGCAACCCGGCAATTTTTGTTTCAGAATTTATGAAAAATATTTCAATGAAATAATTTGTGTTATTTATGTAACTTTTTTAAACTAAATTAACGAAAATACCTTTTAACTAGTATGTACAGTATAACCATTTAGTACAGTATTCGATTTTTTAAATGTTTATGATACTTGTGAAATTATAGGAGTTATTTTATTACTACCAAAGTGTGGAGGTACTTTTTTTTAACAGCATTCTCGGCTTTTTTTATAAGATTAAGCCGTCATATAATTACAATCGCATCTGGTGCTACCTAAGTGACGATGTGGTCTATGATGGTACATCTGCGCAGTAATTGCCTATTCACTCTTGTCTTGAAGAGATCCAGATTGTATTTTTCAGGAAAAACATGCGCGTGCAGAGAGTTCCACTTCAAAATGTTATCTTAGGCGTACGTGGAATTGTACATAAGCGGTTTTGTTCATTCCTTAGCAATCGTCAGCAATATGTTCAATTGGAGACCCCCGATGAAAGGTCACACTAAATCACCAAAGTAAGATCGCAGGGGCGAGCGCTGACGGGATCCATTCCGCAGGGCAGTGTCCTCGCATGTACCCTCTTCATCATCCACATAAATGACATCCCTAAAATACTTAATGAGACCTGTGTTATGTTTGATGATGATTTTTCGCTTCTACTGTCATGTAAAAATAATATAAACCTTAACTTAAAAATTATAAATGTTATAAATAGGATAGTTGAATGGATGAGCAACCATAACTTGGAAATAAATTTCATAAAATCCAGAATAATGCAATTTAGGCCCCGTCAGAAAAATGAAATGGATATTAAAGTTATTTACAATGGGACACAATTAGAATGCATTCCCTCTTTTTCATTATTAGGCATACTTTTAGATTCTAACATAAATTGTAAACAACACGTACAAAAACTTAAATTAAAACTAAACTGTCCCAATTCATATACCTACGCTCTGAGAGAATTGAAAAAATCTACCAATTTACAAACGGCAATCACCGCTTACTACGCCTACGCACATGCGTGGCTTAGTTACGGTGTGATTCTCTGGGGCAACAGTACTTTAACGCAAGATTTATTTGTAATTAAAAAAAAGTGTATACGAGTCCTGACAAACATTGAACAAACAGATAGCTGTAAACCCTATTTTAGATCTCTAAATATTTTGACTTTACCATGTTTGTATATACTAGAAATTAAATTTCTTAAAAAACACCCTGATTTATATCTAAAAACCATAGACGTTCCACGACATAATCTGCCTCGCTACAAAAATAACCTAGTCCCGCCTACATCAAAGTTAACACTACACAGCTCCCGTCCACATCCCATGTCAATAAAAATCTTTAATAAACTGCCAGAATCACTAAAGAGTGAAAATAGTTACTGTAAATTCGTAAATCAGCTTAAAAAAACCCTTGTGAAGAAGGCTATTAAACTGTAAACGAATATTTACTCGATAGAGGTACGATTATATGGTATGAGTGTTACTACCTAAGATGCCTACACCAATATTATTCTTAAACATCTATAATATGTTTTACTAAATATCAATTAATTGAAGATACCTCTCTCTTCTATCTCTAATATTTTGCCGTACCTATCAAGGTGCATGTTAGTTGTAAGTATTGTTAAGCACATATTTGTAACTCTCATCTAAGCAATAAATAAATAAATCTTCAAAAAATATCTGCTTACTTCTATTTATTTGCTCATCAAATGCTCCAACAGGTGTAGAAGCTCAAACGCTAACAGTATGGCGTCAAGCAGCCGGTTACCGCGTGCCCCGGCTGCTGTACCTCAACAAGATGGACCGTGGCGACGCGGACCACGCAGCGTGCGCGCGTGCAGTGCGTGACAAGCTGCACGCGGAACCGTTGCCCCTGCACGCGCCCGTGCACCATGAGGGACGGTTTATAGGTAGGGTCTTCTTCTGTCAAGTAGTTTATGACTATTTACCTGAAGGGCCTAAAGTTTGAAAGTTTTAATGACGTTAGATTACCGTTGGTGTATGGCGATTATCCCACAGCCTCGCGCTCCGCCGCGGTGCGCGTGGCGGCAGATTTGAAATTTGTATGTAGGTATCTTAATTTGTATAGAAAACACGCTCAGGACAACCCACTGACAACGCGTTGGCGCACGGGAGCGAAGTATAACCGGAGTTTTTATGCATAAATGCACTTTATGCACGTCTTTCATTCATGATGGATCATGAAATCGAACAGCGTCCAGCAATATGGAATAATGAAATGCAAAGATTACAGTACAGTGCAAAGAGTAAAGCAATGGAAAGAGGTAAAAAATATCCGCACGGAAAGGCAGAACACCCCGCGTGCTGACGCAGATCTGCGCCTGCCTCGCCGCCCCGCGTACCGCGGCGGAGCGCGGTGCAGTGGGAAAATCGCCAATGAGCTAGTATAACTCCCACGCGTCATGAAGTTTTATATGTATCAAAAATTAGAAGCGTTTCGCTCTAGTTTAAGCTGCCTTTCCATTAACCTGGAGCGAGGTACAGGGAGGAAGGTATTGAAGTGGAGGGTGGGATTAAATTAGGGGCCCAAAAAGGCAGGCCTACTTTTGAGCATTCCTATTGGTTAAAATCGGCTTAGCTCCGCGTCAGTGGACAAGCACCCTTAGACCCTGTGTTTTGCTAGGCACCTCTAACTAGCTAAAAAGTGAAGGCTTGCTTGCACGCAGGTCGGTAGTGGTACTATCTGCTGCCGAACCAACGAGCCCAAGCAGGGGATCATCAGCTCCAATGTCTCTTTTCCAGGACTAATAGACTTAATTACATTAGAAGAAATAATATGGACGCATGGCAGAGGCCAGAACTACATACGTCGGAAGCTGACTGAAAAAGATGGTAAAAAATGGGAGGCTGCATTGAACAGTCATAGAGAACTAGTGGACACTCTCTCCTCTATGGACGACCAGCTCGCCGACGCAATCATACTGCAGGACTCTCTGGATAATTTGAAGACTGCAGACATAGAAGCAGCAGTTAGAAGATGTACTATTGATATGAAAGGGTTTCCCATTCTATGTGGGAGTTCATATAAAAATATTGGGGTAAGATATTTTAAATTTTCCAACTACTCAAAAAGGAGGACATCCCAAGATTCCCAAGTAATTACATAAAAAATTAAAAAAGTCCCTGTGAACAGCCAGAAACGTTGTTTCTAGTGATTTTATGTGGCAAAATAAGTGTATTCTTGAATGGTGAATGACTTTTTTGATACAGATATGCTGAACCTTTACCCTGTCTTTAATGAGTAGGTAGATAATATGGTTCAACTTGCTTCATAAATCTCCTCTCGGTTTGCGTCTTTCATAGCACATTTATATCGTCTATAACCTTTTTGAAATAGCTGTCCCAATTAACTCCTCTGAAACTGGAAGCAAATCTGCACCCCTTCCCGCTGTCGAATTATTGAAAAAAAAACATGTTACATCTGTCCCCAGGTACAAACATTAATGGATGGCGTGATATCCTACCTACCTTCCCCCCTCCAATGCAACCAGCTGTACAACTGCTTCGGCCAAGACCTCGCCGCACGAGCGTTCAAGGTGCAGCATGATGACCAGCGCGGGGTTCTGACCTTCCTCAGGCTTTATGGAGGCGAGATTAGTAAAGGACAGAAGATATACAACTTGGGTCGAGATAGGAGTGAACAGGTGCGTTGAACAAGCTTTCAAAGCAAATAGACAAGACGTTTTTTTTTTACCTCTAAATAAAAATTATCTTAGGCAACCGAGATTTGTAGATTTATTTAAAGGGACGACGCTGTTTTATAGTGACAGAAGCGGTTGCTTCCTTGCTAGACCAAAACATGTGCTATATAGGCTACTTCATTGATCTAGCAAAGGCGTTTGTTTCGATCCCGATCTTACTTCATAAACTGAGTTCAATGAGAATCAGGGGTATCGCCCTTGACTGGTTTAGCTCGTATCTTACCTGTCGTCGCCAATGTGTTAGGGTCGGATCTAAAGTGAGCGATCAGCTGCTGGTCCTTTACGATGTTCAATTCAATTTAATTCATTTATTGGCCATTTCGTTACATTGCATAACATGTTCCCCAGGGAAGTATCATTGGCAAATATTATTTCTGGTCCATGTTAACAACATATTCGAGGTATCAAGGCCGGGTGCTTAAGTTATCTGCTATGCTTACTGCATGTCTAAAATCGTCAGCTGGCTGAATAATAACTCACTATCCCAAAATTAATGTTAGTAGCAAATAATAATTTACTTCGGACCTCCATTTTATAAACGCATGTGTTATTTCAGGCTGGCGCCCTATACGTAGCACTCGCGGACGAATATAAACTGGTGGATTCGGTGACCGCTGGGAACATAGCCGTTGTCAGTTCTCTCAAGGTAAGTTTTTCTTTTAGAGTAATTGTTAAGAAACCTTTTGATCTAAAACAATAAATATTGTTTATTTCCTTAAAAAAAAATCATATAATTAGTTCACTAGTCTAGTGAGTTTCATAATTGAGAAAAAATGTCTCCAACGTAGTCTAGAAACTCATTTCATATTAATTTAGTCTTTGCTAGTCGCAGTACATAGAAAAGTTATTACAAAAGTTTTGTGATCAGTGTGACACCCAATAAGAGCACTGCAACCAAAATCTAATCTCATAATTAAAAAATCTGGTCAGGTAAAATATGACCCACCTACTAATCTCAAGCAATTCGATCTGCTATGGTTTTATCTGTGAGACTCGTTTAATAAATAAGGAGAACTACAATCACCAGTGAAAGCCTAATATTTTGATTTAGCACTTTACAACCTTTTAGACATTTTAAATTTTTTAGTTTTCCCATCACCAGCGAAAGCCGTTTGCTAGACACGAGTCAACGTAAACTACAGTGTTGTTCCAGGCCACCATGACAGGCGACCTCGTGACCTCGACGCAGGCCGCCGCCAACCGCGCTAAGGAGCGCCTCGCCATCACTCTGAAGGATCCCGACAAGCTGGAGCAGCTGATGCTGCCGAGCGCGCGCCAGAGGCTGCAGACCTTTGAGGGGCAGCCGACCAATGATGAGTTGGCTGATGTTTTGCTTGGAATTGGTAAGATGTGACAAGTTGTAACTGTCTATCTCCTGTGACCACAGACTATAGACACATGTATTAGTAGAAATATGAATAGTAGGTTGCCTCGCTAGACATGCATGTGCCATCAAAGTCAAAGACCTCATCATCGTCACTTTACACCAGGTACTTTACACAGCGATCAAAGTAATATCTGGTTTGACTCTCTAAGAAGACACGGTGTTCAAGGAAACCTCAACTATAACTGAGGACCAGTAGTTATTTTCAAACCTGAGAATTCAACTTAACCTGTTTTCACAAAAAAATTAAAAATGTTTTTAAGAAGGTAGGAAGGTAAAAGTAATTGTGAATAATATCAAACTCTACTCAAACTGAAAATGCTTTATTCAAGTAGACCATGAATATATAGTTCTTTTAAATCGTCATTTAACATTTTAAATTTAGCTATAGTACAAACATAAATAATATTAATATAATCTATATACTAAATATAACATATAATGTGACTCTACCACCGGCGTCGGAAGTCTGATTCCACTGAGAAGACCCGGCAAGAAACTCAGTAGTTGCTCTTTTAAAACAAAGGTGGTTTACAATTCAGGTTAGTCACTTACAATTTTTGCCTTTGTAACCAGAGTCATACAGTTTGAACATCAATATATAGCCCCGTCAAATTAGACCAAAATATAGGGGTGAGGTTGCAATAATACGCACCCAGCCCAAACTTGGCAGGATTGCTCAAACACCATCATAAATGAAATCTAAAAAGTCCTCATCGAGCCTCGAAGCCTCGAGCATAGAAGCTTCTCAACTACTGCTTTACTTGTTGCAGGCACGACAATCCCAGACCCAGTATTCCTATGCGCGATCGAGCCCCCCAGCACGATGTACCAGACCGCATTGGATACGGCGCTGGCCGAGCTGGCGCGGGAAGACCCCAGTCTGAGGATAGTTACCGATGAGGAGACCGGGCAGATGGTGCTTGCTGGTATGTAGTTTCTTTCTTAGCAAATGTAGACTATGACAATAGAAATGTTGCATATTGAAGTATATTTTTTTATGATTTGCGTTTGAATTTGGGTTATTTATCTGTATCTGTTAGGACGAAAAAAGGTGCTTACAGAACAGATCTTGTGACGTGCTGGTGGCGGCACTTATACTTTCCACCGCCCCATCTCCTTCCCGTGGGTGTCGTAAGAGGCGACTAACTAACGGAGCTCTGTAGCAGACCATCTGCTCTTTAGGTGGGAGACATATTATGTCGGCCGGTTGATGTTAGCACCATGCAGTTGCGTAAAACCCGCCAGTGACTCTGACCTGTCTCGGTCAGGTCGCGTTTCGGGATCAGCACTGCACTAACCGGTGCCAGGGCGGGCCTTCAAGATGAGTATGGCCAGCTCAGTAATTGCTTTGCATTATTGTGCTTGTCATACTCATATCTGGACCTCGCGACTGCTTTCCATCAGGTGGAGTGAGGTCATCTTGACGGGCACCATAAAAAAAACACAAAGAAGTATTTGACTAAGTATATTTGAACATAACTTTGTTGGTGGAGAGCTGGCCTTTCTTTTACCAATCTGTGTTTCTTCGGCACTCTTTGATGGCCCGCGTCTTTTTTCTCATGGAGTTGGCAAAAAATATCAAATATTCCACCAATCACTATTTTTCCTTTTTTAAGTATTTTATCCTTCCTAATTGCTTGTCAGTAAAAGGCACTCTTGGCATCGTGGGGCACGGCAGTGCCCCTGCCAAGTCGAGCGCGAAGCAAACACTGCCGTACCATCCTTTACTGGAACCATTTCGCCGCATTTTCAGGCCCCTATTTGAGAACCTCTGGATAAGACCAGAACGCAGAAATTTTCGTCTTCCAGTAAGCTATAATCACATACTTAAAATCTAAAATTTCAAGTCTGTAGGTCATTTAGTTCCGAAGTTAAGCGAAAGCAAAGTTTCGCATTTATGACATTCACTCATGATCATCAAAATAGAACTAGTACTTCCCATAAACTCAGAGAGCTGAAATTTGGAACAGAGTTAGGGTTTAATGGCCACATAAAGGGAAAACTATAAAAACTAGGATAATCGAAGATCTGGAGTACCTGGTGACCCTGATTAGAAAACACAAGAGCCCAACCAAACTATTAGAATTAGAAGATATCGACATATACGAGTATACGCGTGCTCGGGTACGCGCTATCCGTACGCAGCTTTATACCTATAATAAATCAATATGCCCATGTTTCTACAAAAAGAAGTGAAATCCCACCAAAAACATTCTGTAAAAAACTAGCCGAGTCTCGATGGAGCTGCTTGTTTATCTCTAAAAAGTAATGAAATCTAGGCAAAGTCGTGCCAAGTCTAAGGTTCCTTACTGCGATTTCTTTATTATTATAGTTAATGTTGTATGACTTGGCCGTTGAACAGACTTGGCTAGTTTTTTACAGAATGTTTTTGGTGGGATAACATTTTCTAAGAAAGTCCTGACTTGTTCAAAGTACGTTCATCTAGGCTGTTCCGTTCTTATACCTTAAAATTACACAATATAATGCAGAATAACAAAGTAAGGTAAAGAAAAGTAATTAGCCTATATACCGTTCTGTTACCTCCATCATTGAAATCAAGTCATCGCTCCAACTGATGGGTATTGGCTTAATCACCACACTTGCCAAATGCGGGTTGATGATCACAAACCCGGGCTATGTTCCGAAAACACACTTCGCCCGACCTGGCAATAACAAAATAACAATTAAGTTTTAATTTTTCAATTACTCAGGCATGGGCGAGCTCCACCTGGAAATAATAAAGGAGCGCATCATCCGCGAGTACAAGATCGGCGTGGAGCTGGGGCCGCTGCAGATCGCGTACAAGGAGGCGCTGCTGCGCGCCGGCCGGCAGGCGCTGGCCGTGGACCGCAAGATCGGCAGCGCGCGCCAGCTCGTCAAGCTCACCATGTCGGCCAAGAACTTGAAGGTCGCACAGGATAAAGTGTTGAGGTCAGTTAAACGACGCCATCCCCATGGCTGCCCAAAGAATCGAGTCTTGTTCAAATTTTTTACATAATAGTACATTATGGTACAAGTGTGCGATGTTGGTGATTACCGCTGAGGCGCCTTTGAGGCCCGAGCCGGTAGGTGAAGGTCTTAAGAGAGCCGAGGACGGTAATCATCAATACACACGTGTATCATACGACATTTTTTAACACACTTTTAAAGAAAATAATACTAAAAAAACATTTTATTCAGTAGATAAAAATATATTTGTACTATTGAACACGATATTTTTTGTATCGAAACTCTCCTAAGAACAAAGCAACTTAACCAATAAAATATAAAAAACTTTAACTCACTTGTGAATAATAGCAATGAAAAAGTCACAGTTTGATTACAGTTGTCATTATGTGCCTAATTGCTGTGAAATTAGAGCCACTTTATGAGCAAGTGTGTTGAAATGGTACATTGTTCACCGAGAGGAGAAAGAGACCGATTACCGTCGAGGGTGTCGTTTGAAGCCCGAGCCGTAGGCGAGGGCTCTAAAACACCCGAGATCGGGAATCGCACTTTCTCTCGAGTGATACATAGTGCTTTATACTACACCTACGAGGAAAATAAAAAACTAAATCTTTAATAATTGAAATTTATATTGAAATTGTTGCAGTTAGTGAAGCTTAATGTAACACTTTTTCTTTCTTTATTATTTTTGCTGTTTCCGGCGGAGTTAAAAAATCTTCATCATCACTATCACTACTTATCATTTTGATAGTTTTATTTTACTTTCTACGAAAACTGAATCCTCAAACAACACACAAATTGAAAATGGCGCCAATGGCGTCTGCAATTTTCACATGTTCTTTTTTCAAATTGTTTATCCTGCCGCCGCAGGGTCGCACTGCCAACCCGACACCATCCGACACACAGCTAGTGGCCAGTGTCATTTTAGAACTTAGAGATAAAAACTCACTGTAAAAACTTTTTGGCTTTTGATATTTAGGTTACCGGCGCATAGTCTTACCCAAAATTAAAAAAGAAAAACCACGTAAGAAATGGATTTTCATACACTTTTCTCTCCCGCTCAGATGCGTTTTCTCCCCGCATATTTGTTCGATATGCAATGACGTACTTTCTACCGTAAATTTTATAAAGTATCAAGGTACTTTCCGAGCAGGTGTAGTATAAAATGTATTTCCTTTTTGTATTTAAATATAGGCTAGTACAGAAACTGCGACCTTTGTGCAAGTCTCATTCATCTTAGGCCCGTACTCTGAAAGGACGCTCAAGCGTGAATCTTGACTTGCAACTCGATTTAAGCAGAGCTCTTATTCTAGAACTGCCCCTGAGTACAGATTCATTGATCACAGATTAGACTTATTCCGAAACGTCACTCAGGTGCGAATCGGCTCAAGTAGAAATTTGATCTGTGATCACGCAAGTGACCTCCTGACCACGCTTGAGTAGAGATTTGCTTGTCAAAAACGATGAATTCCTTCAAAGAAGGATCCTTAGATATTTTTGACGACTCCAATAAATAAAGATAATTTCATTTGTAAATAACCATAATTAGAAAGAAATTCAGTACCTATAAAAAATCAAAGTGGGTTTGCAAATTCATATGTAGGGGCTTTGGGGGGGGGGGCTATGCCCAGCAGTGGGCGTCGTTCGGCTGAAATGATGATGTAGGGGCAGGTATAGTAAAACATACACACCAAGCACAGATTATATCGAGTGCCTCCCTTGTCAGGTTACAATTACGTTCCGTTACAGTTAATAGCATAAATTAACTAATAACAAGATTAAACTTAAATTGAAATACTTTCAGTGTAATAATTACATTACATGAACAAGTGAAGTATTGAAAGGCTAATTAAACCTTTTCTTCGGTCAAATCCACTGTGTATCGGTTTAATTTTCACAATAAACACATAGTATCTGCATGTAATGGAACGTGAAAGTGGTAAAAATTATTTATTGTAAACGAAAACAAGCCTGATTCATACACAAAAAGAAAACTCTACTCAAATCTTGTTTGAAACTCGATTCAACTGAGACCCATTTGAAATGCGTTTTAGAAAAGGCAACGTACATATGAACAGATTCTAAACTCAAGAGTAGATCAGGTAATCACAGTTCAAAGCGCGCTTGAGCGTCGTTTCAAAATACCTTAATCAGGGCCTTAGTGTGTTTGATCAGTGCGTCCTACCGGTCATGACATACGGAACCCGACAGTGAAACTAGCCCACCGATTACACGTCACTCAAGAGAGCTATGAAAAGGTCCATGCTAGGAATCCCGTTAAGGGACAAGGTCCGGAACGAGATAATCCGGTTAAAAACCAAAGTGACTGACGTAGTCCAGAAGTGTAGCAAACTGAAGTGGTAGTGGGCTGGTCACATCTGTCGCATAACCGATGGTCGGTGGAGTAGACGGGTTCTCGAGTGGAGACCACGACTCGGCAAGCGTAGTGTTGGACGTCCACCGGCACGTTGGACCGACGACCTAAAGAAAGTGGCTGGTAGTGACTAGATGGCAAAAACGGGAAATCAGGCTTTGTGGCGCTCCCTGGTGGAGGCTTATGTCCAGCAGTGGACTGATATAGGCTGAAAAGAAGAAGAAGAAGGTATAATGGGATTACTGAAGTGCTTAGCTACTTCTGTGGCTGACCATACATAAAATACACATGAGTGCTAAGAACTGACGACCGTTTGGGTTATAGAATGGAGTCCATTTGTTAGCAAAAAGCATTTTATTTTAGGTTGGACAAATCAGCAGAAAGTGCCGCCAACTTGTCGCACCTGCACCCGCGCTACCTGTCCGCCATCCGCGCGGGCGTCGGCACGGCGCTGCTGCACGGACCTAAACTTGGCTGTCCGGTTAGTTCTTTTGAAATTTAGTTAAGTTATAGAGCTCTTTGAGACTCTTATATGTTACCACTACGGCACTAAACGGTCGTCTATGTTTGTTGTAGTATAAAGAAAACTTCATTCTCCTATAGATAATTCATTTTATTTCACTGTAGCAACTAACACAAGTTAAAAACTTTGAGTAGTACTCTGTATCGACGATCCGTACACGACAGACCGCGTAACTGACTAATGTTTGCTTCATTTTCATGGCCCCACTACACTCACCCCCGTATTTCGCAACCGACCGCTGGCGGGGCTGAACAGTGTTGCCATTAAGTAATTAAAAGTACTACTTACATTTGTAATTTAATTAAAATCTTCAAGGTAGCGTTAAGATGCTCCCTCACCTAGAGCATTTTCCTGTAATGCAACATTACAGAGTCGAGCATTAGTGAAGTTTTGTAAGGCAGAATTGTACTGTAATGCTCAAAATCGAATCTGAAATGTACATTACAGGCAAATGTTCGTCATGTCCGGGAGGCATTACTGTAATTTAATGCTCAAAATCGAATCTGAAATGTTACACTACAGGAAAATGCTCCAGGTGAGGGACCACCTTATGTTTAATAATTGTTTATTCATTATCTTTAGGTGGTGTACTTTTTTGTTTTTGCTTGAAAGAGTAAACGGTATAACTACAATAGTTCAATATTCTCGAGAAGAGCAACCACTAGCAACTTGTCAAATAAATCATTTTCTTTGTGTTGCTGACTGTGTTTTTAATATCAGTGGTTTTATGGTCAACCTGGGTAACTTTGACCCTGTCCACGGAGTTATTTGTCGATTATGGTTTTATGTTTCACTAAATACGAAGAAGAATTCTATTTTCAGTGGCTTTACAAAATTATTTAGCACAAATTATAAACGTTGTTTTGTTTTTGTTTGTTACCATAAAAATCTGCAAAACATGGGTGAGCCAAAGCTATCTGTAAATTAGGGTAACTTTGTCCCGCTGATATATTGTAGGGGAATTTTGCAGTTTTCTTAATTTCTGAAGTATTTGGTTAACTCTAACCCTACTTTTTAGCCTAAGATTACATAACTTAATGTCACAGGATAAAAAATATACAAAAAATGGGTTTTCACATGAAAAAAAGCTTACCCGCGAAAATTGTGTTTCAAATGGTCACCACAAACTTTAAAACGCACTACGTCACAACTTTTTCACCGTTTTGAAAATAATTATTTATCTATGGATTTTTGACACCTATCTAAATATGACATCTTGAGGGCGTTTACGAAGTATGTTAACTAAGTAATAAAAATAGTTTACTTGGACAATGTTATAAAACGCGCTTGGAAAAAAATAAAAATTCACTTTTTTTAAGGTGGGCCAATGTTACACGGAAAGACAAAGTTACCCAGATTGACTGTATTAAAAACACAATAAACCAGATAACCAGACTCAAGTCACTATCGTTCCCAGCTGGTGGACGTGCAGGTGACGCTGCACTGGTTCGAGGTGGGTCGCGGCACCTCCGACTCCATAGTTTCTTCGGCCGTCGTGCAGTGCCTCAGGAAGGTGAGGAACTAAATGCTTACTTGTTCATTCAATATTTTCGTTACCCTGTTTCGGAATAGAATATCGATCGGTTGGATTTCTGTCGCTGTAATGATAACACAGTGCATTAATCATAAATAGTTTATTTGTATTTATGTTTGAACTAGCTGCCTCGACAGACTTCGTTCTGTGAAAAGTAATTGCACGTGGCGGCGTCGGCGCAGCGCATCTCCCTCGCGTTTCTCCGATTTTTCACTGAATGTTTCGTTCAATCATAATAAAGTATAGCCTATGTGACTCCCTGATAATGTAGCTATAAATTGGTGGAAGAGTTTTTAAAATCGGTTCAGTAGTTTCGGAGCCTATTCAATACAAACAATCAAATCCTTCCTCTTTATAATATTATTCTAAATTACCTATATCACATAACTGCTTATAAGAGGAACTGTCTGACTCACTTGTCAACGCGCAACCCATAAAGCTAAGAACGTGAACATTTTGCTCAAGGTTTTCTTTTCAGATACTTATCTACATAGAAAATAAGCTTTTGAAAATTTAATCCCTAAATGTCCCTGTTGCAGGACATCGAAACCGAAGCCATACGCCGCTTTTTTTAATTATTATAAACTTGGGATATTTATAACTACATAATAATAGGAATGAACAAACTTTTTCAGAAAAATTTAGTGAAATCTGCCGCACTTGCCTAGCTGTGTCGCAAGCGGTCGCTTGCATGCTGGCCGGCTGTTCGTTTTTTAAGACCTTTAGTAGCCAAAACTATGTTTTATTTGTATTGTTACCACTTACTTTCCCGGTACAGTTACTTTAGGAAGGTGAGGTGTAGAAATTTAAAAAAACCTATAATTTACAGTAGATATACCTATTTATTCACAGTACCTACTACAGTTGTTTCCTTAAAGTAGCACTTCTAAAGTTAACAAACAAAACAAAGAAACCTAGGGGAGCCGGCTAGAACTCAGCGGTCTTTGGGTTTGGGTGACTGAGGTACTGAGCGTTTGTCTATTAAGATAATGTTACAAAAGGGCGCCACCACGCTGGGAGTAGCGTGGAAAAAGGTAATGCAATTAGTGAACCTGGGGAGCACGGTTGGAGCTGCAACAAGGGCCTTGGCTTACAGGTCCGGCCAGCCAATGGAGTGTTCTCGGCCACTCCACTGGGACAGGCAGGACACCGGCAACGCCGTTGCAGGGCAGGATACCTTCGGGCAGCTGTCTATACTGAGAAGGGCCCGTACTGAAGTACTCCCACGGGAAAACCTCCTGTAAGCGTGTACAGGCACTAGCGTTAAACAAAAGTCGCACGAGTCTGGGACTGAGACGAAGGGAAGGGGTCCCAGACGGAAAATACGAATAGAAACCGCGGTTGCAGAGGCAAAGCGAGGGTGCCGTAACATTGTGAAGCAGCAGGTGTAGCCTTTAGGTCGGTTTAGGACCTAGATGCACTTTAAATAGCGGCGTGGTGTCAGTATAACCTAGCCGTGCCTCGACAACATACAGTGCTTTGAAAAAACCTTATTAGAGGAAGCAAAAGTACATACCGATTGGAGGTTAAGGCTAACGCTTTGGGATTGATCACCATTCAACTCCGGAGGCGAGTTATTAGTGTAATTCGCACTATTTCAACAGAC
Organism: Udea olivalis; assembly: GCA_947369235.1. Classification (NCBI taxonomy): domain Eukaryota; kingdom Metazoa; phylum Arthropoda; class Insecta; order Lepidoptera; family Crambidae; genus Udea; species Udea olivalis. The sequence goes on along the minus strand of OX376360.1, from coordinate 1,441,092 downwards.
ATAAATTTGGGCAGTTGGAAACCATTGTCACGAGCTGAAAAATAAAGAACCACGATAAAAATATGCACATATTCGGCAACGCCACAAAGGATTTCGAAAAACAACCATCACATACCGGGCTTTCTTAATTTATCTCACAGGATCTTATGGGAAAATAGGGCTCACGCGCCTGAACGTAAAATTATCGTAGAATCAAAATTCAAAATGGCTGGCAATCTCCAATCGGTGTTGCCGTAACCAGTTGAGAAAGGGAACCACGTCAGCGCTCCGCGATTTATAGGCAACCCGGTCGCGTCGAAAATTGACGAACACCATATGAAGGCGTGCAACTGCATCATGTCCGATGCGATTGAATCGCATTGTAACAGAATTGGACAGACTCCAAATATAAGAAAAAAAAGAAACTCGAACTTTGTAAATTTCTACGTAACAGTATTTTCCTGTGTTAGGTATTCGAAGAAGCGGAAGCAGTTCTCCTAGAGCCAGTGATGTCCCTCAACATTGTGTGTCCCGAGAGCCACTCGGCGCGCGTGCTGGCCGACCTCACGCGCCGCCGCGCAGAGATCACGCACATACAGCTGCGCCATCAGAACAAGGTCAGTTAGCTTCAGGCGGGAACATGACTTAAGATGTTATGACTCAATGCACATGGATCTTGTCATCTAAATAAATAAAATTGCATTGAATTAATCTGACCATACACGACATGGCAGGTCATTTATTGTCAAACTCAGTCAAATTGACAAAAGCTGTCGTTTTATTATTTCAAAGTACTATTACTAAGATTAGTGTTGAAAATTACCAAAGGGACTGAATTTCACATATTGTCATTATGATCAAATTGGTCAGAAACCATCATTTTTGGTCACTAACTTAAAATAAATGACGCCATAATAGTCAGATTCAAACGGACTAAAAACATTATAAAGAGCCGAATCTGAATTAGTTTGTGTGCCGGTAGACTCTCATACTACGAGTACATGACAATAAACTTGATTATCATGGTCAAGTTGGCAATGTCAAACACAGTACGAGTATAATGGTTTTAATCACAAATATCACTAGTGACAATGGTGTGGAAATCTGAAAGATCTTCGCTCTGCTTTATTGCGCAGGGGCTTCGCAAATGTGACGTCACATTTTCATGGTGCTGTCTCGTTTACGTTTACTAACACTGCCACAGAGGTTCTTTTATTTTTTATTATATATTCATTATATTAGCTATTTATTTTCTGCCTTTGTGTTTGATGTGATGCTTACAAGCCACTCTTTGTATGTTAAATTGGTTGAGGTTTTATACCTTTTGTTTAGCTTTTCTCTCGTTACGAAGTTTTTTGGATTTATTTTATTTAAAGAAAATTCCTGCTGTTGTTTTTTTATTGCAGTTTCTCGCTTTTGCAAAAAGCAGCTGTAGACGGGACTGAATTAAGTTTTATTTATTTGCCGCTTAGAAATATACTCATATTTATTTCGTTTACCTTTCCGTTTAATTCAAAGTTTATCTTGAATTTAAGAAAAAATCTGTCAATGACAGTTTGTACAAAGTGCATCGCAAGAACTAATGAAGCACTACACAAAAGCTGTATGACGTTTTGATCCTGGTCTAACACACGACCTTTGCCACCATATCAGGACAAATAGGATAAAATTCGGTTCAAGAACGAGCGAATTTACTAACTCCTCTTTAAATCCACTAAAGTAGATCATAAACACTCATCCGTCATTAGCCAGCACATTAGTCAACAGCCATAACCGATCGCCATGTCTCCAGGTGATCGAGTGCCTGGCTCCGCTCTCGGAGCTGCTCGGCTACTCGTCGACCCTCCGCTCGCTGAGCTCAGGGCTCGCCACCTTCACCATGGAGTTCCACTCCAACCGGCAGATGGCGCCGCACGACGAGGAAAAAGCCTTCAAGAATGTTACCGGCTTTTGAGGATAGTTATAATAAGTGCAGTGAGATTGTAAATATACGCGTATATGGACTAGTTCTGCTGCTATTTCTGTGATAGGCGGCTTCGACGCCATGTTTCATTTTGATGATTTGACGAACGGAAAAGGATAATCAAGAACTGACAGACGTAATAAATGTAGAAATTTAGTAATTATTGGCTTAGGTTAGCATTAGAAATTTTTAAAATACGTTTTAATGTTAGTACAGGTTTATACCATAACCAAGATTATTTTTAGTATATCATTGTGTAATCTATGGCTCATGATGTCCTTGTCCTATACATAATTCATTATTTTGCAACATTCACACTTCTGTTTACCAATGTAAAAAACAACATTGCAAAGTTCCATAATTTATTTGTATTTCACAACATCTGTAGGTATATGTACATAGAAATACATTACATTCATTTAAATAAAACAAATATTTATAAAATGAACACATCACATTGTATTTTTTTATTTTGACTCCAGAACATGATGACCACACCCACACCCGTAATGGAAAAGACGATCAGGAACCTGAGTGCATTTATTTTTAGGTTACACACAGATCTGGAAAATAATAGGAAGAATTATTTTTATTCGCAGTCTGTAGTTAACGACAAAGTTCAATTATTAACGTAAAGAGAACGTAAAGGTGGTCCCTCACCTGGAGCATTTTCCTGTAATGTAACGTTTCAGATTCGATGTTGAGCATTACATTACAATACTGCCTTACAAAACTTCAGGGAAGTATCAAAATATTACACATTGTATCATAAAGTTGCCGACTGTAATGCTAGCTCCTTTTCCCTCGCCAACGTAATGCTCGAATTTGTAACATTACAGTTTGCGCACTGTGATGCTCGATTCTCCCCCTTCACTGATGTAATGCTCGACTCTTTAACGTTACATTATAGGAAAATGCTCCAGGTGCGCACAACGGAAACAGTATAAACTATCACTGCGCTGGTCCTGGCCAGCGTTGCTTTTAGATGATCGGTGATAGACTTACACGGTTATTACCCTAGTCGACGGTGACCCTAAAGAGGTTCCCCAGCTCATCGAGCAGCGTCTCATGCCGGAAAGAGATGCGGATGTCAGGCACGTTGGTGCGCGTGATGTCGTTGCCCTCCGGCCCGTCCGTCATGTAGGCCGCCCCTAACCAGAACTGCTTCATCTGACACAAGAGTTTAAGATGTCTAAAAGGAATCTATGAAATTGGATCAGGGACAAGTACGACTGATCGTAGTTCTTTGACTACCTACTGCGCCCATATTAGGTACTATACCCGAGGCCATAGCCAATAGAAACAAACTTTCATCGAACTAAATATAAGAACGATATTAGCACCCGTTTAATCGAAATTACATTTGATGTCCATACGTTTTTAAATTTGACATGTCGACTACATAAAATATAAATATAAATATGCGCCAGACAACACACCTCTTGTAATGGTCTCGAAGTAGGGATTAATATCCCTGTGTTACGAGGTACCACACAAGGAAATAAGCCAGGGGCGTCTCCCATACATAAATAATAAATAAATAAATATCCCTGGACATTATTCCACACAGCGCCATCTAGCCCCAAAGTAAGCTAATTAAAGCTTGTGTTATGGGATACTAGACAACGGATAAACATACTTAAATACATTTTCTTTTGTAAATACATACTTATTATACATAGGAGACACCCAGACCAGTACAAACAGACATGTTCATGCACACAAATGTTTGTACTGTGCGGGGATCGAACCCGCGACCTCTGTTGTAGTAGCCAACTTCTTAACCATTACACCAAGTCGGTCGTCAAACACATGCATCTGCATCTGCAATGCAGAAGCAAGTAGAGCTAACCTCGTGTGGAAATCCAGACATCAGAACGGAGTTGCGGGCTAGCTCGCACATGTCACACGAGCTGAGCTTCCACGCCTGCGCGGCGATGCTGTACTCTTCCATCAGCGGCTCCTGTGCAATTAAAAAGTATGAATCCTAACTAAGCGGATCTGTATTACAGTGAGTGTAAAAGACGGATAATTGTTCATCATAGATTTGTCCAAAGAGACCGAGGTCCTCGTTAAAATGAAGGAAAAATATAAATAAGTATTCTTCGCTAAAAACGTGTCACAAAATGCTCGTGGGATGCAACAAAAGAAAAAGATGTCTTGTTCATGGGTCCTTTACGAAAAGAACATGAAACGGCGCAAACTTACATATTACTTTCGAAAATAAAGATACCTTAACCATCGGCTGACCTTAGTGTAATGAAACTGCAGCGGGTCATCCGTGCTGAGCGTGACCCGAAGACCTCTTGCGAAGTAGTCCGGCAAAGGGTTGCGGTGATACCGGAGGAAAAGGGAATTGTTGCTCAGCGGAGACATCGCGATGAAGATCTGCGCCAGGTAGTACATGTACTGTAGCACTGGCACCTGCAAACAATACAGAGTTAACTCGTAGCTGGCAACTAGGGAGCTTTTCTGCAGAGATGTGCGAGAAGGGAAAAGCTCTTTTTCATGGTTGCGTGGCAGCGGTCTGAAGTATGCGGGCAAGGAGCATTGTGGTGGGGTGAACGGAACTGATCCATGGCACACAATTAACCCCTGCTAACTTCTCTTGTTTATTTACATGCTGTTCTGATACTTCGCTTTGCTTCCCTTTTCCCACCAGAGCTGAGCATGTTGATTTAGGAACACAACACAAGTGATGCTGTTTGTGGTTTCTTTCCTGCGCTCAGCTTCTTAACTAGCTTGCCCTTTTCCCACCAGAGCTGAGCTTGTTGAGTTAGGAACACAACACAAGTGATGCTGTTTGTGGTTTCTTTCCTGCGCTCAGCTTCTTAACTAGCTTGCCCTTTTCCCACCAGAGCTGAGCTTGTTGAGTTAGGAACACAACACAAGTGATGCTGTTTGTGGTTTCTTTCCTGCGCTCAGCTTCCTAACAGACATTCGGTAGAAACGCGCCTATTTGATGAACAGAGTATAGGATTAATAAACAGAATATAAACCTACTTTCCTGAGCATGAGCCCATGCGAGATATTGTCTGCAAGCAGGAACCCCGCGCACATGTGAATAGCTGGCCCCGCCTCACCGCAATGTGGTCGCAGCACGAACGTGTTCAGACCTTGCTCTCTGTAAACAGACCCCTAACTTCATCACTTGAGTAATGATGTGTTTAAACAAGAAATAAATAAAATTACAAACTGATTAGACAGAAGGATACGTCGGGAAGGTGTGGAATCTTCATGTGTCAATTCTAAGCATTCGCCTGCATACTAGACACTCGAAGTTGACCGGTCTTATTTGAGTAGCTGTCCCTTTTACGTCCACCTTCATGTGGCGAGATGGCATCACTTCAAGTTACGCTGATTATGGTTCACTTATCAAGACCTCTAACGTCGCTAGTTAGATCGATCGGTCGAGAAGTTCTGTATTATCCATTCCTAGGTGAGGTAAAGGATTTATCAGGGAATAAGTTGAATGTACTCACTTGCGCAGCTGGTTGAGCACAACCATGTTTGCGTACATGTAGTAGAGGTAGTACGAGTAGGGGGGATTTTCTTCGTCGTCCCAAAGCTCCGGGGACTTCGTGTTCTCGTGCAGGTGCGGGTTGCCCGGCTTCGACTCGTCGTCAACGCTGTCAAATCCTATCACATGCTGAGAACAAGTTATCAATCAAAACGCAAAAACTTAAAACTTCATATCTAGAGATAGAAAAACTAGATAAATTTGAATTTCGGACCTTGAAGAAATGAAGCAGGGTCCGAACCCGCGTCTTCCACAATAAAGGCTGCTTCGACCGAAATCTTACTGGCCCGAACGAATCTTACGTTGCAAGCCAACGTTATTTCATCAATGTTCCAAGGCAAGTACAAGTATTTGTATTTTATATTATTATTATATTTTTTTATACTTACTACAAGTACCTTCAAACATATTTTTACAAATATTTAAATTTTGGTTAAGATGAAATATGCTATTTGATCATATCTGAATATAGGAAAGCAAGAAAAATTCTAATTTCGGACCTTAAAGAAATCGGGCAGGATCAAAATCAAGGTCCGAAATTCGAATTTTTTAGTTTTTCTATCTTCACGATATGAAAAACAAGCATTGCTAAATGCTAAAATAAACAAAATAAACATTATAAACAAAATTTGTTAGCTCGCAGACATTTTTCTGTCTGAAAACAGAAAATTCATTAAGAACTCCATTTTAGCTAGGCAGCAGTGGCCTCCGTTTCAAAAAAAGAGATCGTGTTCATACCGTTAAGAATTTGTGTAGTTCAGGATTGGAGCTTGGATCAAGGGACACTTGGAATAAAGGATCGAATAGGTTGTTCAGGAACTCTTGAAAATTCTTCAGCAATTTGTTTATGCGGTAGATGTCACTGAAAATGTTTTCATTATGAACATATATTGTGTAATTTTGTACCCAAAAACGTACTACCCCACTAGACACCGTGAACTTGGTACTGTCTGCGTGTAGCGGATTTATGTGTGTTCAGTGGGAGCTGTGTTTGGATGCTGCATTCTTCGTGGCGGTTCGGCAACGTCCCATTTTTGGAAAAAAAAATGTGATAATTTAGTTGAACTCAAATCAAAATGTTGAGTGTTAACTTAAGACAGTATCTACGACACGATTGGCGTAGTGCGCTGTAGCGTGGTTTATCCCCTTGACTTCCGTGGTCGAATTCTTGGTCATGTCAATTCGAAACGAACTTTTCTAAATTGGCTCGAGTCTGGGTTTGCTTGGAGACGCCCCTGGATACTAAATCCTAGCCTAGCATAGAGGTTCACATCAACTTTTACAAAACCATTGCAAAATGGGTCTTATTTCAGTAGCATAAGGTGCCCCTATATAAAGATTGATGTGAACGCCTCTGCACCTCCTAACACAAGGATATTAATCGTTTGTTGTCCGGCGCATATGTGTGCATCCTCTTAATGAACTATACATACTAAAGCCTAGGCACTTGCACCAGCCAGCGCACGTGCGGCGAGTGCACGTCGTTGCGCAGCGCCCACGACGCCAGCTTGCTCCACTCCACCTGGTTCTTGCAGTAGATGGAGATGCGCGGCTCTGCGTGCGTGTACTTGTTGTCTTGGAGGTCTATCATCACCTCCTGAAAATATAATATCATATAAGCGTTTATATTCCTGGCCCAATTTTTCATTACCTAGCTTTGTGCATTTATGAATGGCTTCTAAGGCAACATAACATATGATTATGTTGCCTTAGAAGGCATCCAGGATTTTCAAATTATCCCATTGGTACTTTCTTTATCAACTTTGCATGTCTCTAGTCAGTTTTTAAACCACCTAACCGAGAGATCTGAAGAGCCGTTCTGCTGCCGCACACTGGGCTACTAGTCGAGGCAATTAATGGCATCCACAAGCTGTGGACGAGATTTGTCATCATACCTACGATTAGAATGAGAACCTGAGCTTTCGAGTAGCCGCATTCAAAGAACAACACAAGCTACTTGTCGCGATACCGCCTCTCGTCCACTCAGCCACTAGTCCAGCTCAACCACAAGTTGCCGCGTTTATTATACCTAGGGACTGCATCATCTTGTTGATCCTTATCATCTTCCTACTCTCATCCTATGAATAATTGCAAATTAGTTTCATCAAAAGTAGCAGCTGACCTTAATGATCCTGGCGAAGTATTTTCCATTGAGGTAGTTGTCAGTCTTCAGAAACACCTCTCTCAGCCTGCTTTCGCCTACTGGGTTGTACTTTGCGTTAAACTTGTCGAAGCGATGAAACGTATTTCTGTCCTGCATATTTTCAAACTCATTATAGATGGAGAAGGAAAGTTTTGGGCAGTAAACTCACTGCTTAGCTTATAACACCTTTGCAGAGTCTAGGCCTACGCTACACTTGACGGAAAGGTCTTTGCGGATCTTCCGCATCGTAACTCCAGTAAAATGTGTTTGCATATGAATGACTGACAACGGGCACACTGAAAGAGGGGTCGCCCCGTCACGGACCGATCGTTCTCTGCGTCTGTTCCATCGGCGTTAGACCGACGATGTCGCATTGCTACGTTACTTTGCTAACTGTTGATAGAATAGAAAAAATAAGTTACCGCGTGGACGTCCAAAATGTCCACGTTCAGATCGTAAGCGTCCAGCTGCATATCTTCAAAGACAGCCTTCAGGGTCATGGGCACGCCGCGGTGCAGCGTCACCACCTCGCCGGCGTGCTGTCGCAGCGTGCGCTTGATGAAGCGAAGCAGGTGCTTCTGGTTCATGCAGGACGCTGCGTGGATGTGGGTGTCTACTTTTCTGTGAGAATATGAGTTTTTTTACGTTTAGGTCTTGTGAAATGATGATTTTTTTGAAAAGATGTGTGGTCTAATATCCAATCATAAGGCACCGCTCACAATTGACATTCATCCTCACACTGGGTAAAGAGTGTTATTTCATCTATGGTCTGGGTAAACGGCTCTAGGCGGGCTAAAAGCTCGGTTTTAAAGATGCTTCCTTTCGGGAACGCTTAGTTTGTGGAATATGGTGAAATTTATTCGTGGGATCACATGCTGCGGTTTTTTCAATGAGTATAACATGGAGTTCTTCAAGAGGAGCTTGAAAGGGTTTTAACATGGTCGGCCACGCTCAAGTGACGCCCTTAGTGATTAACAGGTTCCTAGGCTGCGGTAACTGCTTACCATATGGCGGTCCACATCCTTGTTTGGATGCAGGTAGTTTAAAAAACACATTTATAGATTACTTTCTGTGTATTTTTTTATAAATAGTGTAAGATGAAGTGCGTTATTTTCGGAAAGTTGCCCAACTTTTCGTGTGTAAACAGCTCATGCCGACGTATGTGATGACTGGCAGTAAGGGCACAGCAGCATGACATGCAGTGCTTCTTAAATGTTTTTCTTGTTAGTCTTATAAGATTATTAGTCGTTCGTGATGAATGTGCTGGTATCAGTCACAATAAATCAGCTATGTCTTTCTGTCATTTGCAATTAGCTGTTGATTTGAACTATGTCTCTGTATGTTATTTCGGGCTCACGAACGCGTGTTTGCCAACTGAAGATTTCAGTCAAGGTCCCGATGGTTACTTAAGGAATTCAACTGTATTATTTCCGCAGTACTTACTAGTTAGTTCGTAGAATAATGACAGGTTCTCAATACCTCAAATAAATGATTACAAAATGAAACATAACAAAAACGGTTTTGGCGTTAATGTTATGTTTGAACGTTCTGGCTCTTACCTGACATTGTAAAAATCTCTGTGAGGAACAGCTTTCTGCAGCGCCAGCTCGTGTAGCTCATTGAGCAGCACATGCATTTTGAACTTTGACGACAGGTAGCTGAGCCGCCGGTAGCAAAACGATTTCCTGTTCAAAAGACTCACTAAAGACTCATCAGTTGTTCTAAATTGTTAGTCACGAACGAAAATGATTTGAGAGACGTGGCCTAGATTTTAAACATCCTAGCTCTAACACCTGGTTCAGTTCCAGCATTTCAAGCACATTCACTATACGTTCATCAGATTCACTGAATATTCATATTTCAATGCATCGCTTAGGTAGTAAATCCTCGTCCAATCTAAAAGGATACTCAAGCAACAAATTATGAATGTATTGTATGATTTCGGCACATATTAGTCAGAAAAATGCCTACACCACTAGAACGGCTGGCTCAGTTACTATTGAACAAATATATTTGATAACATACAGTGGCCCATCGTTGATCATGTCTGACAATCTGGCCAGATCTTCCACATACTGCTGAAAGGATATGCAGCGGTACGGCAGAGGCGTGTCAGCGCTGGCATTTGCCTGGTCACGGTATACCTTCACCACGCCGTTCACCCATCTGCAGATGTAGTGCCGTTCAGGGGGCATTGGACATTCCCAAGGATCCATGTGTGCGTCTGTAGAAAGATGACTATTCTAATCTTGAATATCAAATAAATTAAATATATTGTCGAAAAAAATTAGTCATCATCAGCAGATCACAAAATTCATGATGTATTTCTAACGTATCGACGCAAATCAAATAGGCATTAGGCAGGTACTTTTGCAAGTAAAATATTGTGAAGACGGGATAATACCTACGTTAATTTGCGAAAATGCAGTAAGAAATAAAGCTAAGAAGGATTTACCTACTGGATTGATATTTTTCTAGTGTATTATAACTTTATCGTGCTCACTTGGCATCATATGCTCCCCTAGCTCTTCATGGCTCTCAATGGACGTCCGCACCGTGTCGGCCGCCCTTGTGAAACTCCTAGCTGGACCAAATTTTACTGCAACATTTCAATCAGACATTACAGTTTGTGTCTTTTAATAAACAGGTGTCTAATCTCAGACTAAATAATAATTTTAATTCAAAAATGAAGCTTGTTGACTCGAAAACGTTACTTGAAGATGAAGAACTATTCCAAAGTGCTATGAAAGCACCTTTTAAGTGATAATTCTCAATTCTGGGTTTTATGCACTTGAAGATATAGCGTATATTCATAAATTGAGATACAACACGTTTGAAAATGCCTTTCATCTATAGGTAATGCTCAAAAATGGGTAGGCTGCCTACCTTCAGTTAGTAAAAGTGTAGGCATGAATGTGCCTAGAGAGGTATCTACTAATATTAGTCCTCTTACTGTTCTCGTCAGATCTGTCTGGACTGATGAGTATATTTGGGAACCCCACCAACGCCTCCGAGGAGCACGCAGTCAGCTGCAGGTACCGCTCCGCCTCCTCCGCTATGGAATTTGTAATTCGGGTTCAAAGGACCAGCAAAATCAAGAAATTAAACTGTTATAGGTGACCAACCACGAGCATTCCGCTTCGTCCCAACACGTAGCTCTTATAACTTGGCTTGACCGCAAAAATTTGCAATACCTAATAAGTTTCTTGTTTTACTAGCATATTGACACCGTAAATTGAAATATAAAATACTACATAAAAATTTTAACATCCTATAAATATAAAAAACCTAAGTGAAAGACACAAAGCAAGAACTAACTGCCAATGTGCTGTAACGCTCGATCGAAGTCTATAGAGAAGTGGTGCTTGTTGCGCTGCGTACGCTGCGGTATGCCCTGCGTCATCAGGTACTTGTTCGCGGCTTGGCTGAAGGACTGCTCCGACAACTCCATGTACAGCCGCCTCATGCCCAGTGCATGGATCAGGAGGGATGCTGATCGGATTAGGTCTTCCAGAGGTACCTGTATGTAATTTGTAGGCAAATTGATACTTTTTGTGGGCAAGTCTTTGTTGAAGTTTTTATATATGTACTTATAAAACTGTTGGGTTAGATACGAGTACATCAAAGTACCAAAAAATGAGCTGTAAATTGAGGTGAGTTTTCGTAAGCAGTAACTTTTTTTTTTAAATTGCCCGTCAAGATGACCTCACTCCACCTGATGGAAAGCGGTCGTGAAGTCCAGATATGAGGTTGACAAGTCCAGTCATTCAAACGAATCACTGGGCTGACCATCCTCACCTTGAAGGCTTACAGAAATGCCTTTTCACGCCCCACTTGAAGAACCCGGGACTATACGAGGAAGGAAACACATGTGCTGGAAGAGCGTTCCACGTCTGGATGGTACGACAAAGAAACGAGTCACGGAACCTTTTAGTTCGGGCTAACAAATGTTGAATTGTGTGTGGGTGACGCCGTAGTCCAGCACGCGTGGTACGGGAGTGGAAAGGAGAGGGTGGAATAAGCTGGAATAACTCGTCAGAGCATTCCCCATTATGCGATAGAGAACACTTAGCCTGGCAATGTCTCTACGCAATTGGAGAGGCTCAAGGGTCAAAGTTGCCTCTGGGTTTTCAATAATACGGATAGCACGCCGCTGCAACCTGTCAAGAGCTTCGAGTAGGTACTTGGCGGAACCGTCCCAGAGATGAGAGCAGTATTCCACACACGAGCGAACTTGTGTCTTATACAAGAGACAGAGCTGCCCAGGCGTGAAGAATCGTCTCACTCTGTTCAGGATTCGCAATGCCGCAACGTGTTTCACATTCAACATTTGAAGTTGTTTTGTGGTAGGTAAACGGACTTCATGAATATGTTACATTACTCTGGGTGTGCATAATTTTTCGAAAGGTGACGATCACAAGTAGTTCACCATGTCGGCAACAGTTGGTAACTTGCCCCTGACTAAAAACTAAATATTTTATTGTAGTTTTGTCGTACCCCGGTGACGTGAATCCCAGTGACGGATACTCTCTGGAAGGGCACGTCCGGCGTGCTGTGGTTGTCACCTGGGCCGGGTCCTCGCACGTACGTCCGCGTAATCTCACCATCGTTGTTTTCTGCATCGCTGCAATGATATACAATGGAAGATTCTTCGATTTTACAACACGTGAAACCTCATCGACATAATTAATGATATGGTATTTGTCCGACTGTTTTTTTTCACCCTGCTCCAATTTTAAATAAGGCTCTTGTTATTGATTTAACGATTGTATTTTCTGCTTAGGTACCTACGTAGGTGTTCGAAATTACAGCCCAGACTGTTAGCATAGGTTTAGGCAAACCTCACTTTCACGCGGTTTTTCCTGTGAACAAACGAGGCTCTAGCGACTGATCGATTGCAGGACGCCATCCAAAATAACGTGCCTGAACGTGAAGAACACCAGCGTCATGTCGTTTGGGCGCAAAGTTGTCTTTGGTATGTTTATCAGTACACGTCTTATTGCTGACAATGAACGGATTGGTCTAACTTTGGCAGTATATTATACTCGTAACAAATCAAAGACTCAACAGCTAGGATCCTTGATTAGTGTGCCAACGTTCGCTCAAAACATTTATAATGCCTCATCAATTTATCATTGCCCTTACGTTGCTAGCTGGACATTTTTAGTATTTGCGTGCTTGAAACTGCGGGAACAGACTACGGACGTAACGTAACAAACCTACCGAGATCGTGTCCACTTTTTATATTCTTTATGCGTGCTGAACATATTCACACAGGTTCTCGTTGCCCCTGCTTGTCGATGACATCCGGGTCTCCAAATCTCCAACGTGTGTGCTTACTGTGTTTCTTGACAAACAATTTAGCCCATTTTATCGGCACTTTCTGATTTTAGAACAAGTTGTTTTGTGGTTTGGCAAATTTGACAAATTGGTTTCTGGTATTCTGGTGTGTCAGTGTCATCCAGAAGGTAGACTAAATAGAATACTTTTTAAGTTATTAGAAAAGAGTCTGTATATGATCGAAAGATGTCCGCGCTTGCGATAATTTAAACGAGGAACGTTTGTGAGAAGAAATCTGTCTGTAGAAGACGCTTCAAGTGGTTTAGGTACTTCTGTTACTTGGCTTCTTTCGGATGGTTTAGAATTAATAAGGATAGGGTTCTCAATTTGAATATATGCTCTTAATATTGACTAACGAAACGGTTCCTTAACAAAAGCCCTCTTTCATAAAAAAATAGTTCAGAAAAATCGCTTTGCCTTATTATAAGTGAGTCAATGATTTCTATTACAATAATGTCATGTAGGCACGGACCACGGACGGACGAGTATTGTAGGTTAGGGGTAAAAAGTAAAGTATCTAATTAACCATGATAATGCCCAATACGAGGCTGCTACAAATTATTGATAATAATTTGTTTAGACTTACGCAAATAAAACACCTAAAAATTCATATAAATTTATATTATTATCCAAAAAAAGTGATAACTACATACTTACATAAATGTATTTACTTTAGTTCAGCCAATTTTATTTGGTTAAAGGGCTGTGCTTAATTTGAAAGTCACCTTACTACTAATAAGAATCGGACACTAGTTATGAAACTGTTTTTATGGGCACCTAATTAATGGGCCCTAAATATATTTCGTAATATACCTACGCATTTCTTGCGTTATCTTTTACTTTAAAGCTAAAACAGGTTATGAGTCATACAGGAAATGGACTATATGGAGCTAAAAATAATTCAATAATCCTAACGGACGCTGTGTTTTGGGGTCTGTTGTTGCTGAATATTCCTTCAGACTAACGAAGGTCTCTTGAGGCTGACTATGGGGGCGCTGAAGTTGGGCGGCGGCGGGGTGGCCGGTGTGATGGGCTTCCCGCCGTACTGCCATGGGTAACCGGGTGAATGCTGCGCCTGTTTACACACAAATAATTAGATTCCCTGGATTTCCGAATGCTTTTAAATGCACCAGTGCACAAAACGTTAAATACTCAATCTGATAGTTTTTTGTTCTCCCTGTCCTGTTGTTGTGCTCATCAAAATAAAGTGTTGAATGAATAGTAATTTTCACCCAAAAATCGTATGTGTTTATTGAAGGTCTAGGTCGTTAAGTTCGTAAAAAATAACCATTTGTAAATATATATTTTGTAAGTATCTAAGAAGGAGGTACTTATCTGTTTGCTCATTCCGGTAATATAGAATTCCGGTAATATATAGCTTTTATTTACTACGATACATGTCGTGTGATAGAGCAGTACATAATTTACTTTTTACTTGTGGTTTATAAAGTGTCCGTGAGTTGTATAGTCAATTGCATTATGTAAATTAGTTAATTACCATTAAGAGTTTTCTGCAGCACACAAAACATAAATGTTCCTTCACCAGTTTTTACTAACTAATAAAAAACAGACAAACATCACATTGTTCGAGAGACAAATAAAATATAGAGTCAATGCATTTTTAGAATTCTTATCATAGCCATTTCGTCTCAAGGAAATGTTGATCCATGTTTATAAGTGATTTTTGTGAGTACCGGGCTACCTTTGTTAAAACAGTAAGTACTCATGCAATCAAAGTACTGTGTAGGTAGGTACCTTAATAGAAGACGGGCGTACCAGACCGCTGTAGCTATATCAAAAAAACAGTATAATTTGTTAAAAATACTTATAGTGTTTTTTAGTATAATCGTGGATGAAATATTATAATAACAAACGAATTGTGAATGAGCAGATTTATTTCCAACAACATGATTAACATTCGGTTTGTAATTTGTTATCTGACTTAGGATTAATAAACTTCTCCTTTTGATTTAAAAACAGCTAGTGCAAATTGTAAGATATTTTGGAAAAAAATATGTACGTAAATTGATTGTGGTTAAAACTATAACATTCGTTAAAAATTCAGTATAAATAAATTCACTCTTAATAAATTAACTGTAGTCATGGATTCATCGAGGCTAGCTGATTATTTGAATTGAAATTGGGTATGGGAACAAAAATCAAACATGCCTTATATCGAAAACCATTACGAGGTATTTGTATTTTATACCTTATTTAAATATTTAACATTTTTAAAAGCAAACTGGGGTCAAATGAATGACCCCAGTTTGCCAACGTCCGTAAAGAGTATATTATGGTTCTTATTTGACTCTTGACGGTAATCAAATTGACATCTCACAATTGAAACCTATTGGGTCGTATAAACGTCCTTTCACGCGATTGGTTTATAATCTATCCATCAACCAATCAAATGACGCGATTTGTATCATACGTAAGACTTTTAGCTAGGTGATTTTACTGCATGGTATTAATGGGGTTTCCAGATAGCAGATTTAAAATTGCCCTTGGTGAAATATATTTCCTTATTATCCACAAAGTTATTTTTAATTTACATACGTACATTAATTTACGCCCATTGCCCAGACGGGTAGGAAGGACTTAAATAGCCATTCGCTATAATCCCAACCCTTTCAGGTAGAGCTTGTTTTCAGAACTTGTCAAGATAAATTGTATCTGAAGTCTACTTCTCACATTCTCTTGAGATTGTACAAGATGAACGGCGAGCTCTGTTTCAGTCGTAAGTGCAGAAAATCAGTAATTTTCTTCTCATAATTTATTTACCACGAATCCGGGAAAAAACACATGCGGGAACACCAAGTGATTAATTTGTGACGTCATGAGTTCGCAATGTTTTAAAATTAATAAAAAATTACTACTGGCTAGATCAACGAAATATTCAAATTAGTTACTTAAAATAGTAAAAGGTATTAAAAAAAAATTTTTTCCCATACCCAATTGGTTTATAACTAAAATATAACATTAACACATATCTAGAGTTAACAAAGGTTATGCAATCACAAAACAAGCGACGAACAACAACCAAGTGTAAGCTTACGATGTGGACGAGCACCCGAGCGGGAGCAAGCGGGCAACCATCTACAGCGGAGATCTCATTCCTGACTCCTCCCGTGCTAAGTGCTTGAGGATGGAAGTTATATCGATCACCGTCCAACCATTAGCTGGCTTTAAACGTACTATTTTTTAACATTTATATTTTTATTTTATAGTAAATGTTAGAAAGATCAACTTTGAAAATTGAATGAGATAATATAAATTCGGCTTCCTATTTTAAAATTTTAAGAAGATAATTGAAGAAGCTACTGGAAGCTAATGATTAGATAGACTGGATCCTAATTGTTAACAACGATAATTCTCAGAAAAATATAAAACCAACAATAAGCCTGGCGAGGGCTGTGGTGCTCCTAATCTAAATAAACAAATAAAATGTATAAACTTTTTTGTATTTTTTTATCTTTAGGGTCTACATTTTATGAAGATGAGATTTAGCACCTTTTACTACATGAAAATTGATAATTAGAGATTATTGTAATTTCATAGGATAAGCATTAGACATATTAAAAAAGCGACTAATAGGGTATTAATGAAATGGCACTTTCAATCTTTCACATTAACAGTTATCACATTCGGAATGTATATTTCTATACTTAAAATTAATTGGGGCAGCCCTAATAACATTTTTATAATTTTTTTTAGTAAATATAAATCGAATACACATGATTAGTAATAGTTTTACTAAATAAAGCCGTATTATGGTCGTCGGTTCATCCACCAGTCAGCCTGTGGACGTATTTATCTGCGGGCTGACATTCCTTCCTGAAAATATTAGTTACCATTACTTCTACCGATAGGTAACTGATGCAATGACAAATGAGCCACTTATTGTTAGGTTTTGTTATTGACCTAAAGAAATACAGGACAACACTAAACACATAACGAATTTATGCACACGTCACACATACGATTTCCCAGGTTTTTTATACAACATGAAAGCACATGAACAAATGAATGAGTAGTCTGTCTCCCAATCAAATTATAACAGCTGGTTCACTCTTAATAGTTTGAGGTAAAAACTATAGCAACATCGATGTAAGTATATTAAATATTCATTCAATATACGATACTTTTTAAATTCAGATACTTTCTCTATTTATTGTAATGTGGTTTAATTTATGAGTGAACCACCAACCACATTCAGTTATTAGAATATTTTTTACTTCAAATATTTTCCCATTTCCTACAAAAAATAATACATTTTTATCTGGTAATAATCCCTGGAAGGATCCGAGCGGGGACTCGAATGTGTGTAAATTCAGCTAGAGCCTACTACAATATTAAGCTAGGTAGGTGTCATTATATCTGTAGACTAGTGTGTTTGAGTACATGTTGGTGATTTGACGTACCTTGAAGATGTTGGTGAGCTCGTCGAGCAGCGCCTCGTGGCGGAAGGAGATGCGGATGTCGGGCACGTTGGTGCGCGTGATGTCGTTGCCGGCCACGCCCTCCTTCAGGTAGTTGGGGCCCAGCCAGTACTGCTTCATCTGTTACACACATTACATTACACTCTTCCGTTATTGACTACATGACTGACAGACAAAGCACAGCCGAAACTACCAGGCATAGAAAGGTAAAATTGGGCATATTCCTTAGGGAGTGTAAAGGCTTACTTGGAAAGGATTTCTTGGGGACATTAAGACTGAAAAAAAGGGGAAGTGGATTGTAGAGTGTAGAGAGGAGCCGGATAAACCACAGGTACGGGCCTTCGAAATCGTAGACAGAAGCTAGTAAATATATAAAAATATGCTTGTTTTCCTCGACGATGACTTATCTGCTTTTTTTTTGCAAAAGCTTCTTCCTAGATGAGTTATGATAATTGACTGACCTCGTGCGGGAATCCCGACATCAGAACTGAATTGCGAGCCAGCTCGCACATGTCGCATGAGCTGAGCTTCCACACCTGCGCGGCAATGCTGTATTCCTCCATCAGTGGCTCCTAGGACATAAAAATAAATTAAAATATATTTTTTACTAATTATGAATAATCGTTTGTAATTATAGTCTAATCACAAACGATGGTTGACCATACTATTCTTGCACCCATGGTGCAGTGAAATATGACGAAATTCCGTTCTATAAAAATTAAGCAATCATAGTTTCAAAATAATATCAATATGGATCTAAAGCATTTATTAAGGACAATTAAATAATATATACATACAGTTCAATAAAAAGTTAAAAGAAAAACTAAAGAGTAAGAGTAATAAGAGTAATAATAACAAGATAAGTAATGATCCCGATCAGTTACCTTGGTGAAGTGGAACTGCAGCGGGTCGTCGGTACTGAGCGTGATGCAGAGCCCGCGCGCCAGGAACTCCGGCAGCGGGTTGCGGTGGTAGTTCAGGAACAGCGAGTTGTTGCTCAGCGGGGACATCGCGATCGCGATCTGCGCCAGGTAGTACAGGTACTGCAGGACTGGCACCTGGATGAATGTTAATGATTGTAATCATTTACTCAAAATTTTAAGATTTCTAATCTTTGAGTAAGATTCTTAGACGTCACCTCCACGATATCATCGCAGCGATTTTACCATCGAGCCACGTATTTGTACACTTTTATAGAACGTGTCTCCACACGGCGATATGATCGCGGTAACGAAGGGCGGAATGCGAGCGAAACGTCAGCGTATTGCCGCAGGCCCGTCGCTATGAGCAGCATCGTGTTTATGTAGCGCGCTAGCCGCGGATTTTATTAAATTTTAACAAAATAATCGCACATCTTGAGGATTACGAGGTGATGGCATGGCGAAAGGCTGACGGAAAAATTGGCGTCTCGTGGAGATTACTCGAGGGTAGGAGCGCGGATTCGTCACGATGCACTCGCTCTTGAAGATGTCACCTAAAACTTGACTACTGAAAGTCTCGGCTTAGGAAATTCCCAAGACTGATTCAGCAATTCGTGCTTTACCAAAAAAAAATAGGTTCATCATAAAGGAAGCGGAGATAAAAGTAAATGAGTAACGATACCTTTCTGAGCAGTAGGCCGTGGGAGATGTTCTCAGCGAGCATAAAACCGCAGACAAGATGCTGCACCGCACCTGCCTCGCCGCAATGAGGCCGAAGTACGAACGTATTCAAGCCTTGCTCCCTGAAATAGTGAAAACAAAATGAATTTAGGACCTTAGGTTGGCTGAGCTTTGACACCTAGTGCCACATGAGTAAACGGAACAGAGACAAGTGACACTTCACGTCACGTGTGCCCGCGGCCACGTAGTGTACGTGAGAAACCGGCTTCAGGCTCTGCCAGTGGTCGAGCTAAGGCTCACGCACACACATGTACCAGTCAAAGCCCCTTATATGAAGCCTTGTTTCTTTTCCTTTTACATACTCATATTGCCTCGTAAGAGGTTCAATTTGATCCAAAAGTATCGTGGCATTTACATGTTATTATTCACAATTTTTTTTATTTGATTTTGTAATGAGGTTGATGGGAGTAGCTCGCCCAAAATAGTATGTGCTAGATGGACATGATATGCACAATAAAGCCTGGTTTCCTGTATTGAGCCATAATTGCGTCGTCAGATATAAAATTGCAGCACCACCACAAATTGTAACAGACGCAGAAGCTGATGACTCACTTGCGGAAGTGGTTGAGCACGGTGATGTTGGCGTACATGTAGTAGAGGTAGTAGGCGTAGGGCGGGTTCTCGTCCTCCTCCCACTGCTCCGGGAAGCGCACGTCCACGTCCAGCATCGGGTTCTCCGGCTTCGACTCGTCGTCCACGCTGTCGAAGCCGATCACGTGCTGGAAGCATCACAATTATGTCGCGGGATAGGGAGTTCGCGACTGACAAGCATATTGAGATTTACAGCTCCACAATCAAGAGCACTATTGATGAGTAAATAAAAATTCCCCAGTATGTTATCGGATATTTCGGAACATAGCCCAAATTTGTGATCACCAATTCGCATCATTCTTGCCAGTGCAGTGATTATACCAACGCTAACGCCTATCAATTGTTATGATGCCTTAATTTTAATAAATATAAGCTTTCTTGACTCCTTGATGAATGAGTTTGAATGAATTTAATTGTATCTATAGATTCCTGAAAACTAGGACATCTTACTAAAATCAGGAAATCCAGAAACAATATACCGCTTATCATTCCTATATTAACTATTGTTGTTATTGCAGTAAAACTAGGTGCAACGTCTTATAAAAGTAAAATTCCCTAAAATTCAGGTGCTTGACGAATTCCACTGGATTGGTAATAAATTAACGTCATGTCAAAACTTACCGTGAGGAATTTGTGCAGCTCAAGATTGCTGTTGGGATCATTGGTGACCTCGAACAGTGGCTTGAAGACGTTGCTCAGTAACTCTTGGAAGTTGTTCATCACCTTGTTCGACTTGAAGATATCACTGAGAAAGCAAGGAATAGTTCAACTGTTAACATTAGGTATGTCACATACTTTCCGAGAACCTAACACGTCGTCATTCGACATAGTACACACAATATAAACAACAATACAATCTGCTGCATCGACTGATGTAAGAATCAACTTCTCCGACGCGGTGGTAGAGTCGCATTATGTTTATTTATTTGTATGTTTATTTATTCATATTATTAAAGTATTTATGTCTATTATTTAATATATTTTTTGACTATTTAAATGTACGTTACGTATGTTAGGGGCGTTAGCTGGGGGTGGATCGAAAACGTTGCATTTTTGTAAGATTTTCGTGATTATTTCATTAAATTGAATCAAACTCAAATTATTGCTCTGGTATTGTGTGCAAAATCATATTTAAAAACACATTGAATTGTCTAAAATTAGGTAGTCGCCAATTACTTTTTTAAAAATTTATAGGACCCTTAAAAATTAGGTGTATAGTAAATTAAGTTAAAGTTATAATTATGAAATTAAAAGGTGCATTCAATAATAGACAGATTATTTATACTTAATTTGAATTTAGCTAAATAATCACGAAAACCTAAAAATTAGACGTTTACGATCTACCCCAAACGCAAAAAGCAACCCTTCTTAAGCATACTACACACATCAAAAGTGTCTAGGGATCAACATATATTTTTGGAATAACTTTTCTCTTGATTGATACTAATTAAAATTTTCTTTAAGGATTCATCAAATAAAGTGTTTTCGTTTGTCTACAGTAACGATAAACCAAGTCACCTTTGCATTAATAAAGAAATTTGCCATTTTCCTAATAAAGGGATTTTTGACATTTGAACCACTAACATTAAAGTTCGAAAAAAAGACTGAAATAACAGTTTTCTTTAAAATTTTATTGGGTAACTTAATCAATTAATAATCCGTGTTTCTACCGCGAACACTAACAACACAAGAACATCGGTTTGGCATACTCAAAATGAGTTCATCCAAATCACGCTGTGGAATGGCCGCCCATGTTCGTTGCAACAACAAAAAAAGGTCTTCTTGCGACTGGATACCCTCCATATTCGGCAGAGCTCTTCTCTGTAGCATATCCCATGCATGCTCAATCGGGTTCAAGTCTGGCGACTGAGCAGGCCAGGGCAGGACATTGATGTTAGCTGCGGCGAGAGTCTGTCTTACAACTCTTGCGGTGTGCGGTCGTGCATTATCATGCATTAACTGAAATAAGGGACCGATTTGCACTTGTAGAGGAACGATGACGTCTGATACAATCGTCTCAGCATAAATTTGAGCGTTGAGGTTGCCTCTGATCCAAATCAACTCAGTTCTTCCGCCGATCCAAATACCCGCCCATACCATGATGGTTCCACCACTATAAGGATGGACTTCCTGGCAGGATTTTAATCGCTGTTCGCGTCCAGGGGTTCTCCAGTGTCGTATACGTCTTGTATCCGGTCTCATACCAAAACGAGACTCATCAGAAAAGCACACGAAACGCCATTGTTCTTCTGCCCAATTTCTGTGTTCAAGAGCCCATTGATATCGAATTCTACGATTGTGCATTGCTATAGGTGGTACCCTTAGCGGTCTTCGGGAATGAAGGTTCACTTCATGCAAGCGGTTTCTGACTGTTTGGTCGCTAATTAAGTTCCCTGAAGAGTGATGAAGCCTCACGGCTAACATCATGGCGGTTATTGTTGGAGCTCTTCGAGTTGTGATTTGAATGTATCGGTCTTGTCTCCGTGTGGTGCAGCGATACCGTCCTCCATGGCGCTCAGCCACGGTACCAGTGCTTCGGTAACGTGTCCAAAGTCGACTGATAACACTCTGACTTGTATTCAGAGCTAAAGCCACAGTACGTTGCCGGGAACCAGCTTCTATCATTCCCACGGCTCTGAGCATTTCTTCCCTCTATAATAACGTTGGTTTTAATCAGTAGTAGGGAAACAGTAGCACTAATAATGTCTTCAATGCGTTGTATGTTTTTATAGGGAAAATATTGACAGCTGATTTTCATCTTTTACTCGAATTTGATTGACAGTTCCTGTTTCAAATTATGAAATGCACCAAAAAGGATCCATATAAATTTATAAAATCATAAATTTATTACAAAGCCACATCTCAATCTCAAGAAATCCGCATAAAAATGCTTGATCCCTAGACACTTTTGATGTGTGTATTTTGGGATCGTATGTCAAATCTCTATTATTACATATTATGAACATTACTGTTGCGTAAAACTAAAACTAACTGTTGCACTAAAAGTGTTTGGTACACATAAAATAATGAATAACGAACGGTCTATTGTTATTTCTGTTGTGCAAGGAAACTAGGTTCAAGCTCTGTTATTGAGCTTCAAGTTTTCAACTGAATATCTTCAAGCATACTCACAATAGCCTAGGTATTTGAATAAGCCAGCGCACATTGTTGGAGTGGACTTCGTACTGAATGGCCCACTTCGCCAGTTTGGCCCACTCGGTTGTGTTCTTGCCGTATATGGACAGACGGAGCTCTGCATTCTGGTATTTGCTCTCTTCTAAATCAAATGCTACTTCCTGTAAAGAATAAAAAGTATTCATATCTTTTCTTCACCGAATTTAATCCCGAAAAGCATGTGAATGTGGAAAATCTGATGTATTAGTTATGCTTTAGAAAACTTACCTTGATGATTCTAGCGAAGTACTTGCCGTTCATGTGGTTATCAGTCTTTAGGAACACCTCGCGGAGTCTGCTCTCACCGATAGGATTGTATTTCGCGTTGAACTTGTCAAAACGATGGAAAGTGTTCCGGTCCTAAAATTTTCAATTGATGTTTTATTCATGTATGTAAAAGTACCAAAGCGAATTAGTTACTTAATTGTACAAATAATCAATCTTACCGCGTGTACGTCAAGCATATCCACAGTCAGATCATAAGTGCTAAGGTTCATGGACTGGAAGACCGCCTTCAATGTCATCGGCGTACCTTTGTGCAGTGTCACCACCTAGAAAACAATAATAATGTAAAAGAACATCATCCATGTAAGCAAATCATGAATTTGACGATGATCTATTTTTCCTAGCGTTGCTTGAAAGTAAGCTAGAAGATGCAATGAAATAGGTAATTTATAGCTAAAAAGACTATTTTTATGATTACCTCATCAGCGTGTTTTTTCAGTGTTTTCTTTATAAACCGAAGTAAATGCTTCTGATTCATGCATGATGCTGCGTGTATGTGGGTATCAACTTTTCTGTGAAACATTAATAATATTTTTTACCTTAATTAATACATTTAACACTAAACATACAAATGTTTATTCGTAAGCTTTATTTACGTGTAAGCGATTACAAACATGCTTTTATTTTTGAATGTTTCTTTGTTTGAAAATAAAGTTACAAGTTGTTGCATAGAATGCACCCTTGCGCAACCAAGGCGGTTCGCTATGTCATAATTGATACCTGATATTGTAGAAATCCCTGTGCGGCACCGCTTTCTGGGAGGCCAGCTCTCTCAACTCGTTTAGTAGCACGTGCAGTTGAAACTTGGACGACAGGTAGCTCAGACGCCGATAACAGAACGATTTTCTGTGAAAAACATGTTATTATGATTCATTGCCTATGACGAATTCGCAGTTCGCACATATTTGTAGATATGAAGATTGGAGTAACTATAGAAAGCTCTGTGAACGAGCTGTTTTTCCGTGCATAAAGTACTTGTCCGAAAGAAAACAATGACGGATATTATAATACATACAGAAGAATTATTATAGATACCGTAAGAAAAATGAGATGGCACAGGTACTCAGTTGGTGAAATAAAAACAATCTAAGCGAAATTAAGGTTCTTTAAATAAACTGTAATTTTGAAACTCTCTTATACTAAATCAGACGTGCATTCCTATTATTTTAATAAAAACTTCATATTAAAACTTGATACAAAAATTCAACTTCCACTTTGATCGTTTTTACATAACATAACTATTTGCCATGTTATTTTCCTTCCAGCACCGTTATCCGATATAGTCGCGAGAGTATGTACTCATATGTTATAACGTAAGTTCTCTCACAGCGGTCCATCAGCGATCATGCTGCACATGATGTTCTTGTCCTGTATGAACTGCGCCAGCGTGATGTACTCGTAGGGCAGCCGGGTCTCCAGCCCGTCCTCGCCCTTCTTGTACAAGTTGAACACCCCCTGGTCCACCTTGATGGTGTAGCCCTTCGCGTCCGGCGTCGGGCCTTCCCAGGGATCCTTGCCGTCTTTGAACGGCGGGTGCACTAGGTGGTCTGGTAAGGAAAATAATGATGAGACTTGACCAATGAAGTCGTTTTATCACGCTGCAGTGACGTCGATAGACGTTGCGTTCCATAATTGTGGAGTACATCTGCCTATGCATCAAGTGACGGTAGCTTCCGAACAACTATTTTACTATGCTGTGGATTTTATTCTTAAATAAAAAATAAACTATCCTAGCTCTGGCTTATTAAATGTACCTGTGTCCTGTACTTGTAGTCCTGCTCAATATTTTGTACCTAGACTTTGTGATATCTGTATCATGACATGAATAAGAATAAGGACAATTTATTAGTTTGAATGAGTGCTGAACGACTAATTTAAGTGTTGTTCAGAATGGCCACAAGCCTATAGCAACTAGCTTGCTTTCCAAATGCTCCATACCTTTACTGAGCATCGTAGATACTCTGCTCTGCAATAAAATAAACACAAAGGTCACTTACCGGCTATATGCCTTTGGGGCACTTTAGCACTGGGTGTGTGGTTGGCAGCAGCTTCTGAGTCCATACTGCGGACGAAGCGCGCCGTGATTGTGGAAAAACTCTGCCGAGACATTTCCATATATTTCTTGCGGATCTCCAATGCTTGCACTAAGTAAGAGGAGGCTTGTTGCAAGTCTTCAAGTGGGACCTAGAAGAAAATGTGTTGATTAGTTTTCTTTTTTACATTCGACGTCGGTGATAGGAAAAGATGACATGTGCAGTTATTATTTTCCTCCCGTTTTCGTCTTTCTTTCACGGGGTATCATTAAGAATTAACTACATCTTTCCACTTGCTACTTCTTGTGACGTACACCTAGGAGGAGTGTCCATTCTGAATCGTCAATGCATTCAGGTCTCCTCGAAAATACTGCCTGGTTTTCCATACTATGCAGGCAGCTGGTTATATGACTCACCCCAGAAGTGTCCTCCCCGCTGATGGCGACACGCTGGAAGTGCGGCAGCACCACCTCCTCCTCGTCTTCTGGCACTCGCAGACGCGCTGCCTCTTCGAACACGCCGCCTGCTTCGCTGCCCGCGTACGATCTCACGGATTGCCCGCATTCTGCCGCTCTGGACAAATAAACAAATGTTTAAGGGGTTTGACGAAAGTGAAATGTAGACGATGAATGATTTTCCGAAAACCTACCAATTTGTGGATGTAAGTAAAAAAATAATGAACAAAGTCAGACACAATAAATTTTTCTTGTAATTTAAGTTAGCGAATAGCCCAGCAAGACCAAAGATAGCATGATTTCAGAAAGAAGGAAAGAAAGAAAGAAAAACAATTTATTGACCCAAACACAAATTAAAATTAGCTTAAACTAGAGGGTACAAATTTCAGATACAAAGTTGAAAGAACTGCTGTTGAAGAAAAACGGTCTAGACTGGTGACCGTTTGATGCGTAACGTAGCGCGATACTAGAGCGACGGCTTAGGTTAGGTAGCGGAATTTCAGTGGATGCAAGGTCCTTCAACTTTGAAAATGTACGGCTGAGGCCCACTCGTATGTTCAGCAGTAGCAGTCTAAACGTTAGTTTACGCTGCCGCGCTGGCACGCAACTGTAACCCGAAGGAGTCCTAATGTGAAGAGGTCAGTGTTTGTCAATATT
This sequence comes from Udea olivalis, assembly GCA_947369235.1. Taxonomy (NCBI): domain Eukaryota; kingdom Metazoa; phylum Arthropoda; class Insecta; order Lepidoptera; family Crambidae; genus Udea; species Udea olivalis. The sequence continues at coordinate 1,414,852 of OX376360.1, read as the reverse complement.
GACAACCATTTGCAGCCTGATAACTGTCCAAGTGTTGTTTACTTTTCCATCAAAAGTTAATTTAGCAGAAAAGCAACCTATTTAATTGATGGCCTAATGATGCTTGTGTAATTTTAGAGAATTCCAATGCTTGCAAACAAATATTTAAAGACTAAGTAATTAGTTATCAATATTTACTCCCAAATTGTTGTTAATGTGACTGTAAATAAGTAAAATATTAATACGCGTCTTGAGAGACTTCTGCCAGTTTGTTCCACTGTTTGACATCGTAACTTTTGAATCATAAATAAGCTCACTAAAATGTTTATTTATGATTCAATATCAAAAACTCAAATAAAATACGTTGTTCTCTCTTTTGCGATTAACATGAATGGCTGAGTAGACATAGGGGTTTAAAAAGAAACTATATATGGATGGAACATCTTTACACAATTCAACGAACTAGTACCAATTGCGAAAAATTCGCTGAATTCACTGTACAAGCTCCCGCGATTCCTCGAAACTCTTATCTTACACGCGCCACTGCATAGGTACACCTTTCTTAACTATCTTTCTTACATTTTTAATTTTTGAACAATGTTTTTTGAAAACCCCAGAATATATCAAAAACCTTATTTGCAGCTAAATAACATAACACTTTACCTTATGTTTCTAGATGACGTCCACTTTTGGCAGTCAATTTTACTTCCAAACATTTTAAACCATTTTAAAATCACAGTAAAACTTAAAATCTACAAAAAGTTTTCTAATACAACGCGCGCTTTAAATTTTTGTGAGCGTCTCCCGGCAAAGCCGTAACAAATATACATCCTGTACACTTTTTTCTTTAAACTGTCAACGCGCGGCGCGCGCTCACAGCAACAACACTCGTTCCGAATTGCAGGCGGCCCGGCAATGACGCGACACGAGCATCCCCTGTTCTAGGGTTAGTGTCGCAGCAAGGTTGATCCAATTACTTGACACTAATAATATCGGCTCGCTTAGTGGTTTATGCCAGTCTCGTGTACGGCCCACACGCGAATCGCGGAATGTCGGTTTGCAACGTTTAGGCATCTTGGAATTTAATTTATATAAATAACTAGGTTCTGCCCGCGACTTCGTCCGCGTGGAATGATAATATATAGCCTATAGCTATAGCCTTCCTCGATAAATGGGCTACCTAACACTAAGAGAATCGGTCCAGTAGTTCCTGAGATTAGCGCGTTCAAGCAAACAAACAAACTCTTCAGCTTTATGATATTAGTATAGATTAGAAAAGTTGTGTACGACACACAGCACAGCTTTTGTGTAATTTATTTGAATACTAGCTTTTGCCCGCGACTTCGTCCATGTGGACCACTTTTTTCCCTAACGTAGGTACTCGTAGAGTGCTGATAACCCAACCGCGGTGATTGATTTCTATTTGAGATAAGCACCTTACAATAACATTGCACATCACGGCACAATATGCAACTTTCCATCCATTCTCTTTTTCACAACTTTCAGACTGCTTTTCCACCAGAGATGTGTTTATGCAGCTACGCTGCGAGGATGAGGATGCAAGCTTAGCTACGAAACTATTAGACCATCTCCACTGATGCTATGCTGTGTACCGGAGCGAGTAAGTAAGATGTGCTACAAAGATACGCTGCCGTAGGGTAGCTGTGCGAGGAAGATCAGCAGCTCGTGCTAGGCGATGTGTCGTCAGTAGGGAAGGCACGCACAGCACGCAGCCAATAGCCATAGCACGCCTCCAAAGCACGCATCCACGTATTTAATTAAAAATATAGTTGTATAAAACCCGTTTCCACCAGCTACAGTGTTTTTCTATGTGGACCAATAATGCATTTGATTGGTGCAGCCTAATGGGTAGAATGGCGAACAACCAATTAAAGCGAGGTGGTTCTGCACAATATTTCCCGTAGGAAACACTAAAATAATCGATTAAAAAATTAATAGATGGAATAAAAAAAAACTATCGGATGAAATCCCTCCAGTTGTCTTCTTTGTTTTAGTAAAGGACCCAAATAATCAGATCAATTATTTAGGAATAAAACCAAAAATTGAATACAAAATGTCACGAGAAGAGGCAACTTTGTGAATTTATTCTATCGAGCCAACTTTATTAAATCATGTTTCCACCGGATGAACTCCCTGTATTATCTGTATCTGTATTTGATTTTAATTTCACTGTTTACTACTTCAAAAATAAATTTTAAAAACGTATTTTGTGAACCACCTCCCCTGATGTATTTATTACTACAGCTGTGATTAAAAGAAGTTTTCATCTTATTCATACTCCGTATGTGGTAAGTTCAGAAACGATCACACACACTCTTTCAGCTGCTACTCGCGACTACTGAAACTGAACCGAGCGCCTGCTGCACGAACTCTAACAGCTTAAGCTAGTTTCCTGTATGCTAAGGTATCAGACTCACGCGATAATGCATGACCTTTGAGATTGACAGGAAGACGTGCTTCCCGTTCTTTAGTGTTCTTCTGAGACCGAGCATTTGCTGTCTAAGCTCTTGTGAGAGAGAGTGCCCCTGTCAATGAAGGCGTCATGTTCACTCGATGGTGCATGAGCATCATGATTGGCAGTAAGACGTGCATCCGTTCTTTAGGTTCCCTGAGACCGAGCACTTGATGTCCGAACTAATTTGAAAGTTCTAATATTTTCTTTACACGAAGTACTTTTTTTTCAAGATGAAAAAGTCGTAACTTACCATTAATCTTCACTTTGAGGACCTGTTAACTTAACCTGTTATAAAATATGAGAAATGTATGATATATTATATGTTTTTTCTAATATCATATTTATTTTGAGTCCGTTATAAATAGTGTACCCCCTGTATGTACCTCCGAGTGGTTCCGGAGGTCCCCGGTGCAAATACCAGGTCGAGCGAAGGGTGTTTTCGGATTTTTCGTAACATAGTTCGGGGTTGTGATCACCATCCCTCGTTTGGCAAGCGTGGTGATTATGCCAAAACCCATTAATTGTAGTGGTGACTTGATTTTAATTAAGGAGGCGTTCTTAATTACATAATATATGTAAGTATGTACAAAAAATATTTTTTTGTAATGTAAACAATCTGCGTTACCCAATGTAGCTGTTACCTAGCAGGAAGGGGCGGGCGTCTCCCGAACAAACACGCATGGTCGCGTTCAATCGACACATGTCGAGCTTATGCTGAACCTTATTTACTAAGGAAAATCATATACATCTGAGTTCAACTTACAGTGGATATTTGAAAACTTTTTTTTTACTTTATATAATTTTTTACTAAAGTTACAGTCAATTAAACTGAACAGTACTAACATTCTAACGAACCATTTGTGACATTTGTAACATACACTACACACATTTTAAGTGGAGCTTACCACAATACATAAGCGAATACCGCATTCAAATCGGTCCAGCCGTTTCTGAGATTAGCGCGCACAACCGCACAGAGAAACAGACATAGGTAGGTACAGACAAACAGACAAAAATTCTACAAAATCATTGCCCCCAACAATAGTTTCTCTCATTCACCTTCAATGTACAGACGTAAGGTACAGATGTAAGGTTTGACATTTCGGCAATGCTTGCCCAATGCAATTCTGTTCAAGAGTCAAGCCCCTGGTGGGCTGGTCTTTCAACTAAGCTACCGTTATTGGACCTGGCGAACTTCTCTGTTATTTATAGTGTGTTTTAGGTTGTAACATCAATGTTACAAGACAAGCATCTTCCAACATCCGAAAGAATAGTTTTTGCAAATATTTGACTTTCTATTACGAAGAAACTAGTTTTAAAATGACTGAATTTTATTAAGATGGAAAATAGAGTGTAAAAATGCTTAAAATTGCTATACCTGCAAGCATATTAAATTACGATCGATATAATTGAAACATTGAATTTATTACAGCTGCTATTAAAACTTTTCATTCATAAAACGAATGTGCAAATGCAACTTTGTTCAATCATCATTACTTTTACTGTTGACTCTGCCTTAGTATATATATGTGGTTACAAGAGTGTCGTCATGTCATAGCGCCGAATGGCTTATTATGTTAGTAGTCTACTACTGCGGATGGTCAACGCAGATATCATTTGATACTTTTGCCAGCTTGCACTTTTTTTAATAAGTACCAAATTGACCCTCAAAAGAAGCTCGAATTTAAAGTCAAAGTATTTATTTGCGAACTAAGTGGTAAAAAAAGGTGTTAAATGCAGGTTTTTAAGTTTTAACTACGAAATGAGACAAATCCCTTCCCTTGTCCCAAATTATAGTTTTCCCTTTTGCTATGGTAATCAGTAAAATCCCTACTGACATGAGGTGCAGGCTTTGGGCAAGCGAGTACCCACATTCACTGTACCCCCCTGATGAAAATCTGCCTCCAGGGTATAAGGAACCTTGGCCAACCTGGAGAAGTCTAAATAGGCTGAGGACCCAGGTTGGTCGAAGTAAAGATAACCTGTGTCGGTGGGGGTACTCAAGCAACGTAGACGCCAGCTGTGAATGTGGAGAACCCCTGCAAACCATGGCTCACCTCACTAACTGTCCCGCGTGCCCGACCACCTGCTCGCGTAAGGACTTACTTGTCAGTAACCAGAGGGCTACCACAGTAGCCGCTTTCTGGGCAAGTCGGATTTAGCCCGTGTTCTTGCCGACACGAAAGAAGAAGAAGAAGTAGCAATGAAGGGTATCCACAAACACCAAGCTGGTGATACCTACCTCTGGTGTTGTATTAGGACCAGTGTGCAGTGTACATAGGCTCGAATCATCATCGCTACCTATGCGGGCGGTCTGCATTTTGGTTCACTACCGAAGCTGTCGACACTCAGGAAAAAATATTTGGCACCCAATTCTCAGCTAACAAAACTGTTACTCACTTGACGTTGAGCTGCCTTTGAATGAGTAGCTTCTTCTCAATTTGCTCTATGGGGAACTGGGGCACCTCATAGGGAGCAGAGAGCTCGTTAGGTAGCTCCCGCGGAGTCTCTGCACCGACGGCGCTGGTTGGGCTCTCGCTGCCTGAAAAACAAACGTAGGTTTAATAATGACTTTTAACTACAACGTTGGTGGCAAGCGGTTACTGAAGCCTATGAATAGATGCACCACTAGAGGTGAGGTTAATACTCCTGCGCTGCCGATCCTATAAGGCCTTTTTTTGGTGGCCAATAGGTAGACATAAAACCTGTAGTCCAGAGACTAAATCGTGGGTTGCTTTCAAGATGAGTTAAATCACAAGTGTGTTTGGACTTTTCGAAACCGGGTTTCTGGTCACCAACCCGCATTCGTAAAGCGTAATTATTAGACTTTTCAGTGGTTCTTCTTTAGGCAGGGTCCCTAATAATGTGGTTGATCGGTTGATCTCAAGTCATTTGGAGGGACATTTGTGTTTATTTATGTGCCTAGGTGTAATATTTCAAACATTTGTATGGATCTAATGTATGTAAAATGTAAAGTAAATAGCCTATCTGATGTTGGCAAAGCAGAGAATAGGTATAATTAAATTGAGTCACCATAATAGTACAGACGACAGCACGTTAAGCTGAGCATATGGGCACCTTATGCTCCTTACATACAACCCATTTTCCAAAGGTTTCGTAAAGTTTGAGGTCAGTGACCACGTGTAAAGATGTCGTTATGACATTTATATTTTATACCGATTTGCTGTTCAAAGTGCTTTGCCAAAGATGAGGTTATCTGTACCCATCTAGTCCTTATAGCGTGTGTTACTGTAAGCTAATCTATAAGAGTGTTTGCGACACATTATGCATGCAAGAATTTAGACGGCCATACGTTCGAACTTCGCTGAGTTACGTATGACGCCCTCCATATCGGTCGGGTCAATACTTGGGCGAACACGTCACCCGACAACGTCACGTAGGTACTTAGTCGATATTAAGTTCCGATTGAAAATCTTATAACAACTTTACTACAACTTACATTCAACCGAACCTAAAATAGTTTTAAAGTGATAATGCTGCAAGTGGAAGTTTGACAGCTGAAAGCCGAGCTTTGTTTATAAAAACAGATACTCTTGAATTTCAGGCCAAGCGTTCTTCTTACTCAGGCACAGAGTTTTCAGAGGCGGAGAGGAAAGTTACCTAACGCTTGCGCAAGAAATAAATTAATTGATAATTTATGAATGACAGTTAATTGATGCTTATTAACCAGAACCCAGGCAGTTACGTTTTACAGTTTAGCGGATTCGAGCGCGTCAGTAGGAACCGTCAGTAAGAACATTAGCATCGCAACACGAGCGCGACTCGAGCTGATGTCACGACGCGTGCCAAAGTAATCCGTTCGCATTAATATTCAAATACCGTGTTGTTTGCAAACAGACGTAGATTCACTCTATAATATATAATTAGCCTATCTAATGTCCCACTGCTGGGCAAAGGCCTACATCATTGAAATCAAGTCATCGCTACAATTGATGGGTATTGGCTTAATCACCACGCTTGCCAAATGAGGGTTGTGATCACAAACCCGGGCTATGTTCTGAAAAATCCGAAAACACACTTTACCCGACCTAAGGACTGAACCCGGGACCTCGACTCTGCAACGACTCGGCCACGGAGGCGTTACTCGGCGTTCACTCTGATGACTTATCTAAAATAATGTTAGTGCTTGTCTATCTAGAAATGATGCGCCCCACGTTACAAACAAATTGTATGTAGGTGGGTACTCTACTAACACGGATTGTAAAACCACAACATTATTAAAAGAGTAACAGCTGAGTTTCTCGCCGGGACTTCAGTTCTCAGTAAGAAACAACTCCGACGCGGTGGTAGAGTCGCATTATGTTTGTAAACTGTATATTTGAGTTTGAATTCCACTACTTTTTAGATTCAAGATTCAAAATTCAGAGATTTATTGCGAATTATGTGTACATTTATTGCGTCCATTTTAAAAATACATGAAGCCAATATGTATGGGCCATTGTAGCGATGAATTGATTTCCTTTCATGATGGAGGCCTTTGCCAAGCAATAGGACAGTTAATATCTAACAGCACCTTGTAAAAGGTCGTCATTACGAATTATTATCCTACTGTGTCGATCGTGTTTCCACTATCCACTGACGTCCACTACATATAATTATTTAGTTTGGTTTTAGTGGCTATTGCACTTACACTCAATACACTTTCGACAGTCAAACAAATAGTACTGGCATGTGTAGACTCGTGACCACAATGGAAAAAAATGAGCTAGGTAATTCTTTTTATAATGTCACTATGACATATGACACGGTATTGTCATCTATAGTGTGACGCTGTTTTCAGCATTCCCAGGACACATTGGATTTAAAAACGATTCACAGAAGTATGTATGTGATATGATCGTGATGTCTGTCGTCCCACCGTGTGTTCCATAGAGCCGTCTGAGCGCTATACTACCTAATCTATTTATTATCGACACGTTAGTTCTTATGCATTCAATGAAGGCAGTGACAAATATACCATTTTTGCAAGTTTTTTTTTCTTTAAATAGCTAACAATCTATTTAGATGTCAATCCGAAGAATATTTATTACAGGACAGTAATTTGAATAATAATTAGTATACCTATTGAGATTAATAACATAATTAAATTCACCTAGTAATAGTAATAACGGTATGATAGCATGCTGTCGCATGTTTTGCGCAAATTAAACAGTTATACTTTCTGATATTGTTATATTAAATAGCCTATTTCAATTACCAAAGCTTCCTGATGTACAATTATGAATATTCATATGACATCGTACTCAGCTAATGTAACGCCAGTTTTATTTAGCTCAGTAATAAATAATGCTAATGGTTGCGATGTGCAATACTAGCGTGCCTAAATCCTCATAACTTTCGACTGAGTAATGAAGTGTTCATGCATATTATTATTTAATATGAATTATTTATACGTCGAAAAGCTCTAAACCTAACAGTTAGGTTAAGGGCCTAGGTACTAGCATAAGCAGTCAATATAACTAAAAAAACAATCACTTAATAGAAAATGGAAATGAGATTGAAAAGATCGTTCTAATTGTATTTTATGTTCGAAGGACAACATTTACAAAATATCGTCGGATTGGGTCTCATGTTAACAACATTGTTTAAAACTCGACATGCTCTCGTGACACTGTACGGTCGACCAAGAAAGTGGTCTACCAGTTTAGACGAATGTATTTGTGAAATCTAACTGTCGCTAAGGTTGACTCTTCTGACGGCATTTGAAGTCATGGGCGATAGGTTATTATTTTGCAGTATTATAATCTTCCCTACAATAAAATTAAAACCATTTCAATCTTTTTCGAGAATAATTTTTAGCAACTGAAAAAGAAAGGATCACTGACATCCAAGTGTTAGTTATTTTTGTTAACGAATATTCATGGATAGGGTTAAAATATAGGATCTTATTTTTTTATTTGCAACTGCTGCAATGTCTCGTAATTATAAGGAGCTGCACGAGCTAAAGTTATAGCACCTCATAACGAAATCCTTAATAATATTGAGATTGAGATACATGGCACAGACAAAGTTGAGACATGGCATAACGTAAGAATTTAATAGGAGAGCAGTGGTCACTATCATGAAATTATTACAAGGGAAAATCGACTTTCTTATTTCATGACGCTGAAATGAACCTCAACCGTCCCTACGGTAAAGATCATATTTTTGGCCGACTGTACATTTGCTATTAGAACCTGACATTCTTCAAAACCCTAAACTTGAATTAGATGAAAAATGTAAATTGAAAACACCCCTGTGATGTAGCCTCAATTTAAAATGGATTGAGTTGAGCGGCTTCCATAGTAAGTATTTCTGCTTTTTCTATTTGCATAGCTCTTGGTCGGAATATTTTGCAACACCCGTCACCGGGCGGTGACGTCATGGCCGCGTCGCCATCGCATCACTTGAAGTGGTTTGATTTATTGATTATTTGCAAATAGCTTCATCTGTAGGTACTGGAATATTCTGGATGGAGTAAAACTGGTATCATAAACAGACATAGTCATAGACATAGTACAGACAAACAACAAATTGATATGTAGGAAAAGTTATATAAAACGATACTTTTGTATTGACAATTCACAACCATAATCATTTTAGTAGTGAACTTTTAAAATATTAGGTTAGGTTGAGATGTAACCGGCTTGTCCTAGAAAATGCATGATTTTTGGTTAACGCCAACATGAGATATTTTCCTTCCAGATTGAAAGACCGTAGTAGCACTCATATTCTGGCACTAGCATCTAATCAGTTGGTTCTTCCGAATAAGTGGCACTGGCCGCGAAGCTTGGGGCTCGATCGGAAGCTGGTCAAGGTCGGCTACGCACTTGACTCGAGTCGTTCAAGAGAATTACATGCAATAATGTGTTAGGAATATTCAGTTTTTAATCGATTAGGTAATATACACCAAAGAAGAATTTGTCGAATGCTACTGATTCATTTTTGTCTTCATAGCCATAACTGCGTCCAGAGTTTTGGGGATAAGATGACACGCCTCGACGCATGATCAAAACGTCGAATTTCCCGCCTTGTCACTAACATCTCTTTTGATCGAGATTAAATTATTAAAACGTATTATTGGATACTATCTCAACTGTCAGCATTTAAGCAAAAAACAACCAACCGACAAAAACATCTTGATCATACAGGCTCGTTTTTTAACTGTTCTGTTAATTTTAACTTTCTGTCCCGAAAAAAAACCTTCGACTTGGCAACACTATTGTTTGTTTTATTTTTCATTAACTCGAGCGTGGAGTCTCTTGAAGGCGACCTCATTTTGAGACCTTATGCAAAAAATAGCCCCAGAGGGACAGACCAGGTGAGTAGACTAGCGGATTTCCGAGCCTTCTTTTAGAATTCTGATTTCCAATTCCGCGAAACACTAAAAATCCATTAAAAGAGCCGTGGTTCCTCAGGCTCCGGCTACAGCGGGCTAGCGTCTCGCTGCCAAGCGGCACGAGTACTATAAAAACGATTTTACGCAATGCGGGTACGGACCGCCACGACACATTACAATTATTTATTGGACTCTACTATGCATTACTCTGTCACCATTGTTGCGCTAAATCTTCTGAGGAGGTTTACTTCATTCTGTTTATTGGGATAATTTTTAAAGCAAACTGCAAATATTTTGTGTCCACAATTTAATGTTGAAGGTGCTAACTGCTTTATAGTGCAAGAAGTATCAAACGCTCAGTGGAATGTATATGCCACCTCTTCGTAGCAAAATAAACAATATTAATAATATAATTATGTTATGATACTTTATTATTGAAGTTTTTTTTACATAAATGCAAATATACAGGTTGCCCCGAAAGGTTCTCTACCTTAGTTTCTATGAGCATATTATTTCTTTATTTAATTCAGAACTGGTACATACATAGTTTATACATAAAACCTAACATTTCAGTACCTATAAGTATAATAATTTTAGTAAAATAAATGTTCTTGAATAATAAGAATATTCCAACTAATCTGATCTTGTTGTCTTTCTGAGGAAGAAAGGAATAGGTATCGAAATCTCTCTCTCCTTAATTATCTTCACGAGATTTATGAACCATAACTTTGTCTTCATATTTATTTTGAAATATATGTACTAGAAAAGTAACGTTATTGTTAATTATAATTTTTATGACTGCGCTCATTTCCGCAAACTGCAAGAGGTCGCAGCCGCCTTGCAGTGGCCTACCAGAAACTGCCTTCAAACATTTTATGAATATATTCCATACCGATTTTGTGGCAGTACTAGTACTATAAATACTAAAACATACATGATGGTTTCCAAATAAATCTTCAGCTATATCTAAAAATATTACAATATAAATATTTACTGCTTCTGTCCGGTGTAGGGACGGCCTCCTCCGGCACCTCGGAAGGGCGCACGTGCCACAGGTCCCGGTCGAAACTGTACATCTCACACAATGCCTAGCTCGACTGCTACCGCTAAACAGTGCACGTCGCACGTTGTGTGTGACGTCTTCATTTATTTATCACCAACACAACACGGTTTTGATAACGGCCACTAGCAATTCTTTCAGTCAGAGGTTATCGAAATAATAAACGATAAGCTATAAATACCTAAATAACCGTTCAATTTTAATGACACTGGAGTGTTTTTGTTCAATCAAGTAATTATTATTGTAACTTGTAACCTATATGTTAATATGTGACAAGTCTTTCACTACTTTTTTGTGCCTTAAGTATAATTGATATCAGAAGTTGTTTTAGATTACATTAATTAGTTTACAGATAATATGATTGAGGTGATTCATTTCTTGTACAGAGGCGTTCAAATCAACCGTTGAAAAACCACTGCAAAAAGGGTCCTATGTCAGCAGGATAAGGTGCCCCTATGTAAAGGTTGATGTGTACGCCTCTGTACCATTTGGTGAGCTAAAATAAAGAAATATGAAAATACATTCATAGGTACTTAGGTACCTATGTACTTTCTGAATGTAACTTAATTATTTGACGTTTGCATATTAAGGAATAAAGGGACCAAAAATTTGTGATATCCTGGATAATCTACTTAACGCTTGAGGCAAACGTATCACACTGAAGTTTTAAATCAATCACTATTTAATATTACCTAACCTAACAAACGAAACTCATAAACATAAGCGTATCATGAGTTAACGCGCAGTTATGGCTGTGAGCCGAAGTTAGAACTCCATAAAATGGCACACAATACTGTTTGATAACTCATTACTGACTTATATTTACGGCGCGAGTGCGTCACTGCCCTGCAGTAGGTAAGTAGACACTGAGGGCGAGTCTACAACCACTTTGCTTCCAATTTATAGCGTCGGCACTCCTTCGCACAATCACGTTAGCCCATTGAAATACGACGCTAAATTTCGAAATCGGTTCAATTGATATACTTAGGTCCAATTTTCAAGTGTGTTTTAGAATTTCATTGGTTACACCATCCAAACGGTATATTATTATGCATGTTTAGGTTTGGGTAAATCAATATCATCAATAAAACGATGGCTACGGTTCTAATTTTCGTATGCTTCGGACGGAAGAATTTCAATTCAAGAGAAGCAGAATCACTGGTTTTGCATTCATAAAAATGTGTAAAGTTATTTTTTTTTAAAACCACAAGTATTGCCCACATTGTATCTTTCATGCGCTACATAAACTGGAGATATTTTTCTATTATTAAGTAGTAACACCACTTGGCAACATCAAAGAGCTTATGAAAAATATTCCATAACGTGACGCAATATTTTTACACTTTAATGTATTTCAATAAATATTCAACTTGATCTTCCCAGTTACATGATAAGCAGACAATTTTAAAGGCACCGTTATCTTTTATGATGACAGTATTTATGCTACTGTTGAATCATTTCGTTTGCGATGATATTGTATCAGCTCAATTATTACCAAAAAAATTATATTGTTAAACATTATATCGTTTTATTTTACAATACCTCATTTATTATTTTTTTGTATTTCATAAGAAATCCAGGTAGTATGAACATAATTTATATTTCCACTGATTTAAGCTTGATGAAATGAACATGTGTAAACATTGAAACAAAATGCGCGCAACTACACTACGTTTCACACCGCGGAAACAACACAGAGCGATGCTTCAACAAAGAAGTGGAATTACACACCGGAAAGAAGTGAGACCGCAACAAGTTAAAGAAACATTCGCGACCGGATTTTAATAAGCGAAAACTTTACAGCCGAGAGTTAGAACTGCAGACTGCTCATTCCGGTTGGTAACAGTCTACATACAGAAAAAACAGAAATCGTACTTATATGTGTAAATATAATTATAAAATGTTTAAAAATCAATGAAGTAAATAATTGGAGGTTCACAGTGTCATTAAAATATGATGTGGTTCACGCGAGTTTCGTATTATTGTTATCAATATGGAAAGGAACGCGCGTTGTTCGATTACGACACTGTTACCGCATGAGAACGCGAGTAGGCCACGCAGCTGTCGGCCACTGACTGGCTGTGGCTGTGTCGGCCGCCGCGGTGACCGAGGTCCCCTCAGTGCACTCTCGACCCCCGAAGTAAACAAAAAGGTGAAGTAAGAGGCTGAATCAGATGTTGTAATTACTAGACAACAACATGTGGTTGAGTTATTGCGCACTGCGATACACCATTTTGAGCTGGATAAATCTATAGATCGGTGATATGTTCATAGAAGAAACCTATATTTGATATCAACTCTTAGTTGGACAATTTAACCATTTAGCAACTAAGTAGCCATCGATCCAAACGTGGCATTGCATTGTGCTTGTAAACGTAGGCTAACACGCCCGGTCCCAGCTATTATCGACTGAAAGCAGTTGTTAAGCCATGTCAAATGTCATTGAGTCACCTGCACTACACCACGCGTTACAGAAAATTAATTAAAAAGTGCTTGGCCATCCTTACGTTACGTGGCCGTAATCCGTCTGACTACAAGCTAAGTAGATCTCGTTCTGGTTCTTTATTTATTATAAAATGCAAAAAAAGTCAAAGTACCTAATAGATCTGGTTCTACTTTACACTAATACATGTGTAAAGTAGAACCTACGTAAGACTAAATTTCAAAATATTTGAGAAGTAGGCAGGATCACTCACGAACTACCAACATGATCAAAGAGCCAATCAATAAACGGATTATACGAATAGACCGTAACGGACCATCAGTGTCGGTGATTTGTAAATAAAATATTTTTCAGTTATAGCTTATATTATTATGAATGTATCAAAAATATTTTGTATACCTGTATATTGGATAATAAAGTGTAACCATCACTGATGATAAACCAAATAAATGAGAAATACACAAATAAAAAAGTTAGTTGGATCGATTTCAAGTATCTATGTACTTACTTATGTTATTTTTTTTTTAAACGAATAAACATTCAGGCATGATTTCATGAATTGGATGTTATCATAAACTCAAAGTTTAGAAACTAACAATCTTAAAAAAACTTTTGCTTTTTAAGCCTAATATTTGAATGCCGAGTTACACTTTGAGCATTGATATTAATAACAAGAGTAAAGTTTTCTACCGTCACCAAAATCAGTCACAATTATAAAATAATACAATTATTATTGGATGTTGGTTGGTACATACGTGTATGATTGTGATATGATTTATTTTGACACAATATATTATCTTTGTAAAAGGAACCCAACGTGAACACAACTAACGGTTTTTACGGTACGGCTACTATTACCTAACGCCTAACTGTAAAGGAGTTGTATCTTCCATCATCAACCAACATAAAGCAAAAATCCGTCGAATCAAAATTTGAACTCCCTTTTTTGAAATTGGTTAAAAATTGAGTCAAGGAACCTTATTAATCTTTCTGCACTAGAAAATTATTGGCCTTGTGAAACCAAAGTTTCCTTTAAACGACTCTCATGATAATAGGTGGACCGTTGTAAGTTTGTAATCACTGATCAGGTGCACACAACACAGCATGTGAATTGTTATTAAACCGGTAATTGGTTTTCATTGACACGGTCTCACCCCGTTCACAAGTTTCACAACACACACATGATAAGATAAACATTAGTGCCCTTCCACGTGTTTTGTTGATAGTAAATAAACAACCATTTCAAAATTAATTCAGTAATTTACGAAACAAAATGTCTTAGGATAATAGAAAGCAAAAAGTATTTAAGCATAGTTTAGTTTTTTAATCTAAGTTGAATTTTTTAAATAATGTCTTACAAAAATACGGTCGCCCTACGCAGTATTCCTTACGCCGTGTTTCATTAGTAACCATTGTACATTTTCGTCAAAACTCGCAAGCCTTCGATAGCTCAGTTGGTAGAGCGGTGGACTGTAGTATGTAACAACTGTTGATATCCATAGGTCGCTGGTTCAAATCCGGCTCGAAGGAACGAGTGTAAATTTGTTTTTCTCATTCTACATTTTATAATTAATTTTATTGTTATGGTTATTTTTAGTTTTAGCGGATAACTGATGTAATTCAGCTACTTTTTTGATACGTGGTGGGTGGTAACGGAGGTAAATTTTAGTAAATAATATTGTAATTTAGCTTACCTCCATCATCGAAGAACGAATCTGTAATGATCATAGGCGACCTCGATCCGTCAGGTACGCCTCTTATCGACATTTTTCACAGTTTTTCATTCACTCTTAATCAAAAAACATCTAAAATAAATGCGATTTTGAGTTTGTAATGCAAGTCCGCGCCCTGTTATTTGCTGCTTAGCATTGACACAAAGATATTGGCAGCGTTAACGTTGCCGTGTTAAGACTTATAGTGAAGTGATAATACGTAATACTGATTGATGGTGAAATGCAGCCAATAGCGATATTTTAAGTTAATGATAACGATGATAAAAAACTTGATTTAGTTTTTAACTTGGGCATTTGGTGTTCGTATCTCTAATTTTTAGTCATAAAGAATAGAATAAGACTAGGTACCGATACCAGTTAGAACAACACGTTAAAGAACACCTATTGAACCTATCGAGAATTTTAGAGAGGATCTTCGATATACATTTCATTTTGAAGCTGTCTTAGTATTCTAGCAACTTTGTTTACATTTGAAAGAGCGATTGCTATACCTACCTAGAGCTATTTTGGTTTGGCAAAATAATAAACATATTGATTCAATAGCCTTTGACAATATTTGTCGACTTTCCTACTGCGAAGTATTTTTTTGAGTAAGTATTAGTAGGATATTTGAAAGTTCCGTCTTAGTGTTCATTTGTTAGTGGCAAGTGACAGGCAGAAACCACAAAAGCAGTTCAGAAGTGTTTTAGACTTGTTACTAAACATGACAGACGATACAGGCTCCTTTTGGTGTTTTTAGTTTTACCTTTGCCGGCAACCCACAACATCACCCATTTGGTTCAGTCACACAACAGGAGTTTGTGCAGAGATAATAGATTACATAGGGTTTACTTACATACCTAACTGTTGTCCAAGTTTACTCGAAAGACTAGATATAGGTAGGTATATCGTTTTTTTATTAAACAAAGGCAAAGAACTAAGTCAAGCCAGATTGGCTAAAACGACAATCAATCAAAACGTAGAATCCCGGGACGTCCACTTCACGAAACTTTTTGAAAGTTTAACACAATTAAAAACAAAAGAATTACATTTTAACTTTATTTTTGTTTTTTTCTAAGTAGGTATTATACCATGCATAGATTAATAAAATAACACACGGAAAGCCAGTCCCTTGCACCCGCGGTGATGCCACTAATATATAAAGCCGTTCCGGCTAAACATCGACGTATTTGTGTTATTTATTATTATTCTGAGCTCCATGTGTCACGTCACGACTCGTGACAGCCAGCCTAGGCAGTATGTTAGGAGGGTAAATGCCCCTAAATAAAATAACGTAGAAATGGAGACTAGCAGTCGACAAGCGAATTAATTAATTATAAATGTGTTCCGGACACAGCAAATCTAGTGCCGTAATTATTTTCCCGCAGTCAATATGTTTTTTCTTAAGTCCTAATATAAATCAGCAATGTGCGTGCGGGCCGGTTATTTTGGTCGCGGCGCCGAACGCCCACTCAATCGCGAATCGGTCCGAAACTCCGATAGCCAAAGTCAAAGACCTGGGAAGATGATGTCTTTAGGAGCAGTTGGTAACATTGCCATATTTTAAGGACAGATTTTTTTAATGAAACTCATTCGACTGCGGCAACGTAACTGACTGTGTACATTAGAATACCTACCTACATAAATCGGAAAAATTTAAAACAGCGCCCGTAGAAAGTAACAAATGAACAGAGTCCTCCATTAACTTTCGACATGTATCTGACATTATCCCTTTTAATCAGAAAGGTTAGGTTTCGAGCCTATAACTATTTCGCGTTTTGCATAAACTGAACTGTCATTGAATAGAAAGTACTCGTGGCTTTCAGTAAACAATGTGAGCTAAACTGGCTTACCTCCAAAAAAGTACCTAAATACTCTATAGTTTCTAACACTTTCCTATACAATACCAAATAATATCCATACATTTTATTTTATCTATGACAATATTAAGACCGAATCACTTTTCCTACCTAAAGCAAAATTATTTGATTAGTTCTACTTCGTGGGTAGTGGATATGTATTGTGTTAATTAAACACACTTTACGTTTATAAAGATAAGTTAGGATAAGTTTGAAATGCTTGATTCAAAATACCGAATATGACCGAGATCACTCGTTTACTTCTATAAGTGAAAGGGATGTAGGGGACAAGTAGATTACTCTGCTACTCACACCAAGTTGAAGGAATACTCATGAGCTAGTAGTAAAATCCTACGAACAATTCGTACTATCAGGCTACTAGTAGAGTAACTAGTAAATAAATTGGCTTCGGTATTTTATGTGATTCTATCAGTTTCAGGGCCGGAGCCTTAAACACGTTCTTTTTACTGTGACTCACCACTTTTTAGTGTTTTTTGTGTGTTATTAAGGCAGTCTGGTACCTAAATATCATTTTAACATTGCAAAACCATGCGATCACGATGGATCGATGATAGTCTGCTACATGTGCTGTGTCTGGGTATAGTGAAGTTCTAGAAGAAATTAAATCAGACAGAACTATATAGTTTATAACTTAGAATAATTACGCATAGAAGGCGAGTCGGTGCTCCCGTTTTGATGCCACAAAGATCAGGACGTCACGTCTGGATCTGAACTTAACGATATTAATTTCTCGAGGTAAGAGCTTCTTCAAAATGTTTATTTGTGCAGTAAATGGTTCCAACAGGATAGCAGAGAAACACAAGTAGTATTCATGTGTAACGAATTGTTATTTTGGCATCACAAATGGCGCGCCTTTTTGTGTGGAACTATCCTCCTACCTAGGTGTAATTATTCAGAGGGGTATAATAACAAAAGCTGGCCAAATATACTGGCAAAATTCATCTTTAAGCTAGAAAAAAGCTAACTCTTCAGTCTCTGCTTGTGGAAAATATCTTTGGAGCTAGGTTTAGCAAGGACCACACCGAACTTATTTCAGACAGAAGAGACAAAAATCTCATGAACTAGACCTTGTTGCTACTAAGGTGTGTTGTAAGTCAAAGCTACATGTACTTTTCTTAGTTTCATGACTTGTTGGCTCAGTAATGGGGATTCAGATTTAACTACAAATCAACAACATTGCATCAACACCTTCGACCTATATTTAACAAACATCTGCGCCCGGCCATGGCGACTCACACATTCAGTGATTCAGGTGACATAGAAAAGTTAATTTCATCTCCTCTTTATGTAGGTACATGCGGTATGCGGGTATGCCTATAAAGATTTCTGCAAACACAGATGCAAGCATCAATAATACACTACAGCATTAAAACCAACATGAAACGGCACCTGTGCGCTTCATAAATTCGACAGCTGGAATTTTCCAGCGCGAAACGAAACGCGAACTCGCATCAAAACGTCAAAACTCGCGCCAAAACTAAA
Organism: Udea olivalis; assembly: GCA_947369235.1. Classification (NCBI taxonomy): domain Eukaryota; kingdom Metazoa; phylum Arthropoda; class Insecta; order Lepidoptera; family Crambidae; genus Udea; species Udea olivalis. The sequence continues at coordinate 1,396,481 of OX376360.1, read as the reverse complement.
ATGATTTTTTCTAAATCATCTTTTTCACTCACTTCACTGGGTTTCTTTAAATTTCGATCTTTTTAAAACAGCAGAGAATGTTATTGTTCGAATGCTAGGAAGAGAACTGAGCGCGGGCTGGCACCGACCGACGCGACGCCGCACGCTTTGTTTAGCACAATCATGTCGCGATGTCGTCACGGAGTTCTATTATAAACATTGTTGGTAGTGAGATTAGCGTAATTCACGTTTCGCTACGCTATGCTACGTTTAAACTTTCAAGAATGTTGACAAAGGATTTAAAAATACACTTGTTTTGGTAATTCTAAGATTTTTTTTACTTTATTATTAGTTAATTCGGCTATTGCTCTTGGTATTTTGATTTAAAAAAGATCTGCAGAAGTTCTGCATCCACTAAAAAATCTGCGATTTTTATCAAGGAACTCTGGCCGTCTCTGGTTACTTGCTCTCGTCTCCATTACAGAACTTTTCTGACGTTCTGCCTTTCATCTCATCGTATGCCTAGCATACCTAGTTTGCGTCAAAGCAGTCAAACTTCTAGTCCCCCCTGAAGTTGGTTTGCGCATGCTCAGGTCTTAATTTATTATGAAAAAAATCGGAATGTAGGAGTCATCTCGTGTTCAGAGCGGACTAAACTATAATCAGTTCAGCAACAGCAAAGGTATGATTGAACAAACTTCCAATAAATAAATAAATAAATATCCCTGGACATTATTCCACACAGCGCCATCTAGCCCCAAAGTAAGCTAATTAAAGCTTGTGTTATGGGATACTAGACAACGGAGAAACATACTTAAATACATTTTCTTTTGTAAATACATACTTATTATACATAGGAGACACCCAGACCAGTACAAACAGACATGTTCATGCACACAAATGTTTGTACTGTGCGGGGATCGAACCCGCGACCTCTGGTGTAGTAGCCAACTTCTTAACCATTACACCAAGTCGGTCGTCTTTGTTTATATGTTTATGGTCCAATTTGTTTATATGAATGAAAAATACGTAAAAAAATGATTACAAGCAGCATATATCCATTATAAGAAACAACTCCGACGCGGTGGTAGAGTCGCATTATGTCTGTATACTGTTTATTTACATATCCATATTATTATGGTATTTATGTCTATATAAATAAATGTCTATCTAAATTTGACGATTTGAAAGTACTGATACAGTCTATTTGAATAAAGTTATTTGAGTTTGAGAGTTTGAGTATAATGAATGAATTGTCTCATTTATTTTGTTAGTAATATAATGAGCTTTATAGTTTTTGTAAAATCATCAATTTTAGCACGTGATACTATCACTTACTTCTGCTGTTGACTGTACCTAACGTATGTCTCATCTCGTGTAGGTATAGACCCGTAGCGCTAGGCTGTTTTGAGGTCATAAGTTTCAAAAATTCTAAAGTTGCTTCAGATAGAATCGTACCTAAGAAGCTTATTGCGTTTTCTGTCACATCTAACTGTCGCTTAATCAGCAATTCGACTATTTGTATGCCATACTTTTTATTCAAAATAAAACTGCGGAAATTAATTTAAAGTTATCTTTACATGTTAGGTAGGTATTAGTTAAATGTAAGTTGTATTCCTGTGGACAGAGCTCAAACAAAATGCCTCTGTACATCAGTAACTAGGTACTTCGTTATCATCATGAAAGTAAAATTTTCATCTCAAATTTTTTTTTCCTCCAATACTGAGCGAAAATACAAATTTCTACCCATGCGACTCAGAAGATGACACAAATAATGTCTAATACATTATTTGTGTCATCTTGGACAGAGGATTCCGAAACTACATGCCAAAAAGAAAGAAATTTACTATTTTCGAAACCTCAAAAGCGCTACGGGTCTACTAGGTCATAATTGACGTGTATTGTTCACATATTGATACCATGGTATATCTAATCTTTATAATATACGGACAGTCAACCTCGGCCTTTGTACTGTTCGCACATTGTGTTTCATCATAGCATTGAGAGCTAAGCTAACGGCAGCGTTATGAATTTGCTGTGTTTGAGTGTAACTACCTGTAAATTCATTAACATTCACATGAGTGACTGAAATAGCTCTGACCTGTTTCGTCGCAGTAAGGTCGAAGCTCCGAGCGAGGCGACGACCCCAGTACGAAGGGGCGATGGGGTCGTGGTGCTTTTCCTATCGCTGGTTGTTTTTCACACATTTTATAGGAGCCACTTTCTCTATTTGAATTGAACTTATTAAAAATGATGGGTTTTTAAGGTTCGAGCACTTTGGCTCGGCTCGCCCGTGGGTCTTTTCACCTACCCTAGGTTTAAACACTTTAAACACAAAAATATGTGGGCTCTACGTATTTTGTTATACGACAGTATCAGTCAGACTACTCTATTTGTGTCGTGAGCGTATGATTTTATAGTTTCATGAAATTCGCTGTAAATAATATGCTGGGTGACGAGCGGTTTCGAATAGAAGTTTGAGAACAGACTGCCTCTCTACGATGCGTTTCCTTGGCCTTACAACAGCAATAAAGGAACTGTTTGATAAGATGTCCACGATTTTGAACGGGTCGATTCACGTAGGTAGGTACCTACCTATTCGACAAATCTGCTTAGGTTTTTGAAATGTTTACTCTCTAGGAGGCAGTGCTTTCTAATAAGCTTTCAAACATGAACTTCTTTTATAAAGATGACATAATATCGCGGGATTCCGCGACATGATCATGTCATAGTAGTTCCTGCGGTCTATGGTCGGTCTGCTGCGGTAACCAAACCATCGAGGAGCCTACCATTGTCGGCATTGGCCTAAAGCGAGGTGGTTCGGGAAAACACATTTTTAGAATTCATTTTTGAAGTAGTAAACAGTGAAATGAAAATCGAATAAAATTATTGATATTGCTAAGGGGATAATACAGGGTATCCATCCGGTGTAAACATGATTCGATGAAGTTGGCTCGATAGAATAAATTCACAAAGTTACCTCTTTTCGTGACATTTTGTCTTCTATTTTTGGTTTTGTTCCTAAAATAATTGATTTGATAATATGGGTCCTTTACCAAAACAAAGTTTAAAGATAACTGGAGGGATTTCATTCCATGGTTTTTTTCATCGGCGCGGGCGCTCACCAGTGTCCTTCGGGACGTGTCTTGTAGAACCACCTCGCCTTAACCTGGATAAGAATCCATGTCTAAACAGAAAAGTTTTTACCTAACTAACTAATACACTCTACTCTAGCTCTCCCGGTGCCTATTGATCCGTTGGGACGGTGACGTAGGTTTGCCGTTTGAACCTCAAAGCTATTCATGTAAAAGCTGTTTAGGTTAAATTGTTCACGAGAAATTTTGTTAATTTGGTTGTTAGTTTGTAAAATCATTGGTGATTTCCTCATTAATCTTTAATTCCCACGACGTTCGGTGGAGCCTCAGGCAGGTCAGATTTTACTATTTGCGTTTACCGCAATTTCTTCACTTTCGTCGGCTTTCCAAACACATAACCTATTTTGCGATATTTTTCAAAAATACTTGAATTTACCAAAAAGGCAGACCAGAAGATTTGAAAAAAGGGTGCTGGTGGCCTCGTCTTATCCGTGAGTGGGTTATTTGTCAAGGATAAATGGTCAGGAAATAAATCGTTTTTACATTGATTATTTGATTTGATGAGATAACGATTAGATAAGCCCTCATACAAGTAGGTCTGTACTCTATTCAAGTTCATCTGCCCAAAATTAAGCAGAGATATAGGTTTGTGGGTAGCAAAGACCACATTAATTGGAACTTTTGCCGAATTTAATCCTGTTTTCATCTCGGCACGTCCTGCTATTTGGACAAACGCACATAAACATACAGGTGTGCTTTTCAGGAATTTCAGATTGTAAACAAATGCCCAGTTTTTTGACCAACGTTTCGGCATTTTGATAAAGATAAGTAGGATTACACAGTTATTTTCTGATAAGGGCTTACTCAAAGAAGCTAAATGGCTATAAATAGGTATTTCTTTAGTATGTCTTCGGTGACTGTGTAAAGATACGTTATCATAATGATTGTGGTTATCTGCGGGCATATAGTTGCCGGATTGCTAAATCTAGCTCTAAAATGTTCATAAGATTGTGACTATTAGTGATTGTGTGTCCAGTCCTGGTGGACCGAGCATCATTGTGAATGAGGTTGAACTTTTCGTATGAATAAATCTAAGTTAACATCGTATATAACGCTCTGTAATTCAGCCCATTGGGGCATCTTCGGTTTATTTGCAACGGTTAAACGGTTTCATTAAACTCGATCAAAACTCCTGCACCCAAGATAAATGCTTCAGATATTAATGCTAGTGAGGAGAGAGAACCCGTGGCGTCAACACAGACTCAGGCCGAATCATATAGATTATCATTCCCAGTCCCAGATATTCATTTATTCATCAGAATAAAATTTCATTATTGCAACATTAATATGGCCAGGCAACTCTCCGTTCAGCCGTTTATTATTTGCGCAATAATTGAAATTGCCATTCAAAGCATAAACAATCGAGTTGATAAGTACACCATTAACAGTTTCGTTTCCGCAATCCTATTAAAATTTTTGTGATCAGGCGTTACAAGTCGCAAGTTGTCGTTAGCTATGCAATACAACCTCTTTCAGTATAACCAGCTGAGCGACTCCGATCATATGTTTCCACATAACTGCGGCAGTCTGGCCGTCAGCTGACACGACTATCGATCCGCGTCCCGGCGCTCGGGTGTCGCCCGCTCGCGTTCGCGCCTGGGGGGTCCACCGCTTCGAGACACGTCGGACACCGTGGCGCAGGCCAGTGACGGCAGTGTACAGTCCACAGCTGAACCTTTACACGCTAAACTGAGCTCTCGTAGCTATAAACTCTCTTACTAGCGCGGGCGGTACGAAGTCCACAATAACTGTGGGTGACGAATGTTCATACGAATTAATATAAGAACGCATGTACACACACAGGTATATACTTTCAGGTATTCTTCTAATAATTCTTACCGGCCCTTTGCCTATTCTAAATACTGTCGTGAACCTTATCACAAAAAGTTAGTTAACTAAAACGGTTGGTTTGGTTTGGTAGGACATTCATGTCATATAGTTAGGTCCTTTGTAGGGTACGCTTAGACAAGGTACAAATAAAACGGCAAACTTAACAATTAAAATTAGACAAACATTATGATGAAGTAGCTCCAAAATCCAACATCTTTTTTGTCTACAAACTACCACTTAAAGGTCTACAATGATGAAGAGATATAGGACTTAGATCATTGTTTACAATTTTCTTTTGATATTGTTAAAAACCTCCAGCTAAAGGTAAACAAAGATTCGTTCCCAGTGAGTCATTTAATTTGCGTGTTTGTTTATGAACCATTGTTAACAACAGTTCATTTACAATTTCAAAGTCAAGGACGTAGGAGCAGCGCGGCGCGGTTAAATTCTTATTGCCAAGCAGCGCTGAAAAAAAGTGTAAACATTGTGTGCATAACCTGCGCTTCTAATTTCACTGACCTACTCTCTTGCTGAGGTGTGGTGTGGTCCTCCCTGGCTCCTCCTCCACGTCCATATCGAAGGAGAAGGGGAAATTCTTCGTGGAGCCCACGAAGCCCGACGCCATGACAACGTCTACACTACTGCGTGTTCCACGCCATTATACGCGGCGCCGCGCGATCCACCGACTAAATTCACAATTCACTGAGAGGCTGACTCACGTTTTCACGTTTCACGCATACCGCGGACTGGAGGATAATGGGGTTACCAGTGTTTGTTGTTACGTACCGTAAAATGATAAGAAGTAATTTGAGGCTTAACACCGCTGGGAATAGATGTTATCCGTTTGCAAACGGACGTTGAAGATAAAGTGCCGGCCGAGCAGATGGGTCGAATTACAAATGAGCTACAATTACAACTCCGCTTAGATATACAGTTTTGTTATATGAAATCACAAAATATTTAGTGAAAATGTGATGATCTGCCCTACATTAGAGTACTACATAACGCTGGTCGTTCATGCATATCATAGAACCAAATAAGTCCTAATATACAATATACTTAGGTAGCTTCTTTAGATAGAAAAAACACATCATTATAAGTTATTACTCACAGCATGTCATGATAGCGAGCGACTATCGTAGGATTCGTAGGCGTGAAATCATGGAAATTCGGAATCATATTGCTATTATCTCCGAAAATTAAAACGTCTCTCAGCAGTCTCGATTGTGCTAATTAATTTCTGTAATAAATCATACACTTAAATGCGGTTGTCTACGACACAAAGATCAAATGTTAGACCACATCAATACTGTGCCACTACTTTTCAGCAATACATAGAAGGTGGTTTTTGTACTATAAGTAAGTACTTAATTTTCCCAACTTTAGGGGTAAAAATCAGAAATAGTATCCCTTTGGGACCTTTGTGGCGCTCTCAATCTCCGTAAAGTGAGACGGAAAATTATGTTTTACGAGTTCTTTCGAGCACTACTTTGTTAGTTGTTCATATTAAAAATACTAGATTGCGTCGCGTTTAATTCTTATTATATTCATAATTTGTTCTCGTTTCAAAAGCTACATATACCTACTACTATCTATAATTTAATGGAAGAAATAGTCGCAGGCAAATCCGATGGCGGAAAGCTAGTTTATATGGGAGATGAGGGAAAACCTACCTACCTACTTACCCCAATATCATCATCCCGATATAATAGGAAGTGTACGACCAGTTTTTTTGCAACTTATTAGTCAAATCTTATTTACTATCTATCAACATAATGTATGTAGAAAGAAACGTAGGTACCTACTTACTGCAGGTAATCATAATTAGGTGAACAGAACACACACCTACGTGAATTTGTTTGTTATCAGTTTTATCACGAAAACAAAACTCGGGGTGTCTGCAATGCAGAAAAGTCCGGCGTCCGTTTTTCTAAAAGCCAACGTGAAGTCGACCACTTTGGCTCGAACCAAACTTTATGCGCCAATAGGTAGAAATGGTAGAATACATATAGTTCGGCATTTCCACCTATTGCCACCATCTCAGACTTGGTCAATGGGTATGACGGACGATGGTGATGAGACGATGTTGCGAGCAGCGAATCAAAGCGATCGAAATAAGATTTTGTGAATTTTCATAACAACAATGCAGATGACAAACTAACTAACTACTTATGATGGCGCAGCGACTCAAAGTAGGTCTTGCCTCCGACACTAAGATACGCCAATTTGGTCTATCGTGCGCCACCTCCTGCCAGTCTTCGACCTGGAGCTCGCGCAAGTCCGTTGCCTTGTCCGTGGGCTTGGGTCTGGGTGTGCTGGGAGACGCCCCTGGCTTAATTCATTGTCTGGTACCTCGTAACACAGGGATATCTGTCCCTACTTCGAGACCATGACAAGAGGTGTATTGTCTGAAAAAAAAAAAAAAGTCCCTTATGACTTTGTCATCCCAGCGATACCTAGGACGGCCGAACAGCCGTCGCCCACACGGTCGTCCTATGTATGCCCGCTTAACCGCGCGATCCTCCCCCATTCGCATCAGCTGGCCGAGCCAGCGAAGTTTTTTAACCCTTTATCTCGCCGGTGACAAAATGGTAAAAATGTATAATTCTAATAATAAAATAGATACCTGCCTACGTTCCACAGCAGGGACATTACTTGCCGGAATAAGCTGAGTTTTCATTGCTATAAACTTCCACATCGTTAAGGCTTAAAAAAAATACATTGAGGTTGCACCAGCTATGATTGCTTGTTTCGGTTAGGAGAAGAGAATACTACCGAGGTATCCCTGCAATCAATCAGATGTCATGTTAAACAGCGCCATCTGTTGCACCCACAACAGATTAGCTTGTTTTCAAACATCATCAATGGTTTAACATGGTGTCTCCTATTATGACAAAGTTCTTAGTAATATACATAGATGTCGCCATTACCTTACCTATATCAAAGAATGTAGATATACCTAGTATAGTCATGCCTATTTATTGAGATGTGTGATAAAAGGATTCCGCTACGTACAACATTACAATATATTGCTCTTTACCAAGTAAAAAAAAACTCTCGGCGCCTGGTGTGGCGTCGGGGTTGCCTTGGAGGGTGACCGGCTTCTTCGTGGCCGCGCTTATCAGCATGGCCTGTGTCTTGTTCACGTTGCCGGCGAGCCTCCAGTCGTCCAGTCACGAAGGGAGCTGGTCGAGGACACGCTGCGTCTTCTTCGCGGCATAGTGGGTCTTGGTCGACGTGGCGAGGAAGGCTGCGTCGTCAGCGTACAGGGCAAGTGTTGTGTCAGAGTCAGTTGGGATGCCGTCGGTGTAACGTACGTAGCACGCAGGCGAGAGGCAGCTGCCTTGCGGTACGCCTGCGAGGATTGGCCTCTCTGTGTATAGGGCATCTTCCACTGCCACTTGGAAGTGCCTTTCTTCGAAAAAGGTGGCCACAGTCTTGACTATGCGACGGGGCATAGTAGACGTGGCCAGCTTATAGAGAAGGCCAGAATGCCAGACGTGGTCGAACGCCTTCTCCATCTCTAGGAACACAGCTACTGTGTGTTCCTTTTCCTTATTTTTTAGGCGGCGACATAGGCGGTGGATGCTGTTCCAGTCATCGCCAGCTGAGTCCGATTCGACCTGCCAAGAATTCTCTGCCTGTGCTGCCAGGGCTGCAAAAATTTTCTTGGCTAGGTTGTTCAGCTGCGTCATCTGCATGATCGGGCATCGGGTTCTTTGCCAGGCTCGCCGTAGCCTGCGTTTCTCGGCTAATGCCTGGCTAATAGCCATGGGCAATTCTCGGCGTTTCCCGTGGTTCTGGCTTGTTGTTGTGCTTTTGTCTGCATTCATAGAGTTTGCCGCACAGTTGGCGAAATCCTCGGCGAGTCGGTCGACTTCACCTGCGTTTTTTGCAGGGAAGGACGGTGAGTTTTCTTCCATGTGTGCGACAACGCACACGCTGCGGGTATGTTGCGCGTGCCGGGTGCGTGTTGTACACCGTCAGGACGGGTTGATGGTCGGAGATGAGGTGATCGTCCAGGACTTCAAGCGTCGGTGTGTTGGCGAGTCCCTGGATCACCATCAGGTCTATCACGTTCGGCGTGTGGGCTGCGTTGTATGGGTAGTGGGTGGGCACTTCGAGGCCGAGGACATCGTATCCTCTCCGTTTAGCGTCATCCAGGAGGCTTCTACTGCTTATGCAATCCGTCATTGAGTTCCATGCCTTGTATCCCTGCCGCGGGGGGGGGGGGGGGGGGGGGGGGTGCTCTCCCTTGTTGAGGATCCCGGGTCCCTTCCATTCTGCGCCGAAATTCCTTAGTTCTCTTTCGTCTTCATTATTATTGCGCGCCGCGTCTCTCACCCTGAGCGCTGAGAGCCGCATGCTGTGCGGAAAAAAATGAATATCAGAATATTACCGTGTTGTAAAGGACAAAAGTTATCTCCGCAATATTCTCTTGATGATGAAATAACTTTTAATCATAAGGATTGATAAGCTTGTGTAGTAATAATTTTCAAAATGTACCTTTTAATTTACCTACAAAACATACCTTATAGCTACTTATTTATAAAAGATGGATGTATTGTGTCCTGTTCTCCCTTTTCATTTCACCCATCTTTATCTGGTAATGCTATTGTCCCTCTCCTCTACCATGTTTTCAATGCTTAATTTAATATCAATCAACAGCCCGTTACAGTCCACTGCTGGACTATGAGCCTCCTCCACATAAGTGAAGAGATTTGCCATAATCTCCACGCTTGGCAGGCGGGTTGGAGATCGCAGTTTAAAAGGTTAATTTTTATCAGAGAGCGCTGCTGCCCGTTCTCTGTTTAGCGTGTAGTCCCTGAGTCGGCTCTTACGACACCCGTGGGAAGAGTAGGGGTTGGTGACAAATGTATTCTACTCTGCCGTCACCACACGGCGAATTATATTATCTTTCACACTGCGTGTAATATCTCCGTCTGACCGTTTGGTTGACTGGTTGAGAATGCCTGTAGGCATTAAGTCCGTAATTTGTACTCTTATTAATGTGCAATAAATAATAAATGCTGTCAGGTACTTAGTTTGTTGATTGACGTCAATCGTATCTTCATTCGCGTCATCATGGTGGAAAGTATCACTAAAGCGCCTTACACATTACCATCGCAACAGATTTCGCTTTTATGTCATTGCTTCATTTAGATTATTAGAAGTTAGAGCCCTATTTGCATTTTTCTTCTTTTGTGTTAGTTTAGAGCTATTCTATTGGATCGCTTTAGTTAGACAATGCTTTATTATATTCATACTATGGTAACAAGCTAAGTCTAGCTAACTTTGTATTGGTTTGATTTTCATGATGTTCATGACAAGTTGCATCCGATGTTTTATTCAAAACTTCCATACTGCCAGTGTCCTAATCTATGTCCTCCTCGAACCTAATATACCAGGTGAGTACCAAAAGACTTACAAAAATGACTGTGGTCTAAAGTCAACTAAAAAAAACTAATTTTCACTTACTAATTCTTGTAAATTATGATAATGAAGCTTTATAATGAGCAAAGAATTTCTAAAGTTGGATATGTTTTTTTGTTTTGTTTGTAATAAATATTTAATAAAATAATAGTTTCAATTTATTGATTATTTATTACAAACAAAAAAAAAAAACATATCTTTCCTCTTTATAAAATTAGTGTAACCAAGTAATATTACAGAACAGGCTTTCGGTACTTAAGTAAGAGTATACCTACTGTATTTCGAAAAAAAAACAAATAACCTAATACGATAATTTATTCACCAGCTTGTAAGACAATAAACAATTACACACTGTATGCACTGTATTAAACTATGGCTTGCTCAGTCCGTTCACTTCTTGGCCACTGGTGCCTGCTCATTGATGGGGTCCAGCTTGGGATCTTCGAACTTGAATGCAGGGAAGGCAGTCATGTCAACTCCGGAGCCACCTCCATACATTTTCTCTAGCTTTTCCAGCTCAGTTTTCAGTTCTTTTTGGATGGCTGGGCTAGGGTCAACAAGCTTGCCACCACTGTAACAAAGGATTATTGGGAAAATTAGCATTAATATTTGCAGAATATCATCAAGCTGATGATACATAAGACAGTTTATTAGTTTGAATCAAACAATAAATTTAAAAAATACTAGAACAAGCATGTTAACGACAGTAGTTATAAAACTATATTTGAAGTGCAGCAAAGAATTCGCTTATATCGCAAGGTCAATGTTACATGAATTACTTACGAGCTCTTCTGCTTGTATTCACGGATCTTATCTAGGAAAAGCTGTTGAATGGGGTCTGTGGCCTTTTGTGCCGCCGCCAGGTTCCTAGTGATGACGACTGAGGAGCGCGCTGCCCGCAGGCCACCGAGAAGTGATGAGCTGAGCATCTGAAATACGGTCAATTATAACCTCAAATATATGTTACATAACTACATCGATTTTATCTGGCCACTGTGCGAACAGATTACAAACAAATCTAATTCGTAATATTTATCTTAAAGCTGCAGTTTCATACCTTCTGGACTGCAATTATAAAAAAATCAATACCTTTTGGATCACTATTTTCTTCTGATTCTTTGACAGCAAATGACAGCGGACTGACACTGACAGCCGCAGCCAGCTGACAGACCACAGATTAATTAATAAATTAGTCACAGAATCGCACCACTTTTTTTTAAATGTCTTCCTCGTCGTAGGGTTCTACTAAATTCTACGATTATTGAAAAACGATCAAAAACAAAGGAAAAAGTCCATAAAGGCAGTCCCACTATCAGAGGCCAAGAAAAAAAATACACAAATTCAACCAATCAGAATAATTTCCTGATTGCTTGTTTTAAAAAAAAAACATTCCCGCCATTTTTCATGATCGTAAAACTAAGCGCGTCTTTCGTTTCTCCGTAAAAAAGAAAAATTTTAATTTGTTAAAACATTAATTAGATTCAACGATGGATATCGGTGATATCAGTAAAGTAGCAAGCAGGAAACGACTTAATGTGGACGCAGAAAAACTTCGAGAACAAGTTTCTCGCGAGACAGCCAAAATTATCAAATTGAAGGTACGTAGACTTTCTTTTTAAATTGTCCATAACTGAGCCCTGACGGAGAGTAAGTTGAAGTGGCTGTGGGCACTGTATTATAACGTGAAGAAATTTGGGAGGACACCCACCTTAATATGTTCAGCAGACGACCTGATAAAAGTTGCAGGATTCCGATAGATTTAGGGCCAAATGCAACCAGTCACTTTAACAATCTGGAGGCCTATATTCACCAGTGAACGCCATCACAACGCTGCCATTTAAAAAAAAAGTATTAATAATAATAATAATAATAATAAAATCTTTATTTGAAACCAATAACAACATTTACAAACAATTTTAGCGTTAATGACCGCAGTAGTCGAAGACTGTGTCACAGTCACTAGCGCCCGCCTCAAGGACAGACGTTTCAGACTTTACTTACATTATAAAAATATTTTGTTTTGAAGTGTGTTGTGTGTGTGTAGTTGAGCGTGCGGGTGTGTGTGTGTGTGTGTGTGTGTGCGTGCGCGTGTGCGTGTGTGTGTGTGTGTTAATGCGTGTGTTTGTGCGAGAGTGAGTGAGCAATATCGTACATGAGAGTGTGTGTTTGTGATAGAAGTATGTATTTATTTATGAACATAAAAAATATATAAATATATAGGAAATAGAACCACAAAATAATATTAATAAAATAAGAATAAAGATAGCACATGTTTTCATTAGTTATTTAATTAAGGATTCCACAGCATCGTAGTCGAGATTCAGAAGCCACTCATTTAGAAGAGTTTTACATCTATATATATTCAGCGGATAAATATTTAATACTTTTTTGGCTTTGTTATAGAGGAGGGGGGCTATGTGATTGTAGTGGTGTTTGACCTGCTCTATTCTACACTTCTTTGTCTGGCACACTTTATCACGCCTTCTTTTATTTTTAAGTAAGGTTGGGTTATAGGGGAGAGTTTTGTGCTTGCGTAGGATAGCGTTTAAAACAAACAGTTTTCGAACTGAAAGAACTTCCCAGAAATTGTAAATTAATTTTGTGGGGTATCTGATTGGTTGAGATGCCATAACTTTTAAGACGGCTCTCTGTGCTCTTTCTAGTGTTTATATCTTAGTCTTACCAGAGGAACCCCAAACCGTAATGCAATAATTAATTATAGACTGTGCAAGGGCAAAGTAGGCTATTCTGAGGGTTGACAGATCAGCACCAGCTCGCAGTTTGCTGAAAATGAAAATCAATTTCCTGATCCGCGCAGTGACAACTTTGATATGTTCGTTCCACGATAAAACACTATCTAATGTTACTCCTAGATAATTAATGTTATGTACGCGAGATATTGCATCACAGGGGCATGGGCCTTTGAAGTCTATCCCACATTTATGAGCCTTAATTATGAAAGAAGCATCAGGTTGCGACGAGAGCTTAGGTGAAAAAGTGATGCATTTGGTCTTGCTCAGATTCAGTGTAAGCTGATTGCGGGTCAGCCAGATCATCACTGATTTTAATGCTAATTCTGCACTCAAACTTATTGGACTTTTACACTACAAAAATATTTGGTAGGTCGCTCAAGACACAGCGTACTGGGACCTGAAGGAGAAGCTGCAGCAGGTGGAAGGGAACCATGAGCGCCTGCAGCAGAACATGGTGGAGGTGCAGATGCAGCACGAGGCCATCTCCGGCCAGTACCAGGAGGAACTGCGGCTGCGCCCTGAGACTTTGAACAAGTAAGTCGTGTACAGTTAGGTGCATAAATGATTACATATACATTTAGTTTACGTAAGTGCCGTCGTCCGTGGCCGATTCTCATCAGAGCTGGGCCAGAGCTCGGACAGAGTGTTTTCGGATATTTCAGAACATAGTCTATCACTAACAAGTCATTTCGACGATTGCGGCCTTCGCCCTGCAGTGCTTTCCGTCACCTTGAGGGACACCGTCCTGTACAGTCTGAGAAAATGGATTCCGAAGAAACTCTAACTCGCGTGCATCCCGGCTTCGATTTCCGATCGAGTTAATTCAGAAAACGAACGCATTTTTATTTGTTAATTTTATTTTTTTGCCATGAACTAGCGTACCAAATGCAAGTGTGTGTTACGGAGTTCACAGAATTAGACTTGATATTTTGGAAGGTACCAAAATATCAAGTCTAATTCTGTGACTGCTTGATTTGTTTAAAAAACAAATGTAGTTCGAGATAAAAATGATCAAAAAACTGAAACCCGTAGGTAGGTACTTAACATACCTCAGTAGAAATATATTTTTACAAAAAGATCTGACTTTGTCAACTCCAAAGTTCATAGCTGTGCTTGACTGTGCGTTCCGATTGATATTATAGCTATGAGACGATAAATATACTAATATCATCTCGTATCGCAGAATGAACAGTACCCGTGAAATCTGCGACGTACTGGAGGAGTACAGTGAGCGTCTAAAGGAAACCCTCTCTCGATGCAAGAACGATCAGGCCACGCTGTGCGAGGCGTACCAGAAGTCCGGCCAGCTGGTCCGAGACATCAAGCAAAAGCAGCTGCAAGGAGATGAGAAGAATCAACAGCTTATTGAACGGCTGGAGGAAAAAGGTAAGTAAACTGTTATGTACGGCACGACGGCTAGCCAACCTTTTCAAAAGCATTGAAAAATGGTTCTTACATCATATGATTTACTTCGTTGGATTGACTCAATTAATTGTAAACGAATGTAAGGTAATGTACTCCTTGATTAAGTTATTTCCATCCATAATACTGAAAAATACTAAATAATGTAACTTACTTCATACTTTATTTAACTACTACGTATGTTCGTCAGTACCTACGGCGCCGCGTCATCCGTAACGAATTATACAAAATACGAAATTAAACCTCAAATAATGCCTGATGCGACGTAAGTTTTGCAGAATAGTCACAGCACGAGTAAAGAAAGTTCAAAAGCCCTAGCGAATTAAGCTCGGAGGCCACAGGTCTCATAAGATTATTGAACATAACATACCATCACGACTATGGTAGCGTACCCAAGCGGGGTAGTCAGAGGCAAGTGACTGTTGCCGTCATGGTGAACGGAACACTCAGAAGCTCACTTCTCACATTAGTTAGAACGTGGTACTTGGTGAGCCTTCTGCCATTTTTTATTATTGTTTTCTATCACCGAAGAGTTAGTCGGAAACACAATGAACACAAAGATTTTGGTACTCGCCAAATTTGAACTCGGGACCACACGATCCGCGGTCCGAGTTGGGACGCTCTCCTTGGCGCTTATAAGCTTATTTGACTGCAGTAAAGCTAACGGGCGAGCACCAGAACCAGCTGCTCCAGTACTTCACCGCCGCCAAGCAGCAGGCCGACGCGGACCTCGCCGAGGCGCGGCAGAAGCTCGCGGCGGAGACCGCGCAGAAGGAGGAACTCGCGGCGGCTGTCAACGACTTGCGCAGGAAGGCGGACCTCGACCAGCATGAGATGCAGAAGGTGCGGCCATTTTACGACTTAAGTTTTTTTTTCTATGTTTGGCCTTAGCAATCGTGTTTGTACAGCATATTGATTTCGCCAATGTCCAATATATTCGAGGATACACGTGTATATTTGGCCGGTGTGCTTGAGTATGTGTTTCCGGATATACAAGTTACAACCTTGGTGTAACGCAAGAGTAATTTATAGACCCGTAGCGCTGGGTTTTGAGGTTTCGAAAATAGTAAAGCTTTCTTTTTGGCATGTAGTTTCGAAATCCTTTGTCCAACCTAATACATTAATTTGTCATCTTAGGTAGTCGCATAGGTGGAAATTTAGGTATTTGTCATTTCGATCAGTATTGGACGAAAAAAAAGTTGTAGATGAAAATTTTACTTTCATGATGATAACGAAGTAGTAACTGATGTACAGAGGCATGTTGTGTCAGCTCTGCCCACAGGAACCCTGACATTTAACTAATACCTAACCTAACATGTCGCTCGACTGGCTCTAAAAGAATGTTACAGTTGGTTAAATAGGTGTTATGCGTTTTAGAATACTAATATCTGTTGTACAACATATTTTGTGTCGAATTTATATAGGTACGACATTAGTATCATTTATTTATTGTGTTATTGCAACTCTCTGTACAAGCCACAAAGGAAAATACAAGTTATTAAAGTTAACGCGTTTTTATTTATTGTGTTGTAATAGAACACTAAATACTTAATTTGTGTCATTTGCATCTACGAAATCTTATTATTTGAAAAAGTCAGCTTTGTTCGAACGGTTTGTTGTTAAATATAGGTACTGACCTTACGACTGTTTGCGCTGGACGAAGATGAAACAATTTAGGTTTGCACACTCCGCAGACTATACCAAAATATGATACTATAAAGATTTTTAACTTTAAATTAATTTTGGCGGTTTTATTTTGAATAATTATTATGGAATACAGACAGTCAAATGTGACACAAAATAAATAATAAGCTAAGGTACGATTCTATCTACAGGCAGGAAATAAGCCACTTTAGAATTTTTGAAACTAATGACCCCAGAATAGCCTAGCGCTAAGTACGGGTCTATATAATAATAATAATAAAGTGAAATTTATTTCCTCTTCAGAATGGCTCGTACATACAAACTTATCAACTAAACTCAAAGTTAAAAAACATGAACAACCTTCGTGAGAGACTGGTGTCCATAGGTTCTAGGGTAATTCCTGTCTGACGGATCGCAAGGCTCCCACCCTCAATCTCGGTTACATTATTACTAAAATCACTAGTTTAATTTAAATAGAAAAACAAAACATGAAAAATGAAGAAGAATATAACTATCTCTTATGTATAATAAGTATGTATTTACAAAAGAAAATGTATTTAAGTATGTTTATCCGTTGTCAAGTATCCCATAACACAAGCTTTAATTAGCTTACTTTGGGGCTAGATGGCGCTGTGTGGAATAATGTCCAGGGATATTTATTTATTTATTTATTTATATCTACCTAATAATCAAGATAAATTGGCATGCATGCGTGTGGCGTGTGTTTGCGTGTGTCGTGTGTTTGCGTGTGAGTGCGCGCGCGTGCGTGCATATGAGTGTTTGGGTATGGATGTGTGTGTGTGTCGTGTGTGTGAATTTGAGTAATGCGTGTGATTATATATTCAAGAGTGAATAGGCTGAGTAATTTTCTGGGTGAGTGTGCACCACCATTGGCCGCGTCATCGCGTACGACCAGGCGAGACTGATGCCAAGAACGAACCCATTTTCATTTTGTTTTACAAAATAGAGCAGAACTTTTCGGACCATACAGACACACATTTAGATAGATGACGCGAATATCAGACAGAACTATGCGTATCAAAGAGTGCATTGCACCTCTTGATGCTGCTCAATTTATTTCACGCTACGCACCGCTAGGGCAATGAATGACAAAATCAAGTAAAGTCATGCTCATCATTACTCTTTTTTTCAATGAAGAATATTAAATTAAAATCAATTACGAATTGCTGATCTGTATCACGCGTTCCAATAAACGTTTAAAAAGTTTAGATTTTTATCTTCTTGATCAAAAACTCATAACTCGCAGCAAACTTTGCTTGCGGTAATACAAAAAAGAATCGAGCGGGTTTCTTTGCATTTGGTGCGGAGAAAGGAAGTATTGAGTATCTTACTTTTTTTAAACACAACTTTAACTTATCGTGTATGTAAATACAATGAAATGATATTTCAGAAAGAAGAATCAATTGCGTCACTTCAGAACGATATGAAGCAGCTCCTTCACGAATTTAACCTGCAAGCCGGCGATATGAAGAATGCTATTATGAGACAGGATAATGAGTAAGTTTAAACAACAAATGATATTTTTTTCGCAAAATTAATAATGTTTAATGATAACATTTCCTGTTGTCTAGTTTGAAAGAAGCCTCCGAGTCCAATGAGGCACTTAAGAAGGCTCTGTGCAACCAAGAGGCTTTCACCAAGAGCATGTCCGACCAGAACAATCAATTACAGGAAAAGATCTCCGCCTTGGAGGAGGAGGGCATAGCGGCAAATAACGTCCTCAAAGACTTGGAAAGCAAGCTTCGGGTATTAACCTATAACAACTTAAGTACATCATAGAAAGCCAGATTTTAGTGTGACGCCTTTTACCGTTTTACTTAACCTTAGTTTAATAATAATTTGGCATGACAAGGACCTAAACTTTGTTAATACTCATAAATGATCCGTACTTATACAGAGTGTGAATCCAACCAACACTATTTCAGGTGGCTTCTACAACGAATGAAGAATACAACATACGAATGGACATCCTCATTAAAGAGAAGAATGAGTTAGAAGTTAATTTATCGGACAAGAACGAGGTTTGAAATTAGTAATCATTGTTTTATTTTTATTAACATATATTTATATTCTTCTCGTATACCTACAGTTGCTGAAGAATTC
Organism: Udea olivalis; assembly: GCA_947369235.1. NCBI lineage: Eukaryota > Metazoa > Arthropoda > Insecta > Lepidoptera > Crambidae > Udea > Udea olivalis. Next base: position 1,378,141 of record OX376360.1, on the reverse strand, counting down.
AGAAGAAGAAGTGCAGAATCTCAAACAACTGCTGTCGACCATGGAAGCAGAGAAGGTGGAATTGGCATCAGAACTGACCGTGTCTAAGGCGGAGGTTTCCACAAGGACAGCACGAATTGTAGAGTTAGAGACGTTGGTCGAAGATCTTCAGAAGAAGTCAGCTGAGCTCGAAAAGGACTTAGAAACACTTAGGTTTGACTCAATTTCTAGTTGCAACCACTACACAATGTATGTACATCAGAGTTGGTTCCTCCCAAATACTGGAATTCTAGATTTCCTTCTGTCAGGTGACGGTTTTCTGAAATCTCTAAGATACCTACACAAGCTTTCCTGTATACATTTTGTCTTCTAACTTTTATTCGAATAGGGATGTTGACAGTTACCAATTCATGTAAAGTTATGTTTTATACATAAAAGACAGTATTCAAAAACCTATAATAACATTTTAAGAATATATTTATTCGTCATAAATGAAAGAAAATTCATTCAAATTGCGTTTTTTAATACCCACAATAACACGTGACTGCGAACGCCATCAAAGCGCGATGATGACGTCATTGACCGGCGAACAAGCTGACAAAATTGACATCAAGTAAAAATCAGGTTAACTTTGGTAGAGCGCGAGATTTTTTATTGGTTTGTGATAATCATAATAGTCATGTGACAGGACAGTTTGGAGCTTCTTGGCGAGAATACAAAAAACTAATTTTAAGTACGTAGGTACTTATTTTTTATTGAAATTTGACGTATTTTTTCACGAAATGATTATTGTCGTGTTTAAATAGGGTTAATCTATAAAAAAAGTATCCAAAAATTAGTCAACATCCCTATCATCATGATTTGCAAACAGGGAAACATCAACTCAGCAAATCAAAGAGCACTCCTCCACCATCGATCTCAAAGACAAAGAACTGGACAGCAAAGCGCAAACCATCGCGCAGCTCATGACGGAGCTGAAGACCGCCACGGACGCGCGCGGGAAGCTCGAGGGGAGCCTGCAGCGGCTGCGGAAGGATAATGAAGTGGAGAGAGACGCTGCGAAAGAGAGGGAGAGCGGGTGGCTGAAGCGGGTTGAGCACCTGGAGGGAGCTGTCAGGGTCAGTATAACGTTTCTGAAAGCGAATAAAAAGAAAATGAATTATTTTTTTTTTGGACATCGTTATATTTGAGGAAACAACAAACACGTAGGTGGTAGGCATAAAACAACAGAACAAAATAACAACAAGACAAAACTATACCATCAGCCAGTGACGTTCCGATGCCTATAAAATAAAAGGACCTCACTCAGCATTTAGCCTGGGCTTTGAGGGTCCAGGCGCTGATTTTCAGTGGGCCCCAAATGAGAAGACTTAGGAACGCTTGCGGTGGACACACGTACTCGTATGTGCCTTATAAATCTAAGTATTTCATCATTAACCATGCGTACATTAACAAACAACGGTCGACTTCTTCTTTTGAGTGCTGTGAGCACCTACCTACCAGAAGTAGCCACTCTTCCTCAACACACTCATACATAAAGGTTTTACAAGGTTTAAGATGAAATGAACAAATACAATACAAATCAACCAAGAGCGCAAAAATATAGTGTGTCTGTGTTAGTGTGTTGATATCCAATTTACATTCAAACAGAAGGTAACAACCACACAAAGTTCCTGAAATCTATTTGTGAGAGGACAATAATATCCAAGGGTTCGGGTCTAGTCTCTTACAGTTCTCTTATGTCTTGTTACACTGTATAAATACTATTGACTCCACTATTATTGTATTGTTTCAGGGCAAGGATGACGAACTCTCGAAGCAGATGTCTATTATACTAGAGATACGCTCTGAAAAGGTGCTTTTTTGTCCTTACTTATTCTTTCGCCTACGATCCGGGGTTTTCGGGTAAAGATTGCTTTTTAGTGCTGAGAGCGCCTAGCTTTGACATTGTGTTATGTTATGTACCTCTACTGAACTGTAAGGTGGTTTCTGGTGTGAAATAAAATGATGTTATGTTATGCCGTCATTTAAAAATAAAGCTTGTCTGCAGTGGAAAGTATGGTTACGAGCAAGGGTTCAGTATGAACAGGGTCAGGGCCAATACCTTTTTAGATAACGGGAATTATACCTAAAAAGCCACTTCTTCCTCAAAGAAGTAATATCTTTCAGGAGCGTCTGCAAGATAAGATTCAGAGCATGCAGAACATTATAGACAACATCCAGAAGGAGCTGACGGGGCGCGTGCAGCCCTCCGCGCACATGCACGCGCCCGACCAGGACGACAACGCGGTCATGTGCGCCCCCTCCAAGGTAACTCTGCGCTCAGAAATGGTTAGGTGTTCATTTATTCATTTATTCTTCAATGCACATACAAATAAAAGACCAAGAAAAGACGCGCAACAAATTTGTCTCATTAGAAAAAAAAATATTGCTCGTCAAGATGACCTCGCTCCACCTGATGGAAAGCGGTCGTGAGGTCCAGATATGAGGCTGACAAGCCTAGTCATTCAAACGAATCACTGTGCTGGCCATCCTCACCTTGCTTTTTCATTCCCGCTTGAAGAACCAGGGACTATAAGAGGTAGGAATCACATGTACTGGAAGAGCGTTCCACGTCTGGATGGTACGCCACAGAAATGAGTCACCGAACCTTTTAGTTCGGGCCAACAAATGTTTGTGGGTGTCGCCGTAGTCCAGCACGCTTGGGACGGGAGTGGAAAAGTGAGGGTGGATTATGCTGGAATAACTCGTCAGAGCATTCCCCATTGTAGATGCGACAGAGAACACCTGGCAATGTCTCTACGCAATTGGAGAGGCTCAAGGGTCAAAGTTGCCTCTGGGTTTCCAATAATATGGATAGCACGTCCAGCCGTCCCCGATATAAGAGCAGTATTCCACACACAAGCGAACTTGTGTCTTGCACAAGAGACAGAGCTGCGGATTCCGAGTTTACGGGATGCAGTTCTAATGACGCTCTCAATGTAGTCCCGCTGGTTTACGTTGCTACGAACATCCATGCCAAGGATGTTTAAGCTATCTTTAATCGGTAGCGGAGTGCTCTGAAGATTGGGATGGGAAAGGAACGGCGACGCCTTTGCTGTGAATGCACACACCTGCGTTTTCTTGGCATTGAACACGACAAGATTGCATGCACCCCGTTCTGAAATGCGGTCCAACACTCCGTCAAGCTCAACAACAAAACTTCGCCTCTTCTCCTCGATGTCAGTCTGCTTTGCCCCAGGACGCTCGAAATATCGCGCGTGGACCGTGCTATCATCCGCATAGAAATGATCATACCTATTTCCAAGAGATAACATGTCATTGATATGCAGAAGAAACAACGTCGGCGACAAGACGGAGCCCTGCGGCACTCCGGCATTAATCTGGAGAAAGCGTGATTTTCGACCATCGCAAAGGACACGAATTCTACGCCCCTTCAGAAATCCGGCGACCCAGTCGCATAGGCGAGGTGGCAGACCATATGCCGGAAGCTTGGAATGAAGCGAACGATGCCATACACGGTCGAAAGCTTTGGCAATGTCAAGGCTGACGGCCAAAGATTCCCCATGCTTGTCCATAGCCTCCCCCCAGATATGTGTAACGTACTCGTACGCTAGAAGATCACCCGTAGACCGTTTTGGTCGGAAGCCGTACTGACGGTCGTGAATGAGAGAGTGATCCTCTAGGTAGCGGATGAGCTGCGTGTTTATGATCCGCTCGAACACTTTAGCATAAACTGAGGTTACGGACGGTAATTGGCAGGGTCAGACCGGTCCCCTGTTTTGGGAACCGGTTGAACGTTCGCCTCCTTCGGCACAAGACAAGACCCGAATTGTAGGAGGGGCGATACAGGCTAGTGAACACTAGAGACAACTCCGCTGCACATTTCTTCAGCACCACAGCTGGAATTCCATCAGGGCTACTGGCTTTACTGACATCGAGTGACTGAAGTTCAGCACGAACATCACACAGCCTGATACGAATATCAGGCATTGTGGAGTCGCAGTGTGGTATTTCAGGCAGCACACCACCGCAGTCATTGATGCAAGAGTTTGCGGCAAAGAGGTTAGCCAAGGAAATTGGCTTTCTCTTGCGGCTGATGAGCCAACTATCCATCAGGAAATCTCAGTGGGGGCAGCGAAGGCACGCAGAAGTTAGATTGCACGTGTTTAGTGCAACTCGCTGCGCGTCTGCCTCTAATGTAAGCCCTCTTCGTTACCTTGGTGGCTTTAATTACGAAATATAGGAAAATTTTGTTTATGAAATTTAAGATATCAAACCATTTACCTATTCTTAGTTTAAAAAAACATCTCATTACTAGATAGTAATTTTTTTACTGACCAATCCAATCCAGTACCAATCTGGCTAAATTGTTTTCAAGCATTTGTGCCCGTATTTTCGTGTTTTTCTATACCAATGGTAATGCAATGGCCAATGTGTTCCCTAAGTTAATAATAATTCTACGTGACAGCATTAAAAAATAATTACTGTGAACAGGAGCTCTCTCAGTCTCCGAAGCTGCCGTGCCACTTCGCAGTGCCGCGCAGCGAGCCGAAGCAACTGGACAGTATGCTCTTCAGCATATTCAGTGATGGCAGTATGGATGGAGATACCCTCGACGTAAGTACAGAGAGGTGTACGTACGTACATCTGATTATCCCATGCTGCAGGTTCGCAGTGTAAATGATCACTGCTCGTGGGCACAGAAGAAACTTTTCTCATAATTTTCGTAAAATTACGAAAAATAAAAACAGAAAAAATCCAAATATCTGAACTCAGTGGCTGACACAATAGAATTGCACATTATTTTAGTTCAGGCGAGAATTTCATATGGCAAAATGTTTTGACTGAATGCGTATTTTTTTATATTCCCAAGTGATAATAAATAATCAAGTACTCGCTCATTTTGAGTAAGTGTAGGACCGTAATCGCCATTATCATAGTATCAGTAACTCAACTTATACGAAATATAAAAAATGTGCCTAAATAAAAAACATAGGCAATTTCATCGTGTTAGCTATAAACTATCCTGTTTTTCGAATTGCTATGTGCTCTGTTGCAGTCGTCCGAGGTGAACCGGCGCTTCGAGGCGCTGTCGCGCGGCGAGCGCGTGCCGCCGCTGGCGCTGAACTCGCTGAAGCGGCGCGCCGGCGTGCCCGCGGCCCACGGGGGGCTCAAGTTCAAAGCTGCGGCTAATGATGTCAGTATTCATGAGCCATTGTTTCTAATAATGGGAATGAGGGAACAGCTTGACCCCTGATACGAGAGGATTTTGAGACATTTCAATAAAAGTAATCAAAGCTTTAGTAGTGATGATAAGGAAAAGTAAACAAATTAGGTAGAACAAAATAGTATATTTTATATCGAGGGACTAAACGAAGCCATAATATACCAGAGCTCGGGAGTCAATGAAACCGAGGGTATATTAAGTTGGCGTTTAGTCTCGAGGTGCAAACTGTACTTTTCACTTTGAGTGCGAGAAAAACAGTCAATTTAGTACAAAAACATTTAAAACCGAACAAATTTACACTTGGCAAAAGTTCTGAAATTTTGGTGGTCAGTTTTTTCTTCTGAACTAAACCACAGATTAACAATTTAAAACACATGGCGCCACCTTCTTTGCGTACAAACTATGGAACTAAAACTCTCAACATTTTCGCAATGAAGACTGTCCACACTCCACAGAGGGTTTGACGCAAATGGTGCACCTCGCAACTGGTACACCATGCTCAAATGGTGCACTTCGCAACTTGTGAACTTCTCAAATGGTGCATTTCGCAAATGGAGCACTTCTAAAAATGATGCTTTTCGCAACTGGTGCACTTCTTAAATGGTCCATTTCGCATTTGGTGCACTTCGCAAAACGTGCAGTTTATTAAGATAAGTGGAGATTTGGATGGGTCGTCTAAAAATGAAAATATATTTGGTTTTACGCAGAATGTTTTATAAATAATATAATCAACATACATTTTTCAAGTACTAAACAAAAAATGTTAAACACATTCGTCTTTTATTAATTACTACTATTAATTAAATGATTAACTTATGATATACATAAATGGCCTTTTATTTCATTTTTGGAAACTAGAGCCTAAAAAAGTTTCAGGACGTAATGGAAAGTTTAACTGAAATTATTTTTGTTTTAATTGTTGAGTTACTTAATTATTGTTTTAAGTACGTACTTGAAAAGGGCATGTTGATTTTTATCAAAGTCAACTGTCAATTTTGGTTACTGGTATAATACCTGTCGTTTAAGCTTTACTACCAAGCAAAACGCAACAAACAAACACACGGCTCTTTTCAATAATAAAGGAAAAACTCGGCATAAATATAAAAAAAATATGTCCGATTATGAAGAAGTGCAGTTGAATGCAGTTAAATCAGTTTTTCCAGCTGTTGAACTGAGCGGATGCTACCGTCAGTTTAACGCTGCTATATGGAAAAAAGCTAAAACAATCAAATTGCTGAGCTCAAAAGCCGGGCGAAAAATAGCCAGATTATGTTCCATTATAGCACTTGTCCCGGAGGACCACATTCCCGCAGCTTGGACCTACATTTTAAGCGTTGCACCGAAAACTCCAGAAATAACGCAATTTCAACAATATTTTGAAACAACATGGTTTCCGAAAGTGCCACCATCGATTCTGAACTGCGCAAACCAGAGACACAGAACTACTAATGCCTTAGAAGGGTGGCATCGCCGTGTAAATGCTAGAATAGCTAAACATCCCAACTTGTATGTGTTCGTACACAAATTAAAAATAGAAAGCAAGTACTGGGACAAGCGTGCATGCAACATTTTGTTTCACAATGTAAGTAAAAACCGTAAACTGCGTGATGTGAATTTTGACCGAAAATATAAGAAACTGTTACTTAAATTGGAAAAAGGCGATGTGGCAGTGGAACACTACATGAAAAAGATTACATTTCTCCAATTATTTAAGTAATTTGATTTAAAGCGTTTATTTAATTAATAGTAATAATTAATAAAAGACGAATGTGTTTAAATTAATAAGCAAAGGTTATTGATATAATATGATATTATATCATGACTTTGTAATTCTAACTGATTTCTTGCAGTCATTCGATTGTTCATCTCCTTTAAATTTATTTTTGAAAAATAGGTTATGAGATTGATAATTAATATTTTGTTTAGTACTTGAAAAATTTATGTTGATTATATTATTTATAAAACATTCTGCGTAAAACCAAATATATTTTCATTTTTAGACGACCCATCCAAATCTCCACTTATTTTAATAAACTGCACGTTTTGCGAAGTGCACCAAATGCGAAATGGACCATTTGAGAAGTGCACCAGTTGCGAAAAGCATCATTTTTAGAAGTGCTCCATTTGCGAAATGCACCATTTGAGAAGTGCAGAAGTTGCGAAGTGCACCATTTGAGCATGGTGTACCAGTTGCGAAGTGCACCATTTGCGTCAAACCCTCCACAGATAATAGTTTATTTTTACTGGCTGTTTGAGCTATCTATGTCACGTGAAGGAAATTGAAAAAACTAATTACTTTTTACTCCCTCCCTAGGGACTAAAGTGGTCACTTTAGTCCCGCTTCGTAGGGCTATATTGGCGTACTTTTAGAGCATGAGAAGTGAAAACAGAATTAAATTATTGTTGCTTAACAAGTGCAAAGAATGCATTAAAAGATTGGTAGTTTGATTTTTCTGCAAGTAAGTCTTCCATTTTGGGACCCCAAATTTTAGCCTGTCTCATATGAAATAATGAATTTTTATTTAATTTCCTACTTCTACTTTACAGTGCCTCATATCGCTGTCGCAAGTTAAGAATGATATGAAGAATAAAGACAAGACATTCTTCAAAAATAAACGCTCCGACGCCAAAAACAAGAAAATGAAATGAATCTGATATTAAGAGGAAATTAGAAGTGTAATTTTATTTTGATTGGTATTGTTTTTCGTTGATTCATAAGTCATTAAATAATTTTAAAGATGGTGCGAAGTTTTACTTCTAATATTCGAATCAGTTTATTACAGTAGTTTTACTATATACTAGTTTTCCGCCAGCATTCCGCCCGCGTGGACATTTCCCCCGTCAAATTAAAAACAATGTTAGTTGCTGTTATTGTACCTACTTAAGTCAATTTTGAGATTTCGTTACATTAATACGAACGTACCAATATTTTCTCTAGAATTTTAGATAATATTAGTGGTAAGTATAATATGTAGATACTCGTACCACATGGTTGGATGGCCCTTCGACCTTCGATAAGGCTGCTTTCCACCAGAGATGAAGATGATGAGATGAATGCTACGTTGCTGTAGTTGCGCTAACCACCAATCATATACATTAGTCCACATACCATAGCACTGGTGGAAACGGGTTCTGATAAGCTATGTTTTTTATTTGGATGGATGCGTACTGTGCGTGCCTTGCACAGCTTACTTGCGGGCATCTTCGTGGCACATCTAACTCGCTCCGTCACTAGCAGCATCAGTGGAAACGTAGTAATTTAGCTTGCAAATCCTCGCAGAATAGCTGCATAGTACATCTCTGATGGGAAAGCAGCCTTAGACCTGGCAGCCGACGGTGTGCTTGCGGCGTATATAGGTAGTCATCCCGTTCACAATTTTAGTTTTGTGACCTGGCTTTAAATAAACGACAGCCCCTCCAGTAAACGTATGAATTTCATATAGGGGTTTGTTTAACAAACAATGTTAGCGTTAATGACCGCTGTAGTCGTAGACTGTGTCACAGCACAAAATAAAGAGTTTACAGGAGGACCGCTCGCACCTTTTTCCAAAACTTGCGTGAACCGCCTAGGGTTATTACTTTAGTCGCTCTGGATTTTTAAAATGAAGTAAGTTATACCTACTTGACAGAACCGGCCAAAAACAAAAACACTCGCGACAGTGCGACTTTCCGACTCACCGAAGCTCACTGACTTCGCTTGTAAACTCATGTCTCTGTGTGCGTGCGTCAAAAATAACGTGATATAAGCGGGCTATCTGTCAAAGCGCCGCGCATGTCTAATTTGTGGTCACAGTCATAAGTGCCCGATAATTTTAATTATAAATCTACTAATTATGTGGCCTAAGTTATATAGTTAACAAATAACAGATTTTAAGAAATTTAAATCGTTGGTTATGAGTAGGTATTATCAAACTTTTATGGAGTGTACATTTGAAAGTGCGGAAAATAACAAAGTTAATGTGGATTATGGCTGTTTTTTGATAAGAAAACCACAAAAAAATTGCATATTAAAACAAATATACTTTATTGCATATGAAAAAAATACAATTTCATCTGTCGCAGCATAGGATTGCAAATTTATGGAAATTTTCTGGGATGCTAGGTTGGAGAAAAACGACGAATGGTCATATATCAAGGGACAGGAAAACAAAATGTGATTTAAATCGCCTACGTCCTCACCACATTCACATAAATCACTCGCTACTTTCTGAAATTAAGCAACATGAGCCGGGGTACACACATGTCCTAAACGCATATGTATTAAAATCGATGTTACTGCCTTGCTAAACCTTGCTTTGCAGTATCAAGGCTTGTAGGAATAGTCGGTTGAATATTACGATAATGTCATCCTTTAGACTGAGAGGATACCTCCCAGAGATTGATCCAAGAATTATATAAATATGTTTTTGTCAAAGACAGAAGGTCATGTGAATAATTTTCGTAGGGCAACCTGTCACCACATTGCACCGCCTCATTGGCTAGGCGATCAGCTATCTCGTTGATAATAACTCTATTGTGACCAGGCAAAATGAATTGTACAGCCATTCAAAGCACATTCATAAGATACCTTTCTAAGTTGAAAAATTATAGGATACAAAGATGTGAGATGAAAAAGGAATTTAACAAAAGCTTGAAGAGCACTCTTTGAATCTGTGAAAATAATAACTTCACTTAATTTCAAAATTCGAAAATATTCTACAGCTTTAAGTAAACCATAACATTCACCAGTAAACACAGAAGTTTCTGGTGGAAATGTAATTTTTTGGACTATTTTATATTGGGAATGATAGACTCCTACTCCCTCACATTCAGACGCAGAATGTTTGGAAGCATCAGTGTATAAATGATGAAAATCACCAAAATCCGATTCAAGAGAACAAATGAAGTTACTATTAGCATCAAGGTCATTTCTATCAAACAAGTCTTAATGAATAATCGGGGGATACATTAAAAACTCGTGACTATTACCAAATAATGGTAACTTTGAGTGATGAGAACTATAACTTAATAGTATAAGGGGGACGGATTAATGTGACCATTAAGATGAAGATGATATCAATTCGGAAAGATATTGTAGTTTTGTTAAGAGTCGATGATTGGAAAACTGTACGACCCTAAATAAAAATCTGTCAGATAAATATTGCCTTCATAGATGTAAAGGAGGCTCAGAGCATTCCACTTGTAAAGCATTGATGGGGCTTGACTTCATGGCACCTGTAATTATTCTCATACATTTATTTTGAATTAAATCTAATTTTCTAAAGGCCAGGCTCAAGTAGAAAAGTACCGTAATCTAAAACGCTTCGAATTAATGCATTATTGAGCAATTTCATGGAGTATGGGTGAGCGCCCCACCAAACATCAGAAAGACACCTACTCCTTTATATATTTAAGAGTCTCTCACATTTTATTGCAATATAGTTACAATGAGCAACACCAGTAAGTTTGGAATCCAGGATTTTCCCTAAAAATTTAAACTCTTTCACTAACGGCAGAATACAATAATTGTAAGTTAATTTAATTTGAGGTGTAAAAGTTTACGAGAAAATAACTTAATTGCACATTTTGATACTGATAGTGTTAGGCCATTTCTATCTATCCACATCTTATGAAGCGTTCATGAATGAGATACCAATGATTCAGCTTCTGAAATAGAACTATTTGCGCAATACAAGACTTGTAAGTGTCATCAGCATAATGTAATATATTTGAACATTTTTACTCAAAGAAGGTTCTAAATCATAAGTATAAATGTTGTATAATAATGGGCTTAGAACCGATCCTTGAGGTAAACCTTTCCATACAGTGCGCGTTATTTCTGAATCAGGCAACGTTATTTTTATAAGGCGTTTAAAAAGCATGTTCATAATGAAATCAATAACAAATTAAGGCACATTCAAGGATTGCAGTTTTTGATTCAAAATTGGTAAAAAAACATTATCTTATGCAGAATTAATATCTTAGAAAACCGCACTAACAGATTTATTTAGTGCAAAGGCCAATCGAATGTCCGAAACAAAGAAGCTAATACTATCAGTAGTGCTTCTGCCTTTTCTAAAACCAAACTGAGTTTCAGCCAAAAAAAAAATTCGGCTGGTGACTTAAAACACAAATTTTCAAACTTGTGCACTAGTCCCAAAACATTGGCAGAGCAAAGGCAGGGAAATAAAAAGAACACATAGACATAGGGCTTGAAATCAACTTAAATAGCGTTAACCCATTGCCTGGATTATCGAGAAAAAAGTAGGGTAAGATGCAATACAAATGTCAGTGTGACATTTGCTGTGCTACTAAATTGACAGATTTCGTCTGTTTGTTGGTGCTGTTTGGCTATAAAACGCTTCTATAAAACCAAAATTCTGCAATTACTATTCAAGATTGCAAAGTCTTGGTGGAACTAAAGACGCCTTGATGAGTGTGCCCACCTGACGAAGACAAAAAGTAGGTGGAAAGATGGAGCGCGGCAAGATGACGTCCACGGGTCGCGGTGCCAAGAGCAAGGCGCCGCAGCACCCGCAGGACATCTTCGCGCTGGGCGGCAAGTCCACCGTGGTCGTCAACAGAGACGCCGAAAAGAGGAACATACTTAAACCATCTACCAGCGGTATGTAAACAAAGATAGGTTATGTCTATATAGTATCTTTTGCTATCAGCTGGCTACTGGCTGTTAAGGGTTTGGATTTCCTACTTGTAAAGAAAGAAAGTAGCTAGAAGTAGAGCTTAAGGCCCTCATTTATTTTGGGTCATGTATATTACTTCACCATTTGTTCAAATGTAGGTTCAAGATCACTAATCTGAACTAATATTATAAAGCTGAAAAGTTTGTTTGTTTGTTTGCTTGAACTCGCTAATCTCAGGAACTACTGGTGCGATTTGAAAAACTATTTCAGTGTTGCCCATTTATCAAGGAAAGCTATAGGCTATAAATCATCACGCTAAGACCAATAGGAGCAGAGCACCACATAAGAATGTTTTAAATTTAGGGGTTTTATATTATGAAGGTGTTTTTATAAAAATGATATTAATCCTTATCCAATTATATACGTTATTCATCACAAGTATTTAATTCAAAACAAAATTGCCCTTTACATCATTTGATTTCAATTAATATTTAAGGAGATATCGCAGTTTTATAATGATAAGATCCAGTTCTTTTACATAACTTTTTAAAGTTCCACTCTTACTGATAAAATCGTGATGTAGGTTCACTAAAACAGCTCCTTAACCAAAGAACATCCATATACCATGCCTTAACTTATATATTATTAAAAATAATTTCACCTACGTAAATGAAGTCGCGAGTTAAAGTAAGCATTAGCTCTAAGTAACTATTCCACGCAGACGAAATTGCGGGCAGAAGCTAGTCTGAGATATGTTTGAAATATGCAAAACCCACTTGACCATTATTATTATTATTTTCAACTGGGGATGCTGGCAGTGGGCCGGTTGCGGTCCTATTGTGGTGGGCCCCTTTCACCCATTTCCCACCGTCAGTTCTTTCAAGTCCTCTTCCTCTAATGAGTCTGACCCCATGAGCTACCATCGAATTTGTGAGTAAATCGGGCATTCGGTGAGAAGGTGGAAACTCGTTTCCTCGCTGTCCATGACTCGACCATAGTAAGGTATTGAACTCAAGGTCCCTGCTTAGTTTGGGCACAGAAGAAAATAAAAACAGAAGACGCACTTTCGACACAATTGCAATACAATATCAACCTTTGGTGGAACCTTTTTGGAAGTGAAATTGAGAGCAACATGTCAATACATAAGCATGCATAGATCAAATTATAAGTACCATTCCAGGAGCTAGGGGTGACACCCTCCCTTTACACTTATCTGACCATCATACAGGTTAGTTACTCACCATACCAGTGGCAAATAAACAAATACCGCTCAGTTACTGGTTCATAACCCAAAGGGCCTTTCGTGAAGAAAATATTTTTAATTTTATAGATTGCTAATTTGTCATGGTCTGAAGTCTATAATGATAAAAATACAAATAAGGCATTTGGAAATTTTAATTAACTGTTTTTATTATTTTATGAATTGTGTTTCCTACTAATTTGCTTGAAGGTAAATAATAAGCCAAAGAAACTTGCTTGGACTACAAAAGGCATAAATAGTTCATCAAAAACAAAACGTAAATTGCGAATGACATATTATAAAAGCAAAAGTGAACATAATAAGCTTAAATATCAAAGCTACAATAAAGTTTACAAACGTTGCATGATGACAGCTCAAAACTAGTGAATGAACATTACATAAAAAGAGCAAAAAATGTCTGTCAAGCTTCCTGGAAACTAATAAAAACCGAAACAAATGGAAACAAAATAAAAAATAATAAATTGACCATAGAAAATATAACACATGAGGGACAAATAATTAAATACCCTAAACATATAGCAAATATGTTTAACAGTTATTTTGCAAACTTGACATCTACTGAATTCAATAATAATCAAAAATATACGTATAAAATTAAATCTAATGATAACACTATGTTCTTGTCTCCCATAACTATTGACGAAATTACAAAAATCATATCTAAATTGAAAAATACATCATCTGTGGGCTACGCTGAAATAAGTACAAAAATAATCAAATCCTGCTCGAAAGAAATAGCTCCAGTATTGGCTTACTTGATCAATTTATCATTTGAAGAAGGAGTATTTCCGGATTGCCTAAAAATATCTGTAATAAAACCAATTTACAAGAAAGGGAAACGGGACTATGTAGAAAACTATAGGCCTATTGCTCTTACTCCTATAGTGTCTAAAATATTTGAAACTGCCATGCGAGACAGAGTTACAAACTTCATAGATTAATTTTCACCAAATCAAAATGGCTTTCAAAAGGGCAAGTCAACTACCTTAGCAGTTTTTAACCTTCTGGATAAAATAATAGAATCAGTCAATAAAAAGATACCTGTTACAGCCATACTATTTGACATTAGCAAAGCCATTGATTGCGTTTCACATACCCTCCTTTTAAAAAAATGTGAAATCTATGGAATTTGAGGTCAAACATTGAAATGGCTGGGTAGCTACTTCAACAATAGGAAGCAATACCTAGAGATTTCTAACATAAATGGAAAGAATGAGTTACAAGTCCATATATCGATTGTACAGACTATTAAATATGGGGTACCGCAGGGTAGTATACCCTTTGCTCTTCCTACTCTACATTAACGATCTACCCGAAAATATAGATTTCTTCTGTGCGCTTTTTGCTGATGACATTGCCCTCGTAATTCCTAGCGAAGAAAAGACAACTTATTATGCTGACATAAATAATACAGTTAAACGCCTAATACCCAGTGTATGTATACAGGACAATAATCTGACAATAAATATGACAAAGACAAAATATATACAATTCCATAATAGAAGTGGGAAGAAACAAATGTTAAAAATAGAGTATCAAAGTAAACACATGAATCTGTATTCCTGGGGTTATCACTTGATGAATGCCTTACATGGAAAACACATATTGACCAATTATGTACCAAAATAAATCGGTTCTCTTATGCCTTATGGAGACTGCAAAAGATTAGTTATTAGTAATAGAGACACTGCTTTGTTGGCTTATGGTTATGTGGGGTCAAACCTGACATATGGCATTCCTATATGGGGAAACTCAGTTCAGATAGATAAAGCATTCATAGCACAGAAAGATGTATTCGGGCAATCTGTGACTTATCACCAATAACCAGCTGTAGACCTTTATTCCGGGAATTGAAACTTCTAACATTACAAAATTTAATTTAATTTTACATTCTTTACAAAACGAAGTGAAGTCTGCAGATTCAATCCAAGGCACCCAAATCGCTTAATGCTGCCATATAGTGTTACAGATATTTGCAGCAAAAACTGTCAAACAATGTGTGTTAGATTATTTAACCATTTACCGGATGTTTTGAAAGAATTGCCTTACAACAGGTTTATTCACAAATTGCGCATGGTCTTGACTGAAAAATGTTTAGAATAACAATATGGAAATGGACATGGTAATTTATAATTTTGTTTGGCTTTGTAGTTATTTTTTAAACGTATTTACTAATATATATATATTTTTTGTTTAATTTTAATTGGTATTTTCAAAAATTGTAAATTATTATTAATGAACCTCAATTGATATAGGTAATATTTGCATGCTGTTATACAGTTAAGTGTGTGCACTAGTTTTGTTAAAATAAGACCACTTGTTACCATATTTACTGCAAATAAAGAACTTTGACTTTGAATGATCTTTGCCAACAATGACCTAACACGGAAAGAAAAGATCTTTGACAAGAAATACAGAGTACATATAGGACAAAGAGACGAATGGAACATAGACACAAGCGGAACAGTTTGCTACACAGATGGCTCCAGAATTGAGTCATTGAAGCTAGCTGGCGCGGGTGTGCACATAAGGTGCGAGGATGGTACAGTGATAAACAGATCAATCTGACTAGACAGGTTCGGCAGCGTATTCCAAACAGAAATATACGCTATCATGGAATGCGCAGATATATTAGACAACCAGGACAACGTCACCAAGGTCACTATCACTGTTGGAGTCGGTGTCAGCCAAGGAAACACTACAATATACCTAGCAATATACCTATTTCTTACATATCACGTTTACGTATGTATATAGGTAGTTACAAACCTACATTGGCTGACACCGACTCCAACAATAACAAAAACTGTACCTACATTGTTTTAGAAGAATACGAAATTATTTCTTTACTTTTTAGTGCTTTGTTTTGGAATTGTTTTTTTTGAAGTTGGTTTTTTTTTGTTAAAATTTTTGTTTATTTCTTGATTTTCAGTGAATAGTTCTTATTTATTTCATCCATCGAAAAAGTATCGTCCAATTGCTCCTAAGAATTGAAGAGTTCCGTTACTTTGTCATGGATCCCATAATCAGAACCTAACACTCATCAAACTACCCTTGAAGTATATCCTTTCCAATAAAAAAAGAAGCATTCAAATCGGTTGGCGTGTTAATGAGTTATTCGTCCATTTGTCGCGCATATGGTTTATCTAGATTTAAGACTTATATGGATTTCCCATGGATGCCACTGTCAGAACTTGACCAAATTAAAATGGGATCACACGGGCAGCATCAGCTTTCAAATAAAAAAAGAATTATCAAAATCGGTTGGCGTAATATTGAGTTCCCCGTCCATTTGTCGCGCATTTTGTCTATCTAGATTTAGGACTTATATGGATTTCCCATGGATGCCACTGTCAGAACTGGACCAAATTAAAATGGGACTACACGGGCACCATCAGCTTTCAAATAAATAAAGAATTATCAAAATCGGTTGGCGTAATATTGAGTTATTCGTCCATTTGTCGTCCATTTGTCGCGCATTTTGTCTATCTAGATTTAAGACTTATATGGTTTTCTCATGGATGCCAATGTCAGAACTAGACCAAATTAAAATGGGACCATTCGGGAAGCACCAGCTTTCAAATAAAGAAAGAACGATCAAAATCGGTTCACCCAGTCGAAAGTTATGAGGTAGCAAACATTAAAAAAAAAACATACAGTCGAATTGAGAACCTCCTCCTTTTTTTGAAGTCGGTTGAAAATGTACTGCAATATTGTACACCCTAAAAAGGTCTATCTCTTACGGATAACCTACAATAACTATTTTTTGTCCTTTCGTTTTTACGAGAAATATGGCTTATTTAGAAAGCGATTTTGAGCAATACAGCATTATACTTATAAAATTAAGTACCTTAAATACATTGTGCAATTAATAAAGATCAATATGACTCTATGTAGCATGTGATTTAAATGAATATTTTCGAAGATATTACAGTTTTTTTTAAACTTGCGAAAATAAATTGCCGCGTCAGTCGCGTCCTGCGTACTGCGTGCGTACACTCAACTAACGAGCGTTAGCGTTGCTGCGATAGCGATGATACTATCGTGACCTCGAAAATCAGTTGTACTATCTATAGTCCTATAGAAACTATCGACCCGTGACGATACTATCGATAGTATCGATAGTGAGATTTAAGCGATACTATTGATCTTTTTCGATACTATCGATAGTATCAGTTATTAACTATCTATAGTTTCGATACTATCGAAACTATCGATAGGATGTGTGTCGATAGTATCGATAGTTTTGCCCTATTGATAGTCGAACATTTAACGATACTATTGCAAGCTCTTAAAAGGTTTCGTTTTATTCCCAGTCGATAGTATCGAAAATACCTCGATAGTTACTAAAGCAAAACTATCGATAGTATCCATAGGCGCGATACTATCGATAGTTATTAACTGATACTATCGATAGTATCGAAAAAGATCAATAGTATCGCTTAATTCTCACTATCGATAGTATCGTCACGGGTCGATAGTTTCGATAGGACTATCGATAGTATGACTGATTTTCAAGGTCAACTATCGCTATCTCAACAACACTACCGAGCGTGTAGGTGAATAAGTAAATCGAATTACTTAGTGGCACAGGCCTGGTTTGGGGTCTGATGATCGTGTTGTAATTGGTTCCAGATGTTTATTTATTTATCTCTGGGCATGTCATTATCTTGGGAGACTTATTGAACAATATCATCAAATTTTGTTTTAAGTCCTTAGCATTTTATTTTCAAGGTGTGGAACGTAAACGGGAAACAACAGGGTTTGGCAGTCAACCTCCAACAAAAAGATCAAGGATAGGATCCCCAGCTGAGGCAGTTGGTGGCGCTTCTTTGGAAGTGGACCCCGTAGATCTAGTGCCAAATGTGTTGCAGGCTTTGGATACTCATAACTCAGACAAACTGGTGTGGAAAGTTTCTTTTTGCATTCTTAATTCTTTTGAAAAATAAAATATTTGAAGATGCAGATGCTGTTCTGTATATTCCAACTTTTTGGTATAAATAAAGCAATGAATAGTTTTTTTCTTTTAGCTCGGCCTCCTTACTGGTTCAATCCGTCTACTCAAGTCTCAGCGCTCCAAACCGGACCCCATTCTATGCATGAGCATGCTGTACCTTACCAAAATTCGACCTAACATGTTTGCTCATGAGACGGTAACCCAGTCTCTTTGTACACTACTGAAGAGAGAGCAGGGCGCCGCATTCAAGAGCAAGGGGAACCCGCTGGTGTTTGTGTTGGCTTGTAACATGCTTTATGCTGGACATAAGGATAGTAACAACTGGCCTGACACTTTTATCAAGGTAATTATTATGCATCTTGAAAAAAATATTCAAAAAGACAACCAAAATAAAGGACTAGCATTTGTTTCAAAACAATGCCATTACATACCTTAAAATTACAACTAAAACCACAAGATAAGATACCTGTCATGTTAGTATTACAAGTGGTTACGAAATGTATTTTGTTTTTCATCTAGGTGTACATTGAGGATGCTTTGAATGAACGTTGGTGGGTGGAATGTGCATGGTGCAAGTGTCTGGTGGAGAATATCGTCACGGCGTTCAGCACTAAACATCCGCCACCTTATCTAATTCCGTCTGATAATACTCTTGGTGAGTTAACCAAAATATATCTGCCATAAGAGTGAATGCTTAACTTTTTTGAATAAAAGAAATACCTTTTTAATCTTATGTCTTCTAGTATCAGTAATAAGTTTGTTCTGCAGGTACTATGTCACCCTCTGGGTCTGGATCGCCATTGATGGGTAGCACTGATGAAGATACTGACAACACCGAGCTTGAATATTCTGTTTTCCCCAGGTAAAATGAACCATGTTAATTTAACCTCGCTTTGTTAATTTATTTCTGTTAATTCTCAAAATATCAGAAAACACACTAGCAAAATTCGTTGGGCCCATTGGGATTTCAGTAGTAAAAGTGTTCATATATTGTTATATTTATTTTTTATAGATATTCAAGCAGTTACGAAACCGTGGAAGCCTTGGTGCTGGAAGCTATCAAGGAACAGATACAACGACGCGCTGCGCCCGACACCATTCATAAAGGCTTTTTGAAGTTGCTGGCGGCGACTTGCGGCTTCCCTGAGGTGTGTACATTTGCGTCATCATGTTCCTAAGTTTTTTAGATGCTTCTCTTACAGAATAATCTGGTGAGTCTATCTTCTCACTGGTCGGCTGACGTCCTAGTCAGAAGTAAGATAATTGAGTGTCTTGTTTGTATGAACTGATATTGTTAAATTAGGTGGACATGTCATGGGACAGAGTTAGCACTAGGCTGTTGTAATATTGTTCATTGTCTGGATCCTTGACACAATGAATAAGAATGAATAAAAAAATCGGGACAACATCACATACTTGGTCCTGATCCCAGAGTAAACCGCGTCAAATACGTAATGTCATTTATGTTTACAGATCCGCATGATATCAGCATCCCGTCTAGAAGCCTGGCTGCATTCTGGCAAGCTCTGGCGCTGCGCCCAGGAATTGCTCGCTTACGTGTGCTGCAATGTGGACGCGTGCGGGCCGACCGCCGCCCGCGACCACGAGGTGCTGGCGCAGCTGGCCCGCATGCGGCTCAAGACCAAGCCGCTGCAGGCTGCGTACCAGACCTGCCTCAGGTGAGTTCGAGTTCAGCCTGGCTGCAAGTTTAGCACAAGAGCTGCTTGTGTACACATTTGTTCTAGGTATCAGGTAGACCTCAAATCCGTAGCCTTTCGCTTTTTGAATAACACTTTTCGTGACACTTATATAATAACTCAGTCAGAAACTAGGGTGTGAAACTGTAAACATTTGAAAAATCGACGAGCTGTTGGTAAGATTCCCTCCTGATTCCTGGACCTACTGGTTTTCCATGTGTTTCTTCTTTCTGTTTTTCTGGTTGTTATCTAAATTTTTTTTTCTCAGAGAGATGGTGTCAGACAGCCCAGCGCTCCTCCGCAGCGTGGTCACCCACACGATCTACAACGAGCTCTCGAACGTGCGCTCGCCCAACAACATGTCTGTCCTCGCCGCTCTTATCCAAGCCCAAGCTCAGCTGGTGCCAGCGGCCATGGCTGATACTTACCACGAGTTGCTGCTGCGGCCAGAAGACTACTTGCGGCCGCTGCGGGCGCTGACGCGTGAGTGCGTGCGGGCGGCGCGCGCGGACGCGCAAGCGCTGCTGCCGCTGGCGAGGGCGCTGGCGCAGCCGCAGCAGCAGGAGATACCCGCTGAAGTGAGTGTACCGGCACAACTAGACTTGAATCAAGGCCTAAAGTATAGCATGAATACTCAAAGTACTAGCGGCCAGTTGTATGAAATTTTTTCAATTATATTAGTGACTGCGCAGCGTAGGGGAGCGTCCCCTGGGTGGCGGATGTGGGAATGGTCGATAGTGTTGCATAGCTAGGCTAGGTATTGGCTAAGTCCGGTGGACTCGCTGACCAACGTAGGTTGTGGTCATACAACATTTTAGGGGTTGTGCGAGGGTTAACAACTCTCCCATGTAAAAAAAACTGAGAGTTACGAAACCGATAATAAATAAAAAAGATCTGATCCCAAAACAAACAATGTCTTAAAGCATGGATTTATGGACTTACAATTTGCCTCGTGGAATGTAAGAAGTTTGTAATAGTGCCAGCTATTTATCAGGTCATCAAAGAGATGCTAACTATAGATTTTGAATAGCTGCTCTCCAGGAGGTATGGTGGCCTGGAATGGAGAGTGCTTGCTAGATAGTGGCCACACGCTTTTTTACAGTGGGTACGGGCTTCTTAGTCGATGGTAAAGCTTTATCATGTGTGTTACAATTCAAGCCAGTTTCGGATTGGATTTCGGTACTGCGTGTCAAAAGCAAATGCTTTAATGTCACTCTCCTAAATGCGTATGCCACTACAGAACTAGCAGAAGATGACACTAAGGATATTTTCTACGTAGAACTTGAAGCTGTTTATGATGATATTCCTGACTTTGATGCCAAGATCGTTGTAGGAGATTTCAATGCAAAAGTAGAAAGAGAAGAGGCATTCTTGCCCACCATCGGTAAATATAGAAAGCACGGGTGCTCAAATGAGAATGGAGTTCGATTAATAAACTTTGCATAATTGACATCCATGGTTATCCGGAGCACTATGTTCCCGCACAAGGATATTTACAAGGGAACGTGGAAATCCCCTGATAGCAATACGTTGAATCAGATACATCATGTCCCTATAGATACAGGCATACAAAAATAATAGAAGACGTAAGAACATTTAGGGGGGCTGACTATGTCAGTGATCACTATTTGATAGGTGTCAAGATTAAAGCTAAGATAAGGAGTACCGTGGCGAAGGCAGTTGCACGCGAAAACATTGTTAATGTGTAGAAGAGTCAAGGTGAGGAAACTCAAAGGAAATTTCAATTAGAGTTAAAGAATAGCTTCGAGGGTCTCGAACTGTCAGGAAATATCGATGAGGCATGGGAAGCAATCAGGGTAAAAGTATGTGAGGTAGGACTTAGTACCTTGGGTAAGAAAAGGCCGAATAAAAGAAAGAACTTGCTGACACCGGCATGTGAAAGTTTGTTGATTGAGAGAAGGCGACTTGAAAACCAAGCTGAACAAGGACCTTAATAACCCTTATGTGGAAAGATAATTACGAAGAAATTCGTTCAGAAACAAAGAGAGCAATGAAATCTACTAAGAGGAAACATCTGCTGGAAGACTTCGTCCGTAACATGGAAGACCTCATCAGAGCGAATGAGAGTAGAAATTTTTTCCAGGAAGTCAGGACTGCAAAAAAAGAGTACCAACCTGGTATGCAACTTTTAGAAGACGACCACAGCAACCTTATCACAGACCGGTCGGAAATTAAAAGAATGTGGCGTGAATACTTCCAGAAGCTTCTCAATAGTTCACCCCCTCAGCAAAGGCTAGATGTATCCTTTGACAATAATGATGTGGAGGTGCTTCCGCTAAGTTTTGAGGAGGTGAGAGCCGCCATATTAAGGCTGAAATACAATGAATCACCGAATCGACCACCTACCTAGTGAACTTTGGAAATATGGCGGAGGTATGCTTCAGTCTAAACTATATGAGCTAATGGTTAGTATCTGGAATGGCGAGGAAATACCCCTGCAATGGAACATAGGCGTTATATGCCCGGTACATAAAAAGGGCCCTGGAAAGAAATGCGGAAACTACAGAGTGATTGCCCTGCTACCTACGGCGTACAAAATCCTGTCCTATGTGTTGCTGAATAGGCTGGAGCCTTATGCTGTGACCATAGTAGGTGATTACCAGTGCGGGGTCCGGCGCAAATATTTCTTTTGAAACAGTTGATGGAGAAAAAGTGGGAATATGCGCAGGACACACAATCGCTTTTCGTTAATTTTGCTAAAGCATACGACAGTATTGATCGGAATGTGCTGTTCTGTATCTTACGGAAATTCCAAATTCCTACTAAGCTTGTGAATATGGTCGTGGCCGCCACAAGAGAAAGTAGGGCAGTTGTTCGAGTTGGTATTGATGTCACCGAGGAGTTCGAGATTCGCACCAGTCTGAAGCAGGGGATGCACTGTCACCTATGTTGTTCAACCTTGCACTCGAACACGTAATAAAGCAAGTCCTTTCTCTCGGCGTTGGAGTGCAGCTAAATGGGCAGCATAAGGTTATTGGGTACAGGATACAGAATGCCATCCGGTGTAGTGCAGCCTTACATTGGGTTTTGGTATCTAAGCTTCTCAGCAAACGTACATAGGTCATGATTTATAAAAATGTAATTAGACCGATTTTGATGTACGGCTGTGAGGCTTGGACCCTGACCCTTAAAGAAGAGACCAAACGTCTTTTGGCAGAAAAAAAGATATGGCGGAAGATCCTGGGGCCGGTACAGACAGAAGAGGGGACATGGCGAAGGAGATTCAATCAGGAGGTGGAAGACTTGGTGGCTGAGCCAAACATCATTGGCGAGATAAAGGCTCATAGATTTCGCTGGCTTGGCTATCTTGAACGAATGGGGCTGGATCGTGCAGTGAAGCGAGTGTATGGTCATATGGTCGTCGTCCAGTCGGTCCTCCTAGGTACCGCTGGGGGGACGAGGTTGTCAAGGGCTTGTCCGAGCTGCATGCCGATGACTGGCGGGAGACGGTGCCTGAAGGACGGTGGATGAAAGATAGTCCGAACAGGAGATCCTTATTATCGAAGCCCAAGACTCATTTTGGGTCGCTGCGCCGTTTAAGCATAAGCATTAGTGACAATATATTGCGAAAGACAACAAGTAATTATCCTTAAATATTGAGGTTGTGTATCAAATTTTGCGGTCAGATTTGAATTGCACACTGATAGAAATTAAAGCTCTTTTAACGCAATTTGCAAGGTGAAAGTGATTTTAGAGCTTTTAGCGAAAAAAACCTAAATCGGACCGCAGAGCTTGTCTTTTATGTAAAGTTTCCAAAGAAGTTTTTGTTGCTAACTCAAAAAAACACCTAGCGAAAAATACTATTTGATGTTTCCTTAGTGAATGTAACCAGCAAACGCAAAATCGTTGATTGCAAAATGGAGCGTTAAATACCTAAGTAACTTCACATTAGAACACAAAAAATTATGAATAAAGACACAAAAAGTTGATCATATAGCCATTACAATATATACGATGTCTCATTCATATTCTTTGCGACTTAATATTATGCATAATTTATAAATACATTATTTGTAAAATCATCAATTTGGTTCCTTTAAATTATCACTTCGTTCGGCTGTTGATAAAACAACTTTTGAATCTCTATAAAAGTTTTGTGTTATCTGATCTACTAACCAATTCCTTGTGCCCAGGTCCGCGAGCGCGCCTTCACATCCCTCGCCGACCTGTTCTGCTGCTGCTGCCTGGTGACGGCTTCGCACAGCAAGCATTTGCCGGAGTACAAGCAGCAGCTGTGCGGCATCCAGGGCTCCGCGCTGGGCTGGCTGCTGGAGACCGCCTGCACCACATATAGACCTTCTAGGCATGACTTCCAGCTGGCGTTGAATAAGGTACAGAGAGATGCCTTAGAGTTAATATCATAGGCCATATGTTAGGGAGTTTACACAATATGGGCTATGGGGCATAGTTGTAAATGTGGTAAAAGGGACGTACCTTTAGCACACACTTTGCTGTTCAGGTAATATATTCAGTCAGGCCCCCTATTCAGAACAAAGTTAACAACCGATTCGGTTATTTTCTTTTATTTTTAATTATTTTTTTAAGATGGGTGGTCTTATTAAAATTTTGTTTAGGTAAACTAAAGGCCTTGGCTTTAACATATAAAAATATTGATTGCTACCGTTAAGCGGGTCATTTACTATAATTAAAACCAAATTACCGAATCGGTCGATAACTTCATTCTGAATCAGGGGGCAGTTGACTGTAAAGCGCTTTCATTTATTTATTGATATCTTATTTTTAGTTGTGTTATAGATTGTATGTGTAATTCGATGTCGAGTATCACGAAACTCAAGTCATTAAAAAATATATATTTATGTGGGTTTCTCCATAACACCATTAACCATACTGCAAACAGCGTTGGGTGTAATGCTTTCTTACTTTAGTTAGGGTTGAACTCAAAACTCAAACTCAAAAAACTTTATTCTAATAGACTTTCACAGTAAGTACTTTCAAATCGTCAATTGGTTAATTTGTTAACCCTAAATATAAATGTAAATACTGAATTAACTTTTGGATGATTAGTTAATGTAGTAGTTTCACAAGGATCTATTCTGGGTTTTTTATTGTTCATTGTTCATGCCATGAAGGTTTGGCTTAAACGATGTTCATATTCCTCAGGTCATTGCATAATTTAGGTGTCATACACAGTAGTTTCAGTAGCGAACGTGTTCCTTTCCCCGCAGATAATGTTCGTAGAGAGCGTGGAGTCGTACAGCAAGGCGGACAACTGGCCGCCGGAGTGCGAGCGCGCGCTCACGCACCGCCTGTGCTGCGAGGCGCCGCTGCCGCAGCACAACCTGCTGAGGATCATCTTCATCGGCCTCTCTAAGGTACGATTAACAATGTAAAAAGGAGACCTACTTACTTACTTTCTCGAAGCTCTCTACAGGTTGCAGCGGCCTGCTATCAGTATTATCGGAAATCCAGAGGCGTTTTGGACTCTTAAAGCCTCTCCAACTGCGTAGAGACTTTGCAAGGTTAAGTGTTCTCTATCGCTTTTACAATGGAGAATGCACTGAAGAGTTATTTCAGCTTATCCCTTCCTCACCTTTCCACTCCCGCACCACGCTTGCTGGACTACGTAGACATCCACACACGATCCAGCATTTGTTGCCTCGCACTAAAAGGTTCGGGGACTCGTTCCTCTGTCGTACCATCCAGGAGAGGAAACACATGTTTCCTTTCTCTTATAGTCCCGGGTTCTTCAAGCGGGGCGAGAACAGGCATTTCTGCAGGCCTGCAAGGTGAGGATGACCAACCCAGTCATTCGATTGCACCTGTCCGCTTAAACGCGTCTAGGGTAAAACTCGGTAATACGCCCCAGTTGACAAAACGCCCCACCCACCTAACACGCACATTAAGAAAGCTACACAACACACGTATAGCGCGGCGAGTAGCCATCAGTCGCCAGATAACATGGCTGACGTGCACGCGTGGTTATTACGCTCGGTTAAAAAATATTGATCAATTTAGTTTTTCGGTGAAGATACAATTTGTGGTAAGTTGCTTACATTTTTTCATAAATTCGTACTCATTGTAGTTAAGTTAAATTGGTCTAAACTGTTGAAAATACACATAAATACACTTCATTATTCTCGTTCGCTCAGCGTTATAACCTTGAAATTGCGGCTTTGTCTTTGATGGGGCGTTTTAAGTAGCAAATGTTACAATATGCCTCACTGCTGTTTATTTAAAACGCCCCAGTATTCAAATTACACAGAAACTATTTTAAATTGTATTTTTTTTAGAATATCTCTCGTTAATATGAACGTAAGACTCTTCGTGCTTCTTGGAGCTCAGAAGATTTGGATGAAGCAATGCGATGCGTACGAAGTAAAGAAATGGGAGTGAATCAAGCTTCAAGGCATTTCAATATTCCATCTCGAACCTTAATAAAGCACCTTATAACAGGTAGATCAAAAGTGCCTCCTCCAATCCAGTATTTTCTACAGAGTACGAAAAAAAAGTTAGTTGCACACATAAAAAAACTAGAAAGAGTCGGATTTGCCCCCGAAAAAGAAAAAGACATGAAAGAAATGGCTTCTCAAACAGCACGAGAAAGAAAATCTGAGAAAAAAAACAGCAATTTAAAATTGATAGATGTATCCGAAGGTGAAATATCAAAAAATTACAGAGTAAACACAAATGAAAAAAATAAAACACTCGTAGCTTTGAAGAGAAAACCTGAAAATAAAAATAATTCAATAGATGAGGAAGATAGAACGGATGCATCTTCAGATGAAATTTTACATAACCGAGCTGAGAAATTTAAGCACTTTGAAGAAGCAAAGAAGAACAAACCAGCAAAGGTAAAGAGGGTCAGAAATAATGAAAAAGAAGTAGATTAGATAAATTTACGATGGAAAGAAAAAAGCTGAGGAAAGCCTATCCAAAAAACAGAAAAGTATTTTATTCATCGTCTTCCGAAACAGACGACGAAAACGACAATAGAACTGATATCTCTGAAGAAGAATTTTCGAGTATGGATGAAAATAAATGCATTGAATGCACAGAAAATTACTTCAAAACAAAGTTTTCTGAAGACTGGATTAAATGTTCGGCTTGTTCTGGGTGGTTACATGAGTTTTGTACCATGTACGGACGTTCCTGTAACAACTGTGGGCGGAAAGCTAAGAGAGGAGCTGTTAAAAGAAGCAATTTAAAAGAAAAAAAAAATAGTTTTGTTTAACTATTTTTATGATGATTGTTAATTGATTTGATGTCAAAGTTTATCGGAAAGACTGTTATGTTTATCATTACCTAATGTAGAAGACTTTTTTTTTGTTCAAATTTTATAATTAGTTACTTAGAAGATTTTTTTTATTGAAAGCTTTTGAAGATTTTTAAATCTTGCCTTAACATTGTGTTGTGTTTGTTTATTATTAAACTTTTGATAGATGTGGTTTTTCCCATGTTTTGGTTCAATTTATGTATGAATCTAAGTATACTGGGGCATTTTAAATTGCCTGGGGCATTTTATAAAACAAAAGAGGCGTATTAGGTGACATGTATCTGACAAAACGCCCCACTCCGTGTCTAAATAATATAGCAATAAGTCTTTACCTATCGTTCCTATTACATTAAGCTGTTGTCATATTATTGTCAACTAACCAAATAACGTCCTAAAATAAAAATAATGATTATATTTATAACTACCTGACTTTTATTGAAGTTTTAAAAAAAGGGGGGCGTATTACCAAGTTCTACCCTATGTCGGTTGTGATTGGAGCCAGACATGTGCTGGTAAGAAAAAAAAGTCACTGACCTAATCGCTTATAGTCATTCTACAATATTTTAGCTATCACAATACCAACACATTACTGAAATGTGACTAAAAGTTAAATTTTCTTACTAGTATACCTGTTACCCTCTGCATGTTCAAGAGTGAAGAAGCAGGAACAACTAATGTTTTATCGAGCAAGTTCATATTTAGACCCACAGAAGATCTCCTCCTCGTTCTTGCCGATTTTTGCTTGACATTTTTATCATTACGATTATGCCAATGTTGCTAATGACACGTTTTTGAAGGAATTTCAGATGATGACGAAAGATGTAATTTCAAGCTCATATTGTTTTCCTCACACATGTTATTTTTCGTTCGCACCCAAAGGACATCCCAGTAGCCCCAGCCGAAGCCCTAGACCTGGTAGAACAGCTGGTGCGCCGCGCCTGCGCACTGCCGCCGGACGACAACCCGCTGCACGTGGACAAGCTGGAGCTGGCTGACTACGTGTTCCAGCTGTGCCAGTTCAACCCGCCGGACAACATGCATCTGCCCCAGGGGTGAGTGCACTAACCACTGCGCTCAGCAGAAGCGCTAGACCTGGTGGAGCTGGCCGACTACGTGTTCCAGCTGTGCCAGTTCAACCCGCCGGACAGCATGCATCAGCCCCAGGGGTGAGTGCACTAACCACTGCGCTCAGCAGAAGCGCTAGACCTGGTGGAGCTGGCTGACTACGTGTTCCAGCTGTGCCAGTTCAACCTGCCGGACAACATGCATCTGCCCCAGGGGTGAGTGCACTAACCACTGCGCTCAGCAGAAGCGCTAGACCTGGTGCAGCTGGCCGACTACGTGTTCCAGCTGTGCCAGTTCAACCCGCCGGACAACATGCATCTGCCCCAGGGGTGAGTGCACTAACCACTGCGCTTAGCAGAAGTGCTAGACCTAGTGGAGCTGGCCGACTACGTGTTCCAGCTGTGCCAGTTCAACCCGCCGGACAACATGCATCTGCCCCAGGGGTGAGTGCACTAACCACTGCGCTTAGCAGAAGTGCTAGACCTAGTGGAGCTGGCCGACTACGTGTTCCAGCTGTGCCAGTTCAACCCGCCGGACAACATGCATCTGCCCCAGGGGTGAGTGCACTAACCACTGCGCTCAGCAGAAGTGCTAGACCTGGTGGAGCTGGCCGACTACGTGTTCCAGCTGTGCCAGTTCAACCCGCCGGACAACATGCATCTGCCCCAGGGGTGAGTGCACTAACCACTGCGCTCAGCAAAAGCGCTAGACCTAGTGGAGCTGTCCTACTACGCGTTCCAGCTGTGCCAGTTCAACCCGCCGGACAACACGCATCTGCCCCAGGGGTGAGTGCACTAACCCCTGCGCTCAGCAGAAGAGCTAGACCTGGTGGAGCTGGCCGACTACGTGTTTCAGCTGTGCCAGTTCAACCTGCCGAACAACATGCATCTGCCCCAGGGGTGAGTGCACTAACCACTGCGCTCAGCAGAAGTGCTAGACCTGGTGGAGCTGGCCGACTACGTGTTCCAGCTGTGCCAGTTCAACCTGCCGGACAACATGCATCTGCCCCAGGGGTGAGTGCACTAACCACTGCGCTCAGCAGAAGCGCTAGACCGGGTGCAGCTGGCCGACTACGTGTTCCAGCTGTGCCAGTTCATCATGCATCTGCCTCAAGGATAAGTGGGTAATAACTGGTAACCACTCTGCTGGGAAAAAAGGCGAGTGAATCGGCTAGAGCTGCCAGTCTTTATGATCCAACTGTAAAGGAGGGGAGAGGAAATGATGTGGACTGTATATTGGGTGAAAAGTAAAGCGTGTATTGATAAAATATAATAAAAAACAGGAAATAATAAAATAATCAACTATACAAACCAAGACGTAGAACAGAACCCAAAAATATGACAGGACTTATGTCAAGAACAGAAAAAGATTCACATTGAAAAAGGTACAAAAACTACAAGAAAGTATTTAGTCGGCAACACCAACTGTGCCATGTGTGCCATTCAAACCCATCTTCCTATATGCACTTACCTCGAGGGTGAGTGTACGTACATTTACTGCAAACCGTCCGTGCCTACGACCTGGGTACCCAATGCATGCTCTTTGACCATCTGATCTTACATACGTTTAATAATATTTTAAATAATATACATATACAAGTACAATAAAATAAAATATATTTTAAAACTAACATATTGAATAATAGTTCTTGTAAATACGAGCGTAGGGTGACTCCTAGAGACTTATAAAAAGTACATAGGACAAGTCAAATACAAAAAAATATTGTAGCAAAAATATACTGAATAAAAATAAACTTACATAAAATAATACTATGATAGTTAATATCATAATTAAACATATTGTGACACTACCACCGGTTCGGAGGTTGTTTCCGATCGAGAAGACTCCGGCAAGAAACTCGATGGTTACTCTTTTCAATCTTGTTTTCATACACAGAAAATGAATTAACAGATTAAAGTCATAACAAAAAAGTGTGCAGAGGAGCAGATTATACCTAAGATGACCACAAATTCTTATCATTTAAGAAATCCTCGACACTACGAGTATAATAACCTCGCTTCATTAACTTAACTTTAATTTGTGACTTAAAGTGGTGAATAGGCAGTTCAACAAGAGTCTGCGGATGCCCGAACCCCTTTAACTTCCTGTTGTCAGATTTTTTGTTGCGACAAAACGTCATGCTTAGTAATGATTAATCTTTCAAGAGACAGAGGAAGATCCAATGAAAGTAGAACCATTCAAAAACTGCCTGATTTTGAAATACTCAGAATAAGACTTGTTAAAAAACTCATTATTTTCACATAGATAGTTTCTACGTCGCCGACTGTGGATTTCATATTCCTTAGAAATAATCACCTGGGTATATCACTATCAATAACTTATTTTTTAAGGATGTTATCGCCTGCAAACTCAAACTCAAATAACTTTATTCAAATAGACTGTATCAGTACTTTCAAATCGTCAAATTTACAGCAAAATATACTAAATAATAGACATAAATACCATAATAATATGGATATGTAAATAAACAGTATACAGACATAATGCGACTCTACCACCGCGTCGGAGTTGTTTCTTGTTGAGAAGACCCGGCGAGAAACTCAGCAGTTACTCTTTAAAACTCGTTTTGGGTTTACAACAGGCGTTAGTAAAGTACAAGCAGAGTGTCATTTTAATACAAACGTTTATCATAATTGTCCAGGTACACTCCACCAGCGCTGGCCATCACGTCGCTGTACTGGCGCGGCTGGGTGCTGCTGGTGATGGTAGCAGCGCACAACCCGCACACGTTCGCCGAGCGCGCCGCTGCGATGTACCCCACGCTTAGGTCGCTCATCGAAATGTGTATCACCAAGTAAGTTGTGCTTTATTTTGGTTGAGTTATTATTTCAAACTCATTCCCTGCGGTTAGGGGAAGGGAATACTACCGAGGTATCCCTGCCTGTCGTAAGAGACGACTAAAAGGGCCCTTGGGGTCGCGAAGGGCACGCGGGGGGGCCTGCGTGTGTTTCGGTTTGCGATCCCGAGGATGATTAGGTAACGCGTGTCTTCGGACACAGTCAGTGGTCAGACAGTGGTCTGTGTTATCGTGCACTGGAGTTGAGCTTGCTCCTCCCGAGGCTGGCTGCCAGGCGGCCTTGCGCGCCGAAGGGTCCTGCGAGGAGTCTCTCCCTCGTTGGGGATCCCGGGTCCCTTCCATTCTGCGCCGAAGATGACCACCGTCAGGTTTTAGTGGGTAGAGGTCTCTGTTTTTCCATGAGTCCTGCACCCAGGGCCTTGGGAATGCCTCAATACATTTCCTGACGCAAAAAAAAAGTATCTCTGACTCACAAAAAATATACTTTTAGCATTAGGTTCGCCTTTTTCAATCTGTCTTTTTTGCTATACAAGGTAGATATGTTAGTTTGATGCATTTTGTGGTACCTATACTATGAATGTTTTTTTTTATCTCTGTCGCCTACAAGAAAATGTGTCTTTAATATAGGTACCAACTTCAGAACGTGCTAATTTTGGTACCCTTTATTAACGGGGTACCTGTTAGGATTTGTAGGCAAAGTATAATTACGGTTTCGAGTCAGGCGGTGCGGCGCCAAACGGAATATGCGCTGTCACGAATAAGCGAACGCGATAAGTTTCGATTCAACGTGCAAGCAGGTGACTGTTGTAAGAACAAGCAATTTTGTACCTAAATTAGTCTAAAGTTCGGAAATTATCTTTCTGTACGGTAGTGGTATTACTCACGTCACGTATCTCATATATCACGTACCTCATTGACTGTTTTTTTTTTTTTTTATGTAATAGGGAACAAACGAGCTAGAAGGTCACCTGATGGAGAGTGATCACCTCCGCCCATGGACAACTGCAACACCAGAGGTGTCACCGATGCGTTGCTTGCCTTTTAGATGGGAATACGCTCTCTTCTTGAAGGCCCCGATGTCATATCCCTTTGACTTGCCGACCGCAAATTCGCGTCGATCTTTGCAGTATCTCAACTAACAAGCCATAACTTCCTCACAGCAAGCCCAGCATAGAATGGGGCACAAACGCCGCGGCGGAAACGGAAAGAGCGGAGAGCGAGCGCGCGGCCATCTTGCAGCTGGAGACGCACCTCGCCGCCGCCAGCAACGCCAAGCTGCCCGTCACCGAGCACACCTCGCGGCTGCTCAGCCAGGTAGGATGACCTGTAACTATATTTTAGGATTTTTTACACCAAGATCGTCTACACGCAGATCACATGGAACTTACATTATAGTTGTAATGACTTGCTCAGCATAGTGTGAAGCCAAATAAATGAAATAACGAATGTAAATAATTCAACCTTTAGTAGGTTACGCAAAACTTATGACTATATGATCCCACATTTTGTCAATTTTATTTAAATTGGGTTTGCGTTTGGCCTCAGTCTCGCGTGGTGGTAGGCGATGACGAGGCCGATGGTGTTCTGGGGGCAGGCTTACCCAGAAAATGCCTATTCACTCTGGCCTTGACGACACCAAGGTTGTAAGTACCTGGGAACACAGACGCAGGGAGAGCGTTCCATTGCCTAGCGGTGTGGACCAGAAAACTTAATTTAATCTTATGAACCTATAATAGTTAGTTTGTTAATGTAATAGTTAGTATGTTATTTCATGCTAGTCTTTATCTTGATCACTTGTCATCAAAATAAAATGCTATTTTTTTTCTTTATTTCTTTTAGAGAAAAAAAAACAGAAGTTGGCTTCATCATCGTAATTATTGTTCGTTTCTACAGCTAACGACATTGGACCCTCTCGCCGCCGCCCGCAAGCCTCCCCAATCAGTCATAGAGAGTCTCCAGACCCTCAGCACTACGCTGCGCCTCGGCCGACTGCTGTGCCGGCAGCCAGCGCTGCTGCTGGACCTGGTGGAGCGGCACGGCACCCGGCGCGCGATGCCCTGGCTGCATCAGCTGCTGCGCCACGAACAGCTGGAGCTCAGGTACTTACACAGCGTCATAGGGTAGCTTTCCATTCTGCCATTTATTCTGCCAATAACGTTTTATTTATGTATTTTTCGCTATCATATGTTTTCATACAGAAATACTTCAAAAATATAATGAAACTTCGCTGCAACTTTATTTGCAAAAAAGTAAGTGGTCGCACGTGCAATATTATTTTCTGGGTAAAAAATTATTGAGACTATCTCGTATAAATAATAAAATGTATTCGTTTCCTTCTAAAAAAATATAAAATGTATCTCGTATAAAAAAAAATGTATTCGTCTCCTTCTAAAAAAAATTAAATATAAAATGTATTTCGTAGTTATTTTTTTCTCTAAAACTATCAACTTCACAAATATTTTGCTATGTGAGACGCATCAATCAAAATCGTGCCCGACAGCGTTTCTCTAGTTTTCCGTTTAGCATTCGCTGCAGTGTGCTAAAGGCTTAAGTCCACGAATTAGACGCTGGGGCTCAAAGTGCGCAAGCATCTTAACCTCTCCATACGACATGATGTTTGCTTTTTCCTTTTACTTCTTTTATGAAGGTCCTCTTTCTTTTACTTTGCCTTCTAAATACTGTTGGTAAAAGGTCGTCATATCGTGTAATGTGGCCTATAATTTTGGCTCAAATTAAACATCAGGTTGAAGGCGACACCGGTTTTTAACCGGTGCTCACGTATGGGGCCGAGACCTGGGTTTTTACTAAGGAAGTCCTTCATGAACTTCAGGTGGCTCGGAGAGCAATTGAGAGAAAACTGGTTGGAGTTACGCTGAAATGAGTGGGTTAGAGAGCGTAGTAAAGTGAGTGACGTTACTAAACGGGTTGCGAAATTGAAATGGTAGTGGGCTGGCCATGTCGCCCGTAAGCAAGGCTCTTGGTGCAAGGCGGTGGTGGAATGGAGGCCGTGGGGCGAGAAGCGTCCACGAGGAAGACCGCAGATGCTTTGGTGTGACGACATCATAAGACTGGCAGAAACAAAGTGGTTGGAAACTGCTCAAGACCGTGAAAGATGGCATAAAGGCCTACACCTTAGCGGTTGAAAATGGCTAAAGAAGAAGAAGGCGACAAAAATTATAGTATATTTTATATCGAGGGACTAAACGAAGCCATAACATACCAGAGGTCAATGAAACCGAGGGTTTATTAAGTTGGCGTTTAGTCTCGAGGTGCAAACTATATTTTTCACTTTGAGTGTGAGAAAAATGGTCAATAGTACAAAAACATTTAAAACCGAACTTTACACTGGACAAAAGTTCTGAAATTTTCGTGGTCAGTTTTTTCTTCTGAACTGAACCACAGATTAACAATTTAAAACACATGGCGCCACCTTCTTTGCGTACAAACCATGGAACTAAAACTCTCAACATTTTCGCAATGAAGACGGTCCACACGCCACAGATAATATAACTGTTTTGCATTACAACAAAACAACTATTATGTGTTGGAGAAAACACAGTGTTGGCTGTGAAGAAAGCAGTCCTGATATTTGTCATAAATAATGAAAACTTACCAAATTTTACGTTGTTTCTACTTTGTGGCTCGACACCTGAGGGCCGAGTCCGTAACTTACTCGGCTTTGCAACCTGTCAAGGCTGTGAAATTCAATAGTCTTCTCACCAGCAAGGCCTTGCCGCAACACTGTGTTTTCTCCAACACATAATAGTTGTTTTGTTGTAATGCAAAACAGTTATACTATGTGTCTTCTAAAACACAGTGTTGGCTGTGAAGAGCTGTTTGTTATCTGCTGGTGTCAAGCAAAACGCTATTGTTGAATAAAAAATTAATATTGTTGACTTCAAAAACATCATTAAAAATAAAAATATTTTTTTATTTTAAACGATTCTCTCTTTATATGGATCTATTAGAAAAATATCGACAAAACAATTTCTAACCAAGCTTAGAAACCTTATGTGTGTAGAGATAGTCATGCAGCCTTTCGTTCCAGTTATGTTGATCTATATCAATTAATCTAACTTACCAAACAATCTAGGTACTTAGAGACAATTGTAATATGAATTTCTCACAAATTTAATAACAAAATAAAGTTAATCTTCTAATTCAGTTTTGGAAAAAAAATAGATAGATCTAAGCATAAAGGTTTTTTTTGGCGGTAGGTGCTAAAAAAAGTAACACAGAGCTCCTGCAGTTAATTTCAATTTATTTAATATTTTACTCAAATTTCAAAACAAAAATAGTCAAGTCTCTTATTAAACAGTGTATCCATTAAGGATTATTAAAAGTAGCAGTGCCCAATGCTGATATAGTTTATTTGTAAGCACCTACCTGCTGGCTACAGTTTCACAACACTTCACTGTCACTATTAAGACACCAGTAAGTTACACTATGGTCAATACACCCAAACGCAGCTTGGAGGAGATCGCGGAGACATTGGAGTCAAATCTTATAAGGCGCATGGAGGAGTTTGAGGCCCAGATGAATCCCGCTAAAGCTGTTGAGCCCAAGGATGTCTCACAGCTGCACACAGAGTTTCAAATCTTTAAGGGCGTAGTGTGGAGCGTGATCAAGCTACTGCGGCAACAGATGGCTGAGATGGATAATTACATGGATGTCACAGAGATGCGCCATCGCAGAAAGTTTTTACTCCTTAGTGGTGCCCCTGAGTCTGCAGGTGAGGACGTCATAGCCACTGTATTGGACATCTTGCAGGGTAAGCTACATATTCCAGATGCTTCAAAGTCCGGCATAAAGGCCTGCTACAGGCTTGGCACTGCTAGTGACGATCACCCACGGCCAATATTGATCAAGTTCTCAAATGTTGATCTGAAGTCTGCCACTTGGAAGAGCAAGGCTCAACTCAAGGGTACTACATATGTGCTGAGCGAGTTTCTGACACGCCATCGTCAGGCGTTATTCATTGCTGCCCGTAAACATTTCGGGATGAGGAACGTCTGGACGCTCGACGGAAACATCTCCATAAAATTGCCAAATGGGACCCGGAGTCGAATCAACACCCAGGCTGAGCTCGATGTGCTTGTCAGCGCTCATGGCATTCCAGTTGAAGGTTCCCCTGGCGAATCCAACAGCAGCAAAAACAAGCCAGCTTCATCCGCGCCGAAATCGCTGCCTCCGGCTGCAGTAAAGGCTGCCCAACCTCCCAAAGAGAAAAGATCGACCCGCAAGTAGTGTTCGCAGAATATCTCTTAACTAATTTTTCTTCATTTTTATCTAACTTAATTAGTGTTTTCATGTTGTTTTGCTCCATTACCCACAAAAATTAATAAATGATCACAAGTACTGTGTTTATCAACAATTGTCACTGTCAGATTGACATTATAGCCGAATGCCGATTTGCTTGAACTTTTTTTTTAA
The DNA here is from genome assembly GCA_947369235.1 of Udea olivalis. NCBI lineage: Eukaryota > Metazoa > Arthropoda > Insecta > Lepidoptera > Crambidae > Udea > Udea olivalis. Next base: position 1,341,826 of record OX376360.1, on the reverse strand, counting down.
TTTTTGATTATGGCCTCGGCACTCGGCACGGAGCCTTGTACTTTTTATGTTTTTTTGTCCTCCTCTAAATATATTTTTAAATTGCAATGCTCATGTAAGTGGTACTACTGTACTGTACTTGTTGTAATATTTAGTGTGTTATTGTGAACAGTTGGCCAGCAGGAGGAGCAGTAATTTGAACAGTAAATCTTGTTGTTATCCTTTTGCTTAGCAGATTTACTTGTTTATTATAAGTAGTGTATATATATATTGTTAGATATCCTTATTTTATTTATTATATTTTACCTTTGAAACTATTTAAACTTAACACGGTTTTGAATGTCAGATGACGATTTATTTTTTTCTGCCAATGAATCTAGCACATCTTATCTTTCCCTTGATGACTCACAAGCTCAGGTAGACACCCTCCGGGACCAGATTAAATTAAATTTTCCCGATAGTAAGAATTTTAATGTCTGCCATATCAATGCCCAGAGTATACCCAGCCATTACGGAGATCTGCTTGACATATTTTCAGACAGTAACGTTCACGCAGTGTTGGTTTCTGAAACTTTCCTCAAACCCAACTTGGCCTCTACCAGTTATGGCCTGCCGGGATATATTCTTCTGCGTAACGACCGCATAGGCAAGGGATATGGGGGGGTAGCCGTTTATCTTAATAGCTGTATAAAATATAATATTTTGGCTGCTTCTGCTCCGCAATATTCACGGTCAATGGAATATCTCTTTCTCGAGGTCAAGCTGTTGGGAAATAAAGCTCTGTTGGGAGTTGTTTACTCTCCACCTACTGTTGACTTCTTTGCAGACCTGGAGTCTGTATTGGGCAATTATGTCACAGACTTTCAAAACATTATTATCATGGGTGATTTTAATGCTGATCTAATGAAGGTGGGGCCCCGGTCATCTAAGTTACGCACTATTGTCGAGTCAACAAACCTTTCAATACTTCCTCTTGACCCCGACTCATTTTAATGATAACACTGATGATACGTGGCTCGATCTCATCATCGCTTCTTCGCCTGAGCGTGTCCTTAAACATGGCCAAGTTTCCGCTCCTGGTTTTTCGCACCATGATCTCATCTATCTGTCTTACAAAATAAAACCTCTGAAACGACAACCCCAAATGGCTACCCTACGGAATTTTTCAAAGCTTAACGTTGCTAAATTGCAACAGGATGCTTCCTCTCTTGACTGGGAACCGGTACTCTTGGCATCGTCAGTGGACGAAAAATTATCTCAGTTCTATAGCACTATATTGAAGCTGTACGATGTCCATGCTCCGCTCCGGACAGTAAGGTTAAGGCGTCCTCCAGCTCCGTGGATAACTGAGATAGTCAGGGTCGCTATGAGCAGGAGAGACCGAGCTTTCAGGGTCTACAAGCGAAACCGAAGCGATGTCAACCGAGAATTGTTCAAAAAGGCCAGGAATCGCTGTAATCAAGTGGTAAGGGCTGCAAAACGACGATACTTTCACGACAATCTTGTAAACTCGTCCTTTTCTGACACGTGGAAGTTTTTGAATTCTATAGGCATTGGCAAATCCGATTCTGCAAATATCGAATGCACACACTCTCCAAATGACCTAAACAATCACTTTTCCACCACTCCTAAACTTCGCGATGATCTAAAAACGCAAACTATAAGTGCCTTGTCTTCAATGTCTCCACCACCTCATAGCACTTGCTTTAGTTTTTCTGCCGTCTCTTGCGAAGAGGTTCGTAAAATAATTTCTTCTATCAAGACTAAAGCTGTTGGCTGTGATGGGATTAGAAGAAGAAGCCTGTTGCTGCCCATTCTTGATTTTGTTCTGACGATCATAACGCACATCATCAACTTTTCTCTAACCTCTGGAACATTCCCTTCACTTTGGCGCAAAGCTATTATTCGACCTATTCCAAAAATTTCTAGCCCCAGTCTTCTTAGCAATTACCGTCCCATTTCGATTCTTCCATTTCTCTCTAAAGCACTTGAAGCTGTTGTGCATAAACAACTTTCCCGGTATTTATTTTCTTTTAATCTTGTCAGTGAATTCCAATCGGGCTTTCGTCCTGGCCACAGTACCACCACTGCACTTCTCAAGGTGACTGAAGACATTAGAACTGGTCTTGACGTTTCCAAATTGACTCTTCTGGTTCTAGTGGACTTCTCCAACGCTTTCAACGTCGTGGACCATGACATCCTCTTAGCAATGCTCTCTCATTTACGCATCACCCCACATGAATTAAACTGGTTTTCGTCTTATCTTCGTGGACGGCAACAGGCTGTGCGTATTGGTCATACGATTTCTCAGTGGTGTAATCTGGTTTCCGGAGTTCCACAAGGAGGTATATTATCCCCACTTCTATTTTCTATATTCATCAACTTTGTCACACCTAATCTCTGCAGCTCCTACCATCTGTATGCTGATGACCTTCAACTGTATGTACAGACTGACGCCAATGGCTTCGAGGATGCTGTTTGCCTACTGAATAACGATCTCCAACGTTTGCTCGAATGGTCTGACAGTTACGGTATTTCAGTAAATCCAGCTAAATGTCAGGCAATTGTGATAGGTACTCCGCGACAGCTGAGTCACCTCAGTACCGACGGTCCTTTTTTTTTTTTTTTTTTTTTTTTTTTTTTATTATCGTGGGGAAATCCTCATGGATACCTCGTCGCTCGGGGGAACGACGAGGTTATGTCGGACTTCTACCGACTAAAACCCCACGGTACTCGATCTCAACACTTCAGCGGCGAGGCGGGGTCCCTAAAAAGTTTCACAACGCCCCGCCGCCAGTGTTTCCCCGTATTGGGGCTCCTCCAGCCGACCCCCCAATAAAGGGGGGAGGCCACGGAAGTACCTGGAGCACGCAGGTACTTCCGCCGTCGGGGTGAAAGCCGTGCATTGTGGGCGAAAGCACCCCCGTACTCAAGCCCGCTGGCTCCCACCGTACGCGGACCCTACTAGGTCCGCAACCACGATCCACCTAAAAGGTGGATCCGCTGCCACATCTGGCGGTGCGGTCCCGCCGAGCCGCAGTGCACAGGGGGGGCCAGCCGCGGATCACTGACCCCCTCCAAACGGTTGTGCACCGCGGCTCCCACCTCGCGCCCTAAGGCGCTGCGCCCGTGGGCGCCCCTTTGGGCGGGCAGTGGTAGCACCATACCACCACCACGCCCGGCGGCAGGCAATGGGTGGGTGGGAAGTCCACCGCACTGCCATGCCTGAGCCCTCTTAGCTTCCCGGTGGTTCCACCTACCACCAGTACTAAGCCCCCCCGCCACGACAAGGCGAAGGCTCATGGGGGGGGTACCGACGGTCCTACGTTAACCTATAACGGCACTAAAATCCCGTTCAGCCCCCATGTTAAGAACCTTGGCCTATACGTAGATAATAACCTTAGCTGGGACAAACAAATCAAGGAAACAAGCAGAAAAGTTGTCGCTACCTTACGCTCTCTGTATAGATTTAAAAACTTTCTCCCACTCAGCACCAAAATTTTACTAATCCAAGCCCTTCTGATGCCTCATATTGACTATGCGGACGTTTGCTGTTCCAACCTGTCCCAGGCGCTTCTTGATAGGCTCGAACGCCTAGTCAATAGTTGCATTCGTTTCATTTTCGGTGTAAGAAAATTTGACCATATTTCTCCGTTCCGCTCTAAATTGAAATGGCTTAAAATCCGCCAACGAAGAAATTCTCGAACGCTATGTTTACTGTTTAACGTACTTAAAAATCCCGATGCTCCTAAATATCTCAAGCGTAATTTTAAATATAGGGGTGAGTGCAGCTCACGTAACCAACGCTCAAATACTCTTTTAAAACTTTCCACTCCCCCTCATCTATCCACGCATGTGTCTAACTCCTTTACCTTAGCTGCTATAAGGTTATGGAACTCGCTTCCGAACAGAATCAAAATGTCCCCCAATAGGTTCTCCTTCAAAAAATCTATCCACAAGCTTTTCTTACAGACACCCTAACCAGTTTCAATTAGTGCTATTTAATCATTGGTCAGATTAGTCAGATCGTCGATCATATCATTCCGAGTTAATGTTTCGTCTTCCATTTGAGTACATAATATGTATTTATATATCATTGTATTTATGAATTTATATGTATATATTTGCTATTTTTATATGTAAGTAGGTACACATATATATATATTGTAATTTAGATAAGTAGGTATATATATTATATGAGTAAATTGTTTACTTTTATCTTACTGAAACTTAGTTTTACAAAACCCCGCCGTAAAGATTTCTGCTTCACCTAGTGGTTGACTGGTAGAGAATGCCTTTAGGCATTAAGTCCGCCAATTGTACTTTTCTTTGTGCAATAAAGATTAAATAAATTAATAAATAAATAAAGTTGATCATCTTTTTAAGTTTTAAAAGAAAATTGAGGAGATTTAAACATTGTCAAATAATCTGAGTAAGTACTCCAAAAAATATCACATAGTTCATCAGCACAATAATTGCTTTGAGAAGTGCACTTCTATTTTTCAGGCAGTTATGTTACCAAAACCTTCAGTTCACTCTTTTAAGGATATAAATCGATGGTCTTCCTTTCAAGTCCAAAGGGTTGCTACTGCAGACCAATAAAACCTCTGTAAGTAGAATAAATCAATCTTAGAAAATGGCTGTGCCTAATTTGCAATATGCAGGGTTGATTTTACTAAACATTTTCATCACTTTAGAGGGCAGTGCATTTTGCAGTTTTTCTTGAGTTATAGACCTGATGTCAACTATGTCACTATGTTACATAATTATGGATAAAGTTTCTGGAAGGATTATTAGAATGCATGCACCAATAAATTTAATTCTGAGATTTTATCTTCCCAGAGGCACAAATTCACCTTTTACTATCTATATTTGACAGGTATGCATAATTACGGTCCATCCAGATGGCCTCGTAGCACTGGAGTCTATTCTAGACTACACTTCAACTGATTTTCAAATAAGCATGTCTTGTATGAGTCCAATATAGCAGTCATGCATTCTACGCCCATAAAGCAAGACAGAGAATCTGAATAGTCCTTCAAGACTCATTCAAAATGTTAGTTGAATATTAAAACCAGAGTTTTTTAAATATCTCGCTTGGCAAGAAAAAAATGTTTTAACTACTGATGTGGCACACAACTAGTAGTTACACTATACACATAGGCCTTTAGTTGACTGAGGCTATTTTATCCTTAAAAAATAGTATTCCCAAGAACCTACTGACAGGCAGTAAAACCTTTTTACTGCCTGTCAGTAGGTTTATTATAATATTGTGACAGCTGCAACAATAAATTGTTATAGATCATCATAGTACCTATATGGGGGCCATTATGAAGATGGAGTTCTCTCACAGAAACTATGTGGGAGATTCGCTCTATACACGCCCGATCTTCCATAGCAGGAGGACCATTTGTTGACATGGGAAGGTCCTTGGAACTGTTCAATCTACCAAGGTCTTCTGCAGATCCTTTGTAGGTGATGGGTCCTATAGTTATCTGGTTCGGGGAAGCCAGAAGAAAAAGAAGGGCCACTGGGGAACCACTATGATGACTGACTCTTTTATTACATCATGTGATATGCCCTTTACTGCTAAAACTAGCAGTATCAGGTTAGGATTTGAAAGCCCTCATATAAGTAGATAGTCTCAGGGACGACAAAGGGCGTCGCATAAGATATTAGGTACTCATCTGTTGTCGGAACAGCTGCTGTGGCATTTAAAACAAATAATTTTCTGGACCCCATATGTTGAATATGGCCTCCGCGGCCAGGGGCAATAGACGCCAGTCGCGAGCCACCCCACCTTGGACAGGTGGTCAACAATTTTGCTTCAGCAGTTTGGTGGCCAAATTTAGGAGTGCCAGAGATCTGAGCGCCTTCGCTGTTTATGTCTTAATGGCATGGCATACTACCAGTTTTGCAGTTTAGCTGTTCCAGAATGTGTGCTACCTTTAATGAATTGTGTTGGTATAGGATCGTACCATACACTGCATACAACTCCTTGACATAGGAGTGCAATATTAAATGTGAGTTGAACTCAATGTCTTAAGCTCATAAGCACATGTCGTTCAATCAAGCTCCCCACCCTGCATCCGCTGCGTTGGTGGTAAGAAAGTGTCTGACTTATTTGTAGCGCACTGCGCTCAGCGGAGTATATTGCACTTAGCCATAAATTCAGTTGGTGAACAGTGACACTTCACTCTCAGACAAGACTCTTCACTCTCCGAGATGTCCTCCCTAAAATCCTCTCAGAAACAATCGCATTTTGCAACTTTGAAAACGTCCTCCGGGAACGGTCAATGTTGCAAGACTCAAAAGGCAAATAGGCTTTGAAATTCCTTTCTTTGCTTAATTTTTTTTTTAATATTCATACTGATCTGTGTTTCTGAGAGTATTCTAGTGTATACCTGCTCTTGTGTGGGCCATAAAATAGACTTTAGATAATTATTATGCTTTCCACAAGTCTCTAGCATCTCAGTATTTCCGCAATCTGAGTGACTAGAATTGACCTGTCCCAATGGTCTAGACGCTGGTATTTTCAATACCCTATCATTCAACACCTGTGGCATAGAGGGTTTCCGCAACCCAATTCAACACTGAGAAAATCTGTAGAGTTAAAGAGATACCAGATGATAACGATAGTTGTAAATCAATCATTTGAGAGGCTGCTAATGGTAGTTCAGAAAAGGTATTTGGAGGTCGATTTTCACAGACCAGTCCTGGTTGTGTAAAAGTTCACTAGATCTGAATGAAAAACTAGATGAAAGTGATTTATTGCCACACATGTGCATTTAGACTTGACTTGACTTCCGCAGTCTTTGAGTTGAATTATCATTGAATCATTGGCCTCATTTCACTCTTGTTTTTTGGTTACCAAGAACATATTTTTTAAGATTTTTGTAAGGAAACCCGCAATGGGGGAGAATGAAATGGAACACTACAATTACAACACATTTTGAATAGTACTGATTTGAAACATTGTCCTTGAGACATCCACTATAGTTCATTTTGGGAATTTGTAAAATGGTTATTGAGACCAAAAGGCGTCTTCGGAGCCTATTTTGATAAATGCAATTAAAACTTGTAATAAGTATCATATATGTACAAATAAATTGCATATTATTTAGCACCTACATTACTCCTGGTAAGTATAAGTACTTAAGTCTTTACCTGCGACATTAAAAATAACAATGGAGAACAGGTAATTATGTCTGCTATGCAGTTAATCGGATAATTTTAAATTAGTTAAAGGTTCTCTGTATTAAAATCATTTAGCAATATTTACCCGTATCCAATAACCACTCTTGCATACTTGAGAGTTTTAAAAACAAGTGACAAAGCCTTATGATTAAAACATATTCTTAGCTCAGCGGTACATTGATATCTTATTAGAGAGTACTTACTGTACATTCTATTGCCCACTATTAATTTTATACACTCTTACTTGCTTATTCCCCAAGATTTGCAGTGTCACTTCTGCATCTTATGGGAAAGAGAATCTGGACAAAAAGAAAAGGCCAAATTAACAATAACGAGCCTAAACAAGAACAAAGCTAGGGTGCTCCTCGTCTCTGCATATCTTCCCAGCGAGAGTGAGTTTGAGCCGCCAACAAGAGAAATGGAAGATACCATCAAGAAGTACCAAGGTAAGAACATTCCTGTTATTCTAGGGTGCGACGCCAATGCACATCACGTGGTGTGGGGCAGCACGGACTGCAACAGGAAGGGGGAAGCACTCCTAGAGTACATCAGCGCATCCGGTCTGGAGTTATTAAACGTAGGTAACACACCAACGTTTGTCAACAGAGTGAGAAGCGAGGTGCTGGACATCACCATCGCATCAGAAACGATCAGCTGACAAATTAGAAACTGGAAGGTAGACGAGAATGATTCCATGTCAGATCATAGACGTATAACCTTCAGCTTAGACTGCAGCATCGACAGGATCCGAGTGAGAAACGCAAAAAAGACAGACTGGTCTACTTTCGAAAACCACATCAAACAGTGGACACCTGGAAGGCACTACATACACAAGCACGAAACGGAGATAGAAAGAGAGGCGACAAGACTAGATGAGGCCCTCAGGGAAGCCTATCACAAAGCATGTCCGCTCAGAGAAATCAAACTTGGTAAAGAACAACCATGGTGGACCAAGTCACTAGAGAAGTCCAGAAAGAGAACCCGACGTGCTCTCAGGGTGGCCCTCAAAAAGGGTGACGAAGAGAGCTGGCGCAAGTACAATGACGAGCGAAACAAGTTCAAGGGCGAGAGCAGAAAAGAATGCAGGAACAGCTGGAGCGCGTTCTGCGTAGGGATCGAAAAACACCCAGATGCCGCGAGGCTGGTCAAAACGCTATCCAAGGATAACACCTGCAAACTAGGAAGTATCAAGAAGGGGGAAGAACTGATAACTGACCCAAAAAAGATACTTAAGACCATGATGGAAACTCATTTCCCAGACTGCGAGCACGACATAGACGAAGACATGCCAACCTCCTCAAACCCCACAGTGGTAAGGGCAGGCGAGGCCATCGCCATATCGTAAGAACAACTAGTATGGAGCATCTTCTCCTCCCAGCCATACAAGGCGGCAGGCCCGGATGAAATATTTCCAAAAATGCTGCAAGTAGCGTTAAAGTACATCAAGGAAGATCTCTTAAAACTGTTCAACAGCAGCGTCAGAATGCAGTATATACCCAAGAAGTGGAGGGAAGTCAAGGTAGTTTTCCTACCGAAACCCGGCAAGGCTACATATCAGGAGGCGAAGGCCTTCAGATGTATCAGCCTATCCTCGTTTCTATTGAAGACAATGGAAAAGATCCTTGACAGAACTATCAGAGCCCAGATAGAGAACAGTGGATCCCCGCTACATGAGAACCAACATGCATACATGGAGGGTAAGTCCACAGAAACAGCCCTCCACAACCTAGTTACTAGAGTACAAAGGTCTCTGAGCAACAAGGAATACGCACTGGGCTGCTTCTTCGACGTAGAAGGGGCATTCGACAAGGCCAGCCCTAAGTCGATAGAAGCCGCCTTAGACCGCGAAGGCATTCACAAAGATATATCAGGATGGGTGAAGAATATGCTTCAACGGTCAGGGCGAGAAGAGGATTCCCGCAAGGGGGATGCCTATCCCCTCTACTATGGTGCATTCTAATAGATGAACTAGTACACGAGATAAACAAGATACACATATACACACAGGTGTACTCTGATGACGGGGTATTGCTAGTAACGGGAAAGGTCCTCAGCGTCATGTGCAACATCATGAACAGAGGACTGAAAGCGGCGCTATCATGGTGCGGAAGTAAGGGACTCAACCTCAATCCCGAAAAGACGAAACTAGTCCTATTCACCAATAAACGTAAAATTGGTAGAAAATAAATAGTGCAGATAGACAACTCCGAACTAGAAATGGTCAAGGAGATCAAATACCTAGGAGTTACGCTGGACAGCAAACTAACTTTTAAAGCACACATAAGTACCACCTTTTTTTTTTTTTTTTTTTTTTTTTTTTTTTTTTTTTTTTTTTTTTTTTTTTTTTTTTTTGCGTCAGGAAATGCATTTAGGCATTCCCAAGGCCCTGGGTTCGGGACACCTGGGATATGTGGGACTCGGAACTCCTGGGAAAACAGAGACCCCTACCCACTAAAACCTGACGGTGGTCATCTTCGGCGCAGAATGGAAGGGACCCGGGATCCCCAACGAGGGAGAGACTCCTCGCAGGACCCTTCGGCGCGCAAGGCCGCCTGGCAGCCAGCCTCGGGAGGAGCAAGCTCAACTCCAGTGCACGATAACACAGACCACTGTGTCCGAAGACACGCGTTACCGTCTTCCTCGGGATCGCAAACCGAAACACACGCAGGCCCCCCCGCGTGCGCTTCGCGACCCCAAGGGCCCTTTTAGTCGCCTCTTACGACAGGCAGGGATACCTCGGTAGTATTCTTGTCCCCTAACCGCAGGGAACACACATAAGTACCACCTGCTCTAAGGCCAAAATGGCCATGATGCAATGTAAGAGAGCCATAGGACGCACATGGGGAATCAAACCGGCGACTGTACTATGGATATACAAAGCAAATATCCTGCCACGAATCCTTCACGGATCACTGGTATGGTGGCATAAGGCGGCACTAAGGACCAACAAACTAGAGCTAGACAAGGTCCAAAGACTAGTGGCACTGATGATCACATAAGGTGCGAGGACGGCACAGTGATAAACAGATCAATCTGCCTAGGCAGGTTCGCCAGCGTATTCCAAACAGAAATATACGCTATCATGGAATGCGCAGATATATTAGACAATCAGGACAGCGTCACCAAGGCCACTATCTACAGTAAGCAGAGACGACATCGGTAACTGTCAAAGAATGCAAAAAAGCTCTAGGGAAACTCGCAAACAAAATAGACGTAGTGATTGCATGGGTCCCTGGACACGAGGGAAATGTCGGCAACGAGTTAGCAGACGAACTAGCCAGGGGTGGTGCGGCCGAAGGCTTAGTGGGTCCGGAACCCAGGCTGCCAATAGCACACAACATCACCAAGGGAGTAATCAAAAGGTTAACCACAGCAGCAACAAACAGACGATGGAAGGCTGCAACAGGCATGCGACAGTCTAAAATGTTCATAAACGGAATGGACACGAAGAAGACAGGTCATCTACTGAAGCTGTCAAGGAACAGTGTACGTATGGTCATAGAAATCGCCACAAGGCACTCTAGACTAAACAGGCACCTAACAGTAATAGGCATCAAAGACAACCCCACATGCATGGAGTGCATGGACAGCGAGGAAACGAGTTTCCACCTACTCGCCGAATGCCCGATGTACTCACACATACGGTGGGAGCTCATGGGGTCAGACTCGTTAGATGAAGAAGATCTGAAAGAACTGACGGTGGACCAGATAGTAAGATTCTGCAAAGCAACAGGAAGATTCGACGGGACGCCGTGAAAATGGGATAACCTAAAGACCCCCTGCAAGGGGGCCCGGGGAAATGGGTGAAATGGCCCATAACCAGCGGACCGATCACCCGGCCCACTGCCAGCGTCCCCAGTCGAAATAATAATAATAATAAAAGGTCAAATTGATCACATTTAGGTAACTCTGCTAGGTTGGCAGAAAACATCTTCAAAACATCTTGCAATTGTTGTTGAATAAGCTGTTTCTGTTCTAAATGGCTTAAGATAAACTGTAAGGCAGGCCATATGGGTCTCAGAAAAGGCTATATGGTGTAAGTCATATTCAATTGTGCGCCCAACCTTGCATTCGCTGCATTGGTGGTAAAGAGTGACTTCTCTTTAGCGCAATGATTTTAATAAAAGTCACACTGACTTTTTAAAGTTTGTGGGCTAACCATTCATTATTGCATTGAAACGGTAGTCCCTTTCTTCTTCGAAAATTGTTAGTCCGAAATTCAAAATCCCTAACGCGTTTGCTATAATCATCACTATCCATAATGTTCGAATATACGAAATTTTATCATGCATAATTGTCTTTAATTCTAATGCTTTTGTGTCATAATATCGGGTGCTATAATAATTAGTTATCTTAATTTTTCTTGCTATAAAGTCACATGTCCTAAGTGTTAAATTGTATAATGTATGTTAGTCCGAATGTCAGTAAGTAAGGTTTATTTTTTTTATGACCAACCGGAAATCTTGCGAGTGTCAGTAGGTTAGGGTTATTTTTTTATGACCACCCCGAAATCCTGCGAGTGTCAGTAGGTTAGGGTTTTTTTTTATGACCACCCGGAAATCCTGCGAGTGTCACAGTAGGTTAGGGTTATTTTTTTTATGACCACCCGGAAATCCTGCGAGTGTCAGTAGGTTAGAGTTATTTTTTTATGACCACCCGGAAATCCTACGAGTGACAGTAGGTTAGGGTTATTTTTTTTATGACCACCCGGAAATACTTCAGGTGTCAGTCGGGTGTCAATATTTCGATTAGGGGCTGTTGAATTACGTTAGGACTTATTAATGTTATAGAAAAGCCTTTTATTTCTTTTAAACATTATAGATTGTAATATTTATAGCAAAAAAATTTAGGACAAATTTTATTTAGGGATTTCGATTTTAGGGCAAGTGATATTATGAGACATTGGGTTAGGGCTAATTATCATTCAGACAAATGATGATTAGGTCACCAAACATTACGGCATGTCAGATTATGGATAAAAATTTTATGAGACAAAATAGAGAACCCATTGAAACATGTGTCAAAAACCTTCTTGTAGCTGAGATTCAAACTATTGTAACTTATATCGTTTGGATTCACAGGATGTGTGGTTTTATTTTCGTCATAGTTGACGCTAAGCCCAATTAAAGACACAGCTCAGTGAGGCCTCTGTTACACTCGATATTAGATAGGTAGGTACGTTAACACTCTGTATGAGTAGGTACCTATTAAGTCAAGATAATGTCTGTTCACGCATTGTTGCTTATGCGAGAGGGATAAATATGTGTGTTAATAAATTATAAGACTCACCAATGTTGAATCGATTCGTATTCGGTGGAAATAGCGAACTTTTAAATGAAAAATGAGAAAAGTTTTCATCCTCCGAGGATGCAAACGAATCCGAACAATTCGGTTCAATTCTACACGTTCCCCATCAGGGGTAACACAAATCACGCTTAGCTAATTTACACTGTGTTTTCATGTTTTTAAACACTTTTTATTTTATTGAAAAAATTTGACGTTTAACCGGCAAATATCAAAATTGAATTTCACAGCCTTGACAGGTTGCAAAGCCGAGTAAGTTACGGACTCGGCCCTCAGGTGTCAAGCCACAAAGTAAAAACAACGTAAAATTTGGTAAGTTTTCATTATTTATGACAAATATCAGGACTGCTTTCTTCACAGCCAACACTTGTGTTTTAGAAGACTATATATATATTTTTACCGGATGTTTGAGTTTGTCTTTGTCATATGAAGGAAGTTAAAAACCGAATTACTTTTTACTCCCTAGAGACTAAAGTGGTCACTTTAGTCCCGCTTCGTAGGGCTATATTGGCGCACATTTAGAGCATGAGAAGTGAAAACTGTATTTATCTCTCTCCCAGCGTCCTCCCCGTACAATGCCTGTGCGAGTTCCTCTCGGCGGGCGGCGGCGAGCCCGGCAAGGCGGGCGAGCTGTGCGCGCACCTGCGCCGCACCGTGGCCGACAGCGAGCAGGGCGCGCGCGCCGTGCTGCACTACTACCTGACGCGGCTCGCGCACGCGCACGCGCCCACGCGGGCTTCTGCGTCGCGCGTACGTCACACTGCCTTTATAGGAGACCCAGAATATGCCAAGGCCTGCCATGCAAGACAAACGACTGCCCTGTTGGTGCAGTGGTAGCGATCCTGCCTTTAGCACTGGAGGTCGTGGGTTCGATTCCCACCTATGACAAACATTTATGCGACGAACATTTGTGTTTGTTGTGTGTCTGGGTGTTATTATCTATTCAAGTATGTTAATCAGTCTCTGTCACCCATAGTACAAGCTCTGCTTAGTTTGGGGTCAGATGATCTTGATGTAATTTGTCCTGGATATTTATTTACTATTATTAATTTATAAAGGAGGGGGAATTTACTTGGGAGGTTTTTGAGACCCTGCATTTCCGCACTAAGAAGGATTTTCTAAAGCGTATTATAGTGATTCCCAAGGTGAAGTTGACCATTCTCTGGGCTTTACCTATCGCAGGCGCTCGCCCTGCAACCTCGAATACGGCTTCTGACTTTGCAAATGTAACATTATAGCGATTACCTTTGGGGTGGACCGTAGGGAACGCACAGCCTTTAGGACATAACTTAAATTTAACGATAGTCCCTCCGCTATTTCAGGTTATTTTTATTTCTAAAAACTGATTTCTTATCTAATCTTTCTTCAGGGGTTAAAATTGGTGCTTTCACAATCAACAGAAGAGACTACCGAATTGGATTACAACGCCGATGTTAGCCCTAAGTAAGTGCTATAAGTAACTTTTCGTTAATATTATGATTATACTTGTAATTTATTTGTGTCTTTTAATAAAAACTTTTTATGTTATTTACATGTTTTACTTACTTTTACTTTTTTTACTTTACTAAACAATATAGTTATTCAAATATTTTATAGTATTTATATTTAGACTGACGTGAATCTATCACCGATTCAGACCTAGATTCTGCTGAGAAGAACCGGCAAGAAACTCAGCAGCCCATACATTTCATTACGAATGAATAGTATTGTACTTACAACTCCGATGCACAGATATAGCTTACACTTTTATCCACTTTTACTCGTAGACGATGTTACATTCCAATCCTGCTTAATGTCATCACTGCGACGAGCCGACGTCGAATTCAACTCCGACACCTCCGTCGATTGATTTAATAATGCCAAAAGGGGCAAGCACGACACCAGGGTGGCCAGTACTCAATGAAACTACCTTTTAATCATAATGATGCCCAAATAAATCGAAAACTACCCCAGTTTAGTAATCGAATCATGACACTCGGCCATCCGATATCGTGCTTACTCCTGGTGCACGAACTAACAAAATTATAATTATGATCTACAAACTACCTTAGAACGAATTAAATACAGGTTACTATCTAAATTTCGGTTTTAGGTAACAATAATCATGACAATTGTGACTAAATATTTTCTATCAAACAGTCATTCAATAAATTTAAATGCGTATTCATTCAAAGTCTGTTTCTTTGTTATCAGAACTTTGTGTTGTTAAGTGATAATACCAAAATGGTTACCACTTCCATGTCATGTCATGAGGCTGCTTTTCTGACATATTTTGTATCATATAACAGCGAGTGGCTGAACCTCCTCTGGGAGCTGACACACTGGGAGGCGGTACGCACGGAAGTGGTGACGCGCATCCGCGCCGCGTGCTTGGTGGAGTGCATACCGCGACACGTGGCGGCCTACTGCGGGTTCCTCGCGCGGCACGTCGCGTCGACGCCGCAGCTGGACCACACCGACCTCGTGCTGGTAACTCCTTACAAATTGCTCATGTATTGGTCTAAATTTATTAATGCAATTTGACAGCTTTCGATGCTAATTCCTACCATATCTTTTCAGCGAATCAGTCACAAAACGAAAACTTGGTCACCGTGTTTCACACGATATTGTCAGTGTTATTTATGAAATGATTTCCAAACATCAAAACAAAAAAAAAAGTTTACGTCGAGGTTGAATCATCATAAATCTTTAATCATAAGTGTATATTTAACTATTCCTTTTCGAATTTAAAATCTCAATCATAATGTTTTCTGAAATAGTTAAAATTCTTGTGTGTGCAATATGGCGCAAATTGGCGATGACGTCTATTCACACACCATCTGAAAATCAACTTTTGTGGTGATTCTACACAGGACCTAAGCCAGCTACTAATGGAGCGTACAACGGTGATCAGCAGCGTGCTGCCCCCTGCCGAACTTCGCGACCCCCCCGCGCCCCCGCAGCGCCTCGCGCACCACACACTCAACGCGATCACATCCATACTATACACGCATATGAGACAGGTAAGACTAAGTCTATTGTAAACATTTTTACAGGTTCGGCAACGCACGAGTAGTGCTCTCGGTGTTGTACGCGTCCATAGGCTGCGGTGACACCTTACCAAGTGGAACACGTGCTTGTTTTACACCGATGTAGCATAAAAGATAATAGAACAGGTTATTTACTGACAGGGCTAAACTGTCAGAACCTCGTGACACGATTTCTTAATTTTGTTTTTCACTACGGACAATGAAGAACAAGTACTTTCTCAATTTAAAATCAGGTGGGAATCTAACAACGATTTCAAAAACATAATTTAATGAAATAAATAGGCCAGCCTTAATGGTTTTAGTGACTTCATTTCTTGCCCAAGATGACTATATACTAGGTTTTCCCTCCTTGTGCATACGTGATGGGAAGTAAAAAAAAATGTACTCGAAGAGGGGCATTTTTGCGGTTAGTTAAAACCGTAAATATCTTGTATAGTACTTAAATTATCGAAGTGTTCAGAATAAAAGATGTAGGGCATTTAGTCTTGCTTAGAACGAGACCAGGTTCATATTTTTGGACTACCCGTTCTGATGCTTATTAATACTCATCGAAGTTAGACTTATTTTACTAAGCTCCAAGTCAAGCTTCACGTCAAGGACAGGCTCGAAACTTTGTCAACAGGCTTAGCGCGAAGCGATTGATGACACGATTAAAAAGGGAACCATTTTGACTTACCCTTAGGTGCGGTCTAACAACGAAGAAGATCCCGAAGTGCTCCCCCCAGCAGAGCCAGCCGAGGGCGGTCCAGGCGAGGCGGCGTGGGCGGGCGGCGAGCGCGTGCTGCTGCAGTGGGCGCGCGGCCGCCGCGTCACGCTGCACTGCATCGTCGCGCACGCGCACCTCAAGCTGCTGTGCTACGGGCCTTCCATCTGTGAGTCATGTTGTCTGCTGCCGAAGTGCTCCCCCAGCAGCGGGTTGCGATCCCGAGGAAGACGATAACGCGTGTCGGACACAGTGGTCTGTGTTATCATGCACTGGAGTTGAGCTAGCTTCTCGAGAGGCTGGCTGCCAGGCGGCCTTGCGCGCCGAAAGATCCTGCGAGGAGTCTTTCCCTTGTTGGGGATCCTGAGTCCCTTTCATTCTGCGGCGAAGACGATCACTGTCAGGGTTTAGTGGGTAGATCTCTGTTTTCCCAGGAGTTCCGAGTCCCACGTATCCCAGGTGTCCCGAACCCAGGGCTTTGAGAATCACTAAATGCATTTCCTGATGCGGGCCTTGGGAATCACAAAATGAATTTCCTGACACAAAAAAATGGTTGAGCTTAGTCTACCACCGAATTCAAGTCCATAATTTAATTATTATATGTTTTTTTAGATGACACAAACCAAGAGATGTACTCGTGGCTCCAATCCGTGTGGGTGGGCAACGACGCGCCCACCGCCTTCCTGCCGGACTCGTCAGAAGAAGCGGCGCTACTCCCGGACTGGCTGCGGCTGCACCTCGTGCGCAGCGCGCGGCCGCCGCTGCTGGAGGCGGGGCTGCGCGCGCTGCCGGCGCACAAGCTGGCGCTCTTCATACAGACCTTCGGCATGCCTGTGGCGTCTATGTCGTGAGTATTGACTTATTATTACATCTTCCGTTTTTGCAGCTATGAGGCGTCCACTGCTAAACATCACCCCGAAACTTAAAGTAAAAATATTTATCTGCCCCCTACGTCTCAAGCTTTACATATTAGGTTGGGGAAAAAGTCTTTTCCCATATAGTATGTATGAACTTGTAATAAAATATCTTTGGCTTTACTATTTGTATCTGGCTGGTTTTGGTATCATTAAAAGTTTAAATTGTAAAGGAGATAATTCCAAATTCAAATTAGGAAATTTTTTATTTGTTTTTCTTACTGTCAAGATGAGTGAATCTAAAGAAGAAATTCGATACTTTTTGAAATTTTACTACAAAAAAGGTTAAAATGCAACGCAAGCCGCGAAATTTGCGATGTTTATGGACCTAGTGCAGTGTCTGTGAGAGTAGCACAAATTTGGTTTAAAATGCGTTTTCAATCCGGAAATTTTGATGTCAAAGATGCACGTGGCTCTGGTCGCCCTATTACGGATAAAATTGATGCCATTTTTGAGTAAGTGGAGCAAGATCGGCATATCAGTAGTTACGACGTAGCTGAAGAACTGGGAATTGACCACATACCAGTTTTGGGGCATTTGAAAAAAAATGGGTACACAAAAATGCTCGCTATTTAGGTACCTCACGAGCTCACTGAAAGAAACCTTAAAACCGTGTACTTATTTGTGATTCTTTATGACGACGTAATGAAACCGAACCATTTAGGAAGCTGATAACTGGTGATGAAAAGTGGATCACGTACGACAAGAACGTGCGAATAAGGTTGTGATCAACGGCCGGTCAGGCTTCACAGACTGAGTCGAAACCCGGGTTTACTCGTAACAAGGTGATGCTGTGTGTGTGGTGGGATGAGAAGGGCAATATTAATTGTGAGCTGTTACCACCAGATGGGACCATCGATTCTGAACTCTACTGCGAACAACTGATGAGATTAAAGCAAGAAGTTGAGAGAAAGCGGCCGGAATTAATCAACAGAAAGGGTGTGGTTTTTCATCATGATAACGCTAGACCTCACACACCTTTAGTCACTCAGCAAAAATTAAGAGAGTTTGCCTGGGAGGTGTTAATGCATCCGCCGTATAATCCTGACCTTGCACCTTCAGATTTCCACCTGTTTCGGTCTTTTCAGAATTCTTTAGGCAGTGTCAGGTTAACTTCACGAGAGGACTGCCAAAACCACTTGTCGCGGTATTTTGATCAGAAGCCTAAAAATGTTTTGAATTTTCTTAAAAAATGCGAAAAAACCTTTTCCCCAACCTATTATGAAAACTATCTTCTAGCCTTCGGCTTACGGTCTGCTCACGACCCAGAAGCTAGGTCTGCGGCCTCGCGGAGTTACTTGAATTTAACGCTTAACGCTTCGGGTTTCGCTCTACGCGGAGTTCGGCCTCCGGCCTCATGGACGTAGCTCGGCGTTCGGCCTCGCTAAATTTGCATGTGGCGATTGGTTTCAGGCTTTGACCCGGTATCCACCAAAGCGGAGAGGATAGGAGATGTGTATTGATAACCAATCAGATTGCGTAATTACCACATGTCACATACAGATAAGGTAATAAAGAAATCTGATTGGTTATTGTGCCGGAGTGTCACGTAGTAAGATTACGCACACACAGTATACGTGTATGAGTTCGTATATAAGCTTTAGTAGAATTATAATAAACCAGGCTATCACCAACTGTTGTCTCATTTCACTGCCATCCCGCCTGTGGTTATAGTGGTGTGCAGACGCTAATACCCCATATTCCGGAATTCTGTAAGGATCAGCCCGTCTTTGGTTGGCCCAGTTTGAAGCAGTAATCGCACTACAAAAGCAAGCCGTCACAGATTCTTTGGATCT
Organism: Udea olivalis; assembly: GCA_947369235.1. Lineage (NCBI taxonomy): Eukaryota > Metazoa > Arthropoda > Insecta > Lepidoptera > Crambidae > Udea > Udea olivalis. The sequence goes on along the minus strand of OX376360.1, from coordinate 1,322,904 downwards.
AGATAAACTGGGTCAGATTTCTGCTAACAAAATTTTGGAAACCGCAAACAGTTAACGAAGTCTCAGCAATATATAGACGACAGCGCAAGTGAAGATCATTATCAAATGTTAGAAGGTGTGCTGACGCAGCTAAAACAAGTACAAACGGGGTTGTGTGCAAAACGCTACGAAACGCAAGAATAGCGGACGCAGCAATTATCGCAAGTATGTATTACGCCCCAAAGTCAAGTTCAAGATCGCGTAACCAAGAAGCAACAATTTGTCATTATCATCGCAAATATGAAAAATACGCTTACAGATGTGAGAAACCATGCGATTGGAAGCAACCCTATAATTTTAAGAGTCGGGAAAACTAAATAAGCACAGGCCACGGCGGAATCCTGTGCTATTTTCCCGAGTAACCCTCATTCTTACCGACTGAAAAGGTCGAGGTTGAGGTTTTTTCATCGATACGGGAGCAAATCCAAGGTAATGTAACCCCTCACTGTTACCGACCGAGAAGGTTGAGGTTTTTAAATCGATACGGGAGTGAATATCCCAGGTGATGTAACCCCTCACGGTTACCGACCGAAAAGGTCGAGCTTAAGGTTTTTTGACCGATACGGTGGCAAATATCTTGGTTAATGTAACCCCTTATTGTTACCGACCGAAAAGGTGGTATGAGGTATTTAATCGATACCGGAGCAAATGTCTCCGAAGTGTATAGGCCGCAGATGGTTCAAAAATTAACCCATGGAGATTGTGTTCAGAAAAATTGTACGAAAATGGGTTACCAATTAACATAAAGAAATGTTAATTCCTTCAGAGTGAGTTTGATTTCTCAGGTTATCGTGTAACGAAACGAGCCAAGGGATACGCCGGGGAGAAGAAATATAAAGGGAACTTGTTATACTATAACCACAGGCGGGATGGCAGTGAAATGAGACAACAGTTGGTAATAGTCTGATTTGTTATATTTCTACTAAAGCCTATATACGAACTCATACACGTACACTAATCCCACTACGTGACCATCCGGCACAGTTATCAAAGCACATCTCCTCTCCTCAAAATAAAATAAATAAATAAATAAATATCCCTGGACATCATTCCACACAGCGCCATCTAGCCCCAAAGTAAGCTAATTAAAGCTTGTGTTATGGGATACTAGACAACGGATAAACATACTTAAATACATTTTCTTTTGTAAATACATACTTATTATACATAGGAGACACCCAGACCAGTACAAACAGACATGTTCATGCACACAAATGTTTGTACTGTGCGGGGATCGAACCCGCGACCTCTGGTGTAGTAGCCAACTTCTTAACCATTACACTAAGTCGGTCGTCAAAATGTTCGTCACGTCGCCGTTATTAGTTGTATAATTATTAATGTGGCATTTTTTTGTACCCAGGGCTTTGCTGAGCGCGCTAGACGCGTGCCCGGCCGGCGCCGTAGTGCGTCTCGGCGTGGAGCGCGCGTACATGGCGCAGCTGCTGGTCGTGCAGCGCGCGCGCGGGGCGCGGGGCGGGGCCGCCTTCGCCGCCGCGCTGCAGCTCGCGCCCAAGCTGCACGCGCCCGGTGAGTAGCGCGGCAGACAAGCAGGGAGGGGGTTGCTGCGAAGACAGAAGCACAAAATAAAGAGTTTACAGAAAGAAGAAGAAACTTCCCTGACCTCCTAGGGTTACCACTATATTCGCTCTGAATTCTCAAATTGAAGTAGGTAGGTTATACCTACTTGACAGTACCTGCCAAAAACAAAATTCATCATGTGAAAAATTGCAACAAGTTCGACAAAAACAAAAACACTCGCGACAGTGCGACTGGCCGCGACACCGATTCTCACCGGTATCGCCTGTAAACGCACTGTGTCTGTGTACGTGATCAAAATGGCATTTTATACTCAGCGGACTATCGGTCTGGTCCGCGCCGCATAATTTATGACAGAAGGCTGAGGGTTGAACTACAACTGGCAGCACCGATTCGCACTTTTGTATGCTTATATCCTTTACTATCACTCAGAATCGTCATTTTACTAGAATGAGTGGGAGTGCGATCGCACGCTGCGGAATCCACGAAGCGGTCGGAAACACAAAGAAACATAGCAAAGTGCGATTGGGTACTGCCAGATGTAGTTTAACTCAGGGTTAGTTACGCACCATTGGACAGCCATACACGTATAGTCTTACCCGCCGGATACCATCAAATGAATTTGCCACACTCGCCGACATGCGCCAGTTGTAATTAAGATTTTGTTGAAGTAGGTTAAAAAGCTAAATTGAATGTCAGAATCATATTTTCTGGTGTTTTCGAGATCGTCCTAGGGTTTTCGAAAAAGTCCGGTGTTTCCTACTATCCTACTACGGATATACTCATAAACACAGAGAATCTTTGCAGCATCCATCATAAGATAATAATATGTATATTCGATGGCTTTTACTTTTATTGCAATATTTCAAAAAAAAAGTAGCTCTACCAAACTAGTCTCGTCCCTGTATCTTGACTCAATGCTTATTTTCAGACGACATGGTATTCGCGGAAGAGGAACTACCCCCCGAGCCAACAGACGCTTGGGGGGCCTTGCCGAGCGCAGGTTCAGCCACGGCGGTCGTGGCCGGCGCTCCGCCCCCGGGGCTGGTGCCGGCGCTGCTGGCGGCCGTGTTTGAGGGCGCGGGTTCGTACCCCGGTGATGTGGATACGGCTTTCACGCATCTAATTGCGGTAAGTTAGATAAGAGGGGAGAGACTTAGGTTTCCGAAAAAATATATAATAGTAACACCAGAAAAAACGTGATTATTCTTGTTCTCTGCTTTTTTTTACACCTTACTGTTAACATAAGTTTTATACTCGTAGATTCCAAACTCTATTACTTCACGCTAAACTATTATTCGTGAAAAGAGATTTTAGAGTCAACCTTGTAAAAGACATGGCTCAAAATTCAGAAATAAAACGACGATTGCAGTTGTAATAAACGACCTCAGAAAGGGTAATGGAATTCAAACAATATATAGTTATTCAAATATTTTATAATATTTTACTAAACACAAGAGCACAACTGATGCAGGTGTAGCACTTATCAAACACATATTTGATGCTTGGGAAAACAAGCAAGATGCAGTAGGAATATTTTGTGACCTTTCAAAAGCATTTGATTGCGTGGATCATGAAATATTACTGATTAAGCTAAGACATTACGGTGTTTCAGGTATCTCATCTCAATGAATACAATCCTATCTTACAGATAGAACTTAAAAAGTTAGTATCAACGGAACTGCATCTTCCGGTGCCACCATACGTATGGGAGTGCCCCAGGGATCTATATTAGGACCTTTGCTTTTTCTTATTTATATAAATGATCTTCCTACCTATGTCAAAGATATTTGTGAGATAGTATTATTTGCTGACGATACCTCGTTGATTTTTAAAGTCGACAGAGGTAAGCAAGCATTTGACGATGTAAATAATACTCTCTCAAAAGTACTATGTTGGTTCACTAGTAATAATTTATTACTTAATGCAAAAAAAACAAAGTGCACCAAATTCTCTATGCCCAATGTGAGACAGGTTGATACTATTGTAACTATGAATGACGAGCCATTAGAATTAACAAATTCTACTGTATTTTTAGGAATAACTTTAGATTCTAAGTTGCAATGGGGTCCGCATATAACGGCCCTGGCAGGGAGACTCAGTTCCGCTGCTTGTGCTGTTAGAAAAATACGACTCTTGACTGATATTGAAACAGCAAGACTAGTATATTTTAGCTACTTTCATAGTGTTATGTCGTATGGTCTACTGTTGTGGGGTTCAGCTGCAGACTTGAACACCATTTTTGTACTTCAAAAAAGAGCCATCCGCTCCATTTACAAACTTAGACCACGCGACTCGCTTAGGGAAGTATTTAAGAAGATCGATATTTTAACTGTGCATGCTCAGTATATTTTAGATAACATAATGTATGTGCGCAAAAACTTGCATCTGTTCAAAAAAAACAGTGACACTCATAAACATAATACCAGAAATAAAAACAAATTGAAAACTCCCAGTCTTAGGCTACACAAGGTGGGAAACTCATTTGTGGGTCAATCTGTAAAATACTTTAACAAAATACCTCAAAGTCTTGTTGATCTACCTCTTCACAAGTTTAAGTCTGCAATTAAAGCAAAGTTAATGAAACAAGGTTATTATAATGTAGAGGATTACTTGAACGACAAAAGTTTGTGGTCATAGTAGGAATAATCTGCTCCTCTGCTCAATATTGTGTTCTTTTTTCTACTCGCATTGACTGTACTCTGAATTTATTTTTTGTAAAACAAACAAAGTTGAAAAGAGTAACTATCGAGTTTCTTGCCGGAGTCTTCTCGATGGGAGGCAGCGTCCGAACCGGTGGTGGATTCACATTATGTATATTCGCGATGTGTACTGGTATTGTACTATTTTATTTACGTTTATTATTATTATTTCTGTATACTTTTTTTGACATGTCATAAGTGCTTTATACAAGCTTAAATGAATAAATGATTTTTTACTTTACTTTACTTTACTATATTTAGACTGACGTGAATGTTCGGAACCTAGATTCTGCTGAGAAGAACCGGCAAGAAACTCAGCAGCCATACATTTCATCACGAATTAATAGTATTGTACTTACAACTCCGATGCACAGATATAACTTACACTTTCATCCACTTTTACGACACTGGTACTGGCCACAGGGTGGCCAGTACTCAATGAAACTACCTTTTAATAATAATGATGCCCAAATAAATCTAAAACTACCCCAGTTTAGTAATCGAATCATGACACAGTGATATTTTTTGATTATATTCTCATAGTCTTACACTTGCGAAAATATTTTACTGCCCAATTACAAGTCTTGGAGCCTTGCTGCCAATGCTTTACTGTAGAGGCTAAAATGTTTCTTATGTAAAAGAACTCCCAAATCTCTAATTACATGAAACTTCCAGCCATTAAATAAATATTCCTTAAGTTTTTCAGCAATTTCCAAAGTCGCAATCATTTTAGTTGTATGTCTGTATAAATCAGTTCACATCCTTCCTATGATGATTCTCAAGAATCAAAGAAATACACGGGCATTCTGGGGCACATTGTAAACTTCAAATATCATCCTCCGTTTCCATCTTAATTTGCCAAATTCAAATTGAAGTCGTTTTTTTTCTGTTTTACCAAGCTTATAGACTTCATGATAAGACATTTTTAAATTCCCAGGCGGTATCATCCGAGACGAAGCGGTACAGCACTGCATCAGCCTCGGGCGGCCCCTACCCGTACCTGGAGTGCGCGTGCGCGTTCCTGCAGCGCGCGCAGGCGCCGGCGCTGGCCGCGCACGACGCGCAGGCGGTGGCGCTGCTGCGCGCGCTGCTGCCCGCCACCAGCGAACACCTGGCCGAGGTGAGTGAGACACTCCAGTGTGAACATTGGCTAAAGCACAAATTACACATGCGGCGCGGCGCCTCTGACAGAGAGTCCGCTCAGAACAAACCCGTTATTTTGATCACACACACACCCACACAGTGAGTTTACAGGCGATACCGGTGAGCATCAGTGTCGCGGCCAGTCGCACTGTCGCGAGTGTTTTGGTTTTTCGTCGAATTTTCACCTGATGATTTTTTTTTTTGGCCAGTTCTGTCATGTTATACCTACATACTTCATATTAAAAATTCAGAACGAATATAGTAGTAACCCTAGGCGGTCCCGCAAGTTTAGGAAAAGGCGCGAGCGGTCCATCTGTAAACTTTTTATTTTGTGGCTGAAGTCAGAAGCGGTACAGCACTCAATCAGCCTTGGGCAAGGTGAGTGGACTTGCAGGGTACAGTCGTCTAGAATCTAGATACAAATAGCTAGATATAGCTGAAGCAGAACACTGGGCTGCTTTAATACCTATAGTTACAGTTAAGAGTGTTAGTTGGGGGTGGTTCAAAAACATTGCATTTTTGTAAGATTTTCCTGATTATTTCATTGAATTGTAATAAAACTCAAATTTTTGCTCTATTATTGTGTGCATAATACTATTGCAAATACACATTGAATTGTCTTAAATTAGGTAATCGCAAATTATTTGCTAAACTAAATAAATACCGTTTTTTTTTTTAAATTGATAAGACACTTTAAAATTTACTGTACACAGTTAAAGTTATAATTATGAAATTTAAAGGTGCATTCAATAATAGAAGAATTAATTTGAAGTCAGCTAAATAATCACGAAAACCCTAAAAAAAATGCGACGTTTACGATCAACCCCAAACGCGAAAAGCAAACCCTCTTAAGTCGAATGAGAAGATAACAGCTGAGTCAACAAAGAGGCGGCGCGAGGTGTAGAACATTTTAAGAATTATGACGTTTAAGAAAATCTGACAGTTACGTATAAGAAAAAAAACAAAAATTCATTCACTGAAGACAGCTTTTGCCTGTGGTTGAATTGTCTAATTTCAAATCACTTACACAAGAATTATAATTTTTTGTTATAGTTTTACAATTTTATTAATTTTTTTGAATCTGAAGTAAAAAGAGACTAGAAAAACTCAACCAGTCCTTGATATCGAGCGGAACTCGAAATCTTGTACGGCTTTCACAACTTACTTATTTTTACCAATATCTTCCTCTTGTTGTTTTTTTGATTAGAACTGTTTTCAACCGACTACAAAAAAAGAAGGAGGTTCTTAATTCGACAGTATGTTTTTTTTAAAATGTTTTTTACCTCTTAACTTTCGGCTGGGTGAACCGATTTTGATCATTCTTTTTTTATTTGAAAGCTGGTGCTGCCCGAATGGTCCCATTTTATTGCTACTAGTATCGTCTAGCGCTCGTACTAGTATCGGTTATCACTTGTGCGATTTTACAATTGTTCAGCGTCACGTAGTGTGCTCTTAGATTTTTCTGTTTTTTTTACTACTGTATTTTCTTTCTGTCACGAACAGATAGCTCAAAACCTGCTCGCGCAGCACAAGTACGTGAGCGCGCGCTACGTGGGCGTGCTGCGCGCGCTGGCGCGTGTGCGCGTGCTCAAGCGCGAGGAGCGGCTGCGCGCGCTGCCGGCCGGCGCCACCAGGGACCGACTCGTCGCTGGTACTGCATTGTCACTTGTATTGTAACTGCATTTCGCCTAGTTGATCTACGGAATTATGAAGAGCATACACCACCGTACCTTTTTGAAAATTAAAATATTTGCAACGCAGGATAAGAACCGCATCACGATTTGTATGTCCACAATACAGGACGACTGCCACAAATTTTTGGAACAATTTGCAGTCACCGTTAAGGCACTACAAACTAATTGTCTCTTTTATCCTTAAGCAAAACCCAACAAAAATATTTTCACTCGCGTCCAATGCATAGCTAGTTATCCGGTGATTTCATTGGTACCTTTTTATTCAGATAAATTATTATACAAAGATCCCCTAACCTGCCGGATATGCTTCATTTATCATTTTATAATTTAGATACAACAACCCGAAAACACGTTACACACACGTTAGATACTTATAATGTTGATATTTTAATTGTTATCATATAGTCAGTTACCCTCTCTTAAGGTTTCACTGTAAGCCAGCGTTATAGCATACAAACTATGCCTAACACAAGCTGGTGTGGCAATCGATTTGGCTGTATAGCAGAAGTAATGTTAATTCAATTTTGTAGTTGATGTTGATTTATTATTTATTTAATTTATGTTGGGCACCGAATGATTTTTTCGGGCCTTTTTACAAGATAATGTTTCCTTTTCACTTTACAAAAATAACTTCGAGATATTTTTTTTATATTTAGTGTTGGAAAGCGCAACGCCAAGCACGCTGGAAGCGATCGGCAACAAGATGATCGAGACGCACAGCACTCAGATGATGGTGGACGTAATCTCGCTTCTGCTGGAGAGGAACCAAGAGGGATACTACGAAACAAAGGTGAGAGATGATTATTATTCAACACAACATCTGTTCCGTACCGTAACAGATTGCTATGTTACGTAAGGTTTTGTTAAATGTTCGCATATAAATAAGGCAACACAATTTGGAAGTACGTTCAAACGTGCGCGCTTATCTGTGGTTCTGAACGCTTAACTGAATCATTAAGTTGGGAAACTGACCTTGGTCTATGCAATTATTAAAAAGTTTAGCTAAGTGGGGTGATATCGTATTAATGATTGATTTGAGTAGATTAATCGAAATACCCCACAAATCTTCGGTATTTTTCATATTAAGTTCCTTAAATACCTTGAGGATGTCATGAGAATCAACATGATCAAAGCAGAACTGATTTGTGCACCCATCAACACTAGATGTTAACAGGGACTCAGCTATATGTGGACTAGAATTTAACGTGCTTGTAGTTACAATAGGTATATTAGAAAAAAAAGTTTTAAATGTATTTACTATTTCAATCTCAGACTCAATAACATTATTTTGAATTTTGAGAGAGAATGAGTGATCACGAGGTTTAGATTTACAGGTTTCTTTATTAATTATGTTCCAAGTGGCTTTGATTTTATTTTTAGCCTGTTTTATTTTGTCTCGCAAAAAATGGACTTTGCAATATGACATGATTTCTTGAATGTTTTTGAATATAATTTAACATGCTCAACTAGTTTTTGACAGTTTGAGTTAGCTTTTAATCCATACAATTCGTATAATTTATTTCTCCTTTTATGGATGTCTGGAGTGGCCCAATCACTAAATTTAAACTTAAAATTATCAACAGTTAAAAATTATATTTTAACAACAACAACAACAATAAATTACTAATCTATCGACGATCCTTACGACTGATTTAGTCGTTAGGATCCCACACTGGCTGGGAAGGCCTCTCTTCCCCGTTTCCATACCAGTCTATCTAACGCCTTTAAAAAATGCGGCATGCCTTCACGCCCCGAAAGCACGCTATCAATTAAATTTTTCGTTCCTGTTTCATTCATTTTTGTCAAACAGGTGAAGAGTGAAAGCGGCCAGCTGGAGCAGGTCCCCTTGTTCGCGCGCGGCGGGCTCGGCTGCGGCCTGCTGCTGGACTGGCTATCCTCGCTGCAGCATGAGACGCTCGGTGAACAGCCGGAGAGACAGGTTTGAAATGTTGATTGAATGTTAATTCATTTCTTATAAAAAAGTGAAAAAGATGACTTCTCATTTTATAGGCTTCTAACAATTATCTCACTGCACCGCATTGTAAAATACTAAAATTCAAATAATACTATAATATTAATTTCGCAAAAAATATTTTGCAACATTTATATTGCGATCTATGAAGACTAATAAGTGGATTTACTGTAGTTAAATTTTGTTAGTAATAATCTTTAGGTAGTCTACGAATAAATAAAAATAATATTGGTTACTGGCGTCTCTCGCCTATGCACGCGTTCTTAACCTGATCAGCCCCCGTTTTTATGATTTCTCGCTATTTTATAATCAAACTACATTTTACTTTTTTACCATTCTTTTTTCATTTTAACTAAAATTATAGCACTAAATCGGTGCTTCTTGCAGCGAAAAAATAAAAGATGAATTTGTTCACCTATTTTCCAAAATAATATTATTTAAAATGTATAAAATAATTTACTTTGTTTTTGTCGAAGCAAAAAACCCTTCATAGGTACTGTTAAAAATTGTAACATGAGTGTGAGTATGGTTCCCTTGGTTTAGATGCGCCTGATGTTCCGGCCGGGCTGCGCGAGCTGGCGGCCGCAGCTCGTGACGCAGCTGGCGCACCGCGCCTCGTGGCGCACGCTGCACGCCGCGCTGAGGGCTTTGCTGGACCCGGACCAGTGAGTATTGCTGATCCTGAAACTGAAGAGAATTGAAATCCAATGCTTTCAAGTCACAGCCACACAGTACAGCCCTACAGTATTTGTAAAAATAAATAAACAACACGCCACACAGAATACTCACCACTAAGCAAGGCTCGAAGTGAGGATAAAAATCATTTGTTTCGGGGGCCAGACAAGGATTTAAGCCGGGGGCGTGTCCCAGCACATCCAGGCGCAAGCTAATTTAGAAAAGTTAGTTTTCGCGCACAAAGCCAATCGTTGCGTCAATTTATGACTGCGAATAATAATGTTTTCAAACACTGGAAGTTTTCGCCTATCAATACAGCTTAGCTTGACATGCGCGCCAACAGACTCACCACTGAGGATGCACAAGACCGCGCGAAGTGGGCCAAGAAAATAAGAAAGGCGAACCCTGGAACCCCACACACCAGTGTGGGTTCACAACCGGGATAGACCGCACGGATGATGATGAATACAGCTTAGCTCCGGCAAAACATATAAATAATCATGCGCTTAGAGGAAATATTTTCCTCATTAAACTCTGTAATGTTGTCCCTTGTAATGTATCTTGTGTGTACGAACTAATAAATAAAGTAAATAAATATGTTAGAAACCCTTGTAGTAGATCGTCGCGATTGCGGCTTGATCAGGAACCGCGGGGCTGTAGCGCGCTATCCTGCTTCGTTGATCGCAAAACGTGGCGACTTTGGGCCGGGAGGTTGAGGCCAATCTACATCCGATATAGATGTAGAATGGATATCGATCAGACGACATGATTGGCGTAGTGCGTTGTAGCACGGTTTCTCTCCTTGAATTTCGTTGTGTCCCGGGTTCGATCCCCGGTCAGGTCAATTCAGGAAACGATCTTTTCTAAATTGGCTTGGGTCTGGATGTGCTGGGAGACGCCCCTGGCCCAATTCCTTGTCTGGTACCTCTTTACACAGACGCAAACTCAAATAACTTTATTCAAATAGACTGTATTTCAAATCATCAAATTTACAGTAAAATATACTAAATAATAGACATGAATACCATAATAATATGGATATTTAAATACACAGTATACAGACATAATGCGACTAATAATAATAAATCATAATGTGTTCTTTATTGCACACAAAACTTAGAGTACAGAATTAATTAACACTAATTAACACTAGCAAGAACAATTTTGGCAGCTTTATCGCTAAAAAGCGATCACTGCCAAGCAACCCACATGCAAAGGAAATTTGGCGAAAAGGGCGAGTAAGTGCACCACGAAAAATAATAGATAAAATAAGTTTGATTATAAATATCTATACAGTATAGGACTAGGTACATATATTCACATAATACATACATACTATATATAAAAAGTAGAAACAATTGGACGTTATTTAAACAGAGAATAGCAATCAGCTCAGTTGCAACTAAAATGATCAGGGTATATAAAGGAAAAAGAAGAAAAAGGAAGAATAACAAGGACTGATGTCAAAGTGCAAGGAAATGTGGTTTGACCCTTGTTTTAAAGATGGATAAGGATTGTGACTCTCTGATTGATAGGGGTAAGGAGTTAAAGTTAAACGTATGGATCTCACAGTAAATGACTGTGGGTAGGAGTGGGAAGAATGAGGAGGGAATTGAAGGCGGAGTTTCAAGAAAGAACGCATTTCCCGTCCACGGATGGGATGCAGAAACTGGAACCGCTCCTTGAGATAACGGGGTGACATTGGGTTAAACAGAATGTTATATAAAAGATAAAGGACATGAGAATCACGCGAAGACGGATGGGAAGCCAGTTAAGCTGGGCCTGATACTCGGAAACATGGTCGTACTTGCGAAGTCCAAAAATAATGCGAATGCAAAAATCGCCACTACCACCGCGTCGGAGTTGTTTCTTGCTGAGAAGACCCGGCGCGAAACTCAGCAGTTACTCTTTTAAACTCATAGTAAAAAGCGATATTTATTCCTACTTCGAGACCATGACAAGAGGTGTGTAGTTGTCTGGCGCCATATGGATGCCAATGTGTTCTCCTGGTTGCATAGAATTTCATTTAAGTTTGAATTCCAGGGAATGGGCAGCAAGTGGTGTGGTGGAGTTCTGCGCGACGCTGATGGACTCGCCGCGCATCTGGCAGGGGCGCGACCGCAGCCCCGCCGCGGCGCCGGCGCAGCTCCGCGCGGACTCGGACACGCTGCAGCTGACACACAAGCAGGTTACATAGTAGACTATTTTTTTTTTAATTGTTACATTTATTTCAAATAACTTTTATTAGTTAGTGTACGAGCAACGTCCAGTTTAAGTCAAGTCATCATTCACACTTTGACCTCATTTACCAATATTGTATATTTCACTAACCAAATCAGTTCGCATAGAGCCATCAAGAGCGCCGCGCGTACTCACTCATTACTTTAAGGTTTATTTTATACCAAGTTTAAATCCGAAATTATACCTTTTTATCATAATCAAGTTTTATCATTTATCATAATCATTTTGCTTCGGGTCACACCGAACATTGGTCCTTCGAGCCTTCCGTAAAAGGCGGGATCGGCGCGTTTTCAGTCAACTGTGTTCGTGTCATCGTTTCCGCTCGTGAACTATCGGAAGTAAAAGTGCACGTAGCTTCGTGTACACCAAGTCAGTGAGTGTTACTGTGCAACCAAGGCATTGTGTCACGTCATCAAACAAGAAGGTGTGCCATCAAGGGGCACGCTGAGTTCAAGATAACCAGGTCTTGAGTCACCAGTAGTCAGCAGACGCCAGGCGCGTTTGCAGACCCTGTAAACATCACCAGAACCAGAGCATCAGTATCAACATCTCCTCGGCCACTTTGCAGCATCAGCATTTCCTAGGCCACTTTTGCCGCGTCAGCATCGGAAAACAAATATTTCAAGTAAGACCAGTCCTTTTTCTACTTTACAACCATGTCTTCTATTGATGACATTATGTCTACTCAACAACAATTAGTAGCAGCCATTGAGCAAACATGGACTAACTTCAAGAAAGATGGTTCCGACAGAAAGAATCCTGAATATTTGAAGCGTCGTGTAGAAATGCTAGATAAATATTGGGTCGAATTTGAACATGATCATAGTAGGTTATCAGAGTTCGGTGAGGAATCTCAGTACTTTGAGGGTTACAACTTTGAAGGTATGAGAGATAGGTATGGTTCTATAAGGGCGAGTATACTAAACTATAAGCAACCTTCGACATCTGAGAGGCCTAGTACTCCTGTGTTGAAGCCTCCAACATTCAACCCAGGATCGATCGGTAAATCAGCGGATCCTCAGCAACCACCAAGGTCAACCGATCCCATTCAGTCAAGAGGAACAACCAGTAAAACGGATGACATGCTCAAAAAACAGCAAAGCAACTTTAAGGCTATCCATCGCTTCATAACAAATTTGAACATCGATTCCTTAACAGAAAAATGGGAGTTTGATGATGTATTACGCACTCTTCAGGCGCGTTGGGCGACTATTGATACCCTTCACTGGGAGTTAGACAGCGAGCTAGACGAGTCTAACAAAAAATATGAAGAGACTTTCTCAAGTTATGAGCGGGAGTTTACCAGAATCAAGAAAGAGATAAACAGAAAAATGTGGTCTCTAGCACATAGAGAGAAGTCTACGCCGCAGATGGAGATACCAACGTTTAGTGGCAGTTACAACACCTGGATTTCGTTCAAAGATCTCTTCACGGAGATTATACATAACAACTCGTCCATGTCGCAAGGTCAAAAGATGCAATATCTTAAAACCAAGGTCAAAGGGGAAGCCGAAAGGCTAATTTGTCATCTACCTGTCAGTTCTGATAACTACAGTACCTGTTGGGAAATTTTAAACCAGAGGTACAACCACAAGAATCTTTTATTTACGTCGCAAATTAATATGCTACTGAACCTCCCGACAGTTCAACAACAATCATTAAGCAATATCAAGCGAATGCATGACACAACGATAGAATCTCTTAATGCTATCAAAAACTTAGGTGTTGATATCAGCACTTGGGACCCGTTGATAGTTCACATTTTGTCTCAGAAATTAGATACGGAGTCGTACGCAGACTATGTTGAATCACTCAAAAAACCAAGAGACTTACCAGTTTTGAAGGAGTTTTTAGAGATGAAGTTTACTACTCTTGAATCATCCCGTAGGAAACAAGAGAACTCTACGCCGAAAATTCAACCATCAACATCTTACCAAGGTCACATGAAAAGCAATAACCAGTACCATAATAAGCCTATGTTTCATAAACATACATTCTCATCAAGTGTGACAACTCAACAGCCTCCCAACAAAATAGGGCTAACAACCATGAAATACAAGTGTTCTCTTTGCAAAAGTAATGACCATGGAATATACTTCTGCCATAAATTCTTGGAAATGACATCTTTTAACAAGCGTAAAACCATTGTTAGACTAAATCTGTGTCAGAATTGCTTTAATTATCATCCAGGGAAACCATGCCTATCAAATCATCGTTGCCGTGAATGCAATAAAGATCATAACAGTTTATTGCATGAAGCATTTACGCAATCCACTAATGTAACAACGGAAACGGCCAGCGGGGTCGCGGGGAGTACGGCCGGTGCAAATGCTAACTCAGGGAAACATGTCAAAAGTAGTTCGCACGTGTCGCTGCCCAATGACCCGGTGGAAATATTATTGCCAACCGCAATTATCAAGATACAATCAGCGGATGGCTCATATCATAATTTGCGAGCTCTTCTCGATCAGGGCTCCCAAATATCTTTGATAACTGAACATGCAGCCCAGTTATTAAGGTTACCCAGAAAAAGATGCAAGGGAGTTGTGTCGGGTGTCGGTGATAAAGAAAGCAGCTGTAAAGGGATGCTGAATATCAAATGTATGTCAGTTACCAACGACTTTACCTTCGAAACTGACGTACTGATCATGAAAAATCTAGTCAAAAACTTACCAAGTTGCACTTTCTCAAAACCAGATTGGTCATATCTCAATAACATCAAATTGGCAGATCCTGAATTTTATGTTAACCGTCCTGTAGATATCCTACTAGGCGCGGATGTATACTCCATCATTTTATTAGATGGTATATGCAGAGTAAATTCAAACTTGCCGACCGCCCAGCAAACGCGGTTGGGTTGGATTTTGAGTGGTAACGTTAAAAAATTTCAATGCAACGTCGTTCTACACAATCTCGAGGACATTCAAAAGTTCTGGGAGATGGAGGACATTTCAGAGCCAGCTGATGTATCATCAGAAGAGCAGCAATGCATTGATTATTATCAGGCTACTACAAACAGACTCGAAGACGGCAGATATCAAGTCAGATTGCCGTTGAAACCAAATTATGAAGAGAGTTTGGGCGAATCGAAACATAAATCGATCGGTCAATTTTATTCATTAGAACGAAAACTTCATAAACAACCAGTAATTGCACAAGAATACAAGTTATTGATGAATGATTATTTAGCTCTCGGACATATGAAACCTGCAATTGTTGTCAGCAAATCGACGCCTGAATGTCATTTACCTCACCATTGCGTCACGCGACTGGATTCCTCGACGACAAAACTTCGCGTAGTTTTTAACGCGTCAGCTAAAACGTCAAGCGGTAAAAGTTTAAATGACGTAAAGTGTCGAGGCCCCAACTTACAACAAGATCTTCAAAGTCTCATAATCAAGTGGAGACAATACAGATTTGCATTTACAGCCGACATAGAAAAAATGTTTAGGCAGATTTGGCTACACGAAGAGGATCAACAATTACAGAAAATTATTTGGCGAAATCATCAATCACACAAATTACAAATTTACCAGTTAGCAACAGTTACATACGGCACAAAAGCGGCCCCATTCCTAGCCATGATGACGCTTAAGAAGTTAGCCAGCGATGAAAAAGAGAACTATCAAGACAGTTTAGCACCTCGTGTCCTTGAAGAATGCTTCTACATGGACGATCTCATCCATGGAGTGCATTCCAGAGAAACCTCATTACAATTTCAGAAAGAAATGATCAGCCTGTTAAAATCCGGTGGATTTAATCTCCGGAAATGGAAATCTAATGTACCGGAGTTACTAAGCAGTGTTAACGTTGAAGAAAATTACCAAGACATTTTCGACTTCAAACAAGCGGAGTCGACGTAAACATTAGGGCTTGGGTGGAATTCCAGGTCTGATCACTTCACTTTTCAATCCAAATTCGATAAACGTCTAACATGTCCTACTAAAAGATTGCTTTTATCGGAAATTTCCAAATTGTATGATCCTTTAGGCTGGCTCGCTCCTGTCACCACCAAACTGAAAATCCTGTTTCAAGATATTTGGAAAACCAATATTCAATGGGACGAGCAAGTGCCGAAAGATACCTACGATCAGTGGGTTAAAATCAAGGCCGATATAGATGCAATTGGCGACTATCAAGTACCGCGTTGGTTAGGGACAGTAGAAAAAGATAACATTGAGCTCCACGGGTTTTGTGACGCTAGCACAAAAGCCTATGCTTGCATTATTTACTGTCGAATTGAGAATAAAAACAGAAAATTAATTACTCTCGTCGCAGGAAAAAACAAACTTGTTCCGTTAAACAAAGTAGTGTCACTGCCTCGATTAGAACTGAGCGGTGCAGTGCTGTTATCAAAATTAATGGCTAAAGTCAAGTTATGCCTTGATAGCTATAATATCAAGACCTTTGGCTGGGTGGACTCTACGGCAGTTCTGGGGTGGCTTCAAGGCAGTGCCGACCGATGGAAACCATTCGTGGCTAACCGAGTGAAACAAATAACGGCTGTAATACCATCAGACTGCTGGCGTTACGTTAAATCAAAAGACAATCCAGCTGACTGTGCTAGCAGAGGTCTCACAGCGTCTCAACTAAAAGACCATACACTTTGGTGGCAAGGCCCCGAATGGCTATCGACACTATCTACAAGCGAGATGAAACCAAATCAATACACTACTGATCAGGAAGTAAAAAAGAGAAAAATAGTCAACGTCGCACAATTAACAAACAATGACATAATTATTGATTTATTAACAAGAAACAATTCTTTAACAAAAGTTATCAGAATATTAGGCTGGGTCATGAGATTTATAAAAAGAAATACCAAGCAAAATTATTTATTATGTGAAGAGTTGCGAAAGTCTAGAGAAATTATAATGAAAGAAATTCAACAACAAGAATTCCACGACGAGATTACTTGTCTTAGAGCCAAGAAATTCATCAATAGCAAGAGTAAATTGTTAGAATTCAACCCTAGACTAGACGAGAATGGAATATTGCGAATTGGCGGCAGGCTGAGACACGCTAACATTGATCAAGAAACCAAATATCCCATTATCATACCAAGTAATACGAGATTAGCTGATTTATTAATCGACGAAGCACATGAGCTCACGTTTCACGGGGGAGCGCGATTAACGACAGCATTCTTGAGACGAAAATATTGGCTTATCGGTGGAATTAGGGCAACCAAGAAGCGACTTCGCCTATGTGTTAAATGTAAAAAACACAATCCAGACCAACTACATCAAATAATGGGCGATTTACCATCACCACGTACAAATCCATCTCGCCCTTTTTATCATACAGGGGTGGATTACACCGGCCATGTCCTGATTAAAGCCAGTAAAGGCCGTGGTATCAAGGCCACCAAAGGATATATCGCGGTGTTTGTTTGTATGGCCACTAAAGCTGTACACTTGGAGCTAGTTTCGGACTTGACTGCGTCAGCATTTCTATCAGCGTTGCGCCGAATGGCTGCCAGGAGGGGTGTGGCCGGTCATATTTATAGCGACCAAGGCCGAAACTTTATAGGAGCTAACAGAATTCTCCAACAAGAGTACGAAGCCATCAGCAACACTTTTGATCAATATTTATTATCAGAAGTAAATACCATGGGCGTTGAATGGCATTTTAACGCTCCTTCATGGCCGTCAGCAGGTGGGCTATGGGAGGCTGCCGTCAAAAGCCTCAAGTACCACATCAAGCGAGTGATCGGTGACCATATGTTAACATTTGAAGAATATAGCACCATCCTAACCCAATTAGAAGGATGTCTAAATTCAAGACCGCTATGTTCTTTAACTGAAGATCACAACGATTTAGATGTTATCACTCCAGCACACTTCCTGGCCAGCGGTCCGACTCTAACCATACACGAAACAGAGACAGATTTAAGGACCAGGTGGCATTTAACTCAAAATATATACAAAAATATATGGGATAGATGGTCAAACGAGTACCTGACTCTGCTAGCAGCAAGGAGCAAGTGGAGAAAACCACAACGCAACATTAAGGAAAATGACGTTGTGTTAATCAGGGACGATAATGTTCCCCCCTGGGAAGTGGCCCCTTGGCCGCGTCGTGCATCTACACCCCGGAAGCGACGGCTACGTCAGGGTTGTCACGCTCAAAACCAAGAACGGGTTCAGGCAACGTCCCATTGTGAAGTTGTCAGTATTACCGGTTAACATAAACCAAGAAGGAGAACAAAACTCATATAATCAGTCACCAATTAAGCAAGACAATACTTCATCAGAAACTAAAACACGATCATCAAAACTTACAATTTCGTATCGCTCGCTACGACATTATTATTGTTTTTCATGACCATCATATCCCCAGCAAAGTGTTCCTATAACATGACACCGTTACAAAACAATAGTCTTTATTTCGATAGCATTACGAACATGCATTTAATTCGAGATGACTGGCGCCTAGTTGTCTACTACGACACCCGGCCTTATCAAGACGGTAAGATGACACTAAGTAAATACATTCAATATCTCAACCACCTGTGCCTCAATATGAAAGAACAATCCCATTGCCGCGAGATCACATTACAACTTGAGCACGAGTTCGCAGAACTGCAATATTACAATAACATTTTTATCAACTATAAATCTGACACGCGCTCGCGCAGACGCCGGGGTCTTATAGACGGCGTCGGTTATATTGCAAACAGTCTTTTCGGTGTATTAGATAACCACTTTGCCGAAAAGTATGAGCAAGACATCAATCTCATCAGAGATAACCAGAAACACTTAGCGGCTTTGTGGAAAAACCAGACTTCCATAGTAGAGGCGGAATTCAACTTTTTAAAACGAACTGAAACCATCATGAACAAACACCATAAGATTATTAATAAAAGGATTAACCAATTAGAAAATCATGTAAATGAAGCCTATTTAGCACTTCAAAATATATCTCTCACCACTGAGTTCCTTAGCACAGCAATGATGGCAAACAATTTTTTGTACAGCCTCAAAAGTATCCAACAGACACTATTAGATACGGTAACAAACATATATAATGGAAAGTTCAACTTTCATCTCTTGACGCCAGACCAGATCAGACAAGAACTGAATGTTATTGCAGGTCAACTCCCAAGAGATTTATCATTACCAGTTGATAAATACGATTTTTCCGATATTTATAATTTGTTAAAAGTTCGAACACGAATTACATTGAACTACATCATATTCGAGATCAAGATACCTCTCATAAGTATAGACACGTATGAGGTACTAAGAATCATACCAATTCCTTATTTATCTGCAGACCATAACCACCAAACTATCATACCTATAGCTGAGTATGTGGCTATCAACCTCCGAAAAGATTCCTTTGTTACTCTTTCCGAGAAAGATTTCGACTCATGCGTTTATAGAGATTCAGTAACCACTCTATGTTATCTCAGAAAGCCTATTTGCCATATTGTAGATGATCAGAGCCTATGTCGCAGATTGCCTAACTCAAGAAAATGCGAAATAGTAAGCAGTTCATGTGCTAATAAGTGGACTGAAATAAATAAAATAAATACATATTTTTATTACTGTTGCGACCGGTGTCAGTTGAAGTTGCTATGCGAAGATCAAGTTACCGCAGTGCAATTGACCGCCGCCGGCCTATTCAATGTCGATCAAGGTTGCATTATTAAATCAGCTGATTTCTTTGTCTATTCTCATAAGTTGGAAATCAGTAAATTGAGCATCAGCTCCAAAATACAATCACCTGAGATCTCGCCCATAAACCGTATTTTTAACTTATCTCTACCAGAACAATTTATACCGAATAATGAAACTGATAACAAGACCCGTAATATTGAATTACAAGAGATTCAGAAGCAGATTGATCTCATGAAACGCAGTGAGCCTTTAACAGAGAGCGTTTCTCATCACGACGTCCACCACTATGCAGCGATATACGTGTTGTTCGCGGCCATGGTCGGGGGCGCCTCAGCCTTCGCCTGGTGGCGCTGCAAGCGCGCGCCGGCTACAGCGACGGCGGAAGAACCCGCTGCCCCGCTACCTTCAGTTCAGCCAAGCTTTAGTGAAGTGCAGTGTAGTGAGCATAATATGGGCAATCAGTGTAGTGTTAACGAACTAAGTGAGCTTCCAATACAAAGTGCGCGTGCGTTTAAGCAAAATAAAAGCACAACGCCTGTGCTTCGGTCTGTTTTCACATACTCAGACACAAGTGATTAGAGTTAAGACTTATTGTTGATATCACCTTGTTATTCATTGGGTTACTAATAAAATCATTTAACGTTAAGTTTGTTCCATCACCTTGTTATTAGATAAGATCATGCTTTTTTCCATTTTACTAACACCGCCATCTTCTCGCCCGGGAATATGTACGAGCAACGTCCAGTTTAAGTCAAGTCATCATTCACACTTTGACCTCATTTACCAATATTGTATATTTCACTAACCAAATCAGTTCGCATAGAGCCATCAAGAGCGCCGCGCGTACTCACTCATTACTTTAAGGTTTATTTTATACCAAGTTTAAATCCGAAATTATACCTTTTTATCATAATCAAGTTTTATCATTTATCATAATCATTTTGCTTCGGGTCACACCGAACATTTATGTTTATAACGGTAAGTCACCACCTTTTCGGTTGCACTACTATTTAATTCACCTAAAAAATAAATGTATTAATAAATAATAAATGAATAAATATGCGCTAGACAACACACCACTTGTTGGTCTCGAAGTAGGGATTAATATCCCTGTGACCCTGTGTTACGACGTACCTCACAAGGAAATAAGCCACGGGTGTCTTCCAGCACACCCAGACCCGAGTCAATTCAGAAAAGAACGTTTCCTGAATTGACCCGACCGGGGATCGAACCCGGGACACTAGGGAAATCGAGGTGAGAAACCGTGCTACAGCGCACTACGCCAATCGTGTCCTCGATAATATTAATTGCACTGATTTAAAAAAATCTTACTTCTTTCTTTCTGTGACTTTTAACGATTTTAATACTTTTCGACGGCCTGAATTGACAAACGGGCTCACTATGCTAACAGCGCTCAAATCAAATCAGACCGCAAAATGTTCGTAACAAAACTTCTTTATTTCTCTTCTTTCGCAAAATGTTTTCACTGTTATGTATGAAAAGTTCATAACATGAACGCCAACGTCAGATTTATCTACTCATAGTGCGATCTTTTATCAAATAGGGACGCTTTTGATCCCGCTAAAATAACTTAATTCAAATCGGATCTAAGCAATAGTGGTATATTTCTTACCAACCAGAATAATATTTAAATTTTTTGAAACTGACCTGTGTCGTCTGGTCTGAAAAATCTGTGTCTCAGGAGCTGAATTCTCTAAACGTGTCCCTTTTAAGGCGCTTTTGGGTATTTTTTTACACTTTCGTGCTAAGGGTCTTGCGCGCAAGGGGACAAAACACCCTATAAAAACGAAACCTTAAAAGCGTTCGGGTCCCGACATTACACTCGCGTTGTTTATGGATCTGCA